>JAPFBL010000057.1:587500-1289166 GCA_026182355.1 Hermatobates lingyangjiaoensis
TAAGCACTTCTCCTGATACTGATAGGAGATAGTGGATAGACTGATAGGAGATAATGAAATTGTAATGAAATATACAAGTGCTTTTAACAGTTTTACGTGACAAGTAATAGCACCCAACGTATATCTTTTACATAAGTAGCGATTATGAAAACATTCAATCTCGAAATTTCTACGGCTTTACATCTTTTTATATCCCCAAAATACTTCTTTTTTTCTCTTTCAATGATGCATATGTACGCATATTTCGATAATTATATTTATATAAAAAAAAATTATAGACAATAAGTTCTCAACTTCTTTTGAAGTAGTTTTTTAAGAAATGACAAAATATTTTATATAACTGAATTCATATAATATTTTTACCAATATCTTTGGAATACTGCCTCGTTGTATCAACATCAGTCATTACAAAACAAAATACATGCAGAATTTATTTAGAATCTATTTAAAAATAAAGAATATAGGTAGCATTACCTTTGTTTTGCAGAATAATTTTAGTAAGAGAGAATAGAATAGTTCTGCTTTAAATGTGTGGTTAAAATGACATTGCTTGGTATATCCATTCAGTAACTGTAATAGTATTTTAATTATGGTAATTTAAATAAATGTGGTATACGAGTACATGTGTATGAGATTATCTATATATATAAATATATCAAACAATGATCAAACCACAATATGAAATGGGAAAACAAGACTAAGCTCTTTCAATCGTAACAGGCGATCTTCGTCAGAGTCAACAAAATTTTCAAATGAAACAGAACGTTTTATTTTCACATAAAAGCCAACTGTTTATGTGAAATCTTTTCATATATATATATATCAGTAATCAAAACTACACTCTCTAACCACATGTCTCTTTGATAGGCATTTAAAATGAAGGTAAGAGAATTTAAATGCATGTATATTATATTCACAAAAAAATAATTATATAAATAAAATAAAACAAATTACTATTATAATTTAATTATAGCAATTCATTAAGTTGGAACCTGATAAGTAATCCAAATGGATTCATTAATGTAAACATGATAAGAGCTGAAGAGTTGTGATAATACCTGTAGTTTCAGATAGACTGGTAGTAAGTCTACCATGACGAACTTTATTATTTCAGTAAGCTCCACAATAAAGCATAACATACATATACATTACTTATATTTTGTAAATTACTTTACATTATTACATTAAATTAATATTAATTTAATTTATAATAATAACAATTAAGGTGTGTGTGTGAGTGTTTCCTCACGGGCAGTTCCCCTGCCATAAGGGAAATTATTTATAACAGCATGTTTTACAATTTTTACTACATGCACATGACATCTATATTATTTATAATTTTTTACTAAAGCTCTATTGGTTGTTTTTAGGTATACAAAATTCTAGATACCCGGAGGTGAGCTTCCACGACGTGCATCTACAAAAACTATAAAAAAAAACGTATTCTGGTATTCTCTAGGAGACTGATGGTTACTTCATGATCATCAAGAATTACGGTTGAAAACATAAAAAGGGGGAAAACAAGAGTAACAGTCAATAGAGGGTTGAGATATGGCAAAGAATAGGTAAGTAGGGAAGGAGTCAGTGACTTCAAGAAGACGTAAGGGGAAGGAAGGAGAAGCAACCAGACGATAAGGACGGTGAGACAGCTGTAGAGAGGCTTTTCATATAGCTGGATCAGATATAAGAATATAAGAATCAAATAAGATATCAAAACATTTCAATCCTACAATGAGATGATTAACTATTACACCCAACACTAGTAAAAAAATCTGGAAAGGCCTGCACTCAACTTTACTATAAGTAAACTTAATATCAATGTTCTTGAGGATATAATATATAATGTCTCATTTAAGCATAATGTAAACATTTAAATGGGAGATGCTTATTAGTCTTTCATTTCTGAGGTAGTTCAGATAGTGATTGATCAACTTATATAAACTTATTTTTGTACATCCCACAGCTGATCCAAATAATCTCATTGGTATAACTACAGCAGTAATAACATTTTTGAAAAGTCAAAGTGAAAATTTCTTGATACGAAATAATCTCCTACAAGAGAACATGCGTTTGTTCAAATAGTCAGTGGATTTCTTATATCGGTTACTTGACCTTCCTTCTACATTGAATATTTAAGTCAAATTTTCAAATTTAAATCAGACAAATACTCTTATTTTCTCTGAAAACATCATAAACTTTAGGTTATCAGTTTAGGAGAAAAAAATGTTTTCTAAAAAACAGTTTTTGGCAAAAAAGTGCATAATTCTTCCCATACAATAGGGATCTTCTTCCCTATGAGGCCCATTTTTGTGTAAAATATCAACTTGATCCATCAAAGATTCTGGACCGTAGCGTGGTAACAAGCAATGCTAACACACTCACCCACCCCCCACCACACACACACAGACATCATCGAAAAAACTTCATAAAACGACTTTTGGGACCTCAAAAAATGTAATTCCGTCAAAATCTCGAGGTCGAATTTTTTCACGATCACTATACTTTACTTATAGTAAAGTAAAAAGTAGATATTGTTAAATAAGAACTTGTAATATTTTACAGGTGATATTTATTACAATACTTCTGTGTTCATCATTCAAAATTACTAATAATTTACTAGTCTTCACATTCACTTGATAAAGGCAAGGAGGTACTCGTGCAGTTACTATCGTAGCATAGGTCATACAAAAATACACACACATACAAACACCACACACACGCACTATTCTGTCCTAGGGCTAACAGTATTCAAATATTATCATTACATGCACAACAAGAAGTCAGCTCTAATGAGACACACAATGGAGGGTTTCCTTGAGAGGAAAAATTACAAAAGAATATTTTCCTTCAATAAAATACAGAATGCAGTACAAGGAACTCACTATAACTGCAAGATGACACAAAGACCCCGAATGGCGCCATACTGCCATCCACAGGCAATTAGCTTTATATGTGCACAACTTCTTTAAACCAGGGACAAAATAAGACCACTGACCTTACCTGTAGCTCATCAGGTTCAGTAGGACCTATGCATTGGCAACAATGGCTATAGCAATAGGAAATTTGATAATATTCTACATTTGTATATCAATCGGATCAACACAGCTCAATAAGAAAATTTGAAAGCATCCAAAAATGGGAATTAATAAAATCTATTACAAAAACCAGTATTCAAAGGCTTACAGAATAGATGAAAGAATATTGAAGAACATAATCAAGGATAACACAGAATGCATCAAGACAGAAGACCAGCTCAAAATCAATGTATATTACAAGAGTATTAGTACATCCAATATGATAAGAAAGAACAACCTGTACTCAAATCCACAACTTCAAACAACCAATGTAATTTACCAATATAATTGCCTAATAGGAAACTGTGAGATCCTAAAATCTAAATACATTGGTTCAACCACAACAGCCATTTCAAGAAGACTTACAATGCATCTGTCTGCAGGAGCCCCAAAAGAACATATCATGAAGGAACATAAAACCAAACAAACTAGAGAAATGCTTGTGAAAAGCACTGAAGTTTTATACCATGCGAAAGACCACACCAAACAACAAATTGTAGAAGGCCTTAAAATAATAGAACATAAGCCAAACATAAACAACCAGACAACAGGATTCAACAGGACGCTGAAACTATATTCACGAACAACGCAGAATTATGAGCCAAGATTGAAGATCCAGCATAGATAAGAACCTATAGACATTTATGAAGTTAAGCGGAACACCTGATTATGACAGGTGGCAAACCTGCTTCAGGCAAAAAATATATTTTGCTGTTAGAATTATTTCCTTAATGTTAAGAAATAATGTTATAGTATTAATTTATGTAATGTATAATATAGTGATAATTAGTAGCAATAGTTTGTTTGCAAACATGAATAACTCTGAAGATGGTCAAGGAGACCGAAACATGTCAGTTGTAAATAATATATCATTTGGAGAACTAACGTTTTTGGTATCAGAAAGATTCAAAGCAAATGTGAAAAAACTTGAAAGATGGTCAATGAAATTTTTCATGCCATAGTACAAAGGTATTTGTTACACATAACAAAACATGTGTAAAAGAAGGATTTTTCCCCAAATTTACAAATATATATATATAATCAATGATCAAACCACAATAAGAAAATGGGAAAAAAAGACTAAGATCTTTCAACCGTAACAAGTGGTCTTCGTCAGAGTCAAAAACCCAACTGCAGAGAACATCTGGTGAGGGGTTGAGAAGAGTGGGAGGGAAGAGTGGTATTTTAAAAGGGTGAAAGCGCAGGAAAGGACTAATGTCCAGAAAGGGATGTTTGGGGAAACAAAGAAGTACACTAAGAAAGAGTAAAAAACTATCCGCTAGCTGTCAATCCTCTTAGAAGAGGCTATTGCCCTCGTAACGAAAGTATCAAGTTTGAAGAGACCGTTACTAATGATTATAATATTTGATCTAATAAATTTAATTAGAGACGATTCAATAATATTTCTTAACAACATTGATTTTTATTACCTATGAAAAATCAATGTTGTTAAGAAATATTATTGAATCGTCAATGTAGTACATTTTACTTCAATCTCACTCACTCTCCTCTTACTAGGAATGGGTGATTTCTAGGAATAGAAGCTTAATGTGGTTAACCCATAAAACCCCCCGATGTGCCTTCACCTTGTCGTGGTGGGGGGGCTTAACATGCCTAAATAATGGCTTGAACTAAGAAAGGCACAACTCGGGCGGTGTTCTTGCCTGGTCCGGCGTCCGGGGGTAGCAAGCCTGCCTGTCTGCGCGCTAGTCAGGAGGCCGTCCGCCCTTTTAGGTAAAAGGCAACATTCGCTGTGGGCACAACAGTGGCTTTAGCTGCTACCTCGGTGCTTGTCTGGGCTGGTGGCTAGCTCATTCAGTTACGTGCTAGTCTCGGGGCTGGGTTCCGAGTGATCTTTTCTTCTTCTGGCCTTCTGCTTGTCTTTTTTAAGACTTTCTTCTGCCCCAGCGAAACTATCAGTCTCTTAGAGACTATTGGTCATATGTATTCGGGCGGGACTGTTGTGGTTGGTTTGTGGTGGGCATGGGCCGGCCTAACCAGTTGTGGCGTGTTACCGTCTGGATGTTTCTCCTATTTTCTCCCTGCACCTTTTCTTGCTACCTCTGACTCTTTCCCTAACTAATCTTTGCTATCTCTCAACTCGCTATTAACTGTTACCCTTGTATTTTCAAATTTAATCTTTTCCCTATAATCCTTGATGATCTCTTTCATCAAGTAACCAACAGTCTCTCTAGAGGTTAACGGGCATATGTTTTATTCGGACGTGGCTAGTTGTGACTTGTTTGTGGCGGACAAGGGTCTGCCCGGCATGTTGCGGCGGGCCACCGTCTGGATGCTTCTCCTACTTTCTCTCTGCATCTTTTCTTGCTATCTCTGACTCTTTCCCTAACTTACCTTCTTTACTATCTCTCAACTCGCTATTAACTGTTACCCTTGTATTTTACCAATTTAACTTTCCCATAATCATTGATGAACCCTATGATCAAGTAACCCTCAGTCCTTTTTAGAGACTAACTGCCATAATTTTAAAAGCTTTCGTTGATGTAGTTCGTGGAAGCCCGCCTCTGCCAGGTCCACCTTGGGCACTTCACGAGGACCGTTTCGTTGTGTATCATTAGTGAGTGGACGGTTGGTTCTCGTGACGTGGCGAAAGGTCTGGACGTTAAAAAAAATCAACCTATTCTGCTTTATCATGGTATGGCTGAAAGGCCAAGGAACATGAATAAATCAAAACAGGTTAATCCATAATAACACAGCTATAGTTTGAGAGAAGGAAATTAATGTTCTACCAAAATAGAATTTTATTTCAATAGGAACAGTATTACTTCATGTACTTATAAAATGTCATAAATAATACAATAATAAAAAAATCTTATTTAGTTGTCAACAATTGGAAAAGTAATTCAGTTTATATTTATTACATTAAAAATAACGTAGTAACATTTGAACTGTATTCGAGTGTAAATCATTTCACTAAAGGAATGAATTTCATCTCCAATGGTTCTGAGTCCTTAAGCACGAGGTTTGGGGCGTGCTTTAAATTTTTTTTTAATGCTTTAATTTCGAAATTGAGGAGAACATAACTGAGGAGTGTCTTTAGTTCTAACATAGCGAACTTTTGACCTGAAACAAACAAGAATTCAATTTAATATCATCTTACACTCAAGAAGCAGGTCTTATAAAAATAAATATTTGTTTATATTAACCTATATGCATATCAAACAACAGAGAAAAAACACAAAGAAAATAATTGACTAGTATTTATAATTAATAATTGACTATATATAATAATTGACTAGTATTTTAACTTCGAATGTCATCAGGAAAATTGTTATAATACTTTCTCTCCAATTTAGTGTATTGTCTTTACACGTAATGTTATATTGATATTATATCAATAACATCAATTTATATATATATATATATATATATATATATATATATATTAGTGTACTTAGGCAGCAGTCTCTCAGACAGACAGGTTTCGTTGAACACGATAGAATATTCCCTCTGGAGAATTTTCCTTGCAACTTTTTCCAGTTCGCAAACTGGTTATACCGTTGATCTTTCAACTCTTTTATTCTAACTGCTTGTTTCTTGTTCATTATTGACCTTTGACCTTCTCTTTATATTAACCTGTACTATCCTTTTAATCTATTTATAGCAATGACTAAGCATGAGTCATCGATTTTAATTTAACATGTCACTTGGCCAACTCCTTTTCCAGTTGAACCCTGTTAGCAGGAGGTTAGTTCGTAGGATCGAATCTCTCAGTCTTAAGATCGTGAATGCCGAGACTGCGGTTAATTTTAATGATACCTGTTTAAAAGAGGATCTGCTGCCTATTTGTACCAATATATATATATATATATTAAATTTTCTTATCTCTATCACACCATATTGAATACTATTTTTCTTTTTTTATCGAGGTTTGGTCTAGCTTCAAAACATACAACTCCTGTAGCCGATGTTTCGTCTATATTAAGCCCGATCATCTATATTGATCGGGATCCGGTCAATTTCTAGGTGCAAAAATCAAACACTCGTTGCCGACGTTTCGGTTTTATTTTAAAACCTTTTTCATAGGCAGAACTAAGAATGTTATCATTTGTAATGTTATCTTATTAGTCCAGTTGAAGGTTTTTGTCCGGTTAAAATTGTTGTTCCTTTAAATAATGTAAATTTCATTTTCTTAGTTAAAAAAAAAAATTAAAATAAAACTTAAACGCCGGCAACGAGAGTTTGAACCTATAAAATTGACCGAATCCGGATTAGATAACACAACTATATATATATATATACGTGTGTGTGTAGAATAAAGAACAGTTGTAGGAATTCACACCTTCACTTAACAGGCACAAACTTCAATTTCTCTACGGTCTCGCAAGAGCGGGGGCAGTGCAAATATGACGGTTGTATATATCGATGTAGATATTACCATGACAGTAATAAGCAACTACTCTCTCAATATTACAGTTTTAAATGTTTTTTGTCTGATACATAGTCATACTGGAGTAAATTTAAAAAAATCCTACATAAAAGGTAAATAGTGCATTTTGATGTAGTTATGCTTTGTTTTCAAGGTTAAAAAAAGTAGACAGAACAAAAAATAATCTGGAGTGGCCTGCACTCAACTTTACTATAAGTACTCTTAATATCAATTTTCTTGTGTATATAATAAATAATGTCTCATTTAAGCATAATGTAAAGATTTAAATGGAAGTTGTTTATTAGTCTTTCATTTTTGAGGTAGTACAGATAATGATTGAAGAACATATCAATATATAAGCTTATTTTTGTACACCACACAGCTGATGCAAATAATTTCATTAGTATAACTACAGCAGTAATAACATTTTTGAAAAGCCAAAGTGAAAATATCTTGATACGAAATAATCTCCTACAAGAGAACATAGCCTTTGTTTAAATAGCCAGTGGATTTCTTATATTGGTTACTTGACCTCCTTCCACATTGAATATTTAAGTCAAATTTTCAAATTTAAATCAGAAAAATACTCTTATTTTCTCTGATAACATCATAAACATCCAAGAAAAAATTTCGTTTAAAGATAATATATAATTAAGTATATACAATAATTACATTTATTAATCATCAAACGAAAGATTTCCATTTCGAATTATGTTTTACATTTTTTGTTTTTTACAGAATTATTATACTGGGAATTTTATGGCTTCTTAGTATTTATTAAAATCATTTTCCTTCCCCTTAATCGAAAATCATATATACCAATTTTCTCTGCGTGAGTGTTATATTTTTTCCTCCGTCTTGTACTCTGTTATAAGCTTGCTATAAATGTATATTGAGAAAAAATATATTAGTAATTAACCAGTTTACATACTCAACTCAAAGTCGAAGTCAGCTATTTAATATACTCGTAATTTAAATCATTTATAGTTGGGAGCTTCTAATTTTTGAAAATAATAAATATGAACTATTAGACTAGAATAGTCTAATTTTATCTCAGTGGTTTGCTCAAAGAATTTCTAAGTCAATGTAAACATTGTAAAAAAATATCAAAAATTCGACAAGTATAGCAGGTGATCCCTTAGTCTAGGATAAACAAACAGTTTTTAAAGCGTTATTGCTCTTTCCCATAATTTTTTTTATGAATTGATATTTTTTTCCCATTTTTGATCAAATTTTCATAAGTTATTAATGAGCCGTTTTATCGTCAAAAAAACATTTTCTGAAAACAGAAATCGTACTTTAACGCCCCTATGGTGAATGAAATTTTGAAAAAAATTATCTCAAATCATTTTTCATATAATGTTCTAGTTTTAAGCATAGTTGATCCGTCAAACGGTATGGCTTGTATCGCTCTCACAAGTTTTGAGATTGAATTATAAGTAAAAATGTTTACATTTTATTCTCTTTTAAAATTCTGAATATATTTTTCGTTTGTTCCATTTGTAATCTCAAAGATAATGTCAAAATTTCAAAACTCTAGGGTTATCAGTTTAGGAGAAATAAATGTTTTAAAAAAAACGGTTTTTGGCAAAAAAAGTGACTTTCCCATCATGCATAATTCTTCCCAAACAATAGGGATCTTCTCTAAATGGGGCCCATTTTTGTGTAAAATATCAACTTGATCCATCAGAGATTCTGGAGCGTAGCGTGGTAACAAGCAATGCTAACACACCCACCCACACACACACAGACATCATCGAGAAAACATCATAAAACGACTTGAAAGACCTCAAAATATATAGTTCCGTCAAAATCTCGAGATCGAATTTTTTCACGATCACTATACTTTACTTATAGTAAAGTAAAAATATATTTCTTATTTCTAGCAGGTAAATTTAACGTAGAAAATTATGCTTTAATTATTTTTAAAAAAATATTTAATTGGAGACTTTGTTTTCGAATCTTTCAAGTTTAAAAAAATGTTAGGAGTAAATAAAATTCATTGAGACGAATTCTATAGAATTCTGGTTTTATACTAATTTTCGTTGACACATGTTCTACTCTAGATTTTTGGTTAGTTACTATATGGTATATATTCATACGTGGAAATAATGGGAAAAATTTAAAAATGTTTGGCAGTTTAGCTGTGTGATCTGCAATATTATTCTGCTCAGGTCCCATCTTCCATCCCAAAACAATAAAATTATTCTCGTTTCTCCAGCAGCATTACTCCCTAAGCTTCCTTATTTCAATATATAATTTTCTTATATAATAAGTTGTTTCGATATTATAATTGTTATTGTAGATATATATATAAGGAGAACCTTACGTGTTGGGAACGCATTGTATTGTAAATAAAAAGTGTTTGTGTGGAGACATTTTATAAATGAAAAGCATGTTTTCTATCAATTTTATAAGACAAAATATACAAACCTATGCAATTCCTTGGACCTGCACTGAAGGGCAAATAACTGAATGAGTGTCTTTGTTTGTCGTCAGAAAACCTTTCAGGCTTGAATTCCGTAGGATTAGGGAAAAGGTCTGGATTGCGATGCAGAAGATAGAACATGATCAGTATGTTAGTAGTTGCTGGTATAATGGTACCGTCTTCTGCACAAATAGAAATAAATTATCAGATCAAGAAGAATAAGTTATTACTAGCTAGTATACGGCCTGTGATACTACAGCTTGAGATATTCTTTGTTCATCACTATTTTTTGGGTTTAAAGTAGACGTTCCTTGATATATTTCACTCAGTAGTTTATGTCCAGCTCGGCGCTCGGCTGGAATACTAGATCAAAATTTGACTCTCATTCTGGCCCTATATATTTTCTTGTGGAAGGTGAACAAATTTGAGAACTTCAGGAAAGATGTTCTGCTGCTGAGCCCAGAGCCTGTACGATACCAGGGGATTCGTAAATGATCCCTACTTTAAATACACTTGAGTTAGGCAAATAATGAGTCTCACTATAGACGTTAGGAATGCAGTATTTGGCAACATCAAGCAGACCCTCATATGAGTAAAAGCTCAAATGTGTTCTTTAAAGTGTTTGCAATGATTTTTACTAAGTCAAAAACAAAAAATAACAAGCATTCATTTTTTAAAATTGACTATATTTACATAATATTTGCTTAAAAAAGCTTTCGATATGTTTTGCAGGGTTATGAATTGAGAATAATGGATATGTACACTCAACTTAATATTTAGAGGAAGGTTTGTGATAAAATTGAAACTACAGTTACTGCTGTACCAACAATGTGTCATTAAATTTGAAAGAATTTTACATCTCTAATAAGAAATAAAGCGGAGTTTAAAATTTGCTTGTAAATTTGTATGTTACAAACACAGTGCAGAATGTAAATAATAAACCTAATGATTACTCTACAAGTTTGTTGACTTCTTAAACAAGTTTTTGAATTAAGTCTGAATGACAAAATTTAATGATAATAGAAATTGGTCATATAAATAACTTAGGAAGTATGTTGCAGATTGTTACTTACTGAGGACAAGGTCTTTCTCTAAGACCCTACTAATGCCAGGAACACTGGGGTACAACCTAAGTGATTCTTTAATGACTTGTTCAAGATAGGTCAAAGAGTTTAGGTCTGCGATAACAAGATCTCTGTCGGAATTTTCTCCAACCACACTTAACACTTCTGCTCGAGCCTTGTCCTAAAATCATGTATAATTAAGAACACTTAGTATAGTATAACAAGATTTCACAATGAACAGTTGGGATTTGACTCTGACGAAGACCACTTGTAAGGGTTAAAAGATCTTAGCCTTTTTTCACATTTCTTATTGCGGTTTGAACGTTGATTTTAGTATAGTATAAATCAGTGGCAATATTTCATAATAAATACGTGAAATAAGAAAAAACATCGAAACTACGGTAAAAAATTTAGAGGTAGTATGAGAATCAAGATAATGTAGATGTATTAATAAAAAATAAGTATTTCTGAAGTTACTTAAGTAAAATATTTTTGTGATAACTCCTTAATAAATTAATATATAAATAATATTGTCAATGTATGGTATGTTCAATTGTAATCCATTTTAAGGCTATGAAACTCTACAAACATACTACTACATCCGTGGCTTCTCCTACGTTGCCTTAGTTACAATGGTTGAGATTCGAATTTTAGATTTAAAAGATCTTCATGTCGATAAAATTTAACTTTATGAAGTATATACTTTCGGGTATCTAGCAAGACAAATATTTGAAAAAGTTTGATTGATTCATTATTATCTAAAATAACTATTACTTTTAATAAATAGGAATAACACTCTCGTTAGGGAAGGTGCATATTTTTTTACATAATTTTTTTTTATTTTCATAATCTACCATGTACAATTTTGTCATGTACAATACTTCTCATATTTGCCCTGTTTCAAATATTAAATATTTATTAGTATAACAGAGCTGAAGTACCTTCCGTTGCCTAGGTTTATTGCTGAAAGAATATTTTGACATGACTCAGATTGAAATGGGTGGCTTTAATTCTATAGACAAATCTATTTTTCATATTAAAATTCTATTCTTAAAAATAAGCACATACTGTCGTAAAACTGATTTTTTCGAAAAGATACTTTGTTAATTCCTTATGAAAAGACAATAACTATGAGTTTTTATGTCCCTCTTTCCTTTCTTCCAATTACTGCTGAATCAAAAATTAACAGTGTTGCATGCCTTTCAGATGTATTATTTATAGTTTGTATAAACTTTAAGCTATTATATACTCGTAAGCTATTTTTTAGCTTGTATAAGTACGGAAGGTGCAATGATACCAGTTGAAAAATTTTGTTTCATTTCGGAGATGCATTTTGTGGTTTATAAAAATATATTGAATAAAGTTAATAATTACCTTGAAAGCATTATATAAAGAATATCATTAATTATATGCAAAAGAATTCTAGAGTAAATCAGGTATATGATATATAAGTCAATGTTTGCATATTCTCTCTTCCTGTGTCTTCTACATACACACACATACACGCACACAAAACACACACACGCACACAAACACGCACACCCACACATACGAGTACTCACACATACACACACACGCACACACAAACATATACATTCACGTTCATGTACACAATACACTTTTTATTACAGCAACAAAGATCTTAATGAAATTCACCTGGACATCCTTGTATATACCCAGACAGTACAATGTGTGCTCTACAGCTACAGTCATGGTATCGTGTCCCTGAAACAAGTCCAGATAATGCAAATGTTATTTATATATTTATAATCCTTATCAAAACGTTCAAGATGATTCTATAAATATATTAATCCTTTATTTATATTTAGTGGACATCATGAGACGTAAAATCAATCCTTTTAAATAACGGTCTGAAGAAGAGTGGGGTTTTGGATATCAGCGTTACATTATCTGTGA
Organism: Hermatobates lingyangjiaoensis; assembly: GCA_026182355.1. Taxonomy (NCBI): domain Eukaryota; kingdom Metazoa; phylum Arthropoda; class Insecta; order Hemiptera; family Hermatobatidae; genus Hermatobates; species Hermatobates lingyangjiaoensis. The sequence goes on from JAPFBL010000057.1 coordinate 600,374, forward strand.
TGGTTGTAAGGAGGTTCTCATGGTTAAAGACGAGAAGTTCTTGTATAACTCAAGGCAGTTTCATAAAGACACTACTGTAAGTTAGAATAATATATTGTATACACATCTTAATTTTAGTTCATACTTAATTTTAATACTGAACTTAATAGTCTAATTATTGTAATTTCACTATACCAGCTATTGCAGGGCGGTGAGATCGATCGGGTGCACCAAGGTGTATGCCTAGGCACAACCGGTTTCGATCGTAGTTCCATGTAGTATGTACTCTTGTCAATAAAGTTATATTCATTCATTCATTCATTCAAAGACACTTGCTAGATCTAGTACTAGGCGCTCGTCAATTAAATTTATGTATTTGAGAACTCATTTTAAAAGACAAACCTAATAAACTTTTAGTTTTTTTATTTAACAATGGACTTATTTTCTAAGATTGTTAGAGTAGAGAATGATTTCCGTCACAAGTTTATATACAGTGGCCCTTATCAAAAAAGTAAAAAAAAAGTGGTCAGCAAAAACTACCAAGGATTAAGGGAGTTGTCAACTATCTTTGTCATTAGTATTAATTAATAACTTCTTTAAGTTACAGGAGAACGAAATAACTGTAGGATTCATCACCAATGCTATTTACCTGTTTCGAAACAGTGAAAAACTGTTTCGACAAAGAGACAGTAACGTATAAAACTAACATTAGCATATGGAGTTGGTATAAAAAGCTGCCTATTTATATTATTCTGTGATTAGGTTAGGTCAGATTGCAGGGATAGTCTCACGAGAGAGCAAACATTATCCAAAAATTGGCCCCTTGTGTTACCACAACAATGAACATTCTACATTGGCAGTCCTAAATTTTTTCTAGCTCAAGTTTATTTAGATTAGTTATCTTTAACAAGTGCCAAGTACCTGACATCGTAAAGGCTCAGAACTGACGGATTAACGTCCTCTTCCAGGGACGACATGCTCAGATTTGTTCACTTCCTGCGTGAATAAATCGGAGGCTAGAGTGAGTATTGAACCCCGGACCTACCAGTCCTACTTTGCTACTGGGCTACCCTGGTTTTTTATTCTGAGCTTAATTGATTGATTTATTGCTCACTCAATCATAAACTAAAGATTCTCATATATCCTCGTCTATAAAACACACTTATAGCAAACGCTAAATAAGAATAAAAGAAGAATAAATCTTACTTCGTATAACTCCATTTACAATAAACTGTTTATAAAAACACTCTTTGCTGATGGAAGTAATTTAGAAACCTGTGAACTGGACAAGGGATTTAGGAAATACGAATCTACATTCTTCTTTAACTGTATGATTATCAACAAAAATCTTATTCTAAAAAAAAGTCAATTGGAAGGAATTTTACTGTGCTAACAATTGAATTTCCATACATAATTCTTAAAATTGACATTAATTAATCTTTTAACATTGAACATACCTCGAACATGAAGGTGTCCACTTGTTCTCTCATATCTTCTGGAGTAAAGGTTCCTTTGTTGCTCATCTCCGTCTCAATAAGAATGTCCAGGAAAGTTTTCCCCTTCTTTTCTTAGCATTATAAATAATAATTATCAAAAAAATAGAATAATTTAATTTTAATAAATGTAGTAAATAAAAACAAATATATCTAATGTTATTAAAATTCTTCTCCTATTTTATCAACAGAGATAAATTGCTACCACTGATTGAAGAAGAGTTAAGCTTGAAATGGTGTAGCAGACTACGGTGTTAAGGAAATCTTCACGTCACATGCGTACGAGCATTTATGCTTGTTAAAGACAGTGGATTGTGACTGTTATAGTATCAATACAGGCTTAAAATCAAAACTATGTTAGGAATATGTGTAAGTGTATTAGATGGTGTAGAATTGTCACAGCCACCTATCCGTTAAAAACATAAAGAATAGCTTAAAGATAAACGAAATGTTACGGGTTTGACAGTCCTCGGTAAAATCCTCACAGGGGAAGCAACAGGGTTTTTGCATCCCTCTGGATGGAATTATTCAACATATTCCTTTAATAAAAGGGCAGCACATCAAATTGCTCCGCAGTTCATGATGATAAGGAAAATCTAATAGTATTAATTGCACCTAAATTGGATTATGTTAGATATCTATGAGTATGATGTATATATTCAACAATCACATTTTATGCAACCTCATAGCAAAGGGGAAGTAATCTAGCAGTCTGCTTCTACCAGAAAAACGATTGAATGTCGTTACGGAGGCATCAAATTTAACCATTTCAGTTTTCTTTCATCGATAAATTAACAAAATAATGTCAAAAGAATCTACAGAATTAAAATATATAGTGAATGTATTTCAAAGAACAGATATAAAATAGTTTAATACAAAAACAAAATAACTAACATTTATATCTTTATATTTGGTAGTAACTATAGTATAAAATATATCCATTTAAATGAAATTCCTACCTCTATGAAAAAAAATATCGACTATTGCATCCCCAGTCACAAAAGTCAGTGCACGCTCCTGATATATATAAAACAAGATTTTACATAAACAAGTGAAATAACAACCAATGATCAAACCACAATATGAAATGGGAAAAAAAAGATTCAACCGTAAGAAGCGGTCTTCGTCAGAGTCAAAACTCAACTAAAACACTGAAAGTAGTGTTACGGTTGAAAGATCTTAGTCTTTTTTCCCTATTTCATATTGTGGTTTGATCATTGATATATATATATATAATTTTGGCATGGAGACGTTCTTCTTGATTTCTTCTATATTATATATATATATATATATATATAAATTCAAAACGAAGGAAACACACAGAAAGACACAGACATAACTCACATCGATATTTCGACCATCGTCGTCATCAGAAGGTGTGAGTTATGTCTGTGTCTTTCTGTGTGTTTCCTTCGTTTTGAATTTATTTTATTTAAAAAAGTCCGCTGAACCGTTTCTTTTAATTGTATATATATATAACGAATTAAAAAGAAGATAGCACACAGATAGACACAGAAATAACTCACTTCTATATTTTGACCATCGTCGTCCTCAGGAGGCGAAGAGTCCCGCAGGAAGGCAGAACGGCGAGTCATATATATATATATATATGAAGTAAACACCACAATAAACAAATATATATTAATTAATATGCTCTAAGGCCTTTCGTTACAACATCATCAGAGAGCTAAATGAAACAAACAAAAAATATAATAACAAGTTAACCTGGTTGATTGAAGTCTTCAGGATTGCTGGCATCCCTGTCTGAATTTAATGTTCCTAAAATTATAGGAGTCTTGATCTGCTTACTTATTTCTGTTATAATATTTCATCTAGTTTGTAAAGTCCTGGACTATTGTTCATTAAATTCCCATAGAAGTTCTTTATGAGTGCACTTTCAATAATATTTCTCCTCCTTTCCTCCTATGAGTGCACTTTCAATAATATTTCTCCTCCTTTCCTCCTATGAGTGCACTTTCAATAATATTTCTCCTCCTTTCCTCCTATGAGTGCACTTTCAATAATATTTCTCCTCCTTTCCTCCTATGAGTGCACTTTCAATAATATTTCTCCTCCTTTCCTCCTATGAGTGCATTGAAAGTGTATTCATAAACAACTTCTATGGAAATTTAATGAACAATAGTCCGGGACTTTACAAACTAGATGAAATATTAATAAAAGAAATAAGTAAGTAGATCAAGACTCCTTCAATTTTAGGAAGATTAAATTCAGACATGGATACCATCAATCCTAAAGACTTCAATCAACCAGGTTAACTTGTTATTATATTTTTTGTTTGTCTCATTTAGCTCTCTGATGATGTTGTATCAAAAGGCCTTAGAGCATATTAATTAATAGATATTTGTTTATTGTGGTGTTTAATTCATACATTATATCAAGAGTTATTGTTGATTATTAATTTATATATATATATATATATATATATATATATTGTGTGTGTGTGTGTGTGTGTGTGTCTGCGTGTGTGTGTGTGTTTGTGTGGTGTGTGTGTGTGTGTGTGTGTGTGTGTGTGTGTGTTGTGTGTGTGTGTGTGTGTGTGTGTGTGTTTGGATAAAATGTTATTATCAAATATCACCTGAATAAAGTTAATCATCCTTTTAAATTAAATAAAAGAATTAACTTACCTTCATTTGTTTTACTGAATCCATTAATAGCTTCATTTTCATAAAACTCTTTTCGTTTCTTAATAACCTATAACCACATTAAATATAAATATATAGCATCGTCATGTTCTTAAAATACATTTATAGTGACATACATTTTCAGTAAATTCGTGATTCTTTTTGATAAGGTTTGTGATTCTCCATCTAAGGGGTGACAATAAATATACAATATTTATTTTGTAGTAGAAACCTACTTCTCTGTCCATTATTGCTGTCGATAAACTGAAAAAAGAAATGGTTATTAAAGTCAAAATAATATTGTTTTAATACAAAATATTAAGATTATTGTATACAAAATATTTATATTATGGTATTTTGTGTCATTTTCGAAGACAAAGCAATTTATATGTTAATATGAAATACCGATAATTTTTTGTACAGATAATATTTTATTCAAAATTTTCAAAATGTTATAAAAATGTGTAATTATAAACAATAAATTATAATTAGAGTAATAACTGTTTTTTTTATTTACAATTGATAAGTGCATTGCTTACTTGGGCATTAGCACTGTCAGTATAATAACTGTTATTAATAATGTTATCCTGAGAAAAAGGTATCTAGTCCATCTTCATGACTTGAATTCTTATTTTTCATTTTAAAATAGCAGAAGAAGATGACACCATAATAATAAGATAAGTAAAATAAATTAATCTTGAACTTTTTTCTAACTTGACAAATTAATTCAAGGACCTTAGATTCCAGATGAAGATCAGTACATCAGGATAAGAAGATACAAGTTGGAGGTCAAGAGTTTTGGGAGGGCAGAAGGCAATGAGGAAAAGAGACGGAAGTGTGTTTCAGGTGAGATTCTACCATGTTTGATAGGTGTTGATTCATTGATTAAATACGATCCATCTGTTATTTCAACTACTTTCCTATAGTAACAAACTGCAGAGGTTCGAGTTTTATAAACTATTTTTTTTTTCATAACTAACTAAAGAATAGAGTATTGTGGATTCACTGAATATCTCTAATGTATCTGTCCCTGTTGAAGACATGTTCACAGCCGCCATTTCAATATCTTGCAGTTTAGGATGGAACGTAAAAAATGTGCTTTGAATAATCTTATTTGAAGATTTCAATTTCATTTAAACAACAGCCATCATGATGGTGTTGAGGTGGATTACAGGTGCGTTAAAATGCACAACAGATTTCTGTTCATTCTTAAAAAGAATGAAAAGGAGAAAGAAAATAGAACAAATGGTAACGTATAAAACCTTTTTTTTTTTAAGGGTAACTGACGCATTCCTGCTTTCATTAGCAGGACCAGTAGCACTATGGTCCGGAGTACCACCCGAGTGCTCTTAAAATACTTTTGGCACCACAGGGACCAGGTTTCAAGCCCATGAGTCACTTTCTTCTATAAATTTTGTTTTATTTCATTTTAGTTACAATTTTCTTTCTGTTCTTCTAGGTTATCACTCATGCCTCGTCTTGCGCTCGGACTCGAGGTGGCTGTGGTTCCTTACTCAGGTAGAGTAGATACAAGTAATCTTTGTGATGTGTCACTGTGTCAGAAGCGTTTGGGCGCTCCTTTGAAACTGGTACTCACTCTGATAGATCCCTGGCCCAGGGCAACGGGCACTATCCGCTCCGGGATGGACGACCAAATCCTTATGGATATAGGTAGTATATAAACGGATTAATTTCAGTAGGTGTCAACCAGTATAACTTTATCAACCTTAAAATTTCTAGGAATAACCACATTACTTATGACGCGCTAAAAAATTTTCAACTATAGCCCACGTATAGTTTTTTCTTACTATTGGCTTCATTTCAACAACCACATCTTAATATCATTTAGAAGCATCTGATACTTATAATAACGATGTTATTGGCCCTTCACAATTTTACGTGAATTAAATATTATTAGTTTCTTCATTCTCTATATAATTAATTTCTTTATTCTTTTCTTCTTCAATACTCTTTTCATGGTCTTTCACGTTTCATAGTTAGCATTCTTCAAAATCAGCTGGAACATCTTGGGACAAGTTCAAAACGATAATGTCGTTTGACAACAGGAGGTTGTCATCAACAGGTTAAATTTTGTTTAGTACAGTATCTGCCAACTACAAGGTGTTTGGATTCTAAATTCATTAAATTGATCTTACAACAATAAATATGAGATATTTGACAATAAATATGAGATATTTGACAATAAATATGAGATATTTGACAATAAATATGAGATATTTGACAATAAATATGAGATATTTGACAATAAATATGAGATATTTGACAATAAATATGAGATATTTGACAATATATAAATCTACGAATACTCACTCATCGACATTCTTAACGTATTCAACATTTTCATTGTTCTGAGCATTGAGTGATATTCCCATTGCAGTATCTAAAAAAAATAGTAAATATTAAAACTTTTGTAAAGAGAGCTAAATTATTTAAGAAGAATAATTAAAGTGTACATTTTAACATTATAAAGAACGATCACTGAAATGTAAATATTACATTCAAGCCCATCATCCTTTTTTTTTAATTTTTCATTTAAAATTTTAGGTTGTCTACTTATTCTAAAAGGTAGAACCCCTCATACAAATTGTTGATACTAGTTTATTTTTGTTAATAGGCCGATCAGCATCCACGGTTATTCACGCCAGCTTCTGGACAGCATACAAAGAGCAAGGGCTTACGGATACGAGCCCACGTCTCTGTGGCCATGCCAGTAACTGATAAGGTCACAGAGGCCTTCGACTTTCTCGCCACTTTGTGTAACGATACTGAAAGGATAAGGTATTTTTTTTTATTATTTAATTGTACAGTTTTATTATTTGTGTCACTATTAGACATCGTTTACATAACTTTAGTCAAGGTTCGTCCTATAATTCATGGTTAATACATCAGAAGTTATTAAATAACTTGTTCAACATTATTTTAGACTAAACTACCCGTGACTCTTTGTGTCACTCAGAAATCATAACAATAGTTATTGAAAAAAATTCACTGAATATGATTGGCAGGGATAATTTTAATTGTTGTTTCTTGTTATTAAGGCTCGGAAACAGATTCTTATATGGAACAAGCTTTTGGTACAGTATTCGTAACATGATTCAAGATATATACACAATCAAATATATTTAAAACAAACAAAACTTGTAGATTGAAATATTCAATTTATTTACCTAACATAAAATAACATTAATGAAAGGAATGTGTCTTTATGATATTACCTTAGAATATTCCTATTTTGTCTGACAGTTGTGTTCCAGTTTGTTTCTAAAATTACTCATTTTTAAACTCTAATGTAGTAGTTTATTATATATTTGTTGCATTTATATATAATACATGTTCACTACTGTCATCGACGAGCACGCAAACGGCTGGCTACCCTGGATGCATGCCTTTACTTTATTACCATTGTTTTAATTCTCCTGTATGATACTAAGGAGAAAGAAGTTTGGAAACCATCCTCCGGAAGCGCAGAGGGTTCAAAAGCGTTAACTAGTGGGATCAAAACTCCAACAAGTTCACCTAATGACCCTAAGAAAACCGTCCCAAAGAAGGAGAAAGAAAGTTACTTTCTCCCAAAACGTAGGAAGCCTGAATGCCAGCAAAAGTGCTGAGCTTCTTTGAGGCGTTGAAGGTAACTGCTGGGGTACTTTAGTACAGAGAGGGAGGGGGAAGTACAATAGTTTTTAAGACGCAGTGATGCAGTCACCCTCAAATAATAATAATTAAAAAAAAAGAAAATATTTTTTGAATTATTAGGCACTAAAATATATTTTATTTTGAAATATGACCACATTAGCGTCGGATTCTCCCTCTGTGTTCTTCTCTTGGAACAAATATACTTTACTTCTAAATGAAATTATGGTTCACTTTTCTCTGCAGTTTATATTTGTTTTCATGTCATACTAATTTTATACCGACCAGACCCAAAAAAATTTTGGTTGAACAGATTAACGCATAGTAAATAACTTGGTATGTAACTATGAATGACTGCGAAAGTGAATCATGTGGAAGTACAATTCATTCTTTCTACCTAATGGTATTGACTTCCTTCTCTCCCCTCATCGCTATCCTAAGTTGAAACCTGCTTGACTTCTTTTTAAGATTATATAACTCCAAATGATAATTTAATAATTTTGAGTTTACGAAATGATGCATTTTGAAATGCGTAATTAAAATTGAGACAAACTGCACTAGTGCAAACGTGGAAAGTAGTCTCTGATGATGGTTGTATATTTGTAAATTATGGTGTCCATTTGCAGGTTTAAAATAGCTTTGGCTAACTGAAGCTCTAAATGATATCCCTATATATAAAGTTCGTGAGTTTGCTTGTTTGTTTGTTCACCCATTTCCAGTAGAGATAGAGACCTGTAATTAAATATATATTATTTATTACCTGAATAATGTTAAATAAAAGAAAATTATCACTATATTCCCAAAATTGGAACCAAAGTAGAAAGTGTCTAGCGTGCAAAGCTGGTGACAGTAGTGCAAATGTATTTTATATAAATGTACGAGTTTTTAAAAAATCCTCGTAACAAACATAATTTTTTCTTTCATTGAATGTTTGCGTAATATAAACACTGGTAATATACTAAAGGCATGGAGGCAGGGTAGCCCACTGGCTTGCGTGCTCGTATACTAATATAATATAACAGACTCAGATAACAAACAAGAGTTTATATTAAGAGTAGCTTTCAAATTTTTAAAAGTGTAAATATTTCTTCCTTACTAGATATCATATTTTTGTATACATCTTATGATAGAGATTGATTGGTTTTTTCATTATCTACTGATAGCTAATCAAGAAGCTGGAGTGAATAAACTGATATTGAATGACCTAGAAGTTTCATATTATCATTACGCCTGATACATTTTTGATATTGATTCCCATGTAGCCATCTCTCGACGTCCGATAATAGATTACTCCACTGCATAGTAGACTGGCTAATAGGGGGAAGGTTTTGTGGCCGCTGAACAAACCTGCAGCCAAAGTAGCTTTAGTAGGACCTGGGTCCGCAGTTCCACCAGAAAACTTTTGAAACACTGTCGGTATCACGGGGGAGTGGAAGTCCAGGTGGGAGTTTTCTTAGATTGTTCCGCATGCCCCGCCGTTATAGTTCGACCCATGATGGCTGTGGCGGGAATGGTAGACTCTCTAGGGCAGTGTTTCTTAAACTTTTTTACTTCAGGGCGCACCTATGTAACCAAATCAAAACTTTGGGGCGCATCACTGATTTTAATATAGAAAATTTAGTCCTGAGATTTGATAACGGGAAAATGATTGGAAATTAAAAAGTATAGTTTGTTTTAAGAAAAAGAAAGAAAGAGAGAGAGAGAGACAGATAGAATGAGAGGGAGGGAGGGAGGGCTAGTAAAAATGATTTAAATCCCCGAGTAAAGGCAAAGAGGAAGTATTATCCATTGATGCTTAAAGATTAAAGAAATTTACCTTCAGTTCAAAATATGAAGTGGTCGAGACTTGACTCAGACTTGAAAACCACATACTTAGTGTTTTCTCAAATAAATTAAAATGATGCAAAAACTAAAATATAAATCTGTTACATAAACTTAATCTTCTATTATCTTTGGGCGCACCTAGCTACCTTCTAGGGCGCACCAATACGCCCAGGCGCACCGTTTGAGAAGCACTGCTCTAGGGAGTCGCTGTGTGGAAGTAGTACCTTCTCGACGGGTTACCTCCAAAGTAAAAATACGGAGGTAGACCCTTGACTCTTACCATTGGGTAAAGGGGGTCGAATGAATTCTTATGGATACTAAGATAGTCCTAAAACTGACCACTTAGAAGGGCACCTGTTTATCTAGTAAATACATTGAGATTTCTATGTTAGTATATTTTTATAATATATAATAATATGAAACTGACTGTCAATAGAACAAACCTTGCTTCCTTATTAATAAACGAGAGTTTTATGCTATAAATTCCTCAGTTAGTTATTTGTGTTGAGAATAGAATCAAACCAAAAATGAAGAACACAACAAATGAATATAGCTGTTGCATACACAAACCCATAGTATAGGTTTGAGAAAGTCCGTTACATTTAATCATTTTCATTATCTACTCATTTAATGGAATATAAAAAAAGAAAAATATAACTGTACAAATACCGCATATTATATCCAGAGTGCAATGCTTCACCAACTGGTGTGTTCCAGTTAATTCTCCATTTGTTTCATTCAATTTTTGTATAAAAACTTTGGCATGACTGTTAAAAGAGGTAACATTTGATTCCAATATTTTAAAATGAAACGCTGGAGTTAAGAGCTTTCTGTCAGTATGCCACTTTTGACCTGCACAAAGGGAAGAAATTATTATAATTTACTCAACACATGTTAATTACATCCACCTATTATAATTCAGAATAAAATTCAAGGAAAAAGTATTCAAAAATATTAAAACAGTAGGATATGCACAAAAAAGCCATAGGTCTTATAATAATATACCACTTGGAATATATATATTGTACCATTATCAATATTCCTCATTATCACTTATGTGGAGTCAGGAATATTGTTATTTACGGAATAATAATGACTTACAGTAACAAATGTTATATTTTGGGTACTATGTCTTCTATATATATATATATATATATATATATATATATATACAAGATTTCACATAAACACGTGAAATAACAATCAATGGTAAAACTACAATATGAAATGGGAAAAAAAAGACTAAGATCTTTCAACCGTAACCAGCAGTCTTCGTCAGAGTCAAAAACCCAACTGAAACACTAGATGCAGAGAACAACTGGTGAGGAGTTGAGAAGAGTGGGAGAGAAGAGTGGTATTTTAAAAGGGTGTAAAGTGCAGAAAAGGACAAATGTCCAGAGAGGGATGTTGGGGGAAACAAAGAGCACAGTAAGAAAGAGTAAAAAACTATCCGCTAGCTATCAACCCTCGTAGAAGAGCCTATTGTCCTCGTCGCGAAAGTATCAAGCTTTTATTAGAAAATAAAATAAAATCTGAAATGTTCATTTGAACCAAATTAAGGTGAAAAAAGAAATGTTTCAAAAGATAATTGAAGCCATTTTGTAGTTTAAGTTTCATATAAAACAAAAAAATTAGTACCACGGGTACAAACAAGTACAGTTCGACGCATTTGTATGTTAACCCGGATATGCAACTTACACTCTCAATCCAAATGCTTAAACTCATCGTTGAGTGACTTGATGAGGTCCTGGTTTCGCCTAGCAACATGTCAATGTGTCTGAAGCAGGATCATCTGCCAGTAACCTGGATCACTCCAGGCTACCACTATACAATAGTATACAATAGTAAGTGTAGCTTCCCCACAGTAGTACACTGTAGTAGTATATTGTCACATCACACAATACATACTATACTATAGTAGGTATAGATCATTTTTTGAGGTCGGCATTTGTACATCTTTCGACAGCGTTATCCCCTGGGTACACGGCAGACTTCTTCCGAATGAGTGGATGGAGGAAGTACCTCAATAATTTGCAAGGTAGGACTTAAATAGTTCGAACTAAGAGGACTGGTAAAATACAGAATACATGTTGTACCTGAACCTTCTGTATATCTCTAAACTTATATACTTGTATATACGTCTAAGCCACTGTAACAAATTCAGAAAGAAGCTTGATGCAGCTAAGCTAACCATCAATGAAATCAACTGGTCTTAACTAAAATCACAGTTGAACTGAAAAGATCAGTTTTTTTTGTTAAAACATGTCAATCAGATTGATAAATTATGGTTTCGACGTGGAATTCTAATCACGTTTTTACTATAAAATCATGTTATATGTATAGTTATAGATTGATAAAAACAAAAAAAATCACATGTTTACAGCTTCACTTTTGGTTTCAACAGTCTTCAGGAGAGTAAAGTCATCGTGAGTTTAGTCTCCCTCCCATTTCTCTTCTCAGGACAGTTAAAACCAAAGGGAGGGAGGGATGATGGAGGGAGGGTGGGAGGGATGCTGGAGGGAGGGATGATGGAGGGAGGGAGGGATGCTGGAGGGAGGGATGATGGAGGGAGGGAGGGAGGGAGGGAGGGATGATGGAGGGAGTGAGGGAGGGATGGAGGGATGCTGGAGGGAGGGAGGGAGGGTGGGAGGGATGCTGGAGGGAGGGATGATGGAGGAAGGGAGGGATGCTGGAGGGAGGGATGATGGAGGGAGGGAGGGATGATGGAGGGAGGTGAGGGAGGGATGTATTATGGAGGGAGGGAGGGAGGGAGGGAGGTATGGATGATAGAGGGAGGGAGGGATGGATGATGGAGGGAGGGAGGGAGGGATGATGAAGGAAGGAGGGATGGATTATGGAGGGAGGGAGGGATGATGGAGGGAGGGAGGGATGATGGAGGGAGGGAGGGATGATGGAGGGAAGGAGGGATGATGGAGGGAGGGAGGAATGGATGATAGAGGGAGGGAGGGATGGATGTTGGTATTGCCAGGGTGGGAGGCCACAGAGGTATTTAAAACAGCTTCAATTGCAAAGAAAGGTAGCAAAAGGCTAACAAAGTAAGACTAAACAAAGTAGTTCAGGAAAATAAGTAAAACCTTATATGCTACTTGTCTTATAAATCTATTGCTCAGGTTAATACTGAGTCTACTTTGAATTAATTAATTCAAATTGTCTACTTTAAATACCAATATTTAAAGTATATTATTTCATATATATAATAATGAACATTAAATAATTACTCACTGATGGAAATATCTCATTTTCTACACTGACAAAGATTTAAAGAGTGCTACAAAACTTTCTCCAATATAGTAACAGTAACCAAGAAATGTCAAATGTCAATGCTATATCTTATCATGGGTCACTAAAACTACTTCCTAGGCTTGCTCATATCTTGATTTAATATAGTTTCATTTCATTAATTAAATATAATGGTTTCTAATTGATACAAAACAAAAATTATACACAGGTGAGACTAGTAAATTTCGTGTTAAAAATATCTCACAACAGTTGAAACAGTTCTTAAGGTCAATAAATCAAATTGTGTCGATAATTCTTTTGGTGTTTTTCTTTATTGTAATTTATACATTCATTATTAATTATTACTAAATTAAATGGCTGATTACATATATCCATACCTGTAGATGTTAAAAGCCCTTTTCCAAACCATAGTTTGACAGTGTCGTACAATTCACCTTTAGTTATGCATTCCATGCTAGACATAATCTCCTGAAAAAGAAAAAATATTATTTTTTTCAGGCCATTCTTCATGATAATTCTATTTCGGCCATTTCTTCATCAAATATATTAATTTGTATATACTTTTTCTTAAATAAAAAGATTTCACATAAACACGTGAAATAACAATCAATGATCAAACCACAATAAGAAATGGGAAAACAAGACTAAGATCTTTCAACCTTAACAAGCGGTCTTCGTCAGAGTCAAAAACCCAACTGATGGGTTCTTATATATCAGTTCTTATATATCTTATATTATATATATATATATATATATATCAGTTGGGTTTTTGACTCTGACGAAGACCTCTTGTTACGGTTGAAAGATCTTAGTCTTGTTTTCCCATTTCTTATTGGGGTTTGATCATTCATACTTTTCTTAAATTTGTTTGACAGAATAATTGTTTATCAATTTGAAAACTTATGATTTGATGGCTGTATTTTAATATATTTTAAATAAAATTCATGTAGTCATCATATGCAAGAGTTTTATTTTACGTTTGTATTATAATACATAATAGTATTCTTATATTATGAGTATAGTCATTTATTTATATTAAATATTACTTCACTTTATTCACAAGTTATTTGAATTTATTATTATAAATGATTTAAATACCAATACAAGAAAAACGTTGTTAATAGATTAATGGAAAACACCAAAATTCTTATACATTTACCTTTAGAACAGGGATACTCAATACGTCGATCGTGATCTACCAGTCTATCACAAAGGTATTATTGGTAGATCACATGACAATAAAAAAAATTAACATTAGCCTATAATTCTTATCGTCACTGATTGGTATACAGAGCGGGCAGTCGAATGAATTCTGATTTTTTCAAAATGCAGCAAAGCTGATAAACTAACCATAAAGCTGCAACTGGCTCTTTACTTTTAATTTTTTTATTTTCCCGAGGTGATACAGTATTGTCTCTTAAATTGGGAATTAATTGTAAACTGAGAAGATTGAGTCAAACCTCTCAAGAAGGTGAGACATTGCTAAAAACAGCATAAGTGATAAATGGATTTGATAAAGTTTGTATTTCTTTGCAGTCATCATACATTTATATTTTTAAGAGTAAAAAAGAAAACTTGTAAATACCTGGAGCATATCAGGATTAGTGATGGCGACATACGGAATTCCAACAAAGAAGCCAGCACCGATTCCTTTTTCACCCACATAAGAATTAATTAGCTGAAATAAATCTGAAATAATATAAGAAGTTTAAACAAAATTATAATTAACTTTCTTTAAAAGAAACCTGGAGTGGCCTTACACTTAACTTTACTACAAGCAAACATAATATCAATCTTTTTGGGTATAAATTCTAAAGCATTTCAAATTCCCAAATAGTTGTTGCTCCGAGAGGAAAAATTTTTGACTATTCAGACAGACTTAAGTAACAATCATCAAACTGTCAGGGATGTGTTTAACAATTTTGATACGAAAAGATCAGTTAAAGAAAAATTAAGAGAGTCAGAGTAGACTGTTATTCTCGAAGATTGAAGCCAGTGAAAATTTGTACGGATGGATTCTTAAACATTATGAAAGTAATATCATTGCTGAATATGTCTAATCCTTATTCCCCAGTGTTTCTGTAAAAAAAGACTATTGACATGCTTTGTGATTACGTATGTTAAAATAGCGCCATTCCCCCACAATTACTAAAACAGAACCATTTAAAAATGTTACAAAAAATTTAGAAATAAGACTGGGATATTATTTGTTATTTCTCCTGGAATAAAAAATTGTTCTTCTAATTAGGTCAAAACGCTTAAATTGAAATTGAATTAAACATTTTAAATAATGCTTGTGAAGATTAAAAATTAATGTATATATATATATATATATATATAGGGCAATCCCATTGCTCCCATACTAGCAGATCTAGTAATGAACAGAACTTTAGACCAGGCCATACAACTACTACCTTTTCAAATACCGTTCATCTATAAATATAGCCCTGAAGATGATATTATATTATTGATATTGTTTTTCTATTGATATTATATTTATATATATATAAAGATATCACATAAACACGTGAAATAACAATCAATGATCAACCCACAATATGAAATGGGAAAAAAAAAAGACTAAGATCTTTCCACCACTTCAAGCAGTCTTCGTCAGAGTCAGAAACCCAACTGAAACACTAGATGCAGAAAACATCTGGTGAGGGGTTGAGAAGAGTGGGAGGGAAGAGTAGTATTTTAAAAGCATGAAAGCGCAGGAAAGGACTAATGTCCAGAAAGGGATGTTTGGGGAAACAAAGGAGTACAGTAAGAAAAAGTAAAAAAACTATCCGCTAGCTGTCAACCCTCTTTGAAGAGGATATTGCCCTCGTGACGAAAGTATCAAATTTGAAGAGACCGTTACTAATGTTTATAATATTTGATCTATTAAGTTTAATTAGAGAGGATTCAATAATATGTCTTAACAACATTGATTTTATACGATTATCAAGAACAATAATTTTTATAAACAAAAATTTGGGATCGCAGTCGTTAACTGCTTATCCCTCCCTCCGGAGTAATTTATAGATGGAATTTTTTGAAACTTAAATGTTAAGCTCAATATTGCCTAGTCGTGTTAAATGGTATCGATATGTTGACCATATAGTATGCATCTGTCCTAAATCTATTAATAAAGATGCTTTTCTAATAAAATTAAATTCATTAATGCCGACAACCCAATTTGCAATGGAAGAAGACACGTTTGTAGGAGAAGTTGGTAGAAGAATACGTTGCAATTTACCCTTCTTAGATGTACTGGTCCACAGGTTACCTAAAGATAGAAAACCTACGAATGTACTTGCATATGTCCACTTTTATTTTTCCCATCCAAAAAATGTTAATATTTCTGTTTTTGAGGGCTTAAGAGTGTGCTCTCCTGAATTCCTTAATGACGAAATTATTAGGTCAATTGCCCTATCATTAAAATACTCCTCCTCTTAAATAGATTTAGCTTTGAAGGGTATTAGAAGAACTTTCTTTACTGTTTCAACAGAGCTCCGTTCATTGTCAAATTCTATCGTTTTGCCTATCATGAGTCATTAGACCCTCTTCCTAGGCTGGCCCGTAAACTTGTTTTAATATAGTTTCTAATCGTAATAACATGAGCAATAATGTTATTAAAAAAACTGAGCCCAGGGAACTGAAGTCCGGTGGTATTTAAAAAATTCCATACAATTGCGAAAATTGCCATAAAATTTACATTGGCGAACTGGTAAATCTTTAAAGACACTTATAAAACAACATCAGTTACAACGTAAGAAGACAGGGAAAAAAGTAGCGCCTTATTCTTGCATATAAATAATGAAAATAAACATATTGATTGGACAGGAGCTAAATTTATTACCTATGAAAAATTGATATTGTTAAGAAATATTATCGAATCCTCTCTAATTAAATTTAATAATGGGTTTTTATTAAAACCCTTTATTAAATAAGTTTTATTATTTAATAAACATGTAAATAAACATCAACGTGTAAATTTAAGTTTATTCAATTACTCTTTAAATGAATTAAATATACATGGGTTCAATTTTAAAGTCGTGTTTTTGTAAACATGTATAAACATAACTTATCTAATTCTTATTTATAAATTTGCATAGAATATAAAAATCTGTTAAAATGTACAAAAAGATATTGCAATTTTTTATGAAGATAAATACTAAAAAAATAGTCTTCTTATATTAGAGTTACTTATTGAAATCTTCAGTGGCATTATGATCCGTTGAATCCGAATGATCTGTATAGTGTTTACAGTTATCATAAATTAAGTTGATAACATTTCTACTGGACTGGCTTTTTCATCAAATAATTATGAATATTTTTTTTAAATTGAAAATCACATTATGGCTGATAATAAATTGCCTTTTATATTATATTGGCCAAATAAATAAACATCAAAGCTATTAGAGCTATTTTTGGGGCAGAATATCGAATTGATCGTCAAATGGGTCGGCCTGTATCCATATGTTCACAAACATATGGATACATGCTAAATTAAAGTCACTTATTAAAGTTAATAAACTTTAATAAACCTTCTCTCACGTAATAAAACAACTTACAGTAAAACAGTGAATATTGGCTTTTATATATAACTCTAAGAATTTTTACTTAATATCTGCTGGTAAGAAAATGGGCTTATTCATACTATAGGTAAGAGGATTTGTCAGGCATTGGAAGATAGGAAGACTTTATAATATTTATTTAAAGATTATGTTAATATCGCAGAATAAGAGGGCCACGTCATCTCAGCATATTGTCTTCAGTTAAAGTGCACACGGATCTTATATGGATACTGTATAACCAATCTTATACAGACATCGTGTTTGATACTAATAGTAACATATTAATACCCAAACGCCATGAGAGGCCCTTATACTGCATATTTACCTATATATAAACTACTGATCATGACCAAAGTGACTGCTAAGAAGCAAGATTTCAAGGCAGGTCACAATCAATAAATGTTTAGTTATCCCTTTGTCCATTTGAGGCATTAAAGAGATGAGCTTCCTTGTTTCTTTCAGTGGCCATTATGATCCGATAAGAAAGCGCTAAGAGGAGAGTGACACTAAGGAGGAAGTAAAGGAGAAGAGTTAGCATGTCTGCTACCAAGATCTAATACGACTGACAAGTCTAAGTTGCAAATAAAAAATCAGCGTATCAGCGTATAAACAAGAACCACATATCTTGGCGCACATAACCGGATAATACCATTATCTTAAAGGGTATTTATTTCTTAAATATGCATATAATATCACATTATGGCAAGACTACATAAATTGCCTTTTATATTATATTGGCCAAATTAAACTAAACATCAAAGCTATTAGAGCTATTTTTGGGGCAGAATATCGAATTGATCGTCAAATGGGTCGGCCTATATCCATATGTTCACAAACATATGGATACATGCTAAATTAAAGTCACTTATTAAAGTTAATAAACTTTAATAAACCTTCTCTCACGTAATAAAACAACTTACAGTAAAACAGTGAATATTGGCTTTTATATATAACTCAGCATTTTTACTTAATATCTGCTTGGTAAGAAAATGGGCTTTTCTATAAGGTAAGAGGATTTGTCAGGCATTGGAAGATAGGAAGACTAAATATTTATTTAAAAATATGTTAATATGCAGAATAAGAGGGCCACGTCATCTCAGCATATTGTCTTCAGTTATAATATAATATCTTATATTATGTATAAGACCTATCTTATACAGACAGTTTTGATACTAATAGTAAATATTAATACCCAAACGCCATGATAGGGCCCCTTATACTGCATATTAACCTAAATATATAAACTCTATATACCAAAGTGACTGCTAGAAGCAAGATCAAAGGCAGGTCCAATCAATAAATGTTTAGTTATCCCTTTGTCCATTTGAGGCATTAAAGAGATGAGCTTCCTTGTTCTCTTTGAGGGCCATTGCCGATAAGAAAGCGCTAAGAGGAGAGTGACACTAAGGAGGAAGTAAAGGAGAAGAGTTAGCATGTCTGCTCCAAGCATCTAACACGACTGACAAGTCTCATGCAAAAAAAAAATCAGCGTATCAGCGTATAAAAACAAGAACCACATATCTTGGCGCACATAACCGAGATAATACCTTATCTTAAAAGGGTATTTATTTCTATAAAATATGCATATAATATCCCATTTCAAAACTCATAAATTACCTTTTTTAAGCCTTAATTTCAAAAAAAAAATTGAAATTTCATTATTTTCTATTAATTAGCAATAATTAAATAAGCATAAAAAGGTTTTCTTTCATTCATATAATGAATGAAACCTTAATGTATTCTAATGATAACAGTTTTTTTTTTTAATTTCTTTGTATTGATCTCAATTTTTCAGTGGAATAGCTCATATCATATAATTTTTTTAGGACACCAAAACGAATTCTTATTGTGATAATCTTGTAAAAAAATTTTCTGTTTTCATGAATTGTTTTTTTCACGCTAAACAGCTCATTAAAAGCAATAAAAATTTGCACAAAAATTGAACAAAAATTAACAATTTATAAAAAAAAATGTGAAATTTCAATAACCGCAAATTGCAATAAAGCTGTGAAAACAGAATTTTCATCCTGAACTAATGAATCACCTACTGCACTTGTCGGATTTGTTGACATTTTTTTACATTGACTTTGACATTTTTACTTTACTATAAGTAATGTATAGTAAAGTATAGTTACTCTAAGATTTGTTTTTAAACCATTTAAATCTGAACATTATTTATCAATTTTTACTTTGCTATAAATGAAGTATAGTGATCGTGAATAAATTCTATCTCGAGATTTTGACTGAATTACATGTTTTGAGGTCCCAGAAGTCGTTTTATGAAGTTTTTTCGATGATGTCTGTGTGTGTGTGTGTGTGTGTGTGTGTGTGTGTGTGTGTGTGTGTGTGTGTGTGTGTGTGCGTGCGTGTGTGTGTATGTGTGGTGTATGTGTGTGTGTGTAGTGTGTGAGTGAGTGAGTATGTATCCAAAGTTTGTTACCAAGCATCAGCCAGAATCTTTAATGGATCAAGTTGAAAAAATGGGTCCCATAGTGTATATGATCCCTATTGTTTGAGAGTAATTATACATGACACAATTATGCAAAAACTGAATATATTTTCCTTTTATTGCATTTGTAATCTCAAAGATAATGCCAAAATTTCAAACCTCTAGAGTCAGTAGATTAGGAGAAAAAAATATAGTCTAAAAACAGGTTTTTGAAAAAGAAAAGTGACTTTTTGGTCAAATTTTCATGGTCTTTCAATGAGCCGTTTAGCGTTAAAAAAGATTTTCTGAAAACAGAAAATGTACTGTAATGGACCTTTGGTGAATGTAATTTTAAAAAAGATTATATCAACTTATTCGACACTCTCGAATAAAATATAGATCCTACGTATCTTTGGAAAATATTGAAGTGTGAGGAATGGACTCTTTCCTCAAGAAAGAGTTGATGTTTGTTCAATGTTTGTTGATTTTTTCTACCTGTTCATAGTAAAGGTTGAGAATTGCTCATTCAAAAACCTATTTATTCGTAATAGATAGTATATCCTCAACTTTGGGAAACTCCTATTCAATGATGTCAAATACACAATATATTCATATGCTCAAATGAAATTAAAATCAACTAACAATACCTACTTGTACACGTGTGTATTTTTAAAATAAACATGTCTGTGAAGTTAGCGAAATACAGCTTAAAGGTTCATAAATTCCCTTCTGCACTGAATTATCAATCTATTTAGAGCCTATATTTTAAGTTAGGCGTACACAAATCTACAGTCAAAGTTTCAGCTTGATACGTCTTATGATGGCTGAGTTTATTTGTGACAAAATTTTGCGGACAAACCGACAAACCGACAGAAATTTTTCTAAGGGTGGATTCAGTTTCTCCAATGTATGAAACATAAAGAAAACTTGAAATGAGTCAGTTCTAAGCAATGTACAGACATAATCATTCTTTTATTTATATAGATTTATAGAAACATGTAAGAAAAAATGTCACTTTAAGATAATTTACATAATACATTTAGTATTCTTCAAAGAATGTTTTCAGTTTAGAATCATATTTTACATTTTAGGTCGTTTATAAAGTTATTATTCTGGAAAATTTATGGTTTCCTAGTATTTAATAAAAACCACTTTTCTTTCCCTTTGACAAAAATCATATATACCAATTCACTCTGAGCGAATGTTACCTTTTTCCTGCCTGCTGTACTCTGTTATAAGGTTGCTGTGAATGTATACTGAGAAAAAAACGTTAGTAATTAGCCAGTTTTAAATACTTAAATCGAAGCCAATACCGGCTATTCAGTATAATTTAGAACTTTTATATCTGGAAGCTTGAAATTTTTAAAAATAATAGATATGAACTATTAGACTGGAATAATGAAAAACTGGATATTTGTCAACAAACATAACTCCTTTTTCTTGAGGAAAGAGTCCATTCCTCACACTTCAATATTGTGGTGTGATTTACAAAAAAAAGCATATACATTGATATACTGATAAGTGGATGAATCACTATCTGCACTTCCTCCAGGGATGAAAAACTAATAAACATTTATATTTTGCCTAAATGGAAGATTATAAACTATAAACTCAAGAAGTATGATATTATATTTACTTATAGTAAAAATATTTCACATAAACACGTGAAATAACAATCAATGATCAAACCACAATATGAAATGGAAAAACAAGAATAAGATATATGACTAAGATCAGTTGGGTTTTTGACTCTGACGAAGACCGCTGGTTGAAAGATCTTAGTCTTGTTTTCCCATTTCATATTGTGGTTTGATCATTGATACTTATAGTAAAGTTGAGTATAGGCTATTCCAGATTTTTCAGTGAATCGACTGAAATAAAATTATGTTTAGAGGTTTAATGGAAGAATTTGAAATAATTTAATTACATAATATGAGATGGAAGAAGAATAAAATTCTTTCATGTAAAAAATCAACGTCGATTAAACATATTTCTGAAACACTCCAGAGTAATGATGGATATGTCTAATAAAGTGCTTCCAAAATTCCAAAAAATAATAGAATAAAATATGTCGTTTGATCTACATGTTGGTTAGACATAGTTCCCTTCGAAGGCAAAGAAATCCTTTGAACAGGCGGGTTCAATTTATTTTCAACTAGCAAACGTACCCGTCTTTGACAGAATCAAAAATTCTATTATACTTGGTATTCCAAAATATCAATTATAGTATTATACTAATACTATAATTAGAAATTATAGAATAGTAGAAATTACCATTATTAGTACAGTGTTAAACAAATGCCTCTGTATACACCACATTAGCTGTCTGTCAGTTATCATTGCGAAATAGACTCTGACGAGACTTTGCAATCATTGCAACGGAAACAGACAGTGTATCGCAATCAATGGTATGGGTAGTATACACACAGACTCCACATTCCACACCCAGTCATGATGGCCGCCTCTACGGCACATCTGTGCAGAGCACAAACTCCGAGTCGTGTCCCGTTGCACATTTCCCGGGGCACTCAAGTTGCGTAACATGAAATTTGTTACTGATACTAAATCACAGCATGATGATGCTCCTACTTGAAGTTTTTACTCATGAGCAGGCAGTCCAAGAGCAGTCACGGAATCAAGAAATTCAGTTAGATAATAAATTACTTCCTCATTACTAATCACTCTCTTTACTGACTTTTAAGTTCTATCTTCGGGTTGATATAGCGTAAGAACATGTTTGCTGATTTTTCCTGCCTGTTCATTAGTAAGGCTTGAGCATTGCTCGTTCACAAAGCCATTTATTCTGAATAGATAGTACATCTTGAACTCTGGGAAACACCTTGTCAATAAGCTCAAATAAGCATAATATTCATATATTAGCATTTTGCTATAAGCAAATATTCATGTACGCAAATGAAATTAAAGTCAACTAACAATACCTAATTGCTACAACTGTATATTTTCAAAATAAACATGTGTGTGTAGTTAACCAAACACGACTTAAAAGTTCATAACTTCGCTGCATCATTGAATATTCCATCCATCCAAAGATTAGATTTTAAGTTAGACATACACAAATCTACAATCAAAGTTTCAGCTTTATATGGCTTATGGTGGCAATATTTTGTGAAATACGCTTAGAGCCCTATAACTTCGCTTCTGTACTGAATTATGAATCTATTTAAAGCCCGTATTTTAAGTTAGGCATCACAAATCCAGTGTCAAAGTTTCAGCTTGCCATGTCTTATAGTGACTGAGTTTACTTGTGACAAACGTTTTTGTTTTAAAGATCCATAACCTCACTTCTACGTTGAATTTCCAATCAATTCAGAGCCTATATTTTAAGTTAGTCCTACACAAATCTACTGTAAAAGTCTCAGCTTTATATGTCTTATGGTAGCTGAGTTTACTTGTGACAAAGTTTTGCGGACAAACAGACAAACCGACAGAAATTTTTCTAAGGGTGGATTCGGTTTCTCCAATGTATGAAACATAAAGAAAACTTGAAATGAGTCAGTTCTAAGCAATGTACAGACAAAATCATTATTTTATTTATGTAGATATCAGTCCAGCAGTAATTACATTTAAAATAATACTATATCTTTAAACGAAGGATTTAAAAATATATGTAGTACTTGTTTACTTAGCAAGGTATTATAATTTTTTACTTAACTACTATGAATTGAAGTTGTATTTGACATTATACGAAGAATCTAAACTCTGTGTCGGGAGAGGTAGAAATCCCTTGATTGGAATATCTGTATCCCAGCCAGTCATCTCATGGACAAAGAGTTCATCAAATCATAACTAAATATGATGTAGAAGTGAAGGACACTTAATTAATCATTAATAAACATAAAATTTGAAGTTGAACTTAGTTATAACAATAGTATTGACAGTATGACAACTATTTCTGTGAAGAATACGAGTCCGATGAGTTTCAGGCCCTCAGTTTAATAATTTTAATAAGATGTCAGATTCATCACTAAGTTTACGATAATTATAACTAGTAAAATTATTACAGCTCAATTAAAAAATGATGCATATTGATTTAAATTTAAACAACACAAAACATCAGTTGGTGTTTAACGAGTTGAGATATTATGTTTACTTATACGAGTAGTAAAGTTGAGTTAGGCCACTCCAAATTCCTCTACCTACTATAAGTAAAGTATAGTAATAATAAAAAATTCCACTTAAAGATTTTGAAATATTTACACGTTTTAAGATACCCTTAACCCATTTTTGATATTTTTTTATGTTTTGCGTGTGTGTGTGGTTGTATGTGGGTTGTATATTGTATTGTATTGTATTGTATATGGGTTGGTACTTCCAAATATTGTGAAAACGCTACAGCCCATACCGTTTGATATAACAAAATCATATTTTATCAAGAATAGAAAAGGGCCTTATAGTGTGGAAGTGTTCCATACTTTTTGGGCAATATTACAAGTTAAAAAGTTATTTTTTTGCCAAAATGAGATTTTCTAATTTTTTTTTCCTCCCGAACTACTAATTCAAGAATGTTATACTTTTGAGGATTGTTATAAAACTAACAGCAGCGTATCTGAAAAAAAAAACTTTGGGTTTTTTTTCTTCAATTGCAAGGTCAGTATTTGTAATAAAAAGAAGAAAATGACTTTAGATTAACCTTCTAAGTGCATACGGTTTGAAGGTTAATGAAATTATACAAAATATAGCACATTTTAATTGGACGAAGAAAATACTTTTTTTCTGAATTAACATGAAGGTAAAGTAGCGTTATCCTACATTCTATGACTTCAGGGGAAAAAATTGTAAGGCTATCAAATAATAAAAAAAAATAGGAAATAAAAAAAATGAACTTTTGTCAAAATATGAGCCCTTAATTTGTAAAATTAAAATATTGTTGAATAATTGTGATTACTTCTAATGACAATATAGCTGTAAGGACAGAAAACTAAACATATAAGAATGAATAAACTGCTGTAATTGTCTGATTTGTTTAAAATGACTTAGACATTTTTTATTAGAATCTAGTCAAAACTTGTTTTTAACTGGGCACAAAATACTTCTTTTGTGATTTAACACAAGAAATTTGAAGGTCCTTGAGTTTAAAGAGTTAATATGATATGTAAGACCTATTAAAATTCTGAAAACTATAAAAGTCAAAGATGGTTATCTAGTAAAAGTATTGCAAGCAATTTATATATAGCATCCTTTAACAAATTTAATTTTCGGCATATAGTTCTTAGAGTGTTTAAGGAACTCCATTGTTTTTCGGTAATATTAGAGCAAGGGAATAGTACTTTTTCGATCTTTATGACAACACGTTTTCTATTTTTATGCCGCATCTCCAGTGATTGAAGAGATATAAAAAGTTTTATTAGCCATGAATATTTTAACAGCATAAAATATTGGGAGAGCCTGTTTCTTGAAGTCAGGTAGTTTTCATCTGTATACTGTCGGGTCAAACAGTAATAATAAAACCTTTGCTGTACCACTTACAAGGGACTAACTTTCTTTACAAGGGATGT
Source organism: Hermatobates lingyangjiaoensis (assembly GCA_026182355.1). Taxonomy (NCBI): domain Eukaryota; kingdom Metazoa; phylum Arthropoda; class Insecta; order Hemiptera; family Hermatobatidae; genus Hermatobates; species Hermatobates lingyangjiaoensis. The sequence goes on from JAPFBL010000057.1 coordinate 625,730, forward strand.
AAAAGGATATAAATAATTTTGAAGAAAATATACACTTTCGACCGTAACAAGCGGTCTTCGTCGAACTCAAAAACTCTGACGAAGACCACTTGTTACGGTTGAAAGATCTTAATCTTCTTTTTCCATTTCATATTATGTATCATATTATGTATATATACATAATTTATCTATATTTTCATAAAGTTATTGCTTTAGTAACAATATACTAAAGCAATGATAAATTTCCATCAGCAATGATATTGGTTAAACAATGGAGGGTAAAACTACTGTTTATTTAATTGATCAAGTTACCTAAATAATCGGTGCGGGCAAATTTGAAGGCAGGTCCAAAACAGAGAGAGTAACTTATCCCTTCATCCAATTTAGGCAATAAAGACATGAGCTTTCTCGTTCTCTTAGAAGGCCATCCACGATAGCAAAGAGCTAGGATCGTACATATAGTAAGTACAAAATAGAGCAAAAGCGTTAACATGTTGGTTCTAATTCTGAGGAGAACTGACTACATCAAATAGTACGTCTGTGTATTTAATCTAAGAAGATTAAATTAAAAAAATTAATCAACGTGATATAGTAATCTGTGGGCAATATCCATTTCGAATGATGCATAACAGATGATATAGAATGAAGGACAGATATTACCTCCTGAAAAATATTTTGATAAGACATTCTATAAGATATCAATTCTCTTTATAAAAGAATTTAAATACATTTAACTATTTAGTAGTAAATTTAATTATAAAAAATAAATAGCCTTTTACATGTAGAATGTTCATTGTGTGGAATCGCAAAGGACCAATCTCTGGTCTATGCGTGATCCCTTGTGGGACAACCACCAGAAGGAACATTTTGAAGTCCTAAAGGGAAATCTTTGGCTGAAGAAGTAGGTCAAATAAACGACATAGGATTAAAGATTAATAAACATTTCCCACTTAGACTTTTGTGATAAATATGATTAATTTTCTCTTTATTTTACAAAATAAGAAGACTTCTATTGAAGATGATATATCGAAAAAATGATAGAATGAAACAGAAATAGCTTGATAGATATGTTGGTTAGAAACAGGGCCCTTCGAAGACAATTAATCAAGAAGGAAGCAATTAAAGGATGTCAGGAAAAACCGGGATTTTAAAATGAATTCCAACTTAACCTACATTTCTAAAAAACACTATATCTTCAAAGGAAGGATTCAAAAATATTTGGAGAACATATATTAAAATTTGTTTACTTAACTACCATGAATGGAAGTTGTATTTGACATCATACGAAGAATGCAAACTTTGTGTCTAGAAAAGGTAGAAACACGTGATCACATTTTAACTGTATTCGAGCCTATCATCACGGAATTTATAACGATATCTGTCAAATCATACCTAATACTATGGAAGTGAGGGATACTTCTCTATCTACATTGTCATTAATGAACTTAAAATTTTAAGTTCAATTTAGTTTCAACAATAGGATGTACAATATGAAGGTATGGCCGCGAAGGTAGGCCTATGGCCGCGAAGTAGGTATAGCCGCGAAGGAGCATTGGCCGTGAAGGAAGTATGGCCGCGAAGGAGTATGGCCGTGAAGGAGGTATGGCCGCGAAGGAGGTATGGCCGTGAAGGAGGTATGTCCGTGAAGGAGGTATGGCAGTGAAGGAGGTATGGCCGTGAAGGAGGTATGGCCGTGAAGGAGGTATGGCCGCGAAGGAGGTATGGCCGTGAAGGAGATATGGCCGTGAAGGAGGTATGGCCGTGAAGGAGGTATAGCCGTGAAGGAGGTATGGCCGTAGGAGTCCAAAGGAATTTCAGACTCTTATTTTTATAAGATTTTAAATTCTTCGCTGATTTCACGATTCTTATCTATATAAATAAAATAATGATTTTGTCTGTACATTGCTTAGAACTGACTTATTTCAAGTTTTCTTTACGTTTCATACATTGTAGAAACCGAATCCACCCTTAGAAAAATTTCTGTCGGTTTGTCTGTTTGCCGCAAAACTTTGCCAGAAGTAAACTCAGCTACCATAAGACATATAAAGCTGAAACTTTTACAGTAGATTTGTGTAGGTCTAACTTAAAATATAGGCTCTGAATTGATTGGAAATTCAACGTAGAAGTGAAGTTATGGACGTTTAAAATAAAAACGTTTGTCACAAGTAAACTCAGACACCATAAGACATGGCGAGCTGAAACTTTGATACTGGACTTGTGTATGCCTAACTTAAAATACGGGCTTTAAGCGTATTTTCCTAACTTCACAGACAAGTTTGTTTTGAAAATACACAGGTGTGGCAAGTAGGTATTGTTAGTTGATTTTAATTTCATTGGAGCATATAAATATATTGCGTATTTGACATCTTTGAAAAGGTGTTTCCCAGAGTTGAGGATGTACTATCTATTACGAATAAATAGTTTTGTAAACGAGCAATTCTTAACCCTTAATATGAACAGGCAGGAAAAATCAACAAACAAGTTCTTTCGCTATATCATACGAGGAAAGAACTTTCAAGTCAGTAAAGAGATTGGATTAGTGATGAAGAAGCAGTTCATTATCTAATTGAATTTCTTGGCTCTGAATTTATTTCTCCTGAACTGCCTGCTCATGAGTAAAAACTTAAAGTAGGAGCACCAATCATGCTGCAATTTAGTAGCAGTAACAAATTTCATGTTACGAAACATGAGGCCCCAAAACTGTGCAACGGGACACTGAGTTCGTGCTCTACACAGATATGCCATAGAGGCGGACATAATGACTGGATGTCGTATTGGGGAGTCTGTGTGTATACCACGCATACCATTGAATCCAAGCTACCATTTGTTTTTGTTGAAGTGATTGCAAAGTCCTTTGAAAGTCTATTTTGCATTGAGGTTAACTAAGTCGCAAGGGGAAACTTTATTTAACGCAGGAATTCAAGTTAGCGAGACCAAGTTTTTCTCACATGGTCAACTGTAGTTTACTTGCTCAAGAGTCAGAGGTTTCAACTGTTTGTTCTTCCATGAACCTGAAGGACAGACAGCTAATGTAGTGTATACAGAGGCATTTGTTTAACACTGTACTAATAATGGTTTTTCTACTGTTCTATAATTTCTAATGACATTTTGGAATACCAAAAATGACGGAACTTTTGATTCCGTCAAAGACGGGTACATTTTCTAGGTATTATATATATCTGTAAACTTTTTTTTAATTTAATATTTGCTTAATAAAAACACTGGTAATAATGTAAGGTATGGGACCAAAGTAGCCCAGTGGCTTGCGTGATCACCGATGACAGTAGTGCAATTATTATATATAAATGTAACAAACAAATATTTTTTTGAATTTAAATGTGAATAATATAAAAATGGTAATAACGTAAAGGGATAGCCAGGGTAGCCAGTAGGCTTGCTTGTTCGCCGATGACAGTAGTGCAAATGTATTATAAATAAATACAATAAAAACATTTTTTTTTAATTTAATATTTGCGTAATATAAACACTGGTAATAAAGTAATGTATGGAATCAGAGTAGCTCAGTGGCTTCCGTGCTGGCTGTTGACTGGGAGCACGTTAATTAGAACTAACTCATTTCAAGTTTTCTTTACGTTTCATACGTTAGAGTAGCCACGTGTACCCTTAGAATAATTTCTGCCTGTCGGTTTGTCCACAAAATATTGCCACCATAAGTCATATAAAGCTGAAACTTTGATTGTAGATTTGTGTATGTCTAACTTAAAATCTAATCTTTGGATGGATGGAATATTCAATGATGCAGCGAAGTTATGAACTTTTAAGTCGTGTTTGGCTAACTACACACACATGTTTATTTTGAAAATATACAGGTGTAGCAATTAGGTATTGTTAGTTGACTTTAATTTCATTTGCGTACATGAATATTTGCTTATAGCAAAATGCTAATATATGAATATTATGCTTATTTGAGCTTATTGACAAGGTGTTTCCCAGAGTTCAAGATGTACTATCTATTCAGAATAAATGGCTTTGTGAACGAGCAATGCTCAAGCCTTACTAATGAACAGGCAGGAAAAATCAGCAAACATGTTCTTACACTATATCAAACCGAAGATAGAACCTAAAAGTCAGTAAAGAAAGTGATTAGTAATGAGGAAGCAGTTTATTATCTAACTGAATTTCTTGACTCCGTGACTGCTCTTGGACTGCCTGCTCATGAGTAAAAACTTCAAGTAGGAGCATCATCATGCTGTGATTTAGTATCAGTAACAAATTTCATGTTACGCAACTTGAGTGTCCCGGGAAATGTGCAACGGGACACGACTCGGAGTTTGTGCTCTGCACAGATGTGCCGTAGAGGCGGCCATCAAGACTACCCATAACATTGATTCCGAGCCACTGTCTGTTTCCGTTGAAATGATTGCAAAGTCCCGTCAGAGTCTATTTCGCAATGACGTTAACTAAGTCACAAAGGGAGACTTTATCTAACGCAGGAATTCAAGTTAGCGAGACCAAGTTTTTCTCACATGGTCAACTATAGTTTACTTGCTCAAGAGTCAGAGGTTCAACTGTTTGTTCTTCCGTGAACCTGAAGAAGAGACAGCTAATGTGGTGTATACAGAGGCATTTGTTTAACACTGTACTAATAATGGTATTTTCTACTATTCTATAATTTCTAATTATAGTATTAGTATAATACTATAATTGATATTTTGGAATACCAAGTATAATACAATTTTTGATTCCGTCAAAGACGGGTACGTTTGCTAGTAATTAATAAAATGATTACAGCCAAATTTAAAGAAATAATATATGTTCATTTAAATCTAAACAACACAAAACATCAGTTGGTGGTTAATAAGTTAGTATTATGTTTACTTATAACAAAGTTGAGTATAGGCTAGTCTAGATTTGTATTTCTTATATTTTTCTCCCCTCGTATAATACCTACTTTCAAGCACATACCACTAAGGGAGGACCTGCAGTGGTGACACAAGTTACTGACCCCATGTAACTCAGGAAGACTTCTATCCAAAATCTCCAAAAAAAAAAAAAATATTGATGAAAACTTTTCTTAACTTTTTATTTCAATTCTCGGAATAGTTTTAACTGTCTAGTTTAGAACAAGTGTATGTGCTTCGAGTTTAAAAATAATATATGTTATTAAGATAATAATTATGTGTTATAATTGTTTCTAAAACCTGATGCAGCAGCATTATTCTTAAATTAATAATTTAGCGAATAGAGTGAATTAGATATGAAGTCCTTTCTAAACCCTTAGGGTTGTTTCTGTCTGCAATGAGTTTACAATCCACCTAAGATAGTGAACAATCAAAATAGATTTTCAAATATTAATAGACGAAGTTTTGTAAATAATACTCATTAAATGGACTCTCCTTGAACTCTCTTATCTCTAGTTTGTTTGAAGTGGATGAATAACAGGTCATAGGTTAAGAAGTGAAGAGTGTAACTCTTCACAATCTCAATGTATATCAAATACATTGCTCATTGCACCGTCTTGCTTTTCTTTAATAAATTAATTCTTAATTCATTTTATTTTACGTTTTAAATCTTCCAATATTTTTTGTATAGTACCTACATTCAGTGTTCACTATAATTATTATGATGTGAAGTATAACATCATGAAAATAAATAATTATTGACTGCTTTACATGTTTCGAAGTTTCCTTAGTCCATTTTTAAAGACTTTTTTGATGAATGATACATGTGTTAGTGCGTTCGCATGCATGAGTCTGGGTACAATTGTTACTGAACCCAAAGTACCTAAGTCTCTATGATGTAGTTCTATAATTATATGATACTATTACTTCATGGTAAAGCCACTTTGGTAAAAGTGGTCGAAAAATAGTCTTAGACAATATTTTCTAACTATCGACTATTAATTCAAGACAGTTATACTTTACAGATAATATTGAAGTAATATCAGCATTTCCTAAAAAAATATGGGAAGAATTTTTGGATGACAGAAAATGCCAGTTTTGCAATAAAGTGTAAAAATTGCAATCTAAGACTGATCCTGAAAGCTTGATGAATAATTTTAGAAACAAACAACACAACTGTCAGATAAAATACGAATTTCTAAAGTAATATTATAAAGACACATTTCTTTCATTAATGGTACTTTATGTTAGATAAATAAATTGGATATTTCAATCTACAAGTTTTGTTTGTTTTAAATATATTTCATTGTATACATACATTACATAACTTGAATTGGTGTTTTATGTATTTATATGATAAAATGAATTATTTTTTTTACTTTTAAATGAGTTTTATTTTGCTAAATATATTTACCTTGTATATATCTTGAATCATATCAAGAATACTATATCAAAGCTTGGGCCATATAAGAATCTGTTTTCGTGCCTTAATAACAAGAAACAACAATTACAATTATCCCTGTCAATCATGTTCATTGAATTAATTTCCATCACTATTGTTATAATTTCTGAGTGACACAAAGGGTCACGGGTAGTCTAGTAATGAAATAAAACACAACAGACTTAGTTGTTTGAAAATGAACTGTATAGTTTTTTTCGCAAAATTGCATCATATAAAAGGTTCACTAATAATACATTTTGTGATTCAGAAAAGATACTCAAGCCCTAAAATATTAAAATTTTGAAATTATCAAATTGAGGGTATACTTAGAATACCCTCATCTTCTTGTTTAAATATTTGCACACGCTCTAAACTGGATAAAATATTAGAAATGTTGGGGATCTAACGCACTACCGGGATCTGCGCCACGGGGATTTTTGTAAAATAATCTTCCAAAACCTAATATAAATTATGTCTAAGCTTTAAAAAATAGTTTTAAAGATATTTTTAATGATAATTTTATGTTTATGATAATTTATTTTTAATGATAATGATAGTTTTAATGAAATTTATTATAGTTAACAGAATTTTATAAATTATCAAATTAATATAAGCAAAATATTAATAACACACAATTATGTCCGTATTAAAAAAAAAAATTTCTCATAATGCCTACAATGCCTTCTTTTGATATATCTATTACAATAAAAATGATAGTGCAAGGCTCCCGAGGCATCGGAAGGTACAGTTAAGTTATTAACAAAACTAATTCTCTCTAAATTAAGAAGTGGAGGATTAATTGCACTGGCTGTAACATCTCAGGAATTGACAACTTCTTCCAGTTGTCAAGAGAGGAGCTTATGCTCATTATATTATTATAGATATAATGCTTGAATCAGTCTTACTTGTGGCGCAAATTTATTTCCAATTCAGTTAGCATTTGCCATGACTATTCATAAGTGTCAAGGAGAGACTCTACAGAAAGTTTTAGTTCACTTATGTAAAACAGCATTCAACATGGCCAATCAATTATACGTTGATCTCAGTAGGGTCAAACAGAAAGAAAACATTAAAGATTTTTTTTTTGTGTAAAATTCATTCTACAAAAATTGTAAATAAAGAGAACTGCCTTAAAAATATGTTCACTATCCTCTTTATTACGAGTAAAAATGAATTAATTTAGTGTTTATCTGCATTTATGTGAATATGATTGCATTAAAAAGGAAGGTGCTGGATGACCCAACGGGTCATAGGTAGTATAATATCTACATAAAATTAGAAAGCTATCAAAAAAATGGAAGTAATTTAAAAAGGTAAGGAAAATGGGTTATTGAAAAAGGCGATGGAGTCCTAAAAATATGAAACTCTAGTTTGAATAAGAGCAAACATCTGTATTGATCGGGTTTCTTTTATTAACTTAAGTTAAAAATAAGGTACTAATAAGTTTTAATTTTTAATTTTGTTACCTAACTGTATAATTTTTCAAACTTTTAAGGTGAATACTATGCAGAAGTGTACTTACTACTTCTGGTTGTGTATGTTCTTTCCAACAGAGTATTAAATCGTTATTTCTTGCATTTACTATAGTACAGTAAATAATTGTAGAATAATTTGAATATGCATTATTTATATACTTACAAGTTTGATGAATAACATTTAAACAGAGGGCAAGTTTTTATTGTCATTTACGCCAAAGCTGGTATTAATTTCAATATCCTATTCTAGTTATTCTAAACGTTAAATTTTGCAAAATTTAACCTTAATATAAATATTTAATGTAAACTAAGCATGAATTTTCAGTAATTGGAAAAGAAAATACTGTAAAAAAAAAAATTAAAATTACTACTTTCCGTTTATAGTCAAATGTCAGACTGAGCGTTAACATGAATACATACTTGTTAGAATAGATACTATTAGCTGAGAATGAGATATTTGAATGTTCATAAGTTCGAATGTCGAATAAATAAACAGAAGTGTTATTTATTTTTATTATTTTATCCCGAAGAAATTACAAAATAAAATAAACTGAATTAAAATAAATCAAGTGTTTAAATTCACTGCCAAAGTGAATTTCATAATATGTTTACTTATAGTATGTGTAGGCCACTTAAAAAATAATCTTATCATTTTAAATTAACTTGCTTTTGTTTTGTATAATTGTTTAAAAAAATATTTCTTTACAAAATGTACAATAAAGTTCTTTATGCAGGGACCTCTGTACAGAATTGTATAACAGTTCACGAAACACATTATATGTGTGTTTCATGATTACTTGTCTCACATTTCAATGTGCAGGGTGGTGAAAAATTACTTGGATGTCACCCCAGGAGCATACCATGTGTGTTCGTGGTTGGGTATATTCAAAAATTGTGGTCACGCTACAGACCACATCATCATTTTAGTCATACTACACTATGACAAAGTCGCTTTTTCTATGACAAAGTCATTTTTTCCTTCTAAACTACTAACCCTAGAGTGTCCATATATTGGGATTATTAGCAAACTGACAGAAGCAAAACCCCTGAAACAAAACTTCAGATATTTCAATGATCGCATAGGTCAGGAATAAAATATGACAATGTTGACTTATGATTGATTCTAAAAATTGTGGATACGATACAAGTCATACCCTTAGTTGGATAGCAATGAAATAATACCCAAAAATAACCCCTTCTTGATAGGAGAGGATGGGCTAAATATTTCTTTCAAGTAATTACATGGAGGAAAAAAGAGCATTATGGTGCATGTTATACAATGTTCATTAGGAAAACAACATTGGGTCTTTCAGGACAAATTTTTAAATTTTCGATAAGGGTAACCACGATCTTTCAGGCCCAAAATGGTTGTAATGGGGATTTTTATTTAGCGTATTCTAAAAAAATTACCTTAATAGTTGAGGATTTAAATTTCATATATAGTATAGTTAAGCAAAAGTTCACAGCCAAATCGAAGGATTTAAAATTGAAGGTTATTAATGGAAAATCAGTTTGTCAATGTTTGACCTTTCTTCAACATCTGATCAGTAGAAAACAATTAACAGTAACTAGGGTACCTGGATACATGGGAATGTATTACGCAGAGGGTCGGTTGAAAAAGATTTCCTCCTGCACTCTGGTGCCTTTTGCACCTTATTCACTACCCACAGTACCACAAGGATGGAGATAAAAGTTTGGTAATAACAACTGGGTCAAATTTAGTTTCCAAAGCTCAATCAAACAGAACTTAAGTTTGGAAAGAACGTAATACATTTTTAAGGGTTGTTTTAAAAATACATGCAGATATAAAAGCTGACATTGTCCTCTTAAATATCACTATGCAAGCTGTACTTAAGATCATACCAATAATGCAGATTATTTGGGGGAAGCAGAAGTCTTTGAATACCTTGTATATGATTCATACATTTAAGTGGTTTAAGATTTCTGGCAAATCTTACCTAAAACCAATATATGTGGAAGATACTTTTCTAAGGACAATTATGAAGTTAATTAAAAAACTTAATATCTAAAACTGATTTTAGAAAGAAAAAAAAGGAAAATAGAATAGAACAGAACAGCCGTGGTGAGAATGAGCCTGGTAATACTCTAGCCCTCACTTTAATAGTAAATTAAAAATAACAATAATATAAGTCAGGTTGTTCTAAATGATTTCAAATACTTTATAACTGATAAAACAGATACCCAGACTGAAAAAAAAATTAATTAAATTGATTATCTTTAAGTTTGTTAATACTTTATCAAAGTGTTTGCTCTTGCTTCTACACAATAGCAATTCTAAATTAAAACTAAACATAACTTGATTATCAAAGACTTTGATATCATGTTCACTTATAATAAAGTCAGTGTAGGTCACTTCAGTTTATTTTTATTTGAAATACATAGATTCAGTACACTCTAGCCTCAATATTCACTCACCATAAGGCCAAATTTGTTTTATTAACGTTATTGAAATAACGTTTAGCACATTTGTTAATACAAAAATGTAATGTAAATTTGAATGAAGGCCAACCCAGATTTTCTATTATTACTGAGAATTCGTGACAGTAAGATTTATAGTAAATTTCTATATTAATAACTACTGTAAAAGTTTCAACTTGATACGGTGGCTGAGTTTACTTGTGACAAAATTTTGCGGACAAACCGACAGAAATTTTTCTAAGGGTGGATTTGGTTTCTCTAATGTATGAAACGTAAAGAAAAATTGAAATGAGTCAGTTCTAAGCAATGTACAGACAAAACCTTTCTTTTATTTGTATAGATTAGCAAATTTCAAGTAATGGAGAGAAGTCCAATTGAAAAACAGAATGGATGTAGATTGACTTCATCCAATAACCACCTTTCCATATCACTGACTGTTGGTTCACATAATTAGTATGTCATTTTACAGATCATTGCTTGGAAGTTTTAAAATTATTTTCTGTGGTTAGAACAAGGATTCATCTTTAATCATTTCACTAAACAGAGTCTGCAGATAAACTAGAGAAACTTTTAAAGAATTTTTATATATACCTACATAAAAAGATTTCACATAAACACGTGAAATAACAATCAATGATCAAACCACAATAAGAAATGGGAAAACAAGACTAAGATCTTTCAACCATAACAAGCAATCTTCGTCAGAGTCAAAAACCAAACCAGTTGGGTTTTTGACTCTGACGAAGACCGCTTGTTACGGTTGAAAGATCTTAGTATTGTTTTCCCATTTCTTATTGTGGTTTGATCATTGATATATACCTACATATTCCTCACATTTATTGAACAAGATTGAAATATTAAGTGACATTTGAGGATCACTTTTATAGTGGTCTCTGATTAACAGGTGACCTACCTTGCCCTGTAGACATCAACCTTGCCATGTTCACTAAACCGGATTCTATTACCTCTCTAGTTAGATCGGTCTGATACATGTTGGTTGTGTGATTCTTGAAGGCTCCAGAAGTGAGGTGCTTAGTTAACTTGTGTGAGAGACTTGTAGACCCTCCATATGAATTATTCTAAATTTCACAGTTTCCAATTGTGCATTTATATTCATATATGAGGTTAGACACAACAAAGCGAAAGAAAGTACTAGAAAGAGCTGAAAGAAAAAATAAAAATAAGAGAATTTAAAAAAAAACAAATTGAGCAAATAAAAAACTAATAAATTATTAAACTAAAAAATAATTATCTAATTTTACAGAAATATAAATGATAATTAGGTTAAATAACAATTAATTGAAATATATAAAAAAGAATTAAATAAATTTATATAAAAAACTTAAAGAAAAAGAGAACGCTAGCAACTCATTTCTCAGTTAGACATTCCTTATCAGAGGAAGTAGTGTTGCTACCTTTTAAGAAGAGAAAAAAATACCCAGAGTAAGCTTAACTCAATTAAATTTATATAAATTAAAACTAATATAATCAATTGATAATTGATACTGATTAATATCTTATTTTTAAAATAAATTTATTTTTAATAAGTTACTTATATTTTTACTAAAATGGTGTAATTTTTACACTACAATGGTGTTTGCTGAAGGTATGATCCTGAAGCTATGAATTGAAGGACAATAGTTTTGACGAAGAGTAAATGTAAAAGCTATAAGCAATAAAACATATAATAAAAAAAATATTCATATTAATTAAAAGCTTTTAATAAAAAAGATCATTTTAGCAAAAAATCTGAAAACACATAGTCCAATATAAAGTTTAATCTTTAAACTTTGATTGAAAACAGTTTTCTTTGTGACTTCATCTGACCGTTCTAAAAAAGTTCAAAACTGGCATTCACAGTTAGTTTACATTTCTTTATTTGTCTGTCAGTGATTTTATGACACATTTTTACTGTGTAACTTTTTTTTCTTTTCATACTAAGGATCTTGTAATGTTCATTTTTGAAATTTTTCATAGAAAAAATTAAGAAGATATGAAGTTAAATACTAAAAAACTGTTAAAAATTATTCTTTCTTTATCATGTGTATAACAATAAATTCGGTAATAACGAATAATATGTATGAGTATGAATAATGTTATTTTTTAATAGGCTAATTCTAATAATTACTAAATCTGCTTGAAATAAACCGTAAATACTCTGGAATCATAAATGACAAAAGATTTACAATATTTGTAACAAAGCCTGTAAATGTCAAGTCAAACATCATACAAATCAGATGTTTTGTTCATAAAATATTTTTTCAATTTTATATATATGTCTATTTTCGTAAAAAAAAATATATTTCCTGTATTTAATACCACTAGTTTTACTTCTGGCCCATTTAAGCTCAAAAAACTATTATCCTATTTTCTAATTACATATTATTAAAGCTTAGAATTTTGTTATCAGAATTCAATTCTTAGATAATCTAATTATTAATATTGATAAGTAATAAGCGAAAAGTTAAAAATATAAAAAAATATGTCCGAAATTTTCGGGGAAATCTTGTAAACCAAAACTGGAAGATTTCCGCTGAAAAAAACCTACAATAGTTATATTAATTAATTGTTATATTTTAATAATTGTATATTAAAGTTCAAAATGAAATAATTTCTTTGAAATGATAGTTTTAAGTATTTTATTTGTTTAAAAAACAATGACAGTACAATGAAAATATTTATGTAATAACAAATACAAAATCACAACTGTGAGCAAAAATAATAACTTCTTACAAAACAATATTTTTAATACTTGAGAGAATACTAGAACAATTTTTAATTTTCAATAACATTTTTATATATGTATACATAAAAAAACAAAATAATATAACTTTAAAAAATATGTTGAATAAAAAAAGAAACAAACAACGATACATATAAAGGGTAACATAATGAATAAGCTTTCACAATATGGCACACCAAAACAGACAACATTTTAACCTACAACAAAGAAAAAAACCAGAATTAACTATAAATTAAAACAATCTGTCCAGAGATCTAAAAAAAAATAACTCCTAATAGTTAAATAACAATTTTCTTTAACTTGGATAAGACAATGAGAGATGTAAAAATCCCTCTAGGAATCGACATAGGAGAGCTGACTTCGCTCAACCCTATCAGAAAAAAACTTGGAGAAGAAATTAAATACAAGCTAAAAAAAAAAAAAGGAACAACATTTATAAAAACTCCTCGCAATGCAGATCAATCATTTTGGAATACTCTAAATAGATAACGGAACATTGAAGAGCACGAACTTAAACAAAAAAAAACATTTCGTGCATCTGTACTACGTCTTTATCAAGCGTTTAGAAAAATAACATTTAAGAATTTAGAAAAATATCTTAACAATTGGTTCATTGTATACCTGTATGAAGTTACGTCTTTTTTATTTTTGTATTTTTTTTTTTTTAAACAGGAAAGAGACGTTTTAAACAAGTTTGAAAGTTTGTTATTACAGTTTCTTTTTTACCAATAGAAGACAATTACATTTTAAAAATAGGTTTTAGTTACTGAATTATCAGTACATCAAATAGAAACAAAATAATACTTGCTAGAATGGAGAAGTTAAATTACTATAACATTACATCTTTATAACATTGTTATAGAATAGCCAGAAGTAGTGAGATGAGGTTTCACAGCACAGCGCTGAGATACAGTCAATTGGTTCCGAATCAGTCTTACGTTATCTGTAGTCAAAGTATTATGTTCGTCACCAAATCAAGAGGCAGACTAACACATAACAATGCTACTATTTTAGCACCCCGTTATTAAGTAAAACAGCTCATTGTGGTATATTAAATTTAACAAAATATAGGTTACATAACAAATAAACAATTAGTAAGACGGAAATAGTTGCATAGGGTAGCGATATAGATAGACATGGCAATCTTTACAAGTAAGGGCCACCTCTCCTGAGACGGAAATAGCCACATCGTAACACTGCGAGTGCTTCACCTTGCTTTCAAAAGCGCCAATTAACTCACCATCTGTTTTGAAGGCAGTTAGATTGAAGTTATTGTGGTTATCAGCGACTAACACATGTCCATCTTTGCTAACAACTACTCCAATTGGATAGTTAGTCAAGCCTTCACACCCAATCACTCTGAGAAGTCTACCATAGTAGTCGTAGACCATGACACAATGCGATCGGTTGTCACTAACAAAAATTTCATTATTATAAACAGCAACACCATTTGGAAATTGTAAAGTATCGTGACAATTGAATTTGTTAATAAGTTTACCATATTGATCAAATATTATAATTCGCATAATTTTGCATTCGACTATAATAATGTTGTCATTTTTATCAACTGTAACTGCTCGAGGAAATTGTAATATATCTGAGCCAAACTTGCGAACGAATTGTCCATATTGGTTGTAAATTTGAACTTGATGTGTAGGAGCTCGTTCAGTAACAACAATATCACCGTTAGGAGTTACTGCAACTCTGTTGGGAAACAACAACTGACCGTCACACTTGGGCAAACAGCCGAAGTGAAATTTGAACTTTCCAACTTTATTGAAAAACTGAACCCTGTTATTATTTGTATCGGCTATAACAATATCATCGGAGGTGCTCCAAGCAACACCATTTGGTTCTAAAAACTGCCCTTCTAATTTGCCCAAAGCACCGAATTTCCAAGTAAATGAAATCTGTTGTCGTGGAATGATAGATTTTAAAGGATGGTTAACTTTTGGTGGTGTTAAAGAGTCGTAAAAAGGTTGGCTGATCAAGCTAAGCTGACTTGAAGGTCTGCTACTTACTTTGGTGATAGTTGAATCTAATAAAGAAGAGGAGGAAATCCTACATTCAGATAGTCCCATGTTTAGGATCTGTTCAGCCAATCTACTTACATTCTCCCACTGCTTAGAAGGAACTGAACAAAGCGGCAGCTGCGATATACCATTCACTTCCAACTGAGCAGATAAATAGCCGAACGCATTTGAGACACTATCATAAATTGTTTTTGGGTTCGAATAAAATTGAAGTTTGGCGGTGACCTTTTCGGGAGCATTGCTCGTTACTTCTTTGGATCTTTCTTCAATAATACTTTTAAAAACCAAACTATCTAAAAGAGTACCATAATTAAGCAATTTCGAAAAGAAGTCATAAATTGTGGATAATTTTTCGCAAGATTCTTTGGAAATTTTGTTTATTTCACTGATTTTACGCTTAATGTCATGGTACGTCATATCGAGATTGTTAAGTTGGTCATCACGTTGCCTTTCAAGAAGAATTTTGAACTCTTCATAAGTTTTATTGATTTTTATTTTACTATCGCGATGTTGATTGTGAAGTCGTGCCAGGGCTTGTTCAGAGAAATGGGTTGTGTTAAAGAGTTCCATCATGCTCTCTTGGTTATCATTGATGGTTTTAGACAATATGGTGAACATTTTTTCTCCACATTTCGAAACTGGCTGGCACTCGTGTGAATCACCCTGGTGATCAGCTTTAAGGCAGAGATCACAAACTGGGATATTGCATTCAATGCAAAAGTGTGTGAGAGCTTCATTGGAATGAGAGAGACAAGTGGGTTCAGTTATAGCCTTATTAGAATTTTTATCAATCTGTGACCACTCATGGCAATCGGAAAGTTTGTGGTCCTGAAGACAGGTGGAACAGAGAGCACTGCTGCATGTGATGCACTTAGCGACAGCCATAATTTCTTGGTTGTTGCAGGAGAAGCAGGGATGTCGCCCTGGGAAGGACCTGATGAGAGCAATTGCTGGATAGTCGAGTGGAAGGGTAGGTAGGATGGAGAGTGGAACAGCGACTTGGCACAGAGGACACGAGAGGTGAGTCTGGAGACAGGATGTGCAGAATGAGTGGAGACAGGGCAGCACGCGGGGTTGGTGCAGCAGGCCCTGGCAGAGGCGACACATGACCGCCGCCACGTCCAGCCCTCCGCTGCCCCACCACTCTGTGCCTCCCGAGCTGCTTCCCTCCACCGAAACCACCATAGACCGTCTGCCAACAAAAATCATTATTATTACCATGTCTGGTAGCGAGTTAATAAGGTAAACTCCAATTAATGGCATTCCATTATTATTGAAAATCGTATCATTACTTTATAAATGAACGGATACCATTACTAAAAACAATTTAGAATAAACAAAATATAAATAAAAACAATAAATAATTATATCTCAAAGATGAGTTCAGCTTTACCATCAAAACTTGACAAAAGGGAATCTGGTAATTAAGAAAACAAAGTAAATACACTTATTCAGGAATGAATAAGATCTTACAACCAAAACAACTAGTTTTCAACAGAGCCTCATATATTTATACTCAGATATTTAGTTCAGTGCCAGTGAAAATCTAACGAATACCAGTTGTTTTGGTTGAAAGATCTTGATCATAGTACTGAATTTCTTACCGTGCTTTAGGCATTAATAATACATACATATATATAAAACCAATTAGATGAAATGATTCTTCGAACTGAATAAACTAAAATTTTCAAAAGAACACACAGAAAAGAAATCACTGCACTCACGACTGAGTCGTTATCAGCCTTTGGAGCGATTCACATCTCTTCCTGACGACGAGGACATCAAAATATAGTAGTGAGTTCAGTGATTTCTTTTCTGTGTGTTCTTTTGAAAATTCTAGTTTATATATATATATATATATATATATATAATATCCACAAATAGTTCTTGAACTCTTCATTCAACATAATATTATGTTAAGTTTTTTTGAGGGCTATGTCAGAATATACTTTCTTTTATTTACATAAAAAAATGTTATATAGCTTTTATTTGGCTATTCTTATTTTTTCTATATTTTTTATATTAATTTTATAATTAATATATTTCTATATTAAAGAATATCCAAATAAACTCTATATAACCATTTTTTACGTAAACAAGTATTTTAAAATTTTTATTGTTAGCATAGCAAGTCGCATGAACATTATATATAGTTGTTGAAAATATTATAGCCTTATCTTATTTGTATCCCTGATGATGATATAAAAATACATGGAAACGTTGACACAAGAAGGATAAGTAATTCCAAGTCCTAGCCCCCAAATAAACTTATAATCCTATATATATATATATACGAGAAATTGTGAATTTTAAACAGAATTCGTTTACTTTTTTATTTTAATTTGTTATTAACAACATAAGGTTATTGTAAATTCTGAGCAAATAAATAGCAGCGATCAAACAAATCAAGAAATAAACATACATGTCAAAGATAAAAAACTAAAAAGATTCCAAGTTAATATAATGTAACTTATCCGACTTGTATTGGTAGGTCGGATTATTCAAAGTTGATTTTCTCGTACTAGGGTCATATTACCTCTTCTAATGTATAAAATTCTTGAAATTTTCCACACAACATAATAATTCTCAGTAGATTAATAAAAATAATACTGACCGTTTCTGTTAGTTTTCATATCTTGATAAGATATGATTTGTTTATAAATAATTACCAATAACAGTTGTGCTATAATTATCTAGGATTAGTTTGTAGTAAAGGTGAAAAAAATGACATGAAAATCACAAAAAATTATCACAATGAGCAACAATTTGGTTTTACCATGATGCAATATTGACCAAAAATTTGTATGTAGAATCAATTTGAAACACCAAACGGTGTGACCTACTACAGCGTGCATTTAAACGTTTAGATACGCATCCACAAACAAACATCAACCAAGAATTTCAAAGAGGAACTTATGTTACCTCCAAATGTGTAAATCCTTCAAAATTTTGAAATAGATTTTTTTTATAATTACTGCACTTTACCTGACTTACGAAGGGTAAATGAAAAGTATATTTTTCAACATAGTCCCCCCAGCAAATTAACGCACTTCCTCCATCGATGTTGAAGGGCTTTTATATACCTGACAAACACTGAATCATGATCTTGAAGGTTAGTCTACAGCGTCATTAACCCGCTTCATCTGCGGTGAAGCGCAGTCCAGCCAATCTTTTATTTAGGTTCGGAAACAGATGGAAGAGTAAGACTTCTTATGAGTAGGAGATGAGTTTGAACCCATGGTTATGGGTTGATGTCATCGCCACGGTCTAGGTGTGTGCTGGAGCTTTGTTCTAACAGAACATCACCCTTTCTGTCAGCATTCCTGGCTATTTTCCCCTGATTTTCTTATGCAGCTGCTTCAGTGGATCAGAACAGTGTTACCCAGTGATGGTGTGGCAATTTGAGAGATAGTCCATCATGTACATCTCAAAAAACAGACACCATCATGACCATGGGCTTTCTTTGGGGTGGAAGAAGAGGCTTCCACTGCTTTGACTGTTCCTTCGTCTCTGTCTGATGGTGATCGATTCAGGATTCATAACTGAAATCAGACCGTGCCCTAGAATCTTCCGGATCTGCTTCAAACAATTCCAGATTTTCAGCAGACATGATCGCTTGTGATCTTGGTACAAAGACGAGATATTAAGCGAACCAAGACCTTTGACACGCCAATCTCATTGGTCAGAATGTTACTAGCTTGTTACGAGATGCTCATCCTCGTTGAAATCTGGCGAAATCACAATGCCGATCCTCCAACACACTCTCAAGGACACGATTAATGTCTTCCAGTGTCGTCACCGTCGACGGCTGTCACAGACTTCAATTCATGTTTGACGCAGTATCTGGAACGCTTGAATTCAGTCACCTAGAATCTGACAGTGGCACATGAAAGACTATCCTTTCCTAAGGTCCGGACCATATCCTTCTGGATTTCAGATGGAAACGTGCCTTTCAGATGAATATACTTAATGCCTGTCCGATAATCGATTTTCTCCATTTTCAGCACATGCGTGAGTTCTTTCAATTCAACAAATAAATTCCTTAATGGCAGGAATGATATTGCAGAATTCAATGAAATGTATGAACCTGTTTTTGCTAACAGAATTGAATCTTGAACAAATATTTCTAGGTGAATTAAAGGTATTATTACTACTTCCCATGAAAACTGATTTTATACGTCTCAAAACAAAATACAGTGCTTCAAAAAGTCTGTTGTAAACAGGATATGAGTGTTCTTATCAAATAATTTAAAAAAAAATTATAACTAAAAAATAAAATTTTATTTTTGCTGTTAGGAACGTGAAACTCTTAACAGATTAACGGACTGTGCTAATATTACAGAACTGTTGTTTGCTTACCCATATGTTATCAAAATAAATAACATTAAATTTGTCATTAAGTAATATCAAGAGGAAATTAAAGAATAAGTAAATAATTGGAAGTTAACAATTTTAGAGAGGCAAAGAGCCTGGTAAGGAGAGACAATTGTGTCAAGAGAGAACAATAGGCAATTCTGTAGACTTGATAACAGAAGCGAAATGACACAGGAACACTCCTTAATGACGGCGTGACTCAGACCTTGTTAGTCACTCCTCTTAACCTAAATTAACTTCACATTAACATGACTTCAGCAACTAGTTTGCCATTGCAGTGCCAATTCTAGTTATTGTTGGGAGGGATGGGATCAATAAAAGAATAATATCAGGATTTTCTATTTCATAAAAGATAATTATGAATTTACTGCAGGTAAACGATTGAAATATTGTGGCATTTGCACGTTTTCACGCCCTCTAAATACATTTTTAATATTTGCAAGTTGATGTCTAGATGCGTGTGGGTGGGTGCGTGGGTATGAAACCAATATTTTGAAATTATACATCGAATTATTTTATCCGGTATTTTTGCATTATAAAATAGCGCTTTACTGTACTTTATATCAAAACAAATACTAATTGTTTTCTCTCCTCTGTTTTAAGAGGCTTAAAATTTTGCTGTTCCCTTTATGTGATGAATCTAAGATAAGCAATTCATGACTCTTAGATAATAAAGAACAATATAAAACTAAAAAGCATTCAAGTTGATTTTAATATTATAAGCACAAATATGAGGTTATAAGAAACTAAATATGTTGTCATTTATATTAGACAGTATAACTCAGATGCGTTATCTCCTCTGATATGACGAGTTTTTTAAGAATATAATGTCAAATATAGAAGTTCGTTAAACAAATTTTAGATAAAGAAAAAAAGTATTCCTTTTTAAAATGGCAGTTGATTGAAACACTTTGAAAAGGGAACACTCATTCACTAGCTATTTGAAGGATTACGGAGAAGTGACAAAAAAAACAACCAAACTGTACTAAGTATAGTTTTTCTATCATTACATGTCACCTTTCATAATGAGACATGTGTCGAGTCCAAAAGCTTTAAAAATGAAAAGTTGTTGGCGTTTCACTACAAAATAATTTCTTCGGTTATTGACTAGTGCTTTTACAGGTAATGCTATCAATTTCATAGTAATCTCAAAATTTAATAGTACAGCGTTAATAGTTTAGGAGGAAATGTCTATAATCTGGTTTTGGCCAAAACAATGGTTTCCCATGACGCAATATTGCCCAAAAACAATATCCACAACTACACAATAAAAGCTATTTTTTTTTAAAAAAAATATTACTTTGATCCATCAGCGTGATTTGCAGCGTGTCCACAAACTTTCGGATAGTCGCCTACCAATACATACAGACATAGAGAAAACATCAGATTTTGGGAACCTCAAAAAGCATTTTAATCCATCAAAATGTTGAGATAGATTTATTGTTATGATCGATATATTTTATTTATAGTAAAGTAAAAACCACAAAGTCAACAAAAAAAAAATGTATAGAAATTCAATAGGTCCTGGTACCCACACAGTGACCTTCAAATGAAGTCCCGTTAACAACTCCCACTTCTTACAATAAACATCAGCTGAGTAAACACAAGTTAAAACCAACAGACATATTATCTGAATAAACTACATCACAATGTAAAGGCAATTGACTTTATTATACAATTATGGTATCTCCCTACATCTGTTATTTTGAGTTTGTGTATACTGTCCTTACATAATATTATACCCCTACATTGTAGTGTTTGAATACTTGGAATTTCTTAGAAGTTTATTGTTTGTGTTGAATTGCACTCTAATAGTTGATTACATTCATTAATTGCGCACACTTACTGGGTCGTATTTACTCATAATGGATAATTAGTGAAAATAATCTCCATAAAAATCATTTTTATGAAAAAAATAGTGTTTCAAACACTTAAGTGTTTTTTTGTTGACTATATCTGATAATCGGAAAGATGAGACTCAATCGTGAAGGACAGTCGAATAATGTGAACCTGAATTTAGAAGTTCCATATATCAACTTCTAATACATCTATACATTTCTAATTTAAAAAAAAAAGTTAAAAGATTGAAATCAACCATATAACGTGGTTAATTTCATCTTTTGAAATTAGAATATTCTTTGAAAAACAAATAATTCTCAAACTTAAAACTCCAGAGTTAAAAAATTGATGATAAAAACTCATACTTCAAATCTTTGATAACAATATCTGAGCCCTAATGCAGAGATAAAGCATCAGTATACATTGTGTAAAAGCCATTCGAATAACTGTCGGATTGATTAATGTACAAAATCAAAAACACAATAACAACAAAAGGAGTTTACTGATTACTGAAACATACCTCCTAAACTTCGCCGAAATTCTAAATCAAACAAAAATGTGCATTCTTCTATATAGCACCCAACTCTGGTAATACAAAATCACTAATCATCGAACAATAAAAAAAAAATCATTCCACAGTAAAGATAAATCTAAAAAATTAAAGATAAAGAAATAGATAAGATGTTTAGAGAGAGACAATAATAAGTTCACAGAAACATTTGCAGATAGATCAGTTCATTTATAATGATACAAAATATTACATTCAGAAAAAAATGCAGAGATAGATATACGATTGCAAATATGAATAACAATTTTACAACCAAAAAGTAGAAAAAAAGTATACTAATTATCTCAGCAGAGTGTTTTGTAGAAATATATCACTCCTATATTAGTATAAATAAATAGCCAATTGTTAATTCAAATCCTTTACTTGTTCATCGTAGAACAAATTTACAAATTAAATTAATACCAATGCAAATGATATTCTAAGAAGAAATTAGTTTTGATTTGTTGAAATTATCTATCAGGAAGTTCTACATCACTGAAATTTAAAAAAGGCAAATGTGTAATGTGAACCTACTTCTGTAACTTAACACCACAATCAAACAACCATTATTAAATATTACAAAAAAGGGAGGAAATTTGTTTGACATATTATTACTCTTTAATGTGATATTCGAACTAGAATAACTTTGTCTGTAAGGACAAAGAAGACGTTACTACATTTCATTTCATACTAAAGGAATAAGGTTGTGAATAAAGCTTTGTTTAATAAGAAGATTAATTAATAAACCACTAACTACAAGCACCAACAAACTATTATGAAGCTAAATGAACATGCCATATTTACATTTTGTTCAATTAGAGTAATTATAAAGAACAACGCATGGATCATAATCCAGTTTCATATACTTACCTCTCCAGTTACAACACCCCAAACAACTTATTATCTATACATAATGAATTACTACACCATAACAATGTAAAGTTAAACTTGTAAGTTCCAATCTTTTTAATCAAACAATTTATAAAACTTCAAGAATCAAAATATTAACCAAGCATTATAACTGTCTTGATCATCACAATCTATAACTAATTTTGACGAAGGAATTCAGTGAAATGATTGACGAAGAAAACCGTCCATCAATATACTTCTATTTTCATGAAACATCCAATATAACTAAAAAATAAGTAGATTAACCAAAACATAATCGAAATAATTATCAGTTTTACGAATGTAAAAAAAATTCTTTAATGTAGTCTAGTAAATGTAGTTAAAAATACTATTCCAAATACCTGTTAATATGTTATAACTGCTATTCTCTATTTTAGTAAAACTCAAACACATTGAACAAGCAATGAAACAACTTGCATGAAAACTATTATAATTAGCATTTTTAACATATGGTCATTCTCCGTCAAGCTCTTCGAAAAGAAAAGAAGAATCTTCTTCTAATCAATCTTTTCGGTTCTGTAAAAACTAGTTTTAAAATTTAATAACTAGTATAATTTCTACTAAAAATATGTTCAATTCGAAAAACCGAAAAAGAACAGAAATATTTTTTTCTTCGTTACTATAGTAGAATTACCTCAACAAAAAGTTTAATGCTATGAGAACTGGAATTCATTTTTTAATATTATTATTCTATCAAATTGATTTATAAAGGTTGCACAACATTTTCCAACGATAGTAAAAATTAAGACAAACAATAAAACAGTTTTAACATGAGCAATTCCTTAGTACTGGAAGTACATATACGGCTCCTGAAGTTTTCTTTTCAAAAAGAATGAATAAATTCGAAGACACTAAAAACAAAACACAATCTATGCCATAATTAACTTTACGGAATATACGAAACTAACTGAATATAACAACTGTTGAACCTGAATAAAGAAAATTTTAGACAACAGATACATAAATATTTCGGAACCAAATATTTCAAGCTAAATAATTTATGAAATGATCAATTTCCAATGGCGAGATATTTATCTAGTAAACGTGATTCCCATTTCAACATTTACTTTTGGACATAAACACAATGTTTAGAGATTGTAGCAATAAAATTTAAATTGAAAGAAAGCTCACAAAATACAAAATTACCTTTCCCTAAGAAGCCAATATTAACTATTTAGGAAGTTTATACCAAATCAATGTAGCGTTGTTGCTGCAGCAAATAATAAATGTATACTAAAGCTATCGATCGTCAACTAATAGAACTAAATACGAATGATTCGTGATTTACTTGTCATTAATATTAACATTAATGTCAATTTAAGGTATTACAACAATATAAACCATTATTATTAGTCAATTTACCTTAGTGAAGCAGTAGGTGTAGACAGACCTTTAAGTCATTAGCGCCAGGAGGCCTGTAGCGGCACGTTCAATTTCTTAAGATTAGATACAGTGTTGCTCTAGGGGCAATGTCCCTTCTATGGGAATTTGCCCCTAATTTAATGTTTAATCCTATGTTTACTTAATCTATGAAACAGTTCAAACATTAAAATTATTTACTACTAATTCAACTCGTATTCATCACAAAAATAATTTTATTCAATAATTATGTTATATTTAAAGATGCAAAATAAATAAAAAATAATTATTTGAAGAAAAAAATAACTATAAATAAAAGGAATAAACCCAACTCAGGATAAAATATGCATTAATTAATCAAAATTACCTAAGGAGGTAATTTAATTCTTCAAGAAAAGTTATAAATATTATGCACACATTAATCACAAAAAATTATCATGAATAGTACTGTGCTTTGGGTCCTATACAATAAAAGAAAAAAATCTCTCTAGAAGAAACCATGTTAGAATAAACCCAGTTTCTATGAAGGATTACAATAACAAGATGTAAAAGGGTTTAAAATAAAAAAAAATAAAACGAAGGTTACTAAAAGTATGAACACAAATATATTACATGTATTTGTATATATTACATGTATAAATCCGAACAAATTAGTTTTTTTAAGTATTGGTTCAAACTGGCCTTTTCACCACGATTTTTCGAATTGACGATAACTAATTTCTGTTATCCATACAACAATGTTTTATCTCGTCTAGGAAATAACTTCTTATTTCATTATGGAACTTTTTCAAACTTCCTTCCATCAACCTATTCAAATCCTCAATATCAATTTAATTCAAATGATCAAAATGTTCTGCAAGGATTGGATAGAGGAATAATTTAGTTAACTAATTGTCGAAAGCCAAGTTCAAATTTCAAACTAAAGGAGCTCATTTTTTCTTATAACCTAATACAATAAAGTCTCATTTTCTTATAAGGAACCATTGATGTTAAAGATCTCAAAGGTAATAACCTGTTCAACGTATTTCAAAATATGTTCTTCCCTTTTGAATCATACTTTAAGTGGTGGAAAAAAGTATGCAGTTGACTTTTTAACAGTAAAAACATAGTTTACTTTCTCAGATGTAGGTAAAGAATGTCCAAATATCTTATCTCTGCGTTGAATAATCGCACATGTACAGGATCTCATTCTTAATATGGAATTTTGAAGAAATGTCCTATTAATTTATTATTATACTTACCTAACAGATTTATTATATTTACCTTGTCTCTAGACTAAATGTGAGAAATGGAAAGGTCAAAATATCTAAAGGTTTTACTTTATCCAAATAATTATAATTAAAATTTCTTTAATTCTGGCTTTTCTAGTTCACATTAATATATATATATATATATATATATATATAAAGTGACGCTCGTAGAAATTGTTCTTTAGGGTCAAAAGTTAGAAAAAAACTGTTCTCTAATGTGATAACGATAAACGAACTTTTAAAGGAGTTTTGCTGGCTATGATACAGATATTACACATAAGACAGTAGAATATACATCTATACAAATAATAAAACAAAATTGAGTTATTATATTTACAAATGTACACACAAGTTGAGTGATGTAACATACTGTAACATAATTATAATAATAATTTTGTATTATTAACATATTATTAAATCATTTATAATTATCCAAAACATTTTCATATAGTTCTACCTGCCTACATGATGGTAATACCACTATACTAAAAGTTTACATTTCCTGTAAGGTTTAAAAAGTTATTTAATTTTCAATTTAGCCTAAATATATTGATATATACTTTCAAGATAGCATATATCAAACATATCAAACTTCCATTACAAAGAGAGACGAGAGAGTTGTTTGTTAAGAATTGGTCTGAGACCCAGAAATCATTACTCAAGCAAAAAAAAAAACAATTATTTTGGAAAAGAATTATTGACTACAATGATATCGATAAGTCACAGATAAAATTATCATCTGAATTATTAGGTAATATTATGGATATCAAATCAATGAACTTTTTATAAGCTCCTAACTATTTAAAAATATACGGAGATGTGCATTACTGATTTCCTCTGACCTTGTTTTCGTTAATGTATAATAATTAAATTGCATATGTATACTGAACCAAATCTTTGTATGCTGTGAGATACATTTCATAACTTAAGTGGCCCAGAATTTCATTTAGTCGTTGAAGTAGAAGTGCTTGGATTGTTCGATTTGAATTCGATGCTGTGATTTGAGTTTTGGAGTCCACCCTAAGGGAAACTTGTGATGTGATGAAAGAAATTGTGGTAAGTAACTTCAACATATGACCTTGTTAACAACTGGCTTCTTTAGTTAAGTGTAGTCAAACTTCTGTAGAAACAGCACTCATTCCAGGCTGAGCCCATTATACTATTGATGAAAACACCATCGGACAAGTGAAAGCCACATTCTTACTGGATCAGTGCATGATGTTAGGGCATATGTGAGCTTTATGGGGGAGAATAATCCATGGACAATACACATGCATAACTTGTCAGCCCGAAGAGTTCCTCGGCTTCTGACTCTTTTCTGAAACCAGGAACTTTTAACCTTGAACCTCGAAAACCAGGTCTTTTTAACATATTGATAACATAGAAACATGGCTCTGTCATTATGAACCATGACTAAAGCACATGATTTTCTTTCAAAGAGTACAACAACTCTCCCTCATGAAAATGTTATTACACTAATATACTTCATTAATGAAAAAATTATGAGATTCCATCACCATGATGTTATTTTTTAAAAGATAGAACAACTTACAGATATTGAAACACTGATTTCTACAAGCACGGTCTCCTCAAGTGTTAAAGCGATAGATAAGGGCACGATTATTGAAGGTTGCTATGAAGAAAAAGACTTACTAACTTTTTTATTTCTTACACTCGTATACATTTGTTTCTTTCAATATAGAGTTTTTACATTTCCATTCGAATATTTCTATAATCAATTTTAAGGATTCATTATACTTGTTATGAGTCCTCGTTTTAGCAGGGACATTAGTAAATAATACCCCAATATCAAATAATGCAATTGCTTCCTTTGTCTTATTTGTTTTACTTTGAGTAGGTATTCGAATACTCTCCTTAAAAACTGAAAGAATTTTTTAAATTTTCTGTTATAGACAAACAATATCACTTTATTAACTTGACTTTTCAATTAGCTTATACAAGTTTGCAGATCACAAATTTACGAATGGCTCCAAGTATTTTTAGTCTAGTTTTGTTTTATATTTTTTGTCTGGATATTGTGTTCCCGCTCATAACCACTAAAGAGTTTACCTTATCTGCTTTTCTTATAATATCTAGATGTTCTCTGGGATGTTTAGAAGCTTCGCTCAGTTCTTTATTCTTGGTTCCCAAACTTAAAACTATATTCAAAGGATGTGGTTTTCAAACTAGAAAGAATATTCAGGACAATTCAACCTGTGGCTTGTTGGCCTTTCCAGAAAATGCTTACCTTAGGGAAAGTGTATTGCAAGTAGTACAGGAGGTGTAGTTGCAGTGCTTAAAGGGTTATATAGTGTAATGATAAATAAAGATATTCAGGCAACATTCAATTTCTTTTTGAACACACCTCGGATAAGTATTACTAATAATATATATGCTTGTTAATAAGTCATCTTTTGTCCATACATTGCTTAGAACTAACTCTAAGTTATCTTAACGTTTTATATATTAGAGATACTAAATCCACCCTTAGAAAAATTTCTGTATGTTTGTCTGCAAAATTCGTCACAAGTAAACTCAGTCACCATAAGGCATAGCGAGCTGAAATTTTGACAGTAGATTTGCGTATGTCTAACTTAAAATCTAAGATTTGAATAGATTGGAAATTCAAGGTAGAAGCGAAGATATGGACTTTTAAACTGTGTTTGGTGAGCTACATAGATATTATTATTTTAAAAATAGAAATATACAGGTATTTATTTGTATTATTTTAAGAAGTGCCTAATACTGTGGCAAGATGGTAATTGTTATTTGATTTTTATTTCGTTTGCGTTTAAGCTCCCAGCAAGTGATTATTGACAAGGTCTTTTCCAGAGTTCAAAATCTACTATAACTGGCTTTGTGAACTTGTAATTCTCACCCCTACTAAAGTACAGGCAGGAAAATCCAATAAAAAAGTTCTTAGGCTATATCAAGCCGAAGAAAGAACTTTCAAGCCAGTAAACAGAGTGATTAGTGATGAGGAAGCAGGTCATTATCCAACTGAATTTCTTAACTCCTTAACTGCTCCTGGACTGCCTGCTCGTGAGTTAAAACTTAAAGTAGGGGCATCAATCATGCTATAACGAAACTTGAGTGCCCCAAAAATGAACAACGTCACACGACTACGACTTTGTGCTCTGCATATATACGTCATAGAGGCGGGCAACATCACACTTACCATTGATTCCAAGCAACTATCTGTTACAATTCAAATGGTTCCAATTTCCTATCAGCGTCTGTTTTGCAATGACAGTAAATAAGTCCCAAAGACAAACTGTATCTATGGCAGGAATTGATGTGAGAGACCAAGTGTTTCTCTCATTGTCGACTGCACCATATGTTGCTTGCTCAAGAGTCAGAGGTTCCAACTCTGTTCTTCCAAGATCATGAAGGACAGATAGCTAATGTCGTCCATGCAGATGTACTAATTAACACTCTACTAATAATGATATATTCAACTATTCTATAATTTCTAATAATATTTTGGAATATCATCTCAAAAATTTTGTAAAATACCCGTCAAAGACGGACTCGTCTTTTAGTTATTAACACAAATTTATTATATCCATAAGATTTTCTGGAGAATAAAGTATACAAAGTTTAAAGGTAAATACATGAAAAATACCAAGTGCTTTAGATCATATTAAACTTCATTTAATGCAAATATATTTACAATAAAGTGTATTCAATTATGTTTGCCAAGATTCGTAACAGCAGATACACTACCAGACCACACACAAACCACTATCAAAAAACTTTTTACCAGAGATAAGAACATAATAATTCTAAACATTAGAAAATTAAGATGTGATAAAACAAAAGTGACCTTTGATGATAGAAGATTGTCGGTTTCATGGACCATTAATAATACATTCATTTCAAGCATCATCTTTTAAGCGACGCGTATACAATTCACAAATATTTCTTATAGAATATAATCATTAAAAAAAAAATTAAAAATACTAGACAATTATGACACATACAATAATGTTTAAAAAAATTATTGCTATCAAGTTGATTTCTGTTTTGGACTAATAGCTCCAAATGCAAGACAAATATGAACACATAAATTACATATTACACAAAATACGCACAATTATATATTTTAAGTTACGACTTTGTACGACAACACGACGGTTAATGTTTTTTTTTATTTTGATTTAAAACTGGGTTAAATAAGGTTAACCCAAGTTGTGGACACAACAAAGTCATTCACTGATAATCACACATACAAAGAGACAATATTCCATTATTTGTTGGGATCTCTGATCCAAGATGAAATTTCATTGACATGTTTTTCAGCCCATTTGATGTTATTTTCGATAGTTTCAATTGCTGTTTTCCTTTTGCTAGCACCAGCTCCTGCCTCAGGCCATTTAGTAAAGAAACTCTTCACCTATTAATAAAGAAAGTTATTAATTATGGTAAAAAAACCTTACAAACAATTGGATTTAATATTTGCAAAAAAGTATTCAAACTATAAAACCATTACCTAATAATGATAATTTCTAAAATTAATTTTACAGCTGTAATATATATAATAAAATATAATATAAATACCAATGATCAAAGCACAATATGAAATGGGAAAAAAAGAAAGATCATTCAACCGTAACAATCGCTCTTCGTCAGAGTCAAAGTCAGAAGGCTGAAAGATCTTAGTCTTTTTTCCCCATTTCTTCTTGTGGTTTGATCATTGATTGTTATTTTATGTGTTTTTTGTGAAACCTTGTTATATATATATATATATATATATATATATATATATATATATATATATATATATTAAAAATCGGAAAGACGATCTAAACAGGACACAATACGAGTTCAAACTCGAAGAAGAAGTAACACACAGAGTAAAGAAATACACTTACAAACTCAATTTTTCGGACAATCCGTTTTTCTTATTATTAAAATTATTTATCTTCTAGAAAATTTATATATATATAAGTCGTTGTCTGCCTGCGGAGTGACTCGTACATCGATATATAGTAGTGAGTTTCTGTTTCATTTCTGAGTGTTCTTTGTGTCAATATAGTATTATATATATATATATATATATATATATATATATATATATATATATATATATATATATATATATATATATATATATATATATATATATATATATATATATATATATATATATATACAATTAAAAGAAACGGTCCAGCGGACTTTTTTAAATAAAATAAATTCAAAACGAAGGAAACACACAGAAAGACACAGACATAACTCACATCGATATTTCGAAATATCGATGTGAGTTATGTCTGTGTGTTTCCTTCGTTTTGAATTTATTTTATATATATATATATATATTCACTTAAAAATTTGAAGGACTATCTAAACTGGACACCATAGGAGTTTAAAATCAAAGATGAGAACACACAGAGTAAAGAAACACACTTACAAACTCAAATTTTCGGGCAATTCGTCTTTCTTATTATTGAAGGTATTTATTTTTTGGAAAAGTTGTAAAAACTTACAATGATATTAAGTGATAACTATTGATGCGTTCAATCATTATAATTCTATGTACTGAAAGATCTATTTATTATAGCCAGTTATAAGGTAATTATAATGTTATAAAATATGTTATAATGTTGCAATTCACTAAATAGATTTCCAGGAGCACCAAAATGAACTAAACAACAGAGACGAAATCAAATAGTAGGCAAGCCATAAGCCACATGCCTAACATGATTAATTAATCAAAAGGCTAGTGAGATTCAATAATGAATATATCATAAGCACATACTTCATTCAATTTTTCATGTGAATTAAAGTCAGTGACAATTGTAGGAACCAATCTTCCAAGCACTCTGTCATTAAGGGTAAATCTTTCAACCAGATATTCCCATTCATTTCTAAAAAAGAAAAATAGTTTATTATTTTAGATAAAATAACTTTCATTTTATTTTAGTTATAGTAAAATACATTTTTTTTTTATAGAAAATACAAGTGCCAGCCAGAAAATACACAAAGATACCAGTACAGGCCAGGACAGAAATCATTAAAATGGAAATCTTTAAAAAATACTAAGTAAGAAGCTCTTTATCAGTAACCCGAAACAACAATAAATATCTACGTAAATTTAACTATCAATTTGAAAAATTTATACAAGAATAATTGAAACCTTAACTTTAATATACATCAGATATACTCTTAGATTTCCGAACAATGTTCAGTGAGTCGTGAAATTGTTGATTGAAACCAAAAACATCCTTTCCTTTTTAACAAACTTTGATTAGTACATTTGTTGATAATGTTTAAGATACAAGGATTTTTTTTTTCGATTTACTACTTGTCTCTACTCAGCTGGTCGTTACAAGGTTTAACATATATACATTCACTTCCTATTGAATAAGATCAATTGTTTGAAAAGAACCAAAAAAAAAAAAAAAAAAGAAAAGACAACCGGCAACCCAGTACCAGGTCGGAGGAGATCATACTGTTAGTGTAGTATTCAAATATCCTGGAGGTGTTAAGTCAAATAGTATTTAAGTCACTGATAATACATCAATAACGAATTGAAAAATTCTGAAGTGGTATACTTGTAATTTTATTACAAGCAAAAGTATTATAAAACTGGCTGTCAATTTAATTACTTGATTTATTTTAATGAAATTCATTCAATTAAATCTAGCCACCCACCTTTTATTAAGTCCCGTAAGTATATCTGAGAGGTAAAAGCAAGATCATAACAACAACAAAAATACAGAAATGAATGTACTACCCTAATTTTTATTCTGTTCAGATATTGTGAATATTCATAAAATGACTTTGATGATTACCTCACGAAATCCCAAACAACATCGTTTCCTGTTGGATGGTAAGACATCTTCATTAAGAGTAAGAGGTAGTCTTGACTGCGTACATATGTGTCATTTTTCGAAAGATCTAGTAATCTGAAAAAGAATGTTACCTGATTAACTCATACATTTTAGTAGAAAATTTATATTAACTGAGTAAATAAATATAGCAATCATCACAAATACAATATTTCCTACATTCTTTACTTATTTAATTATAAATAATTAAATTTTAATATTTCACCTCATATTGAAATGTATAAATGACATTATTTATAATTACAATTATATAAATGCATCATGGGCCCAACATCCATTTTTTTTTTTTAGTGGTGCATTCATCACCTTTCTTCGATAGATCCATAAATGACTGTTCAGATACACAAACATTTCCCTCCATTCAATATGATTGAAAACCTGCTAAATGTATAAAACATGGCGTTTGTCACTTATTTGGATTACCTTAACGGACCATACTCGCTGTGTCTATCATTAATTAGGTTTTAAAGAGTTCTATATGAATGATATTTTAAATCCTGTCAAAGTCTAAATAGCAAAAACCTATAAGTGATAAAACATATAAAAAAATAGCAAACAATTCAGATTAAAATATTTTAAAAACTAGAGACAGAGAGAGATTTAGATTATATAGCTGGATTACAAACTTCATTCTATATTCTAAAAGCGGTCCCCAAACTTTTTTTACTCCAGCATCCTTAAAAAATGTTTGCTTTGCTTTGACAGTTTATACTTTTTCAAGGATAATAGATAGTTAGTATGGAATCATCCTAAATTTTATCAAAAGAAGATATTCATTTTCGCTTGTAAAAAAGAAATTAGACTTTTAGAAAAGAAACATCACAGATTGATGTTTGTAGGGTAAAAAGCTAATGAAATGGTCTCCACATATAAAAATTTAATCATATAAACGACGCGTTTACAGATATAGATAACTCTCTCATGACATTTTAGTTAATTAATGACATTTAGTTTTTAGTTAATGCCTGAGGAAGAACACTATGCGTTCGAAATGCGTTGTTTATACATTTAAATTTTTATATATGGAGACCATTTCATTAGCTTTTTATCCTACAATGAGTAAATACCACATAATAACTGATTGCACTACGTTAGACTGATATTTGAATAAACTTTACGAAAATAATAACTCTTATTTGAAATATATTAAAAAAGTAAAATCAAAAGCTAGCTTCGAAACGCTTAGAAAGGAATTTAATTTTTTAATATGTAAAAAAATGACCATATGGACTAGTAAAGATATACTAGAGTATCATTTAAATATTCCTGCCACAAAATAATAGCTTTCTTCAAAGTATGTAAAAGATAATAAAATCAAAAGGCTGATTTCAAAAAGTTTGCTAATACATTTAAACTCAATTACTCTTTTGTTCCTGTTTTATGCTTCTGAGTCTTTCAAAAATGTGGAACTATTTTTCTGATAGCAACTCGTATGTCCACCAATGCATACATGTCTTCTGAGTTTCAAAAACGTAAAACTATTTTTCTGATAGCAACTCGTATGTCCGCCAATTCATACATGTCTTCTGAGTCTTTCAAAAACGTAAAACTATTTTTCTGATAGCAACTCGTATGTCCGCCAATTCATACATGTCTTATGAGTCTTTCAAAAACGTGGAACTATTTTTCTGATAGCAACTTGTATGTCCGCCAATTCATACATGTCTTATGAGTCATCCAAAAACGTGGAACTATTTTTCTGATAGCAACTCGTATGTCCGCCAATTCATACATGTCTTATGAGTCTCTCAAAAACGTAAAACTATTTTTCTGATAGCAACTCGTATGTCCGCCAATTCATACATGTCCTATGAGTCTTTCAAAAACGTAAAACTATTTTTCTGATAGCAACTCGTATGTCCGCCAATTCATACATGTCCTATGAGTCTTTCAAAAACGTAAAACTATTTTTCTGATAGCAACTCGTATGTCCGCCAATTCATACATGTCTTCTGAGTCTTTCAAAAACGTGGAACTATTTTTCAGATAGCAACTCGTATGTCCGCCAAAGTATACAAGCAATTTATGAATTTTGTCTAAAAGAAAAGAGTACTAAATCCTGATATTCACATAACCGTGTTGTCGCAAATGGAATGAGCACTGCTAGCACAGTTTCACAAAATCCTAGAAATGAAACCAATACTCTTCCAAAGTTTTACTCTCAAATTCTATTTCAAGAGCACGCATTATTGTTATCTTAGAGCCTGTTAAATCATTCTTCATTTTCATTCTGAACCACAATTTTTTATTCCAACTACTTTTTTTTTATATATCATCTATTCAAAATGTCAAAAAAAAACTAATAACTGTAACATTATCAGTTTTATGGAGTTCACATTTTGACATTCATCTTAGAGTAGATGTTCTTATTATGCAAGTTGTATTGTAATTTCTTTTTTAGTTCAAGAACTGATTTTGTTTCACTAGTTTGCACTTCATTCTGCTAATTAAATGAAAAACATTAAGTTTACTAAACGTGATTGTTTCCAACATCACAGATTATCCTTTAGTGCTGTTTCAAAAACTTTCCGCGGTAGAAAGTTTGGCTCACTTGTTATTTGGCTCCCATTTTAGCTATAGGAGGAACCACAATACCGGATTAATAGTATTTGTTAAAAATTATTTTTTTCAAAGTTCATGTGTATAACCATAATTTTATAGATGGCTTTTATTTACCAGTATTTAAAAATTTCAATCCACTTGAAAATTAGATTAGACATTCCCCAATTCAGAAATGACAATTTATGTAAATACCAGTATTTAACTCAAAATAAGAATGGCCAATTTAATTATTATTGTTATTTATTATTATTTGGCAGCCGGGTGAAACCAGGTTGCTGGTAAACAATAAATACATTTATAAAAAAAGTTGCAATTGCTTCACAAATAATTTGAATTTATATTTTACACACATGCATATTGTTAGTGCCACAGAGGTTAGTAAATAAGGTATCATTCATTATCAGCCCTCATACCTCGCCTATTGCTGGTGAAGTCACCCGACCAGTTTCGCAATTCAATTGCGAAACCGGTCGACCGACTTCACCAGCGATAGACGAGATATGACGGTTGATAATGCTATCTTATATTTTACATTCACTGGTAGATGCCAGATAGGCTAGTACTTTCTCGTGGTGGCTGGGTTTTATTGACGGAACCTCTATGACACTATTGAGGACAGAAGCCTTTAATAGTTTTTCCAGTGTTTAATGGCCTCTAGGGTATGCTGTACATAGTTAATTTTCAAACTTTTATAAAATCTATAGTAACACAATTTTACAGATACTACAAAATCAAATTTCATCTGGATCAGATATTTCATTACCTATTCAAGGTTGCAGGTTCACGAGCAAAAGTCAACGCTTCTCGGAGTTTTGAAAGCTCCAGAGGTGATCTCTCCACTAAATAAATCTGCCACAATCTCTCCCACTTAGAGCTCTCCTTGTCTCCAGTTATTCCTGTCAGAAACAAACCAAATTTAAACATCAATACAATTACCTTTTGTTATTATCGAATCCATAAAGATAAGTTGTCGTTTTCGATTTTAAAGTTAATCATTAATCTAAACAAA
Organism: Hermatobates lingyangjiaoensis; assembly: GCA_026182355.1. NCBI lineage: Eukaryota > Metazoa > Arthropoda > Insecta > Hemiptera > Hermatobatidae > Hermatobates > Hermatobates lingyangjiaoensis. The sequence continues at coordinate 661,408 of JAPFBL010000057.1, forward strand.
TGGATATGTAAATTCTAAACAATCTGATCTTATATGAAATTATAATTACATAATTAACGAAATAAATTATGTATTATGACATACAACAACTGCATAAGAAGAGAAAAAAGTCTTCCTTTAAAAGAAGTATGAATAACACTCATATCCATTACGAAGTGTTCCTAGGTGATAAGACTATAATACAAAATATAAAAAAAAGTAATCAAGAATAAAATTAAGGAAGACTGCTATAATTATTGAAATCAAACCAATTAACTTCTAAATGATTTGTATTAAGTTGATGCGAATATTAAACAAAAGACAATAAAATATATACCAAATGGATTAAAGTGATAATAAATCAAACAGTTTCAGAATTATATTAATTTTTTTTCAAAGAATTTAATTTAATCTCTAAAAAACATTCGCTATATAATGATATAAATGAAAGTCACGGTGACTCTCACACCGTGAGACTTCTACAAAACCTGTCTCCCAACTTACTCTTTCCTGTTCAATCGGTGTAAGTCATTGGTTTTTAATATTTCTTAATTAAAATATTCCACTTTGTTTTATCTTTACCATTGTTTATTGTAGATGTAATATGAGGAAGAAGACTATGTGTTCGAAATGCTGGCTCTCTGAAGGGCTCAGGGGCCTCTACCCTTGGACGGAATGCCAGACCCTCTGATTACCATGTGCCTATCCGTCGGGGTCTTCACCTCCAGAGCGGGCTACAGTTTACGCCGAATGCGTAGACTGGCTAACAAGCCTAAAAGCTTTGTGACCACTGACCTTACCTGCACTCAAAGCAAGCTCAGCAAGACCTAAGTCCGGAGTTTTACCCGATAACTACTGTTGATACCACAAAGGGTTGATACACTTCCCTAGTTTTGTACCGGAGAGACCACTGAATGATTTAGACGACTTATGAATAAGTTTTTCACTTTCTGCGCATAAACTGGATATTTTACTTTAAATAACATCAACTGAATTTTTCATGGCCAATTCATAGGAAGTTCAGAAAATAACACGCAGATTCCTGGACTGAGTGATTAGTACAGCAGAGGTCTCCAAACTGTTTGCACCATGTAAGGTTTTCATAAAATATATTTTCACAGACCTTCAGGTTTCACGGAATTCTACTTATAGTGAATAGACATGATTAAATAAGTTGATATGGCCTTTATGAAAAGAAAAAAAAATCGCATATATTGAATAAGAAATAAAAATGTTGTTACTCAGGCTGTATATCCTGAACCAAACATCAAAACAACACTATTGTTAGATAGATGTTACACTTTATTTAGCTAATTTGTGAGTGTAATGTGTGAGTCATAGCGAGATAAATAGCCGAGATTGTTGTCATATTTCGAATAAAAGATCTTTGAAACTCTGTTGATTAATAAAACGTTATTAAATGATAGGCAAAATTTAGAACTCCCAATGTGGAATCAACCAGTATATTTAGTATTTTTGGAGCTGTCAAAAAGGGTCCACTGGTAGACTTTTCTCTTGGTAAATTACCTCTTCAATCCACTATCACTCCGCGCTAGTTTAATTCTAACGTAGTGAAATGTCCTTCATACCCTCACCCACGTCCATCCTATTCCCAGTCAGTTGTACCACAGACACTCACCCTTAGGTTCCTATTCTCTTCCTTATTTTATTTTATTTTTATTTTGTACTATGTTTACTGTATACTATAGATAACTCTCTGGTGTCATTGTATTCTTTAGTTAATGCCTGAGGAAGAACACTACGTGTTCGAAACGCGTTGTTTATACCATTAAGTTTTTATATGTGGAGGCCATTTCATTAGCTTTTTACCCTAAAATCGCTAGTTTAAATCTATTTACCAAAGCCCGAACGCGCTTTAGAAGAAAACATTTGCAGTGTGGTGGCTCGAGTTGAAGCCAACATGGGAATTGAAATAGAAGTTGACCCTTTTATACGTAATTGCCAAAAGTTTGATAAATTACCATATTTATAAACAACACTTCTTAGTTCTGCATGAGGCTTATCAGAGTTGCCATCAAGCCAATCTTGAAGCAGGGATCTAGCTTTGTTGATAGCAGAAGGTAACTCCAAACTGCAAGCCACTTTCACTATCTCTAATTTGGTTAACCTAAAAAGTAATTAATAATGTAATTCATAAAATAAGTTATACTTTTTAACACAAATAGCTGGATGATAAAACAAAAGTAGTCTCCTTACATTTCATTATGAGGTGTTTTATTGGTGATTTCCCATGTGGAGTCACTGATACAAGATTCTACGATGTTGCGAGCAAAATCCTAAAACACAGAAATAGGTCAGACATAAATAAATAGTATATATATATACAGGATTTCACATAAACACGTGAAATAACAATCAATGATCAAACCACACTATGAAATGGGAAAAAAGACTAAGATGTTTCAACCATATCATGCGGTCTTCATCAGAGTCAACAACCGTCATAGTACAACCGCTTGTTACGGTTGAAAGAATTTAGTCTTTTTTTCCCATTTCATATTTTGGTTTCATTATATATATATATATATATATAGTTCAATATAAACAAAGAAACATAGAGAAATCAGAAGAACACACTTACAGTCTCTAATTTTCGGTTTGAACCGTCTTCAGGAGAGATAAGAGCGGGAAACCAAGCGCACTGGATCAGAGACGGTTGGAGACCGTCTCCAACCGTCTCTGATCCAGTGCGCTTGGTTTCCCTCTCTTATCTCTCCTGAAGACGGTTCAAACCGAAAATTAGAGACTGTAAGTGTGTTCTTCTGATTTCTCTATGTTTCTTTGTTTATATTGAACTATATTTGTCCGTTTTGGATCGTATTTCCAACGAAAAAAAGTATATATATATATATATATATATATGATGAAACCACATATCAGATGTTTTCTGCATCTAGTGTTTCAGTTGGGTTTTTGATTCTGACGAAGACCGCTTGTTACGGTTGAAAGATCTTAGTCTTGTTTTCCCATTTCATATTGTGGTTTGATCATTGATTGTTTTTTGACAGCAGCTTCTGTGTTCACGACCTTAATGCTGATCTGCTCTAATCTTCGGACTACTTTCCTATGGCCTAGAGTAAGTTGTCAAGATATGTGACCGAGAGTCATGATAAACCCCATTTATTTCTCCTCTTGGAAAAATGTACCAACTGATGGTGCAGCAATGTGTTCACCCCTAGATGTTCTTTTTGCCAACTATTACTTGGGAAGAATTGAAAGAAATCTGTTCGAACAATTCAAAAAAAATCCACTATACACCCCAGAATATAAATGATGATTTGATCATTCAAACAAAAAGATTTGAAGATAGCCCAGTGATTCTGAAAAAACTGAAAGATATTTCAGGCCTCCATTTAATTGTTGAGTGTAGTACGCAAGGACAATTACCTTTTCTTGACCTTCTTCATTAAACTTCAGAGGCATTTAGCATATCGGTCTACAGGAAACCAACCAATACTGGGCTCTTCTTAAATGGAGACAGTGAATGGTTCTCTTGAATATACAATTTCCACGATTAGAGTATTTGTAAGAAGAGCGCTTACACACATTGCTCCACGATGAGTTAGAGAAGCCTGCTCAAGTGATCGTAAATAACGATTAAGTGCTTTTCTAATAAAGAAATCTCAAAGATTACGAGAGAGCTAATGGTACACAGTAATGGTAAGTGGCACACATATAACAAAGGCAACCCAACTGCTACACCCTGAGAGACAATTTTACTCTACTAGAGCGGCTACTACAACAAACAATATGAACAAGATGAATCGGCTCTCCACAAGATTATCAAAAAGAACATTGTAGCCACCAACCCCGAAGATAAATTTAAAGTGGGAATTTCCTACAAACCGACAGACAGAAACGACGTCCGAAAACGAATAACGCCTCGGATATGCAAAAAAGGCACTTGATATCAATTTAAATGTATAACAGGGATCTGCGCAGCCCTAAACTCATACTATATCACCATGACAACTACCAAGCCATTCATACTCCTTACCCTTCACCTCAATGTGGGAGCTCCTAAAAAGCATGCCAGAGAAACACAGACATCACCTTAACACGACAAATGCTTGACAGCGGAACAACTATACATGAATCCAACAGCGACGTCTACAAACTTAACATACTAGAAGCCTTATACATTAAAGACCAGAACCCCTTGGTGAATTCCCACAGTTGTGACATGAATATTATTCCTAGCCTATTTTATTATATTCTATTATTCATAGAAATTTTGTAATGATTATAAATTGATCATTGACAAAAGCACGTGATGGACAGGCAGGCCGCACCAACCACTTGTGGTGTGGTGGCAGCTGATGCTACTTGCCCTCTCATATACACTTTCACCTGCTAATAACTGTCTTGGGTTGTTTTTCTATCAGCTGATTGACTGGTTGGCTCTTTTCAGTCTTTTGCATGTATATTAAATTCCTGGACTCCTTTGTTTCTAATTCTAGGATGACTTATGTTGAAGTCGAAAGCTTTTTGATGTGTACGAGGTGTGTAAATAAAGTAGTGAGACTGGCAGCGTCGTTTTCGATCTGGCATTGCTGGAGACGCGTGGCCTTGAGTAGCGTCAGGTGCACGTGTGATGCGCCTCCAGCATGAATCTGAACTCGCCACAGTCATTTGTTTGTCCGTAGCGTTGGTTTTCGTGAAATGGTTTTTTCTTGAGCGTTTTAAAAATGAGTGACCTCAAAGTTGAGCAGCAGTGTGCAATCAAATTTTGCTTCAGACTTGGACATAATGCAACCGAAACTTTTGAAAAACTTCAAGAGGCCTATGGAGAACGTGTTTTATCAAGGGCACAGGTTTTTCGGTGGTTTAAGGAATTTTCAGAAGGAAGAGAGTCGATTGAAGATGAACCACGAAGCGGAAGGCCTTCAAGTGCAAACACCGATGAAAATGTCAACAGAGTACGGAACCTTGTGCGTTCAGATCGACGCTTGACAGTCAGAATGATCGGGGAACAGTTGAATTTGAATCACACCTCCGTTCATCACATTTTGAAGTGGGTGTTGCATCACGCGCCCTGTCATACTGCCATCTCAATAAACGAGTTTTTGGCCAGTAAAAACATTCCTGTTGCTCCTCAGCCTCCTTATTCACCAGACTTGAGTCCTTGTGACTTTTTCCTCTTCCCGAGATTGACAAATCACCTCAAGGGAACTCATTTCGGGACACTACAAAACATACAAACTGCTGTAACCGACCAGCTGGAGGCCATTCCAGAATCCGAGTTCCAGCAATGCTACAATGATTGGAAGGACCGTCTCCAGCGATGTGTGGCTTCCGAAGGGAACTATTTTGAAGGTGACAATATCACATTGTAATTATATTTGAATAGAAAATTTAAAAAAAATCAGTCTCACGACTTTATTTACACACCTCGTAATATAGTGTTTGTTTTACTTGTTATTTATTACAAACAGTAAATACAGTGTTTGTTCTTCTATTCAGAGTAGTTACTAGAATTATTCCCTGCTCGTAGAATTATCATGACTCTCATTCAGGTAATTTGGCAACTTACTCCAGCCCATAGGAAACTAGTCTGAAGATTAGAGCAAACCAGCAGTAAGGTCGTGACACAGAAGCTGCCGTGAACTTGAACAAGATATGTCTTCTAGAAGAATTGTTTATATATATATATATATATATATATATATATATGTTAATGTTGAAACCACAATAAGGAATGGGGGAGGGAAGGGTTGATAAGACCTTTCAACCGTAACAAACGGTTTTCGTCAGAGTCAAAAAACCCAACTGGAGTATATCATATACAGTTTACTGTGTATATGAGAATATATTTAACATTTATCATCATAAGGGGGTATATTTCACATATATCCTCATAAGAGGATATATTTCACATAATATTATTATTAACATTAAGAACACTCGCTTTATGCTGGAACTGTTGGAACGTACCCGCGCACCTCTGTTCAGCAATACTGTTATTCAACTTTATTGTTAATAACTACCTAGACATACAGTTATATATAAATCAAGGAAATTACCATTAAAAGTAGTACAAGAAATTTACTAAGCGCTTTCGAATATTTCTTCGTATACAAAGTTCAAAGATGAGGTAACACCGGAAAGAGCTTAGAATGTTTTTCTTTTCTTTTAATTCTAGTGCGGACAAATCGAAATCATTGGTATTCAGCTTCTGGTGAACTTTGCCCAGGGGTAACGAGTTGAGGTCTTCACTGGAGTCACACTACCAAAGTTACGCAAGATAATGCCAGTGCGGCTTTGATACTCTACATTTCCTGCGTATCATTCAGGCAAAAAAACTTCTACTGACGATAGCCAAAAGCTATATTTCTATCATCAATAGAACCAACCCTACAAATGCACATAATATACATAACAAGGTTTCACAGTAAACACATGAATTGAAAATCAACGTATGAACCACAGCACGAAATTCAGAAATGAGTCTTCAGTAAATTTGTCTAAAATAAAGACATTTAACACAGTATTAACAACTGTAAATAAATATTTAATAATATTACAGCATTAATATCAGATATCTTTGAACTTTTTAAATATGATTAACTTGAAGTACAAAAAGGAAATAAATAAATAAAAGATATTTACCAAATAAATATCTTTGGCAGAGGTGTTGACTAGAGATCGCCTCAAGAAACTGAGATGTCTGGACACGACAGACCAGGGAAGGAAATGGTTTTCAACATTATTCTTTAAGTAGCTTATCAAGGAAAGAGGAACACCATAGCTAATATATCCAGATCGGGCCAAACTGAAGGCATCATCCAATAGGTTAGCTCTGTCCTCTACCCAACTAAGAACCTGAAGTCAAACATTGCAATCCTTCAGTAATGTTGAAAACACTAAAACCAATCCTAAAAGTATTCAATAAAACATATATAAAAATACATACATAGGTATATACATACATACATATGTATATGAAAGATTAATAATCAACAATAACTCTTCATAGAATATATGAAATTAAACACCACAATAAAACAAATAATATTACATATAATGCTCTAAGGCCTTTCGTCAAAACATCATCAGAGAGCTACATGAACCAAACAACAAGTATATTAGCAAGTTAACCTGGTTGATTGAAGTCTTGAGGATTGCTGGCATCCCTGAAGACTTCAATCAACCAGGTTAACTTGCTAATATACTTGTTGTTTGGTTCATGTAGCTCTCTGATGATGTTTTGACGAAATGCCTTAGAGCATTATATGTAATATTATTTGTTTTATTGTGGTGTTTAATTTCACATACATATATATATCCTTGTCTACCTTTCCTCCGAAAGTTGGCTATACTGTTTGAGTGCTTCGGTTCGAACGCCAAGACAGTCGTTATCAACCTTTGGAGCGATTCACATCTATTACTGACGACGAGGACATCAAAATATAGTAGTGAGTTCAGTGATTTTTTTTCTATGTGTTCTTTTGAAAATTCTAGTTTATATATGTATATATAAAGTCCAAACCACAAGGAAAAAGAAAAACAAGAGGTATAATGCTCCTTCTTCCTGGTTAACTTTTCTGTTAACTCCTTTTTTCTTACTTTCTTTGCTCTCTGATGATATAAAGTGAAAGGCCTCAGAGCATTTATTTATTTTGTTTTTCTTTTTCCTTGTGGTTTGGACTTCATTGATAGCATCATGTGTTTAATTGTGATTTTTCTGCAGATATATATAAAGATTTCACATAAACACGTGAAATAACAATCAATGATCAAACCACAATAAGAAATGGGAAAACAAGACTAAGATCTTTCAACCGTAACAAGCGGTCTTCGTCAGAGTCAAAAGCCCAACAGTTGGGTTTTTGACTCTGACGAAGACTGCTTGTTACGGTTGAAAGATCTTAGTCTTGTTTTCCCATTTCTTATTGTGGTTTGATCATATATATATTACATCAGATAAAGGAAAGTCGATCCAGAAGGACAGATTACAGTTAAAATAAACTGAGACACATATAATGAAAGTCTTTGTTATGTTTCTTTCTATGTGTCACAGTTTATTTTAAGTATATATATATATATAAAACAAGATTTCGCAGTAAACACATGAATTCAAAATCAACATATGAACCACAGTACAAAATTGAGAAATAGTCTAAGATCTTTAGACAAAAGAACTGGTCTTCGTCAGTTCGAGTGTGACTCTGATGAAGACCATTTATTTCGGTTGAAGATCTTAATCTCATTTCTGAATTTCGTACTGTGGTTTAGACGATTATATATATATATATATATCAACACAAAACAAAAGGTCCTTAAAGACAATTAAATAAGCACCAGAAAAACACTGACAAACACTCACATATAGTGACAATGAATTGCGATTTGCAAGCAACATTACAATTATAAGAAACAATTATAATAATTGGTTACACCCGATTATAAATTTATTGTTAGTTAATCGTCAATTTAAAACAGAGGTGTCAAACTCATGACCTGTGGGCTAAATGTGACCCGCGAGGTGTCAATGTGGTTTTCAATTTGAGTTACTATTATTGTTAGAATTGAGGAAAATGTAAATTTTAAATAAACTGTCAAGACGTGACATAACTTTTACTTTTGATTCATACAACAATTATTCACTTCATATTATAATTACTATCAATAACGCTCTTTAATTGCATATTTTAATAAATAAGTCATTAACTGGGCCTTTGGATTTACTACGAACTCTCCAGCTGACCGCCTTGTATAGACCTTGCTCTCAGCCAGTTTGAGTCCATTGACCTAAAATTCCTTGAGTCATGCTTCTGCATCAAGTCTACACCGCTACATCATCAGTTTGAACTTACTTATTCAATCATTTATTAATATGGCTCTCGGCAAATCTTTGATCGTCCTCGAGACCATAATCAAGTGAATAATTATGACCCTGGAAAAGTTTTGAGTTTGACACCCCAGATCAAAAAAAGAGAATTTTAGTCAATCTAAAAAGGGTAATTTCACCAATGGTCCAAGTACAATTATTTTTCTTTGCTAACTAATTCGTAATTCATGGTCTGGTGCTTTGTTATGGTTGCCATCTGTTAATAGACTTTTCATTCATTTACATTCAGCTGATTATCTTTTGCTGACTGCCAATTGATTTGCACTTTCGATCATAATCAGGGTGTAAAAACAATCCATATCTTTAATGATTATATAATTTTAAAAATTTTGAATAGTTTTCAAATTTTCTTAAAAAAAAAAAATAGCTCACTGTGTGATTTTCTTTCAGAAGTTCAGTTAAATCCTTCCAAGTTTCAGGAGGGTAGTTGACTCTGTAGAACCCAACCTGACGCCAGTTCATTTTAAACCACGTGACCCCTTCAGGAAGATTAACGTAAACTAAAAATTAAAATAGTAATCATTTTACAGATCACCCACAAAACAAATACCCCTATACACAAGGTACATAATTAATGAACAAATAAAGTACTGCTGAATTCAAAATACGGAGAAATTACATGGCTTATTCATTTGACCTTTCAAATAATTCAATAATATTTGTCAAACATCAATATTTAAAAAGTATAACCAATACATCCATTAAAGAAAGAAACAAAAAATTTATATATTTTCAAAAAAGACAGTTTTGCTCTACTTAAACAGCGAACCTCTCACTATTGCAATAGGAAGAATTCAAAAATTGAAATTGAATTATTTTTACCATCTCCACCGTTTTCAACGAAAAGTCAGGTTACCAGTGACTTTTGTCTGATTCCTAGAGTATCTTAGTATGAAGGCAGAATATTTTCATCGATTGGAGAAAGCCATTAATTCTTCAGTCAATTGCAAAAAACAATATATTAACAACTCATGATTGGATAAACAGTTTAAGAACTTACAAGATTGGTCGTTTTGAATACGATTCAAAGAGGAAGAAAATGTATAAATAATTTTTGATAAATTTTTAATAATGTATACATTTTTAATAATTTTTTTATAATTTTTACTATGTATATATCAAATAACTCCTATTTTAATGAAAAATTTAGTAATATTTGAATACGGCAAAATATTGGACTTCTAATGCAAAATTGTTATGTGTTGTAGTTTTTTGAAAAAGAGCCACTCTTTCCACCAATAAAATATATGAGGTGAAAAGAACCTTTAACTCAAGAAAAAAAAAAAAAAGCAAATGTAAAAACTAATTTAGTGTCAAACTTTCCATTCCTACAATACCAGAGGCATAAAGATCTTTAAACGGTTATAAAGTTTGAAAAAAGTGGATTAAAAATGTTTCATTAATGACACAAATAAATTATAGAAGCATATAAGTAAATATACATGTAAAAAGATAAAAATATATATGGTAAATGTCAACCTAATGATAGCCATACCTCCCAGAAAGGGGACTTTTTTTAATATTTACGTATGTAAATTTCTTCGGAACTTGTTTAAATTTATCCAACCTGAGGTGCTCATGGGTAGGTTCTTAATATTATATTCTTTCTTGTTTAGCGAAATGGAAATAAAAAAAAAACAAATATACCAGTATTTTAAACATAAAAAGATGTAAATTAGTTATTACTGCTACTTTTTTGTTCACACTAGTGAATCTAGTGAGTCAGTTGCTAATTTTAGAATAATATTCGTATACACTAAAAGTCAAATTAAATTTGAAACTTTTTGTAAAAATAGGTATATTTACATTCCATTATGGTATTACTTTACTAATAATAATACAATATAATTGGTAAAACTGAATAAACGGTAGAGTAAATTTCAAAATTCCCCGTATAAATTAATGAATGAATTACTAAATTATAAGCTGGTATCCAGTGATCACTAATAACCCATGACGAACCAACAACTTTACAACAGTCAACTTCAGGACTTCCAACGTAAAATTAAGGAATTCCCTAGTGAAAGGTGAGTTAATCTAAGTTTGGGTAAATAGGAAACAAGTTCCACCATTTCTACTGTAAAATTAAATCTATTTGTTTACAATGAACGCAAGTAGCAATTAAAAAAAAAATGAAACAACTTAATGAATAAATTTTCTTCCCCGCTTGACCGGTTCCTCTTGAACCATCATGTCCATTGTTTTACAGCCTTCATAAGTGTTTTCACCCAAAAAGGTTGTAAACTTTCAGAAACAACCACACTCTTAATATATAATCATAATAATTTTCTTATTTTACAATTTAAAAAACGAATAATATGCATACCTTTCTCTTTATCCATTTCAAACATAATGTTATCTATTTTCCGAGGATCTTTTGATGTTAGATAAACAATAGGTATATCCCATTTATACCTGAAAACAATGATTCGTCACTTTCATAATTTAATATATATAAATTTATAACTATTCTATTCCGATTGAACATAATTTATGGATTCCTAATGAATATTTATTAAATTAAGCACTAACATTAAAACTCAATCAATGAAGGAACAAAATCATATTTATTCACGAAAGTGTTGATTCAGTGGATTAAAACTTGACTGAACTTCTCCACTAATGATCTGGCCTTACTTGTTTCCCCTGAACCAGGTTATCCCTTCTTTTACTTCCTTCTTAAGATTTATAAACGTTTTCGAATACTTGATACTACCCTGTGAAACAAGTAGTTTCCAGCTGCAATTCTCTCAACCATTTTGGCATTTGTTGATGAATTCTAATAGCCCGTAATAAAAAACCAATATTCACCTTGTAAATATTCCTTACCATTCTTAAAACCACTCTACAATCTTTTAATACCTAAAACACCTGAATCGTGTCTTGTAATTGTAGACTCTTACCACATTCACCTTACAAGTATGTCTTTTTCATATTGCAGATTTTTACTGAAACACAACTTTCAGTTTGTCAGTGAATTTTATCTTCAGATCAGAGAGGTAAAAAAAGACTGACTCCTTCGTTTTTGCTAACTTGTTGATTTCTGAATTGAACAATTTCATTTTAAACGTCCAACGCATGAACTTTAACCCAGTAGAAAACCAAGGATTTAGAGCAGTACGAAGAAGACTATTATTAGTCCAAAACTAAAGAATCGTTTATGACTTTTAAACTGTGGGGTAGATGGTGAACACTCTCTCTACCCTTTCATTGATGCACCTGGTGGGACAGAGAAGGCATTTTTAATTAATCTACTTCTTTACAAAACCACATTTAAATCACATACTGCGTTTGCCTTGGCTTTTTCTGAAGTAGCAGGAACTTTGCTTTTTTTGGAGGGCGAACTGCTTCACTCTACTTTTAAATTACCACTTAATATATCATCTACATAAGATCCAATTTACAATATTAGTAGGGAAAAATACAAGCCATTGCACTTTAAAACGGTGCAAATTGATCGTTGAGGGAGGAAATTGAGGACCGTTTCCTCCTTCAAATTGAGGATCGTTTGGGATGAGTGTAATCACAAGCACAACACAAAAATCATTAGTTGTGAAATCCGTAATTATGTGGTATTTACTCATTCTGAGGTAAAGTAATAATACATGTTATTATGTATTAAAATATGACCTTTCTCCTCAATCTGATCATTTAAAACAAAGTAAATTGCTTTACAAAATTGGTAAATTTTACTTTGGATAATTGGTAAAATATTACTTTCGATATTTATCTTCATTGTTTTGTCCATACCTTTTAATTCCTTGTTTATTTATTTAATTCATTTTCTTTGATTTAAGAAAAATTTAAAATGCTAAATTAGTGTGTAACTTACTCTTAGAACTCAAATTATAATTTGCTTAAACAAATTATCGAAGCAAATTAAACAAAAATGGAATCTTCAAAAGAAATAAGTTTCGTAAGAAGAAGACAGAATTCGTGGCTTAAAGATTTAAGACTATGGATAATGTGCTCATAAGAGGACCTATATCGAGCAAAATTTAAAGCTTTATCTTAACTAATTTTAAAGCCTAGTGTTTGTTAGTTCGACTATACATATATTATTAGATGTACTGTATCCCCGAGACAACAATGTCGGTGTATTATGTCATAGTTTAGTTAGTTCGACTATATGTTTAGTTAGTCCCGGGGACCTAAGCTAGTATATACATAAACCTGTTTTGATCGCTGTGCTCCCTAGCCTTCCGGCCATTTACACCAAAAGATCAAATCAGACCGACGATTTAACGTGTTGCCCTTTTTGTCACCTCCAAGTTTAGTCACCCAAACTTGGTGTGTCCGAGGTGGACCTCGCGGAGGCGGGCACCACGATTCTACGTTGGCATTAACCACTATAAAACTAACTAATTCACGCAATTATACCAGGGGGCGAAAAACAACAACACGACAGTTAAACCCCCGGTACAAGGGTGGCTCTATTACCTCACTACCAATTTTTTTTTCGTCAAGCGTTAGGTTGCGAAGGTCCTTTTTTTTCTTCCTACCTCGTGGATGAACTCAAGATCCGTCTTGAGATATTTCCTTTTAAATGATACCTCGGAAAGTTTGTCGAAAATTTTATATATACATAAACCGTAATAATATATATATATATATATAAACTTTTTTTACCCATATGGAGATGTAGACGGGTCGAATGGAGTTCCTTTTGAAGCCAAGAACCTCTGCTGGGTAAGAACAAGAGTGTTACCTCTCCTTGTGATGTTGACAAGAGGATAACCTGCCTGCCTTGTCCAAGTGCCCATAACTCTGCTGATGTCGTAACTATCCATGACTTCTTCAATGCAAGACCAAAGATCTTCTGTTTTAGCGTTCCCATATTCATAACGCTTTAAGTACATCGTTAATGCTTCTCGGAATGAAGAGGGAGAAAGATCCTCCAACATTTTCAAAACACTGGAGCCCTAAATATTATACTGTATAAATATATCAGCCGGTATATTTAAAATATTGATACACAATTAACAAAATAACAGATAACTTACATAACCAAAAATAAATGGAAGATGGACAATTTACTACGCTAAACGGTCAAGAAGAGAATTTTTGAGGTAAAATGGTATTTATTTTTTTTAGGTATTAGAAATATTAAAATTACTTTTAGAAAACATATTTGTACTTTGTTGTATATGATTCAAGAAAATGAAATACTTTGTGTTCATATGAACAAAATTTCAACAAATTTAGTTAATTTCCTTCAATGAATGATTGCATCATGTTTTATTTATAACACAAAGTATTATAAGTTAAAACACAACAACAAAAACGTATTGCCAATTTTTAGTACTTCTTTAAACAATGTTTTTTTTAATTTCTTTAAGCATGTAGTCTTAAATTAGGGACTCCGTGGTGTCCTTAAGTTTGAGAAACCCTGGAATAGGGTAAACACTAAGTATATTATGGATACACTTAATAGTCGTGTTGCTTGATAATTAAAGCATATTATTACAACACTGTATTTTTATGTTTCAATTAGACAATCGTATATCATACATTTATTTTTAATTCGATATTCAAATTTTAAATATATCTACATAAAATGAATTTTTTCTTATATAACTACAACAATTCTTCTTTTCATCTAATTTACAAATACAAATAAACACTACAGAAATAGCCTTAATAAACTTTGAAAACACCTTTCAGACTGATAATTTAAATTATCAAAGTTAAAATATCGCGGAATAATATATGTTATAGACTTCTCTGAACAATTAAACAATAGAATGTATGATCGCCCACAACAATAAAAATACCGTAAAATGTCAATTTTTTCAAAACTAGGAGTAAATTAAAGTTCCGCACCACATTATTAGGAAAATAAATGTATTTTATTCCATATACGAGCATTTCACATATTTATGATTTCACAATAAATTAGTTTAATAAAAATTAAAAACAAAACTTACCTTATTATATGAAATGGAATCAAATATCTCAGTGATTTGATCTGGATGATCAACTTTCTGGATAATGGGATGAGATGACAAAACTGCATCATCAATTAGGACTGGATGAACTGAATATGACAGGGCCATCACTTCCTGGGGGCAGGAAAACAAATTCTTTTATTCTAACGTATACATAGTTCACTAAAAGGCAAGAAACTTAAGAATCTCTTAGTTATGTTTTTAGTAATAGATTAAAAAAATTCATATACAGGGTGGTCCAAAATGATCTGACACATTTGTAGGCTTAATAAAAGCCAAACATAATAAATCATTTGAAAAAAACTTTTATTTTCTGAATGTACATATAATGCCATTTTATTTTATTTATACCAAAATGTATTTATATATTTAATAAGCTTTTTATATTTATTTTCAAAATATCCTTATGAACTGGAACGGCGAGCATCGCGCATTCATTGTTGAAACATTTTTCGAAAACAACGAATCGATAACATCAACACAACGAGCATTCTGTTTGCATTTTAAGCTCAACAGACATGACCCTCCCTCCACCCACTCGTAACACAATTTTATTCTAAAACTTTAGAATAAGTGGATCAACATTAAAAAGAAAATCACCAGGCCGCCCAAGGTCTGCCTTGATTAAGGTTGATCCACTTATTCTAAAGTTTTGCAAACTCAAAATAAAATTGTGTTACGAGTGGGTGGAGGGTCATGTCTTTTGAGCTTAAAGTGCAAACGGAATGCTAGTTGTGTTGATGTTATCGATTCGTTGTTTTCGAAAAATGTTTCAACAATGAATGCGCGATGCTCGCCGTTCCAGTTCATAAGGATATTTTGAAAATAAATATAAAAAGCTTATCAAATATATAAATACATTTTGGTATAAATAAAATAAAATGGCATTATATGTACATTCAGAAAATAAAAGTTTTTTTCAAATGATTTATTATGTTTGGCTTTTATTAAGCCTACAAATGTGTCAGATCATTTTGGGCCACCCTGTATAATAATAGTAGTTCAATCAAGAAATAACTATGAAGTAATAATATAAAAATCATAACTTGTAAGTCCATTGGATGGCAAAATCATATCCAATTTGAATTCATACATATTTACAATCATATGATAAAATGGATTCATTTCATTGCAAATTTTCAGGTTTAAAATTAGTTCATGCATAATTATTTTAAAAAGTGTTGATATATAACAAGTTGCGCGTTTGGCATTTTTTCCGACTTTAAAAACCTCTCGATAAAATTTAAAGGAAGGACTTTCCTTTAACTGTATCTCCATCAAAATCTGTAAAAATTATAAGCGGTAAAAAAAAAGATTTATAAAACTGATACCAAAACACTCATTGATAGGGACGGATGACAATAATTGTTAGTAATTGTTCATTTTTTTCCCCTAAATTCATGTAAAAAACAATAAATTTCATAACTCGTCAAAGTGTGTCTCAAATAGAATAATTACAAATAAAGAACATCAAATTTATATAAAACAAAAAGATCTATTTCCAGATATCAATGATAATTAAAAGAAATAAAAACAAGTCACTAACAAATTAAAATAATTACAAGTAAAGATTAAATTTAATTGTATACTGAACAAAAAAAAAACAAAAAAACAGGAACTTTAGAATATATAAAACAGACATTACACACTACTAGGTATATACTCAAATGCAGGTACTATTCAAACAATAAAATTAAATTAACTAATCAGTTAAACTTCAATTCTGACAGATTATAATTTGATAAACAAGTTTCAACTCGATTTAGTCAAAGATTTAAAGACAATTAAAAGGAGAACTATAATTTTTTAAATGGTAAAAGAAATGAAAATTGCACTGCACTTACAAAGTACAATTGGGATTTAATTTTGGCGCCACATTTCACAGCCATGAACGTCGCAAACCCTTCGTTTAACCATAGGTCATCCCACCAGTTCATGGTTACTGTACATAGAATCAGAAAAAACAGTTTTCAATAGTATTAGTCTATTTACAATATAATTATTTCATTGCTGGTTTAACTTTGATACAAAATCAAAATACATTAATTTCTGACATAACCTGTTTTGATATAATGTGATGTACCAGGGCCCTTGGACCATAACGCACATTACGACAAACCAGGCAATTGCCTTTTTTTGTATAAGCTTTTCCCCGTATCCCAGAAGCAACAAACATTGGTCTAGGTTAGGGACAATTATGTTCCTGGGTTACTCCCAAGATGGATCTCGCGGTGCCAGGACAATTCGGTACTGGGTTTATAATTTTTAAACGATTAGTTAAGTTCTTTTCCTAGCTGTTTAAATAAAATATAAAAAAATGGGTGATAAATTTAAAAAAAATTAGCATTTTATTACAAACTTTTTGCATTCTTTATTGCTAAAAGTATATATACATAAAATAGTAAAAACTTATACGTGTTCAACCGTTAAAACAAGGTGTATTAAATTAAAAACTATACATTTCTTAAAAATATCTATATAATAATGAAATAGTTAAAAGTAATATATTTCTTGAAGTTAATAGAATTAAAACAATAAACACCATTATTTCTTACGTTAAAAGTATATATAAAAAAAAACAATTAATATTATGAACGATTGCTTTAAGGAAATGCATTCTTCCTGCTTGATTATAGTTTCGTACTATCTGAATGATTCGCCTGACACAATCTCTGTACTTCTTTTTGAATAGTTCATCCCCGATTCGTAACTTTTGTAATTCTGTTTTACCAGACTATCTTCACTTTTAAGTGCTCCAATTTATTTCAATATGCTTGGATGAATACAGGAGACTTGCCGTAAATGTGCCGTGAAACCTTCCAAATTATTAATTGTGTGCGATTCTCCATTTAAATTTCTGTATATAGTATCGAATTGTCAGAGACCAAATTGTCCGCACACCGGACCTCGTAAAGGCGAGCTTCTACGACCCTACATCAACATTTCCTGTGGAAAGGAACCTTATAATTATGACTAGAGCTATACTAAATAATAAACTCTAAAGATACCTAATGACCGAGGATCAAAGGGCTACAATGTAATTCTCCCGACTGGAAACTAAAATTTAAGTTATACTTAAAACTAAACTACAGTGGAACCTCTTCATACGAAAGCCTCTTGTTAACGAAATTTCCATCATAGAAAGGTCTTTCTGGATTAAAAGTGTCCCAGTTTGCGAACTTTGTTTCATCATATGACAGGCCAAATAATCAAAGAGCGCCGCGCTCGTTTCCTCAGCTCTCAGATGTAAACATACTTCTAAAATATAGGAGTTTTTTTCTTGGCATTTTCCCCAAGATATCAGAATTTTTTTGTAACAGATAAAACGAAGCTATCTAGCTTCATTTTATCCTGTTTGAGAGTCACTCAAACAGTGGTCAGTCCCTCCCTTACCCCCCCCCCCCCGCATGATTTGGGCATTCTCTCAGACAAGGAGGAACTTATCTCAGACGATAGAAATTAAAACAAAAGAAAAATGAATTGGAAAATATTTAACAAAAAAGTAAAACAAGTGATAAAAGTTCTAAAAAGTTAAAACCTGATAAAAGTTAGGCTATAGTTAATGATGTTATATATATATATATATAATGATCAACTGGGTTATAGTTAGCTTATAAACCTTGAAAAATTAGACTGCGAGTTGAAAAATGAAATATGTCAAAACACAATATCTTTTTTTTTCATTATCAATAAACTTTTCTGGCAAATAAACTAATTCATTTACTAGAACGGACATAAATGAATTACTAAATTAAATTACTTGCTGTTGCGTCTACAGCGTGCTTGGTCACCCTCTCTCTTTTCTCCTGAAGAGGGGATTACCCGAAAATTTGAGTTTCTATACTCTGTATGTTACTCTTCTTTGATTTGGAACTCGTATTGTGTAAAGTTTGGATCGTCTTTCCAATTTTATAGTGATTATTACTAAATTAAAATAAATCACCTCCTAAAGATAACACTCTAAGCTACATTTGATTCAATAACTAATATTCAAATTTATTACAGGTGAATATGTAAATAGTATGAGTTTTGTCTCAATTTTACCTGTGTTCCCAAACCACATATGGGCCAGTTCATGGCATACTGTAGATGCCACTCTCCAATGATCCAGGAAACTACTAGTCCCGTCTGATATGAGAACAGATGTTTCCCTAAAAGTGACCAATCCCCAGTTTTCCATGGCTCCGGAGACAAAGTCAGGTATCGCAATGAGATCTAAAATAAGTTTAAGACCTTCATATTACTGTACATGTTTGCTTGTCCACTGTATATTCACTTAATTATTAAACATTATGCATCATTAAAAAATATGAAAGAATTTTCAATTGATTATGTAATAAAAATATTCTACCATATATAAGGAGATCAAAGTCATTTATCAGAGATATTTGTGAAATAAAATTGTGGCCTAAGTAAGAGCCAAATTTTTTAATTTTAATTTGGTAATTAAATTTAAATAATTATAATTATCTTATAATCAAAGCATAGCTCAACTTTAAACACACTTGCAAATAACATATAAAGGGACTTACTATATTTTTTTACATTTTCATATTAATTTGTTAGTCTGTTGAAGTACAAGTAAACTTAATTTCTGAAGCACCCACAAAATTAATTAATTAATTGCAGTATTAATATAGCCAAGAGAGTATTTTTTTTTTAGATAAAGCACTGACTACCTTTTTCAATGCCAAAAGCAAAAGGGTTTATTTCTACAATAAGGACTGTCAGATTTGCCTGTCACAGTTCATTAAGACCTATCAAATTTATAATATCCCTAAAAGGCCCAGCGTCTTTTAGGGATATTATAAAAACCCCTAAAACAATATACTGTTTTAGGGATTTAAAATATTTAAAACTATCAAGATTTTGAAAAGGTCTTCAAAACCTGTCAAAATCACAAACCATGCTTTTCTTTATTCCTTCTTCTTTACTTATTGTAAAGTAATTTTTAATATTTTTTCACCATTGCTTTTCCTGATATCTGTCAAAGTATTTACCACACTATGAATACATGATAAAATGTATAATAAATTAATTGAATAGTAATTTAATCCATCTGACAAATGTTTAAAATGAAATTAAACCTGAAATATTTTTTAAGCTCTAAATTAATGTATACAAAATGGTTGTTATTTATTAAATATAATTAAATTTCTCAGATTATGTTTGGCCATCATAAACCAAAATAGAATTTAGGTGCAATACATACCTAGTTTGGGAAGAGGGTATTTCATGTTAAAGTAGTCGGTATAGAAATCCATGGCGTATACTGCCAGATCTCTTGTGTACAACATATGCCTCAGCTGCCCCTCTCGTGCAAACACATTTATCGCAGTACCTGCCAAACACATTCATTAAACAGATTATTGCAATATTCATAGCACAGACATATATAGAGTAGTTATCTATTGAAATGTATTTTATTGTACTTTTAACATCATTTTTATTGTCTCTGTTCTTACCACTACTTCTTTTAATAAAAATTTTGAATATTATTTAAAAAAAAGACGTTTTTTTAGCTTATTGTATACGAATACGATAAGCTAAATCAGAAGAACCACAATCAACAATGAAATAAAATGCACAATTCTTTATTCAAATAACTTCAGAATAAATTACTTTCCCAGAAGCAACTTCATTTATATGGAAAACTGATTAACATGTAAATTGTACAAACAGTAATATAGCTACCTGGGAATGCACAGCAAAATGACAGGCATTTCTCTCTCTCTCTCTCTTTCTCGCATAAACACATTTAAATTCTTGAACGCAGCAGTAATACCAAATAGCTTTCTCAAAGAAGGAATGACGAAATGTCGTAATGAGTTAATGTGATCTCTTGTATGTATTTTCTTTCTGGGAATTTATTTCATATATATATATATATATATATTCGTAAATTTTGGTAGCAGTCCTTCTTTGACACACGCATTATTGAAAATGACACCAAATTTAGCTGATACCTGTTTCTTAACAAGTTTCTCAATTTTTCTAAATAACACTCTCGTTATTTCGTCTACACAATAAAGTACATCTCCTACGGTCGACATGTTTCGAATGATCAACATTCATCATCAGGACGTGAATAAGATCTAAGGTGAAATATCTGGTTTATATATACATGGAGAAGGTAGAAGGGGTTGTTTTCCATAAAGTTTAAGAAATGGTGGGCGTTAATCTTGTGGGGTGAGTGGCCTTTCGGCCTGAGTCGCTACCTTAGATCTTATTCACGTCCTGATGATGAATGTTGATCACTCGAAACATGTCGACCATAGGAGATGTACTTTATTGTGTAGACGAAATAACGAGAGTGTTATTTAGAAAAATTGAGAAACTTGTTAAGAAACAGGTATCAGCTAAATTTGGTGTCATTTTCAATAATATATATATATATATATAAACTATATTGGCACAAAGAACACTCAGAAATGAAACAGAAACTCACTACTACATTTCGATGTCCTCGTCATCGGGAAGACGTGTCAATATAGTTTATTTAGTTCGTGAAATCGTTTCATTTAATTGGTTATTTATATATACGTTTCACGGTGAATCACAAACACAGAACTAAGGAACAAACACACTTACTGTCTCTAATTCTCGGTTGAACCGTCATCAGGAGAGTTGAGAAAGAGACACCAAGCGCACTTGTGAAGCGACGGTTGGAGACCAACCTTCACAAGTGCGCTTGGTGTCCCTATCTCAACTGTCCTGATGACTGTTCCACCGAAAATTAGAGACAGTAAGTGTGTTTGTTCCTTCCTTAGTTCTGTGTTTGTGATTCACCGTGAAACGTTTATTGTCCTTTTGGATCGTTTTCCTGTTTACTATATATATATATATATATATATATATATATATATATATAAAGGAAATCACCACCAAAAGTAATAAAAGAAATGAAAAATAACATTGAAAATACTACTTTTTCTAGTATTTCCTTTATTGCAACACATCTCCATACATCGTTCAAACCACAATGAGAATTGAGAAAAAAGACTAAGATCTTTCAATCGTAACAAGCGGTCTTCGTCAGAGTCAAATCCCAACTGAAACTAAAGACATAGAAACATGTAGTAAGGGGTTGAGAGGAACGGAAGGGAAGAGAGGTATTTTAAAGGATGTAAAGTGCAGGAAACACAATATTCCAGGGAGAGATGTTAGGATAAACAAAGGAGTACAGGAAGAAAAAAGTAAAAATCTATCTACAGCTGTCAACGCTCTTTGATGAGGCTATTGCCTTAGTCAGGACTAAGTCAAGTTTGAATAAACATTTACTAATGTTTATAATATTTGGTCCGTTAAATTTAATAAGAGATGATTCGATAATATTTCTTAAACAACACAGATTTTTCATGAGTAATCATTTTAGCTCCAGTCCAATCAATATGATGATTTTCAGTATTTTTATGCAAAGAAAAAGGCGCAACTTGTTTCCTGTCCACTTACGTTGTATTGGTGTTGTTTGACACGTGTCCAATAAACTAGTTTCACCAAACATATTTTATTGGACCTAGGGGACCTCAAAACGTATATTTCTGTTAAAAACTCGATATGAAAATTTTGATCCCAATGTAATACTTCCATACTTTGAAATTTAATTAAGAAGTTTTATTTATTGTAATTTAATTTGAATATTTTATAAAATGACAGTGCCTATCCAAATAAAAATTAATCTCATTTTAATATTTCTTTAAACAATAAACTTACATATTACTAATACTGTAATAGTTAAAACTAAGGACAAAAAAATTCTCCACACTTCTATTTATTTATGACAAGTATTATCTAACTCCATCAAAAATGAAATGTAAATTACAAGCAGTTTACTCTAGAGCTAAAATAAACAATCAAAGTAGAAATTGGAGTAAATGTAAACGAAGTCAGACTGATAAGATAGCCAAACGTTCAACTAAGTTAATAAACAAAGCACATTTCTGCCTCTTGTCTTAAGAAATGTCAAATGTATAGAAGAAATAAGTAGTATAAAGATCGAAGAATCGATCACTGATTCTTCAAGCCATGTTACTTGTAATCTTCAGACTTGTTACTTGACTGATTCTTCAGGCTTGTAACCCGAAAAAGACTCAGTTGGGTTTTGCCTCTGATGAAGACCTATTGCTACGGTTGAAAGATCTTAGTCTTCCCCCATTTCTTATTGTGGTTTAAACATTGTTTATACAAAATCTTGTATATATATACACTCCTGATGCGAACATAGTGCAATACTGAATGTTATGAAGAATGGAAAATGAGAAAATTTGAATTTTAGAATATATAAGTCAACCTATAATAGACAATCCAATAGAAGAAGAAGAAGTTAATAAAATGAGAGTAATAAGATATACATAAAAAAAATGAAGACAATTGAATACCTGACTTCGTTATGCCAGGTGGTAATTGTTCAAAGTCACAAACAATAAAGCAGGCCAGATAGGTTGACATTGGAGGTGTTGGAGCAAACTTCACTGTTGTTTTACCTTCAGCTGGAGAATTAGGGATTTCTTTCTATAAAAGAAACAGAAAACATTATCAACACAATTTTCTTTCGTCAAAGAATTATAAGATACATTAAAATAAAAATTTCAAGACTTAATTAGAAGGTTTTTAAATTAAAATAATTAGTAAATTAAAAGAACTTTTGAAATGAAATATCTACTATCACAATCTAAAAAGATAAACAATGCGTGGTTCGATTTCTTAGAGGTGTATAAATCACAATTTATAAACTTTTTTTCAGCACACAAACAAACTTCCACTCTTCGAAGTTCTACAGTAAATTTCGAGTTTTCCATTAATTTCTGTTAATATCTTAAAATAAACTTAATATTTAGTGTAAAGACAATAGACAGAAAATTATCTTTTCTGAACTGGGACTATGATTATCCCATTGCACTTGCATTATAATGTGTTCCTATTTGGGTAACATAATTAAGAAGTTTTTTTAATGGTTTTTCTACAGTTTGAAATTTTTTAAATAAAGTTCTTTTAATGGAGATAGTCCATTAAGAGATCTATATTTCTTGAGGTGTCAGGGTGTATTATAAAGCTTCAATTCTCTTTTAAGTGATTATAATTATAATCTAGTAAATATTTACATAAAAATATTTTCACATCTTGTAGACACAGTTCGCAATTTTCCTTTGTTCCGCAAACAACAGGAAATGTATTAGAAAATATCATGCTAATTTTAATTTTTTTTTTTAAAGTAAGCCTATAGGCTTCTGTAGTTTCTTAAAGGAAGTAAACCTTCGATTTTTATATAAAATTGTAATAGGAGAAGAGAATTTTGTATTTCCTTTTATTTCTGATCGGTCCATTATCTTAAATCTTTTTTACAAAATCTTCAGTTTGGAAAACTGATGTAAATTTTCTTCAAGATCTATAATGGCTCTGATTATCAAAGCATTAATACCTTATCCATATCGTTATAATTTTCGAAGTCAGAAGTACAGCAGACAAGAACTATCGTTTTGAATTCTTTAAGTGTCCATCGGATGCGATCATTTATATCTACTTTGAAATATCTATTATAGTTCTATTTGAGAAGCATAATAGCCTACGGCATACTCGTAAACCATAAGGTCACTAGACTACTAATGGGTGATTAATAAAACTATTAATATTTAATTCCATCTAAGGTTGTAGAATCGGAGGAGAAACATAGAAAGCAAGGACTCTTTAGTATTGAGGAATCGGAACCAGGAGAAATAAGCTCACCTCCAATTTCTAAATATGATGCTTTATACGTTTGTATGTATTATATGATTATAGATCATATAAACATATATGATCATAGAAACGTTTGTGTCATATATAGTACATTATATTAACACTTTTTCGATGAAAATACATTTCAGAAACGGACAAATAAAGTTAAATGTAGATAAAGAAACATAGATAAATTAAAAACACACTGTTTCACTCTCTAATTTTTGGTTTGAGCCGCCTTCAAGAGAGATAAGAGAGGCATTACTACATTAAACATTAAATGTAATTAATGTAATTAAACATTAAAGTACTACATTAAACTTTACATTATATTAACACTTTTTCGATGAAAATACGATCCGAAATGGATAAATACAGTTGAATGTTTCGGATCGTATTTACATTATATGACTATATTTTGTTTAATATTATATTTTAGCAGATGCTTCTACTTTTTACATAAATGTTACAACAGCTGATAAATGGGATAAATATTTTCCCATTTATTGTTTATTTTTAACATTGCAATGTGTTACTTTATGAAGCTATGAACATATGTTAGTTAATCCCTTATCTAATATTTTACAATGTGTCTATATACAACAGCCTGCATATAAATAAGAAACTATTTAAAAAGTTTACGTCATTTAAACTAATTATTGTGAATCAATAAACTAATCCATAAATCATACTAATGATTTTATAAGACAACATGGTTCACATCTAAAAAGTTATTATGTTTAACAGTTGAATTATTGTATAAATCTGATTTATTTATACGTTTATGTCTGGGGAATAAAAATACATGAATATGAGAGGCCGTAAAAAATCTATTAATATTATAAAACTAATGACTGCTAACTAAGCAAATAAAAAGATATTACCACTTGGTTCATGTTCGACAAAGCGTTGTATCCACCTTCGGTTGGTTTAACTAGTTCAATATTGAAAACCGCTTTGTAAGATGGCTCATCAAAGCAAGGGAATGACATTCTGGCATATGTAGGTTCAAATTTTGTACTCACAATATATCTGAAAACACAATTGAACAAACGTGATATTACTTGTTAAGTAAATCATACAAACATGAATAAATTCAAAAACATATTTTTATAATATGTCCCTGGTTCAGAACAGGGACAAACGAAAGAGGAGGAGAATGTGATCAGGGTGGTTAGGGGGCCTGACCACCTTCGTTTCTCATCCTTCCTAATCCCCAAATCCCCTCCTTTTATCCCAGTCCCAATCTAAGGTGTTATGCGATCCGTCCCGAAGGATGGATGATACAGGGGTTTCTGTATTATGAACGGAGCCTCAAGGGTACCAGGCGACCCCCTGAGTAAATAGCCTTACTCCGGTATGTGGTGCTCTGCCAAAGCCGGCAGAATACTACCGATAGAGATACAGGGATTTTCCCCTGTAAGGAGAAGGAAGTCTGGAGACCATTCTCCGGAAGCTCAGAGGGTCCAAAAGCGCTAACTAGTGGGAACCTCCCACATGTGCACCTGAGGACCCGAAGAAGGAGAAAGGAAGGAAAGAAGGAGAAGGGAGTCTGAATGGACATTATCAATGATGGTTTGTGCAGATTCTTCAAAGAGGAAGAAACACCGTTGCACTTGCTGATAGCTTGTAAGGCAACTTTGCTGCAGAGAGGCAGGTGCTTCGGGACACTCAACAAACCATAGAAAAACTTTTACCGCTGGAACCAGCAAAAGTGCTGAGCTTCTTGGAGGCGTTGAAGCTAACTGCTGGGGTACTTTAGTACAGAAGAGGGGAAGTACAATAGTTTTTTTTTTTTAAGACGCAGTGCTATAGTCACCCTCAAATAATAAAAAGAAAAAATAAATTGGTTCAGAAGTCGTATAGTGGTTAAATATGCTTCCTATTGATACTGGAAAATTCTAGGTTGGAATCTAGGAAAAATGATCCTAGATTTTTCATGTGGCTCTAACTTGTACATTACTTTCAGAGAGGACGTAACCAACAATACCAAACCTGTCGATACCAGGTACTCGCTAAAGATCTCTAATAACATAGACATGAGTAACACAAACTTTATGACTTGATCTAGAATTATCCCCGTAATAGGGCTCTTCACACTTAACTATAATGTGTGAAAATAAACAAATAAGTCACACTTTCCACTCCCAGAGCATCACTTAAGGTGAAACCAAATATATCTTTAAGAACTAAACAACCTTTTAGTCTAGAGATATCGATTAAATATATTAAGACGATGTATATTTTTATCATTCTGTTTCCTTAAGGTAATATTCTAATTTATTTTTTAAGTTACTGAGATATTTTTGATGGATATACGTATAAAAAAATGAGGAATAAGTGCAACAGATACGTTTTTAAAAGCGAATACTGAAAGAATATTACTAAACCGAGAGTAGGTTAGGCTGTAGCGGCAGTCCCACTTGAGAACACATACAGGCCGAACATTGACCCTTTGTGATACCACAAAATCAACATTCTACATTGGGAGTTCTAAATTTTACCCAAATCAAGTTATTTAGAGTTAAAATCCTTTAAGGAGTACCTGCCATAGAACAGGCTGGGCAGCGACTGCTTAACTCCTCTTCGAAGGACAACATACTATGATTTTTGTCTTCTCCCATATGAATAAATTGAGGGTCAGAATTGGTAATGAACCCCGGATCTAACAGTTTAGTATCGAGCACACTAACACTGGGCTACCCTAGCCCCAACTGAACCACTTGAGAGCAACTTAAATCATTCAGGAATTTTGATTTTTGTATATAAGAAGTTTATAATAATCATCTAAGTACCTTCTCTCATTTTAACTCCAGAGAAAGGTGTCATATATACATTTCAACATATCTAACATGTTCTCATTTAGACCTGAGTTTCTTGATTAAAACATATGTTAATGAAGCAGTATTTTATAAATACACCAATATAACTTCATTTTGGCTTTACATAATAGTTGTATATTTACAACATAAGGAACAAATTTAACATCAAAGGAAGCAAAAGGAGCATTTCAAAGAATAAAACTCATAAAAGTGAGTAATATAGAACACACTTGTGGTTTACTAACTTCTTTTGTCAGCAATAATTTAATTTGATTGTTAAATTAATTTATTAAACGAATATAAAGAATAAATAAAAATATAATAAAGAAAAGTATTCAGCACACGAAACTTGTGACACTGAATCAACAATAACAATTTCGATTTTCTCTCAAATTACAAATTTCAATTTTTCTCTACAAACAATGAACTAAGTTATCATATTCATGAAAACATAAGTTTTCATAAAAATAGTTATTTTCATTAGGAGGAATAACTAACAATATATTTGTAAATAAAAAAAAAGAATTTTGAATTTATTAAACATGTTTTCTTTAAATTCTAAGATAACCTTTAAACAGTTGTCATTTATTGTAGGGTAAAAAAATTAATGAAATATTCTCCACATAGAGAAACAATACGCTGTTTGTATTATTAAACTTCTATATGTGGAGACCTATTTCATTAACTTTTTTACCCTACAATGATTAAATACCACATAATAACCTAATACACTATATTAGAGTTATATCACTTAGTTTAGACATAACTTCGTATAATAAAAAAGTTGTTTATTTCCAAACTAGTTAAACATTTAATAAAAGAAATATCAATATATCCAGAACTTCTTTCGTGTTTAGATCAAAAAATAAAATACAAATTTAGTATTAAAATAAACTGAACTAAAACTCAAATAGGAGTTGAAATTTGACCCACTCAAAAGCCATAAATATTAAACATAATTTTGTAACACAACTTTTAAAGTAATTTTACCACTTCATAGAGTTGTCTATCACTATTTTACTCAACAAAGAAATTAAAAGTTATTTAGGTTTCAGGCTACCATAGAAAATTAAAAATGAAACTAGTGATATTTTAAAGGAATCATAATCTGTCTCACAGATGGAAACAATGGCTATTTAGCCATTTTCAACAATAATGATTACATGTTTTAGTCTTAATTAAGATCCAACCTTTGTTCAACCACTAAATACCAACCCTGTGAGTAGATGAATGGTAATAATTTGATTGTAGGTATAAAATGGGTTAAAAAAATGATGCCTTAACAAACGAATTCAAAATGAAAACCTTTTTAACAATCTAGTTAATAATATTTCAATAGGAAGGTTCGATTTTTAAATCACTCATCCAGATTTAACAAAAAAAAAAAGAAATATTTTTCATACAAATAAATATAAGATTTGGGAGAATAATTCAAAAACTCCACTTATTCGAAATACGTTGTTTACATAAAAACTTGGATGTAGAGGTGTGAATTATTTTCCCAACTTAAGTAAAAATCACACTGTGACTTACTGCACAAATTTTGAAAACATTTTAAGAAAGAGTTTTTATGAAAATCAGTGAATGTAATAATACCTCGTTGAGTTATCCGGAGCCAAATATCTACTTCGATAAAAACCCACTATTTTATCTTTCAAGCTTCCAGTAAATTCCATTGACATTAAATACCGTCCAGCAGTAAGTTCCTTCTCGAAAATAGTCACCCAGAATTCATTCGGTTCATATTCAAAGGAAGATTTCACAGGAATGTTCTTCTTGGATGCTGAATGCACTACCATTACTTTGGTGATGGAAAGAAGTTTGGAGTGTAGTATAATATGGTCTCTCTTTTGAGTCACATTTAAAGTTATTTTAACTCTTCCTTGAAAAGTTCCATTTTGTATATCAGGATCTAAGCTCAGGTCATAGGTTTCTGGCCGAACATCCGTAGGAAGAATAGCATTTGTTTCCCAAGGACAGCCAGTTCCATTCTAAAAACGAGGGTGAATATTACTAAAGAAGAAGAAGAACAAATAAATGAATCTCTCATAAAACTGACCCTCTTAATATTTGAATATGAAATACCACGTTTAATATATCCATTTGTGTAAATAGGTCCACAGGATCGTCTATACAAATTATTAACACTTCTTTGAAGAAATATATGATTAGAAGTTTCTCTTAGAAGAAATCTTCCGCAAACACGATTTAAGAAAAGAATCTTAAATAAACAAAAATATGTTTCACAATTAAATGTAGTTTAATCAACTAAAATACTAAATCAACTTCAACAAAATATGAATTAAACAACCAAATATAAAAACACATAACAATTCAAAACTTAATTATCAAAATGATTTTATTTCAAAAATGCTTTATAAAACATAATTTTAACAAAAAGTACAAAAGAACAGGATAAAATTAAAACCTGTTTCATTAAAAGGAAATACGTTATTAGCTTTATAACACACTTTTGAATGGGGCTTTGCGGCTTATTGACTCTTATCACCAAACAATAACTCCTTCGTTATTCATATTGAATATTTCAAAACAAAAGGAGAAAGAAATAACTGCTGAAATAATTTGTACAAAAAATAAATAGAATTCCAGTTTCCACTGAAATCAGCTTCTTACACACTGTATAACGTAATTGAGAAAACATATTAAATAAGATTATATACCTCATTTAATCCCATCCTTGATGTCAAAATTCAAAACGAAAACACTATTAAAATACGGTCACCAGTAAAGGAGGAACATTGAAAATTTAGCCGATAAACTGGATAAACAACCTAGATCCCTGGTTAGTAATTGATAACATTTCATTTACCTTCATATCCGCATGAGTGCACTTCCGTCCCTGCCCTAAAATAAAAAAAATGAAACAAAATAAACTAAACTTAAAAGTGACATCTTTGTCAGACATCTTCTGCAGTTATAATTAAAGTTTACGTCTTAACTTTTGACCTTCTTTTGAATTGTAAAAATGTTCATGAATAATAATAGCCTTAAACAGTTTCTGCTATAAAATCAAACCTACTAAATGCAAGTCAATGGATTGACTATTTCTTACAGTTTAAAAGTTATCAGAATAATTTAGTTATTTGAATCATTACTACAGTTAACATACTATAATTGCTTTAGTTTACAGTTAAAAAACAGGATTATCAGTTACCTAACTTATACTAATAATAGTACTTTCATAATCATAGACCCTTTTAAAATTAAAAATGACGAAGTTTTTTATATGTAAATAACGTATATAATTAACGTTGATGTGAACCACGAGTTGTTACTGGTTTACCAGAATCTACTTTGCAAAGTGAAAAACATCTGATTTGTTAATCAATTAAAAAAAAAAGAAAAAAAACATCTGTTTTGATCGTCATTTGTCTGCAAAGTAGAAATATTGTCACATAGCAACGAGCTTTTGAACAGTTAGTAGCACGAGCTGATACTTTCTTGTTGAAGTCAGTCAAAGTTATAGCTAATTAGGAAGAATGATTGCTAAATCAACCATTACACTCTTGATTTGCCTGCTGCTCGCATCCATGCTTATGATGCAAGTCAAATCTCAAGAAGAAGGTGAAGCTGCTCCTGAGGGTGGTGCTGCTGCTGGTGGTGGTGCTGCTGCACCTGACGTGGAAACTACAACCAGCTCTGCTTCTGCTTTGGTCACCACTACAGCATCCTTCATTGCTAGCGCTCTTATGGTAGGATTTGCAATTCTAACATAAGCACTGTTTTCGTTTCAAAGTATTTTGTTTCAACAGTTGTTTTCTATTTCATTAAACTATGTGAAGTCGTTTATATATGCAATATTCGATCAGAATCTATCGAGTATTGCATATGTGAATGACCAATAAACCGAATTTTCTTATGTATTACCAATGTTCTGTTCTGGATGACTTGTAAAACCAAGATTAATTTAGATGTTTTCTAAAATATACTGTCTTTTGGCAAATTTTGTTTTATTTCTATTACTTTAATATTTTATAGTTTAGTCCGTTTGCTCACTTTTGAGTAAATTATAACTATTTTTAAGATTCTGTAAAACTGATCTGTATTTAGTTAGAATGTTAATGATTGTTTTATTCAAGATATCAGCTAGATAAACTGAAATAAAAAGATATTTAGAACTTTATAGTCTGGGTCTGAAGTAATACTTTTAATGCTAAAGCTAAATCAAATGTCCTAAAATAGCTCATAATAATTAAAACAGCTTGTGTGATCTATTGTTCTAAAAATGTATGTTATTTTTAGGTTATGTTTTTTTCCCCACTTCAACTACAAAAATAATTGTTATAAGAAGTGATTCTAAATTATTATTTTACAATTAACGGGGATGTATATAGGGAATGAGTGGTCACCCGTTGGTGCCACTCCATAACATGGTTACCCTCACAGATGGTTTAACTTAGGTCTCGTGGCCATTTTCTTTTTAAGCGCCTTTGGGGGTTTGAGGGAAGGTTATGTTTAAAACATATTTTATAAGTACAGTCTAGACTGTTATAAATGTAAATCTTTGTAGCTCAAGGAAATAATTATTTTAAATATGTTCTAATTTCCTACAGTTAATAAAAAGATAGAAAAAAATCATTATCCCTGAAGTTAAACAGTGAAAAGTGTTAAATGACCCTAAGATGGTAATATTAATTTTTAATATTCAGAATAGAATATTAATTTTATTTCAGAATAGAAACTTTTATTCTCATCAACTCTCTGCTCGTCGTTCCTTTAATTCAAGAAGAATAATGTTAACAACTTCGAATTAACATTATCAATGAAAGCGATAAATGTTTTTCAATGTCAATGTTTACAGTAAAATCTACTGGTTCATTGTACTGATTTAAACATATGATTAATATAGTTTAGGTCATTAAACATATGACCTAGATCTAAAATTTAACAATTGAATGCAATCATATGTTTAAACTATACAATGAATCAGTAGATTTTTAAAAAGTTTTAAAAAGAAAAACTATAAAAATATCATGTAAATCACAATATTTTTTGTTCATTTTTTTTGACAACACCTATCTCTTCACCCTGTACCTACTTGGTCATTTAAATTCTTAATTATTTGGTCACATTACACTGATACTATTTTTAAAATCGTTGCTGCAGTTGTTATTATTTTATTGAATGAGATATATACAAATAGTATATTGTTTTGTGTTCCACTGAATTTTATTGTATTGATAATATATCATTGCAATACAATCGCATTTAATATTTACTTAATGCTTTAACAAATGCAGTATACAGGTACCGATTTAAAAAATTAACTATAACTGATAATTTAAAAAAATTAGATGTGTTGACATTATTTAAAAAGAATTTTTGATGTTACAAACATGATTATGGTACAGTTATCAACAACCAACTACTTTGTGATATATTGACAGGTTTACACGCTTTGCACTCACTTAAGTAACTATTTTTGTTGATAATATTAAAGGATGAAAACATTAATTTGAAAACGAGTACTAACTTTTTCCTGCTAAAAACCTGAAATTTTGGCTGTACTTTTTTATGGAAAGGAATTACAGCATGATAAATATTTCATTTATGGAGAATTATTACAAAGTACAATACGATACAAAACAAAACCATTCTGTTCAATCTCTAGTCACTTGTATTTATTTATGATAATTTTATTTAAATCTATAAATTGATTTTTATTTTACGAAATTGGGATAATCAGTTCAAATAATTCATATCTAAAGATACGTACAGTAAATTGACAAATGTATTTCTCAAACTCATGCATGAACTAATTCAATTGATTTTTCAAATCTAGTTAAAATAGTTTAGTTGTGTTGAAAATGAAATCAATAGTTAAAGGTCTTGAAACAATTTCTGCAGTATATGATTATAGGCCTCCGAACCTCCATAATAACTTAGAATGGAGTTATTTCAACCCCATGAAATTACTCCATTTTCCGGAGTTGGAGTTGAAATAACTCCATTTTCCGAAGCGAAGTTTATTTTCAGGCTATTTCCCTTACAAGAAGGAAATTATAAAAAATAAAGAGGTTATAAAATTTTATTCAGTCTCGAATGAAATGTAGTAAATGTCTTTATTGTTGGACATTTTCTAATTTTTTTTTAAAATTGTCTTTGAATTTTTCAAAAGCACCACGAAAGTTTTAACAATCTCGTTTGTGGAAACAGAGGTAACAGTTTTATCAACATCAGTGTTGACAATCACAATGGCCGGTAAACTGTTGCTCGAAAAGGCGGCATGTTGAAAATACGGTTTCAGTTTTCAGTGTTCTAGTTTATGTAATCTGAAAACATTATCGTAGGCAGATTATCTTGATGAGTTCCTTTTTGTATTGAAATCGATTTTTTTGGTGACTAGTATTCTTTATTTATAGTAAATTAAAAATAATAGGATATGCTTGATTACACATATGTCTTTTTGTGTGGTAAAAATAAAATCTAATCCAATATTGAGCTCTGAACCCCTTAAAAATACTTAATTAATCATAAGGTTGTTAGAATCATTTAAGTATTGAATATATATTACTTATTATTTATACGATTTAGCAATCATGAGTAAGTGGTAAAGTAATTGTGTACTTTTTAAACTAACTAATTTAATTTTGTACTAATACAACTTTGTAATAGTAATTTTGAGAGTAAAATAGTAGATTTGTGGTTAAGAATCCATGTTTTACCAAATAATCAGTACATGAAGTTTGTTGCTTTAGATAATATGTGTGTTACATGGCTTTTGAGTTTAGTCATTTTTCTAAAGAGAGTCAAACGCACATGTCCTTGATAGTTTTGAGTATTTTTATTAAAGAGGTCATTGAGAACTACTTTCTTGAAAGTTATATGATCTATTTTAGCTGTACTTGTATCAAAACCTTCATTTTTACCATACCCTCTCACCCAACTACACACATAGGCATAATCATAAAACGTGTAAGGACTTTAGGGTCAAACAAATCGTTAAAATCATGAGATTGAATTTTTTCATGATTTTACTTTACTTATGGTACTTCAGAGGAACTTTGGTTTGGTTGTTCAATATGAAAGAAGGCTTAATTGATGAATGAACACTAACCTCTAGATGAATTAATCCATAAACTATTGAATGGATTACAGAAATGTAGTAATTAGTTTAAGTATTGGATCCACTTGAACTTAAATTGTGAACACTAAAGACTGTCCTTATTAAGGTATGCTGTTGTTCCAATTATGGTGATAAGTTGTAGATAATTAGAATACTCTAAATGATCAAGGTTACGGTATGCAAAGATATCAAAATGATCTTGTTAAATATAACAGGTATGATTGATGGTACTGTCTTTCTGATTTTGCAGCATCCTCTCCAAATTGTTGAATGGTGGGTAAAGAATAAAAATAGGTGTAAGAAACGTTTCCATTAAAAATATTAGTCTAGTTCTATCAAAGATGCGGATGAACTCTTATAAAGAATCTAATAGAGGATAATTTAAAAATATGTGTAGAATATCTATCCGAAATATTTTTTCTTCACCACTTGTTCTCCATGCTTTAATTAACGCGATATGAAGAATTCAGTCTCTCTTTCTTGATGAGGTGGAAACCATTGATTACATTCTATCTGGATGTGTTGTAATCGCATTGAAGGATTAATTGATTTTTTTTCTATTGAACAATCACAGACCTGACAGTCGTGGGTAGATATAAATATCATAGAATTAACTTGACTAAAAATGCTTAATATTTTTCATATTTCATTTTAAAACTTTTTACACCAAATCAAGTATTCAATAACTAGTACAGTTGAGCATAGAACAAACCAAATGTTTCTTAAAGAAACATCTAAACAAACAACTGCAATATGAAAGTAGTTTTTACTTTAAGCAAGCTATAAACAAAGTAAAACTGTCGCCCTTATACCACAGTAAAGTGTTATGCTTTCGGGAGTGTCTTTAAACAAAGTTCTATAATTTAGAAGTTTATTCACTCAACATAATATTTCGTACAATAATGATAACTTCAAACTGTAAGTACAATTTTTGTCTTAACTTACTTCTGCAGTATTATAGTACTTAAATAGTTTAATATTAATGGCAATTATGAATTAATATAATGGCAATTATATTAATTAATCATCTGATTAATCCTTTCAATGAATATTATGGGTTCAATTTTAAATTAGCATTCTATTGGTTAAAACATTTTGTTTCTTATAGCTAAAATGAAATCTTGTGGATTAAACATAATGTTAAGAAAGATTTGAAATGCTTATTATCGATTATTTTTGAAGAAGAATAACCTACTTTATTCAAAGTACATATTTGCTTCAGAATATTTTCCTTAAGACGACAACTATTTAATTAGAAATATGCTAAACTAATTGAAATTTTGCTGCTTAATTAATTTTTTACAATTATTATAATTTAAGATGAATGGAAAAATAGTATTTCCATTAAGTTATTAAAATGAATTATAAAAGTTATACTTCTTATAATTTAGTAGCATTAATTAAACAGAATATCTTTGATATATATATCATATTAAGATGTAAATGTTCATCTTCATAAATAATATAGTATTAAGCACTGTATATTGTATATATGAAGCATATTACGACTAAGATGTCCTCAAAAATAGATAATATTAATTACATTCATTGTAAATTTAGAGGGTGTAATTTACTTCAGTTATTGACGAGTAGTAAATTTCGTAGTTTGATTGTAATTTAGAATAAGAAGGTATTTTATTTTTGTGATGGTATTGATACAATTATTAATGTTGAAATTAGTTTAAAAATGACCACTCCAGACTTTTTAATAATGATTACATTTTCATCACAACCAGTTAAATGCTTGTAGGCATTGATTAGAATGAATTAATTAAAATAAGAACTGTTATTGTTACTCCAACAAATGAGGTCCTTTGCAATATAACTTATTGTGAAAGCTAATAAGTAATTAATTATATTGATTATAAATTAATTCAATGATATATTAACTCACAGTATTGTTAAGTGCAGTTATTTTATGTTGTGAACAAATTATACATTGTACAATATTTCTTTTTACTGTGCTTCATTTAGTGAAATTATTTCGGTAGTATAATATTTTATATTAAATAATCAAAAGTTACTCGTCCATTTTGAATTATATCAACAATTATGGGAAGGAGAGCATATGCATGTAGTCCATGGAAGGCAGTTAAATGCATTATGTACACATTTTTATTTTAAAGTATTTCCAAATTTAATATGTTTAATAATTGAAATGACACCCACCTCATTTTTTTTATTTTGCTTCGAATGCTGATTTGATTCTTGTTGATTTTTGTTTTTGTATATAAAGTAATGATTATTATTTGAAATTGTGATTCTGACAAGCAACCGCAGAAAGAAGTTATTATTTGACTTTCTTTGTATTCCTAGTATCCAAAACGGAATTTACTTTCTATTGATCTTAATAATGTGATGGTGTAATGTGCAAAATTGCAGTTTTTTTTCTCCAAAAAACAAGAAACAATGGTTTGTGTTTTAGCATAAATTACTATAAAGCACCTTTATCATGCTTCGATATTGACAAAAAGCTATGTAGTTCTTTTCATTTGGAATTGTGTATAATGAATTTCATATTTTTGTGTCAAACTGTAGGAATCATTCCCACCCCACCACTCAGATATCAGCAAGACAATGAAATTTTAAAATCATATATTAATATTATATATATATTTAATCATATTTTGTTAATGTCACTACATTTTATTTATAGTGATGTAAAATACTATTCTCTAATCTATTGTTAAATCGTTTAGTAATAACTTATTTCTCGAAGTTTTGTCAAAACAGTGTTTCATTTTAAATATCAACTGTTAATCTCAATTCTTTATTGATGTAAACCATATAGCAATACGCATAAAATTTACCACTGAACTGTGTAAAAAAAACTTTCAATAAAATGAAAAATTTAACAAATTTGTTTGATTATTTAATGAAGTAAATACCTAGTCATAATGGGGTTGGCCAATCTGTTCTAAGACTGCGTAAGTGAACTCTGGACTCCCTAAAGTTCCTTGCAGGTCAGAACCAGTCAGTCTGCTGCTGCTCTTCATCAATGTAACATGGAGGAACGTTCACTGAGGCTTTATGCCCAGGTAATATGACAATTTTTCTTTGTCATTTGATATTTTATGTTAACATTTGTCTTTTAACTATAATTCTAACAATGTATCAACACATATACATTAAATTATACGGAATAAATCAGAATTGAAATGGTAGTTAATATTTTTCTTTGCGTAATGTAATAATGAACATTTTTTTTTTTGTTCACCAATAATGTCCCTTGATAATTATGTCAACACTAGTTTTTTAACAATAATTTTAACCACGTGTCAACCCATATATGTTAAATTATACGGAATAAATTAAAATTTAAATGGTTGTTAATTTTTTTCTTTTTCTTTTTTTAATTTAATTGGTTCTTTTTGATTCACCGTTATCAAATAAACGTAAAATAAGTGTTTTTATCATAAAATTTGATACAATTTTTTTTACGTATTGAACTGAAAGACTCTATTACTTTTCGTCAAATAAACATGGCTGACAATGCATCGAGGTAATTTAATGCCCAGGTAATAATGCATTTTTTTTTTTCTTCACCGATAATGTCACTTGATAATTATGCCAACACTAGTCTTTAACAACCTGTTAACCCATATATGTTAAATTATACGGAACAAATTAAAATTTAAATGGTAGTTAATTTTTTTCTTTACTTTTTTAAGTTAATGCTTCTTTTTGATTCACCGATATCAAATAAATTTAAAATAACTGTTATTGTCATTAAAATTTATAAAAGAAACAAATTTTTATATATTGCACTGATACAACTGGTGATTACTTTTCGTCAAATAAACATGGCCGACAATACAATGAGGTAATTTAATGCCAAGGTAATAATGAACATTTTTTTTTTTGTTCACCGATAATGTCACTTGATAATTATGTCAAAACTATTCTTTTAGCTATAATTTTAACTACATGTAAGCACATATGTTAAATTTTAGGCAATAAATTAAAATTTAAATGGTAGATTATTTTTTTTATCTAAATTTAGTTAATTGCGTATTATTGATTCACCAATATGAAACAAACCTAAAATAAGTGTCATTATCATAAAAATTGATATGAAAAATACATGTTTTTTTTTTATTTAACTGAACCAGTTCGCGATTGCTCTTGGTTATGGAACATGGTAGACTATGCACTGTTGCATTATGCCATCGTAATTAATAATTATTCTTTTTCACTTGATGGCAAATGTCATTTGGTATTTTATTTCAATACTCATCTTGTGTATATAGTGAGTATTTATGATGTTATTTCCATTTTATGCAATCTTTTTAAGAAGAGCGATTAGCAAATATTTCTGTAATATCATTGTAACGTTGTTACCGAAGAATAAAATTATTAGGAATAGGTCTGTTTCTGAATGAAGAAAACGAGAAAAATACTTTATATGCTGAACTGATTTATTTTTTAATTATATAACTTTGACATATATCAGAATTATTTAATTATGACTAGTCACAACAATGACTGACAAAGATTCCACAATATTTTACATAACAATTGAGTTAATATTAACACGTGTGTACTGTTGCAGGTACAGACGGAAGGATACCTGTACACAGGTTAGTGGGCATGTTTGTGTTTATTGCATGTACTCATTTACAGTACACAGCAAAACAGAAAATCAACATCATACACTATTCGAGATCCCCCTCACTTCCACTGTTCTTCCCAGACCAATCGTGATCTGTTGGGCTTAAATCTGTTAAGGGTGTCTATAGGGTTTCTAGGTGTCCCTGAGTGATTCAGAATAATATATCCAAGTGTAAAAACATAGTCACCATACGCATTATACCTCTATTTTTGAGCGCATCATTATAATGATTGATATGTATCAATAATTTTCTTCAAAGAAGAGCTACTCACCGTAGCGAATTTGTTTTACCACTCTGAGCAAAAATTCTACATTTTTCAACAAGATCATTCTTATTCAAAATAGGCTAGACATAAAAATCTTTTCAGTGAATTGAAAAAGAAATGCGAGCTCCTCCCTATACCTGTCAAAATTTTTATCCCCAAACACTGAAGAAGACGCCGTGGCTCATCAAGTTTATTTTTCTCTGGGCAGAAGAATAACCAACCTGAAAGTAAGTCTCATTATCTTTATTTTTTGATGATTATTTTTACCGTATTGTATTTGATTTAATTAAAATATTCCTCGAATATTTGTATACAGTGTGCTTTCAGCTATTTTTAGAATTAAGAGCTCCCCAACTTCAAGCAGTTTCAGAACCTTGTACCTTAGAAACACGGCAAAGGCTTTCCAGGTATGAAGATCTTCATAAGAATATATAATACACAAGCTTTCGGCTCACATTAGCCATCATCAGGTAAAAAATGATATACTAAACTGGTACAAAAAACAAATGCTACGGTACTTACAACTAACTATGATGGAAATAACAAAATATGCGGAAGGAGGGAAGAGTAAGTAGGAGGGCCTTTATAGGCATGCAGGGCAGGGCACTGAGCCCAACTACCTGCGCATCCCTACACCTACCTCTCATACTAACTTATAGTTTGTATCAACATTTTGTGAACTAGGTATTACATTAAGATCACTGTTTTAAATACTTAAACAAGAGTTTATAGTATTTAAACATATAGTCTTTGATGTAAAGGGTTTCGAGGATATGTAATCTGATGTCTCGGAAGCTTTAAATATTCAAAACATGACCTTAATGTAATACCTAGTTCAAAAAATGTTGATTCAAACTATAAGTTAGGAAGAGAGGTTGGTGTAGGGATGCGCAGGTAGTTGGGCTCAGTGCCCTGCCCTGCATACCTACACATGCCCTCCTACTTACTCCTCCCTCCCTTCCGCATATTTTGTTTTTTCCATCCTAGTTGTTAACCGCTCTTAGTACCGTAACATTTGTTTTGTTTGCCATTTTCGTTCATGGTTTTTTACCTAATGACGGCTAATGTGAGCCGAAAGTTTGTGTTTTAGATTAAAGTTTTTAAATATTGAAAAAAAATGAGAATATATGAAGATACATACTTATTGTAATTCTACTGTGCAGGTAACTTGTCGTTGAATAGTATTTTACATTTTTTTAAATCTATGTATGCATTACTGTTTCTATCTACTCTCTTGTGTGACTCATATGTTATGGCACTAGTAACGCTCTTGATATGGAGGAAGAAATGTGGTTATATATTTCTTTAATTATATTAAAGGTATATATGTGAAGTACCTCATATATGTTGAATATATGTGTTTGATGTATTTAAGTCTATATTGACTTATATGTTTGTAAACTACTCTCCTATGTAATTAATATGATTTCAAGGGATAGAAACGTATTTGAAGTAAAGAAGAGGTGTTGATCACTTTATTATTTGTTGTATTCTACTGTGTGAGGTAAGTTATGGTTGTTGTATACAATAGATATTTTATTAACTTTAAATTTATGTTAATTTATTAACTTTAAATTTTCATAAGTATATTTTCATGTCGTTTGTTTTGCATGCAAAAACTGTTTTCAGGTATATGGTATATGAAGATCTATATTACAACCTTCTTTTAATTTTACTGTATGAGGTAACATAAAACATTTGAATTTAATGATATTTAAGTGCCTATTTTACAGCTATTTTTCTTCTATTCTACCAATAAAATCAAATGATAAAGGAATGGAAACCCTTTTGAGGATTATGAAGACGTATGATTATAACCTGATATTCAATTCTGTTTTATGAGGAAACATTGAATTTGGAATTGCAATATAGGTATGTGTTCTATGATTCATAAGACAACGCTTACATAACTTTTTTTATTCTACTGTTTCATGTAATTAATATGACTGTGGGTAGAAATAGAATAGTGTTTATAAACAAATATGATTATTCTTATTTTAGTTATAATTTGTATTTTGCCATATAGTTGTTAAGTAGGTCTGTGTTTTCTTATCTATATGACAACATTTACATAGCTATTTCTATTCTACTCATTTAAGTAACTTATGTGATTATGGGGCTAGATATGGTATGATGTATATAACATGTATTATTATTCTTATTTTATTTATAATTTGTATATTGTCTTATACATGTTAAGTAGGTATGTATTTATGATCTGTATGTCAACATTTACATAGCTATTTCTATTCTACTGTTTTATGTAACTTATGTGATTATGGGGCTAGATATGGTATGATGTATATAACATGTATTATTATTCTTATTTTATTTATAATTTGTATATTGCCTTATACATTTTAAGTAGGTATGTGTTATATTATATCTATGTCAACATTTACATAGCTATTTCTATTCTACTCTTTTATGTAACTTATGTGATTATGGGGCTAGAAATGCTGTGATGTATATAATCATGTATTGTTATTCTTATTTTATTTATAATTTTATTTTACCTTATAGTTGTTAAAAATGTATATGTTTTCTATCTATATGTCAACATTTACATAGCTGTTTCTATTCTACTCTATGATGTTTATTTTCAAGTTAGTCAGGGGGGGAGGGGCACATTTAGTCAGGGGGGGTCCTGGGGCTTGGGTGGCTACCAGGCGGGTCCGCAGGTGGTGGATAGCGGAAGCCCTGTACGACCCGTTCGCTATCAGGGTGACCCCGAATAGTTAATAAGGGGTCCCGAACCAACCCCTCTCAAGCCACGTTTTAAAATCATCAAGTTCAAATAACTGAAAATATAACTGAGTTTTTATGAGTACCCCGAACAGAATTCTTTTTGTCAAATTTTCATTGGATTTAGTTTTTAACTGGTTTCTTGTGTTTCGTAACTATTATTTTATTTACAGGTAAATAGTCCATACATAATAGTCCAAAGAATTAATAGATGAATGTTACCATTTCAACAAATCAAGATCACCTGTAAAACTTCTTCTGAACTCAAGACTTCACTGATCTGTGTTTTATGATGTCTGTGTCAACATTTTCACAGCTGTTCTACTCTACTCTGCTATGTAACTTATGTGATTATGGGACTAGAAAGGTATGATGTTTAGAATCATGTATTATTACTATTATTTGAGTTATAATGTGTATTTTTCCTTATAGTTCTTAGG
The DNA here is from genome assembly GCA_026182355.1 of Hermatobates lingyangjiaoensis. Classification (NCBI taxonomy): domain Eukaryota; kingdom Metazoa; phylum Arthropoda; class Insecta; order Hemiptera; family Hermatobatidae; genus Hermatobates; species Hermatobates lingyangjiaoensis. Next base: position 703,893 of record JAPFBL010000057.1, read on the forward strand.
TATGTATGTGATTTATGATGTCTATGTCAACATTTAAATATTTATCTCTATTCTACTCTATGGTGTTTATTTTTAAGTTAGTCAGGGGGGGGGGGAGTGGCACATTTAGGCAGGGGGGCTCCTGGGGCTCTCTGGTTACCAGGCGGGTCCGCAGGTGGTGGATGGCGGAAGCCCTGTACGACCCGTTTGCTATCAGGGTATCCCCGAATAGTTAATAAGGAGTCCCAAGCCACGTTTTAACATCATACAATTTTTTATAACTGAAAATGTAACTCAGTTTTTAATGAATTCCCCGGACAACAGCATTCATCTGACATTTTCTGTCAATTTTTCAGTGGATTTAGTTTTTAACTGGTTTGTAGTGTTTCTTAACTATTATTTTATTTACAGATAAATAGTCTACACACAATAGTCCAAAGAATTAATAATAGAATGTTATTTTTTTTCACCAAATTATTATCAACAGTAAACCTTCTTCTAAACTTAAGACTTCATTTAGTGCTGTCTGCTCATGGTAGTATCAGAGCATACCTCCATAGGATTTAGTATCACGACTCCATTCTCCTACGTACCTGCCTTTTCTTAACTCAATAGTGATTAAAAAGTCTCCCAAACATGGGCACATATCATTCTTTATTGATCAATATTTGATATGGAATGGCCTTTGTTAATTCAACATGTGATTTTTGGTCCAACACTGATTTGGTCACCTAGAGTGCGGTGCAGGAAAAAATCCCCCGAGGAAAAAAACCCCCGGAGGAAAAAACCCCCCGGGGAAAAAATCCCCCTGGAAAAAAACCCCCGGAGGAAAAAACCCCCCGAGAGAAACTTCCCCCTCAAAAAACGCTTCCCCCCAAAAGAAAATATTTTTTTTACTAGAAGTAGTATATTAAACAAATACCAAAAAAATATAAAAACATCTGGAAAATCAAAATAATTTTTACAGATCATTATGTTTATTTAAACAAACACTGGAAAATAGCACAATATAAAAATGCTGAAGTAAATCAAATTCATCACTCAAATAAAATAAATAAAAACAATAACCAAAACATTTTTTGATATAAGAATGACAAAATCTTTTCAGAAAAATAAAATACATCCAAATAAAAACAATGTTAACAATAGTGTCAAAGTATAATGTACTAAGAGTAACTGAAGATTAAAAGACCAAAATTAAAAAAAAGAAAAAAAAGATATTAATTTTATCATATAGTCTGAGTTTAAAAACTAAGATTAAAAGCTATTCCTTTTAAAAAGTCTAAAATTGACCTGTTGTGCACGTCTTCTGTGATGGTTTTGATGCGAAGAGCAGAGTTCTTATATTTCTTTTTCTGTTTTACTTGAGGATGGCCTGAAAGAACTTGTGTGACATACACTTCTTGTAATGCATGCTCTTTTCTAATACATCGTATGAAAGTCCAAATGCTAGGGTGGGAGCAACCAACCAATGAAGCAAAACTTCGATGCCATCCTTCCACTGCGTTGTTCGTTTTCGGTAAGTCGTCTTGTACTCTTGAGTGCATATTCCAAATATTTGCTTCAAATCTTGGTGGTCTTCTGAATTTACGGGTTAGTCTTCCAATATAATTGTTTTGTTATTAAAACAATAAAAAATGTTTTGGTTATTGTTTTTATTTATTTTATTTGAGTGATGAATTTGATTTACTTCAGCATTTTTATATTGTGCTATTTTCCAGTGTTTGTTTAAATAAACATAATGATCTGTAAAAATTATTTTGATTTTCCAGATGTTTTTATATTTTTTTGGTATTGGTTTAATATACTACTTCTAGTAAAAAAAATTATTTTCTTTTGGGGGGAAGCGTTTTTTGAGGGGGAAGTTTCTCTCGGGGGGGTTTTTTCCTCCGGGGGTTTTTTTCCAGGGGGATTTTTTCCCCGGGGGGTTTTTTCCTCCGGGGGTTTTTTTCCTCGGGGGGATTTTTTCCTAGACCCCCTAGAGTGAGTATATTTATGTCAAAACATATGATACCTTGTACAATTCTTTGTACATACAAAGAATTATTTGTACATTCTTGTACAATACTTTGTATATTGATTTTTATTCCATGTCAAATGATGATTTAGTAGTATTTAAATTATTTTAATTGAACTCCATATGGGGCTAGTTGGAGAGACTAATTGTGACTTCTGGAGGTGCTTGACCTGCACTGGTTGAACCTATGCTGAATGACAGCCTGGTCACAACCTTTAGGGAATTAGTGAAAAAATATTTTAACATTTCAAATTAAGTCGTTATATTATTCTGTAATTTTATCTTTTCATGTTATATTGCCATTATCTTAGTATTTTTATCATATTGTAATTATAATAGTTATTTCCAGTCCATTATTACTATCGTTATATTCTTATTTATATTATTATGAGTATATAGTTATTAATATGATTATTATGTTTATTATTATCTAGTATGGTCATCATTATATTATTATAGTATTATTTTTCGTACTTCCTCTTATTATTATTGTAAAACCATTATTGATATGTCAAAAACAATGAGGATTATTATTGTGTCATTGTAGATGGTCATAAATGTAATGCCTTCTGGTGGGGCATGTAGATCACTTTTTTAATAAAAGAAAAAAGAATAAATAGATTCATATTGTTATTAATCTTATTTTGTTCTAATAGTTATTTTTTTTACTATATGATTAAAAAATTGGCGTTGTCTACACTCAAGTAAAACACTAGATTTGTGATGGGAGACTTAACATTAGCAGGTCTTATATGGCAGTTCTGATTAGGTCCCATAGTGTACATGATCCATATTCTTTGGGAAGAATTATGCATGACGGGAAAGTCACTTTTTTTTACCAAATTCCATTTTCTAGAAACCATTTTTTTTCTCCTAAACTGCTAACTCTGGAGTTTTGAAATTTTGTCATTATCTTTGAGGTAACAAATGGAATAAACGAAAATATAACAGAGTAGAGCACGTGGGAAAAAATAACATTCCCTCAGAGTAAATTGGTTTTTTATGATTTTGACTAAAGGAAAGAAAAGTGAGTTTTTAAAAAACTCTAGCATACTATAAAATTTACAGTATAATAATTTGATAAAAGACCAAAAATGTAGAACATTATTCAGAATTAAAATAAAATTCTTTTAAAAATAATAAATGAAATTGTCCTATATCTTAAATTAAAAATTATCTGAAGACGACATTTTTTCTTACATGTTTTTGACATTTTAGACTAAAACTTTGCAATGTCTTTAAAAAACTTAAACTATTTTCAAGTTCTAAATGGAAAAATTTGTTTTAAGTATTAAATGTAGAAGGAGGTCAGATAAACTATGTAAGAGATCAACTGGCTATTGGAGCAAAAGCCATGCTCTCAAAGTAGGAGATTATTTCGTAGAAGAAAAGTTTCACTTTGGCTTTCCTTAATGTTATTACTGCTGTTGTTATACTAATGATTGTATATCCATTAATTGTGTGACATACCAGAAAGGCTTATCTATTGATAAGTGGATCAATCACTATCTGTACTACCTCAGGATTGAAAGACTAATAAACATCTCCCATTTAGACGATTATATTATGCTTAAATGAGACATTATATATTATATACCCAAGAAGTTTGTTTTGAAATTTTGGTATGATCTTTGGAGTTACAAATGCATTAACCAAAAATTATATTCAGAATTTTAAAACAACGGGAAATATTTTTTTTTTCAATAAAATGTAAAAATGTTGACTTATAATTCAATCTCAAAGCTTGTGAGAGCGATACAAGCCATACCGTTGGACGGATCAATTCTATTCTATCTATTCTAGTCTAATGGTTTATATTTATGAATTCATATTTTTGGAGCTTCAAAAATTAGAAGCTCCAAACTATAAAAGTTTGAGAATAGCTGAATAGCTGGTTTTGACTTTGATTTGAGTGTGTAAACTGGCTAATTACTAATATATTTTTTCTCAATATACATTCATAGCAACCTAGCATTCATAGCAACAGAGTACAAGACGCAGGAAAAAAGATAACACTCATTCAGAGAAAATTGGTATATATGATTTTTGACAAAGGGGAAAGAAAATGATTTTATTAAATACTAAGGAGCCATAAATTTCCCAGTATAATAATTCTATAAAAGAGCCAAAATGTTCAACATAATTCAAAATTGAAATCTTTCGTTTGAAGATTAATAAATGTAGTTATCGTACATTGTTAATTTTAAATTATCTTAAAACGACATTTTTTCTTCGATAAATATTAGAGAAAATAAGAGTATTTCCTTGTTTTAAATTTGAAAAATTGACTTAAATATTCAATGTAGAAGCAGGTCAATAAACGATGTAAGAAAATTCCACTGGCTATTTGAAGAAAAGCCATGTTCTCTTGTAGGAGATTATTTTGTATCAAGAAATGTTTACTTTGGCTTTTCAAAAATGTTACTACTGCTGTATTTATGTTAATGAGATTATTTGCATCAGTGGAGTGATATGCAAAAATAAGTTATATATTGATAAGTCGATCAATCACTTTCTGTACTACCTCAGGAATGAAGGACTAATAAACATCTCCAATTTAAATGTTTACATTATGTCTACGTGACATATTATATATTATATGCCCAATAAGATTGGTATTAAGTTTACTTATAGTAAAGTTGAGTGCAGGCTAGTCCAAATTTTTTTTTTTCAATAAATGTAAAAATTTTAACTTATAATTCAATCTTATTGATGTTTATTAGTCTTTTATTCCTGAGATAGTACAGATAGTGATTGATCAACTTACCAATATATAAGCCTTTTTTGTATGTCACACAATTAATTGGTATAACAATCAATGGCATAACTAATAACAGTAATAACATTATGAAAAGCCAAAGTGCAAATTTCCTTATAGGAAATAATCTCCTACTTTGAGAGCATGGCTTTTGCTCCAATAGTCAGTGGATCTCTTACATAGTTTAACTGACCTCCTTCTACATTTAATACTTAAGACGAATTTTCCCATTTAGAACTTGAAAATATTTTAAGTATCTTAAAAACATTACAAAGTTTTTGTCTGAAATGTCAAAAAATTGTAAGAACAAATGATGTTTTCAGATAATTTTTAATTTAAGATGTAGGATAATTTTATTTATTATTTTAAAAAATTAATATTTCTTTAATTCCATTAAAGAATATTATTTCTTTATGTCCATTCTGAGGGATGACGTGCTCAGATTTATTCACCTCCCACGTTAATAACTCGAGGGCTAGAGTTGGTTAGTTTTGCTACTTTTTGGTTTTTTCATGCATAAGTTCTACATTTTTGGGCTTTTATCAAATTATTATACTGGAAATTTTATGGCATGCTAGAGTTTTTTAAAAACTCACTTTTCTTTCCTTTAGTCAAAAATCATAAAAAACCTCTGAGGGATGTTATTTTTTCCCACTTGCTCTACTCTGCTATAAGTTTGCTCTAAATGTAAATTGAAAAAAAAATATTGGTAATTAGCCACCTTTGCATTCTTAAATCAAGTTCAAAGCTGACTTTTCTGTATAATTTTAAATTTAAAAGCTTGAAATTTTTAAAAATAATGGTATGAACTATTAGACTAGAATAGTGAAAAAACTGGAAATTCGAAAAAAAACATAGAAACCCTTCTATAAGATGAAAAATTTCATTCCAAAAACTTCAATATTACCCAATAATAATGTTATTCATAAGCGTAAAAAAACCAGCATCTGATATTAAGCTTTGTAGAATTGTGCAAGATATAGATTGATTAGAACATATTGTTAGACAAACCCATCATTCTATAAAAAGGATCAGATATTGTATGTTTCATATGCTCTATTGTTGTTGACTTTTTACACACACAAATTTTATTCTTCTTACATCACATATTATAAGTCGTTAAATCATTTAAAAATTTTCATTATACCTATAAACATTATATTATATCGGTGAATTTACTGAAAAAAATCTAAGTCAATTTAAACAATGTTAAAAAATATCAAAAATTTAACAAGTATAGATGAAGATCTCTTAGTCTAGGATAAACAAACAGTTTTTATAGCTTTATTGATCTTTGCTGTAATTGAAATTTCATAATTTTTTTTTATGAATTGTTAATTTTTTATTCCATTTTTGGTCAAAGTTTCATGATTTTTTAATGAACCGTTTAACGTCAAAAAATATTTTCTGAAAATAGAAATCGTACTTTAACGCCCCTTCGGTAAATGTAATTTTGAAAAAATTATCTCATCTCATCCTTGACATAATGTTCTATTTTCAGGCATAGTTTCATTTTGATCCGTCAAATAGTATGGCTTGTATCGCTCTCACAAGCTTTGAGATTGAATTATAAGTCAAAATTTTTACATTTTATTGAATCAAAAATATTTCCTGTTGTTTTAAAATTCTGAATATATTTTTCGTTTATTTCATTTGTTACCTCAAAGATGATAACAAAATTCCAAAACTCCAGAGTTAGCAGTTTAGGAGAAAAAAATGTTTTCTAGAAAACGGATTTTGGCTAAAAAAAGTGACTTTCCCGTCATGCATAATTCTTCCCAAACAATAGGGATCATGTACACTATGGGACCCATTTTTGGGTAAAGTATCAAGTTGATCTGTCAAAAATTCTGGACAGCGTGGTAACAAACAATGCTAACACACTCACCCACCCACCCACACACACACAGACATCATCGAAAAAACTTCATAAAACGACTTTTGGGACCTCAAATCATATAATTCGTCAAAATCTGGAGGTCGAATTTATTCACGATTACTATACTTTACTTATAGTAAAGTACAAAATTGAACAAAAAATTAACATCCTAGACTAACGGATAACTTGCTATACTTGTTGAGTTTATTGATATTTATTTACGTTGTTTACATTGAGTTTGTTGACAGATATCCAGTGGTTGTACTATTCTAGTTTAGTAAAAATATTCTAGTCTAGAATAATAGTTGGTATCTATTATTATTATAACATTTGAAGCTCCCAACTATAAAAGGTTTTTTACACTGAATAGGATGCTTTGACTTTGATTTGAATATGTAAAACTGGCTAATTACTAATATATTTTCTTTCAACATATATTCAAAACAACCTTACAACACAGTATATCACAGGAAAAAGATAACACTGGCTCAGAGTAAATTGTGTATATGATTTTTGACAAAGGGAAAGAAAAGTGGCTTTTATTAAATACTAGAAAGTCATAAAATTCCAAGTATAATAATTCTATGAAAGACCAATAATGTAAAGCATAATTCAAAATTGAAAACATTCTTTGAAGAATAATAAATGAAATTATCCCACATCTTAAATTAAAAATGATCTTAAAGCCACATTTTTTCGTAAATTTTCTGACATTTTTCAGACAAAATAGGAATATTTTCAAGTTTTAAATGGGAATATTTGTCTTAAGTATTTAATGTAGAAGGATGTCAGGTAAACTATGTAAGAGATCCATTGGCTATTGGATACAAAAAAGGAAAGGATGAAATAGGAATATTATTAAGTTTTAAATGGGAAAATTTGTCTTAAATATTCAATGTAGAAGTAGGTCAGATTATACTAATGATATTATATGCATCAGTGGTGTAATATTCAAAAATAAGCATGTATATTGATAAGTGGGTTAATATCTGTACTACCTCTAGGAATGAAAGACTAATAAACATCTCTCATCCAGACATTTATATTATGCCTAAATGGGACATTATGATTATATACCTAAGAAGTATGATATTATGTTATATATGGTAAAGTTGAATGTAGGCCACTCCAGATTTTTTTTTTAAATTGGAGTTTATATTGTTAATTTGCCTTTCTGATAGTTATGTTGTCTGTCCGGCTTTCTGCTTTCTTTTTTAAGACTTTTGTCTGCCCTGGCGAAACTATTAGTCTCTTAGACTATTGGTCGCATGTATTTGGGTGGGACTGTTGTAGCTGGTTTGTGGTGGGCTTGCGTCTGACCAGCCAGTCGCGGCGTGTTACCGTCTGGATGTTTCTCCTTCCTTCTCTGTTTATCTGCTCATGTAATCTCTCACTCCTTCCCTTACTTACCTATTCTTTGCTATCTCTCACTCTTTATGAACTGTTATACTTTCCTTTTATTTTTCCCCTGTAATCCTTGATGATCCTTTTTATCAAGTAACCAACAGCCTCTCTAGAGATTAATGGACATATGATTTATTCGGACGTGGCTAGCTGTGACTGGTTTGTGGCAGGCAAGAGTCTTCGGAGCCTGTCGCGGTGTGTTAACGTTTGGATGCTTCTCCTACTTTCTCTCAGTACCTTCCTTTGCTGCCTCCGACTCTTTCCCTAACTTACCTAATCTTTGCTATCTCTCAACTCGCTATTAATGTAACTCTTGTATTTTTCTAATTTTATTTTTCCCCTGTAATCCTTGATGATCCCTTTCATCCTTTTTAGAGATAACTGGCATAAGCTTTAAAGCTTTCGTTGATGTAGGTCGTGGAAGCCTGCCTCTGCGAGGTCCACCTGGGGCACTTCACGAGGACCGTTTCGTCCTGTATCATTCATGAGAGGACGGTTGGTTCTTGTGACGTGGTGAAAGTGTAATAATGCTCTTTTAATATTGTAAAGTCATAAAATATTTAACGTGAGACTATACTTAATATTGGTTTGATTCACCGGGGAAGCGGCTTAAAATTAGTAGCGGCCGTTATTCTCTTTGACTGCCTTATAAGCTATAGCCTTCGCTTGCTATTACAAGTGACTCTGCCTTACTTCAGACATCATCTTTTAGAACTTTGGTTTTTGAATGGAAGTCCAGTCTGGAATCGTTTGGAGGGAATTAGGAGGGAACAAAAGTTACATGTCAACAAAGCATTATCTATTTGTATCCTTCTTTACCGCAAATGAGGCAAAAGGCAGTTTTATTTAGTCCCTTACAAGATAGTGCCCTGTGGTTGTAACCCAGACGTCTAAAGCACCTGGTTTACTTGGTTGCTTCGGATAGAAACTCTTCTACAAACTCGACAGTTCACGTGGCATAACACAGTTCTGCCTCTTCCTCTCTGAGTCACTGTATTTACAGCTACGCTCATCGGTCATGTCTAAAGCATTTACTTATTGTCTTTGTAAGACAATACATAGCTCGAGAGAGCTATGGTATATTTTATGTCTTGAGAAAATGTTTTACTGAAAAAATATAACCGAAAACTAGCAATTTAAAAAAAAAAAGGAGAACCAGACCTTATGTACTTGATTCTTTCTGATTCCATGTTGGCTCTAATAGCTCTCCAACATCCACCTTTAAATGACCCTCTCATAATCAAAATATTTAAAAGATTACAAAGATAAAATGATAAAGGGAGACAAAGTTTGTGTGGATACCTAGTCACGTTGGCATAGGAATGACATTGTCGACGGTGCTGCAAAGTCTGCAACTAGAATAGAGGCCGGAAACGGAATCTTCGTGCGGCCTCATGGTACCAGAAAGGAGCAAATCAAATCAATACTGAAGAAACACAATGATGCGTCGAATAGAAAAAAAACTTAACTGCGCAGAATCATCTAAATATACTTTTAGGATATGTTTATTTATTTACATTGTTTACATTGACAATAAATTTTTTAAGTGAATTGACTGAAATAAAATTGTCAGATTGATGAAAATATGAAGATATTGTAGCGTTTGAATTGATTTGTAGAAAGATTTATTTTATGAAACTGTAAAAGCTAACCGAAAGCAACCATGTATTACTTTACTGTAAGCAATGTTGATAAAAATTTTTTTTTTTTATTATAACGGATTTGCATCTTTTGAGATAGCAAAAGTTTTTTTTTTGGACTTTTTTTTTTGATGATTTCTGCTTGTATAGTTGGATGGGTGGGTATCTAAAGGTTTGTGAGCCCGATTTAGGTCATAGTGTTTGATGGATCAAATTCCATAGGCTCGTAGAAATTTGAGACATTTTTGGTAAATAACCGTATTCATAAGGAACATCTTACTTATGGGTAAGGCAAATGGACAGTGTGAGTTCAGAAAACTTCGGTTAACAAAATAGAAAGCTTGATAAATCTTAAAGGATTTTCTGAGTTGCTTTTTAGGTACTGAGGAGCTTTTGATAACATGCTTTAGAATCTAGTGAATCGAGTGTAATATTTAGAGGTTAATTTATAAAAACTATAGAATAAGTTACAACAATTTAATGCAATGCGGCTCAAATAGTGGTGCACCCTCCCAGGGGCGCGTGTGACCCTGGGGAACATGCTTTTCTTCGCCGTACTACAATAAAGTGTAATTGTACTCCTCTTGAGTAGTTGGCAATGACGCTCTCGTCACAGTGTGCGCAGCGAGTATTAGCTCTACGGCAGTGCTTTTCACCTTTTTACTGAAGCGGAACCCCATAGAAATATTCCATATAAACAATATCGATAAAGATATAGTTTATAATATCAATAAACAATATAGCTTCTCAGCCACTGATTTTTAAGGTTCAAAAATTGATTTCTTGAGTATTTTTGGTCTAAAGAAATTTTACGTCGGCATATAAAAGTAGTATAATTTCTTTAGATCGAAAATCCTCAAGAAACCAATCTTTGAATATCAATAAAGTTATTCTTGTAAGTTGAACTATATATGCTCATTAATTGTGCAATCTGTTATAATGTGGTATTTACTCATATTGGGGAAAATATTATGTCTCACACAAAAAGGTTATTATAAAAAAAACTAACAACGCGTTTCGATCACTTGATGTTCTTCTTCATCTTACATGTAAAAAACATATGCATATATGAGCTTTTGGAACATCAGGGTGAATTAATTAAAATTGAATACAATATCTGGCTGTTGAATATCTGACACAATTGAGTGATAACAGGGGAATAGTATTGAAATGGCTGAATTAATCCTTAACTTTAAACAACATACAGAACCTTTTCTAATTTATAAATAAAATAGATTCTTAATTACTTGATCTGCTGCGGTGGTTATTCAATAGGGTGGGAGGGAGTTTAGAGAAATGCACGAGGTCTTGACAGGTATATTTGCCTAATTGTACGAATGAAAAAAAGCCTGTTTTTTGTACGAGGAAACACATCTTTTAATTTGTATGAAAAGGTCCAGAAATTTCATATAATTTAAAAGATGAAATCTGAAGAAGAACATCAAGTGGTCGAAACGCGTTGTTTGTTTTTTATAATCAACTTTTTGTGTGGATACATAATACTTTGCCCAATATGAATACAAATGTTATGCAGAGGTGTACCTTTAACAATTTTATAGATAAATGCTATTATTTATAGAGAGAGAGTGGGATGGGGTGCGAATTTTCTTCTTGCTGGAGGAGAGAGGTGTAAGAGAAAATGATTGAGAAGCACTGATCTAATGCAAGAATAACAAGTGCAAGTATATCATCTATCACAACTTTTAATGATATCTAGAGGCTGTCCTCGGGAACAGTGCTATCTCCATTATTGTGGTGCTTAGTTGTGAATCACCTGTATATATAAATAATCAATGTTACGGTACCCAATGATATGTATAGGAGATTGTTATTTGAAGAAGATGGACACTTGATTGTACTGTCTTGGAATTAATATGTGATTGTTTTACTATTTAAATTAAATAATTAATTTAAGTGATAACATTTCATTTATTTTATTTATCACAACATGATGTCAAAATTGTTGAAAAATGGCGAAAGCAGAAACACCTTGGTATAATCCAGTTAAAACATCCTTATACAGTAGTGAGATTCAGCGGTTCGCACCGGTTGCTAAACGGTCACATATTTTACGAACTGGTTACTAAAATTTCGTAACCTCTGGCAATTTCAAAGATATCGTTTTTTTTTTAAAAAAAAAAATTGCATGACTTGTGAATTTGCCGAGAGAGAAGCTGCTTGACTCTATGTAACCTGCAGAAGAGCTAATGGATTCAAATCTGGTATATTATAAACTTGATAGAACCTCATTCATGGAATATTGGACAGATCACTGTACCGTGGATGGAAGTGGAAGAAAAGCTTGGTAGATTTAAAGAAATTTTCTCCCACAAGATTAATAAGATTAATATCAATGAATGTCCAGAAGTTGTAATACAGAATTGTGAATATATACTGTGCCACACCAAGTATTAGAAAGGCCAAAAACATCTTAAGGGCTATAGGTGTCAACTCAGCAGGGGCTAAAAGAGGGTTTTCTAAAATGAATTTCATCTATTCAGATAAAAGAAGTAAATTACTTGTAAAAAATGTCTGCAACTTGATGACTATAGATCGGCTTGGCTTAGAACAAGAAGAGTGGGCTTCCACATCATCTGTGAAATAATGGCTACACCAAAATCATTCTGCTGATGACCGTCTTCAAAAAAAAAGTTATTGGGTTAGTTCCACTGATGTTAGTAATATTAGATTTATTAGTAATAATGTGTTGTCATTCCTCGTAAAATCTCTGGAGGGCTCGACCGGTTTCGGGTCCGTCTAGTTCCCATCTTCAAGAGCAACTACTTTAGTGCAACTAATGTAACAGACATTATTACTACTAATTCTAATATTCTTTTTACTAGAAGTAATATTAATTATTATATTTTATTATTTTTAAAAGTGACTATAATACAAGGAGTGAATTATTTTAGTGACGCTAAAGAAAGATAATAGGGTTGTGACTGCAATACTTAAGTTAGAGATGTTAGTGGTTTGGGATACTCCATCTTCAGTAACTATTCTAAACGGTATGGCGGAAGACTGGGGTGTACGCATACCTTTCTATTAAGTAGTGCCTACACTTTATTTCATTGTATAATTAAATATATTTAATGTTATTTATTAATAAATAAATAAAATTGAAGATATGTCATAATAATATGAAATTAAATTTAGGAGCCATATTATGTAGCAGTTAATAAGACAGTAAACTCTCCTGTCATACGGTTTAAATAAGTTACTCTTGAAGATGTATTACCCATAGTTGTTCAACGACATCACCAGTAGTATAACAAATATGGCGGTATGCACCAACCTCTGTAATACTAACATAAATTTATTTATATTGTTAAATAAGTTGCGAAAACACATGGTTATTGCTTTCCATTAGAAGTAAGAATAATATTAATCTAATATAGCTTTAATTTAATTTAATTAGAATGTAAATAAATAGAAGAAATATTAAAAAATATTGTAATTGTTTTATCTATTCTTTTAAAGTTATGAAATTAGAGAGGAAAAGCTATTTGACAATTGTTTTAAAACAGTAAATTAGATTATTTAATGATTTCCAGTATTATCAAATACCCTACTGTTACAGATGTATATATAATTAAAGAGTAAGTTGAGTTCTAGAAGAATGGAAGTTATTTTGGCGGGAAGTAAAGCGCAGTCCTGTATCGACCGTCAACTTCAGTCGGTGTCCGAGCCGCCTCCACTGTACTTCGGTGCCGCCCCCAAGTCACTTCGCCCACCCTCCGTGCTTCGCTGGTAAGCCTTCTCCAAATATAATCTCAAGTCAACTTTTTTTTTTGTTTTTTGATGTTTTATTTTTAAATATTATGTAAAATGTTCTAGAATATTTGCTAACTTCTGAATTCATTAAATGATAATTGAAATAATACATATATAGTTATAACAAAAATGTTAAGAGTATTTAAATTTTGCATTATAATTTATGAGATAAACATTGCAAAACAAATGGATTAACTCACTTCTGTGTCATAAATAATTGGTGTAATAGTCAGTATGTATATTTATTACTTATGATTCTAGAAAAAAAAACCGTAAAAAGATAATTACAACACAACTTATTTTCCAAAATGTTTACCATTTCTTCATTGAGTTAAAATGCTAAAAGATTAAAAAGTAATTTGAAGTGATATGAATTTCGTGTTCTCATCTATTTTGAACCACAGTTTGCTCTTTTTAACGCATTTTATTAATTTTTATTACTATTAAAATATGTATATATATAATATATTACCACTTTTACAAAGAAAAGTTAAAATATGTACAAAGATCTTTTGAAATTTAAGGTTGGTTTTATCAAAAATTCAAAACTTTATCAATATTCATTTCGAAAGACTTTCAACTTTTTTATATTTCCTTTGTTATTATAATGGAGATTTTTTAATTTTACAGTCACATATTTATTATTGTAAAAATTTAGTTGGTATTATGTATATAGATATAAAATTTACGTAAGACAACAAACATATATTACAGGAGGGAGAAAAAAAAGAAAAAAATCATATCTAAATTGACTTCTATATTTCTTTTTAAAAATAATCTCCTTGAAGTCTTCTTTAGTTGTTTGAATGTTAATATTATTTCTAATAAACAATATATATATATATATATATATATATACATATACATATATATTTATATGATTCGCGCTCCGTTCTTCGACGTGGGGAGATCTCACTCACTTCGTCCTCTCTTTTAATCTACTCCTGATGACGAACAACAGTTCGAAATATTGAATTCTGTTAGTGTTCTTTTTATTCTTTTTTCTGTGTCGTTCTTTGTGTAATTTAAAGTTATATATATATATTATGTATGTAATAATATATATATAAGGAAAATAACAATGTTGAATTTGTATTTTGAGGGATTTGGTTAGGTTTTGAATAAACTGTTTTATGCCGATGCTTTGACGTATATTTACATCCTCTTCAGGACTGGAGTGAATTTTCAATAAGCGCTAATTATTACCTTACCTTTATAACAAAATAAGTTCTAGCCCTGAAGATGACTTAAATATAGGTCGAAACGTTGTCATAAAGGAGTTTATTCAAAACTTGACCAAAACCCTTAAAATACGAATTCAACGATTATATTAACTGTGTGGCCAAGAATGAACAGCATCGTATAACCTGTAAATTACAAATAACCTGTAAAAGATTAATGTTCAGAACGAGGCGCTCCTCTCTTTTTATAGATAGCCGTGTTGTGAGATTCCTCACCAGCCTCCCGTGTTTGGAGATACTCTAATACTTTCTGAGATAACCAGAAAGTATTAGAGTGAGTCATCCTTTTTTAGAGAATACCTATTTTGCTGCAGTCTACAGGATTGATACTGTTATTAAGGTGTTTTTTCTATTCTCTCTTTTTCCTCCTGTATTTCCTTCTATCTTTAATCAGCTTTCCTGTTTTCCTTACCAAAAACCTTTCAACGTAAAGAGTATTTTTTTCATATTTTTTCCAAGTTTTCTATTTCTATAAGACAAATGGAACAATACGGTCACGGCAAGTGTCGAACTTTTGTTTATTAACTCAATCTATAGTTGACTTCAATTCTCAACAATAATTCCTACGGCAGTCATGGAGTGCTTTGTTAGTAGCTAGCAACTCATACTTACTTTGTGTCATCAATCTTTTAAACCAGTCACCCCTTTACTAGAGACTCTTAGATACTCAATAACTTATCATTAGCCGGCCATAAAATATGATTTTATAGTGCTAAAATATTCGACCCGCAGGATATTTTTTAGGTTCTAACCTTTTCCAAACTGCTTAGAAAAGGCACACTGCTTTCTTAAAGGCACACTGGTCTGTTTGTTTCCCAGCTACCGGGAAAGTATAAAAATATCTCCTCTTCTTTAACACATATCTGCTACAGGGTATTGTTTATAAATCCAAATAGACTTATGTCAGACGACAGTTTCCGTCATATTGGAAACCTGTATGTTCCAACAAAAGTTCATAATCTAATCTAGGTTAGATGAAATATATAATGCTTGATTTTAAACTTTTGTTATGTGTTAGTTTTGAGGTTCATTTCGGCATTTTTAAGACTATGTCTGGGTATGTGTTGGTGGGTAGGTAGGTTTCGTCTCCAAAGTCACACCGGTTAACAAATCTCAGATTCCTAGTTATATAATTAAAATGTATCCTATACTTTTTGAAAATACTGAATCATGAGAGGGGTTCCTTTTTGCTTTTTTTTATCCAAAAAAGTACTTAGTTTTTCTTGTTCTTTTGGGTATTTCAAACAGTTAAAATTTTGTATTTAGTATTATTGTAATGCCAGTAGTTCATGATTAAAATTTCGGGAATTTAAAATTATTGAAAAGTACAATATATCTTTAAAAATTGAGACTACTAAGTCCCACCAGAATCTGATGCTATTTGCTTATTAGAATATCAGAGTTCATTATAAGTTATTCCAAGCAATATTATTTTTAAAATAAAATTTTTAAAAATTTTAATAATATTATTTATTAAAATAATAAATTATAACTTTGCTACACAGAGGCAGGTGCTTTGGGACACTCAACAAAACTATAGAAGAAGTTTTATCGTTGGACCCAGCAAAAGTGCTGAGCTTCTTGGAGGCGCTGAAGATAACTGGGGGTACTATAGTACAGAAGGGGGGAAGCACAATAGTTCTTAGGACGCAGTACTATAATCACTCTGAATGAAAACTAAAAAAAAAAAAGTTCTGAAGTCTATTTCAAGTAAGGATGTTTAGCAAGTACCTGACATCGTACAGGCTACGGGCGAACGGTTTAACATCCTCTTCGAGGGCTGATAAGCTCAGATTTTTTTACTTCTCGCGAAGTAAATTTAGTGCTCAAATAAGTATGAAATCCCGGATCTATAAGACTAGACGAGTACCTAAGCCATTGAACTACCTTACCCCTAAGCTATTGGCTATAAGAGTACCTATCGCTTCCCTATATTCTCAGCTTTTGCTAATATTTAAAACGTATCGCAATTAAGGATGTTATACAGATCTTAGCAGAGCCAATATAGAGTGGTTTTACAGTTTAAGAGGAAGTCGTTCCAAAGATTGTTAACTCTTCTTTTTCATTTTCCATGATGTTCACATAGTTAGGAATCCGCTAAATTTCAATTTTCCAACCCGCAAGTCGGAGACTGTCCAGACTTCTTGTGCATTCCATTGTCAGAGGACAGTCAAAACATATTCATTGAAAGTGGAAAAATGATAAAATTGTTCACTTTTGTCTTTTATACAATTCGAATAAGTTTATTTATTCATCGATTTTAACATTTCCATGAATGGTAATTCCATAAGGTCGAAACATTTTTAGTAATGACTCTGTAAAGTTAATCAAACCAATTAAATTTAAACATTTGCACTGACAGAATACAAATAGAGAACATGTATTTATAAATTTGTTTGAAGGTTTTTAGAGGTTTTTATTTTGTTTTGCCTCTAACAGAAAGTTTTGTTTTAAACTTTTAACGAGGCCCTAGAGGGTTAGACCGCACAATGAAGGGGTTGTAACTTTTATCAGGATGAGAGCCTATCAATACCAACCTTTCTTCGTGTATTACAAATTTAAACTACTTTTGTGCTTTTGTAGCATTTTTCAAGTATGTTATTTAACTCAGATCAATAATTCATATTCCATAATTCCTAATTTATTTATTCCATTCAGAGATTTG
Source organism: Hermatobates lingyangjiaoensis (assembly GCA_026182355.1). Taxonomy (NCBI): domain Eukaryota; kingdom Metazoa; phylum Arthropoda; class Insecta; order Hemiptera; family Hermatobatidae; genus Hermatobates; species Hermatobates lingyangjiaoensis. The sequence goes on from JAPFBL010000057.1 coordinate 721,250, forward strand.
AACCTAGGAATCAGTTTCTAAGTTTTAAAAGTTCCTATTTTAAGAAGATCTAGGTATTTAATATAGGAACATATTAAATGTTTATTGATATTGAATATACACATATTGACTATATTATATATTGAATATAGAATATAGACTATACTTATTGAATATAGTTTACTGATGTTGTTTTCTTGCTCTTAGTAAATCAATTAAGAATACGTGTTAAAGTTCATATTCATGAAAAAAAATTTTCACCGATTACTCCAAGAAGTCCTCCGGACAGCTCATTTATTTTTTGCAATAATTAAATCCATCGCTTTGAACATCATTCACCCTTCGACGTCTCGATCCAGACTGATCATACCCAGAGGTGGAACAAAGGGGGGCGGGTAGGGAGGGGCAGCTGTCCCGAGGCGCAGCGTCATGGGGGCGCAAATTTGCCCCCTGAGAAATAGAAAAATAAATAAATATCTGCCACACCTACTTGGATGGGTACCATTTATAAGTAAAAGTCTGTAAACTGATAATGTTTTGAAAATATTTTTTGATTTGTATTGAGACTTGTTGAGCAAGCCTTGGTCATTACTGTCCGTTAATCCTGCTTGTGTATGTTTTCTCTCGGCTTCTTTTTCTTTTTTCTAGCGTATTTATTCCACGTAGAGTGAATTTTTTTCATCAATAGTTTTAAAAAATTAATAATTTTTTTATGAAACTTTTTTTTAATTATTGTTAATGCACAACAACAGAGTTCTTTCAGTTGTTCATTGTACAAGAATTTTTCCATTTATAAATTCGATACAACAAAGATTTTCCTTCATTTTAACTGAAAGTTTTGTGAATGAAGCGACAAAAGAAACAAGAATTCCGTGTGGAGGGACGAAAGCGTAGACGATTGCGTCTCGGAAATCTAGCCAAGTTATGACTGAATTTCTAAGAGTGCTACGTCCAGATGGAGATACTGACAAACGAGTAGTTTCCCCATATGGTCCTCCACTAACAAAACAGATACATATGGTTATATATGTGATGATTTATATCCAAAAATCTCTTATCTACGCGTGCGAATAGTGACAATGAGTGCTAAAGCTTTTTAGAATAATGAGGATTCTTTTAAAGTAACAAATTATCAGGAAGGTATTGAGATCGAATGTGGCAAAGAAACTATGAAAAGGGAAACAGTTAGAAATCGTAGCATCACGAATTATTGTTTCTTTACGAATTTAGAGGCGCCTCAACCTGGTGTTTTGAGGCGCCTCGATCTGGTGTTTGGAGGCACCTCGATCTGGTGTTTGGAGGTACCTCTACCTGGTGTTTTGAGGCGCTCGATCTGGTGTTTGGAGGCACCTTGATATGGTGTTTGGAGCACCTCGACCTGGTGTTTTGAGGCGCCTCGATCTGGTGTTTGGAGGCACCTCCATCTGGTGTTTGGAGCACCTCGATCTTGTGTTTGGAGGCAGCTTTACCTGGTGTTTGGAGGAACCTCGACCTGGTGTTTGGAGGAACCTCGACCTGGTGTTTGGAGGAACCTCGATCTGGTGTTTGGAGGTATCTCGATCTGGTGTTTGGAGGCACGTCGATCTGGTGTTTGGAGGCAATTCGATCTGGTGTTTGGAGGCACCTCGATATGGTGTTTGGAGCACCTCAACCTGCTGTTTTGAGGCGCCTCGATCTGGTGTTTGGAGGCACCTCGATCTGGTGTTTGGAGGCACCTCGATCTGGTGTTTGGGGGTGCCTCTACCTGGTGTTTGGAGGCACCTCTACCTGGTGTTTGGAGGCACCTCGATCTGGTGTTTGGGGGTGCCTCTACCTGGTGTTTGGAGGCACCTCGATCTGGTGTTTGGAGCCACCTCGACCTGGTGTTTGGAGGAACCTCGATCTGGTGTTTGGAGGTATCTCGATCTGGTGTTTGGAGGCACCTCTACCTGGTGTTTGGAGGCATGTCGATCTGGTGTTTGGAGGCAATTCGATCTGGTGTTTGGAGGCACCTCGATATGGTGTTTGGAGCACCTCGACTGCTGTTTTGAGGCGCCTCGATCTGGTGTTTGGAGGCACCTCGATCTGGTGTTTGGAGGCACCTCTACCTGGTGTTTGGAGGCACCTCGATCTGGTGTTTGGGGGTGCCTCTACCTGGTGTTTGGAGGCACCTCGATCTGGTGTTTGGAGCCACCTCGACCTGGTGTTTGGAGGCACCTCGACCTGGTGTTTGGATACACCTCGATCTGGTGTTTGGAGGCATCTCTACCTGGTGTTTGGGGGCGCAGGTCGAGGTCTTGCTCTTCCTGGGCCACCATCTCGGCACGTCACTGACCATACCTCAAGCATACTTCAGTTGAGTATGTCTTCGCTTATGTTATTAATTGGAGAAGTAGATTATTAGATTGAATTGGAGTTATTATTACATAATTAATTATATGATTATTTTTTTTATATAATTTCAAATTTATAATACAAAACACAATAAATTAAAAGCATATGCTATAAAACCTATATTTACTTTATTTCAATTTTTTAAGGTTCATGTTATTTTAAATGGTAAAAATGATAGAAGTGATTATTACTTTTTAACCTCAATCTGATTACATGAAATAATATCATATATTACTAAAAAAAATTAAAATTTGTTAAGTAATATATAGACTAAAATTAGAATGAGTGGTTATTATTTGCGTTATTGAAACATTATTGAAAATTACGTAATTTGCGCATATTGCAGGGATGGTAATAAATTTACTTACACTCTGTTGAAATGATTGGGCTCTTTGCAGAATATTAGCGGATCTTGAAATATTAGTTACCTCCAGTAATTATCTATTTGCTGGCTGCTGGGTGACTCAAATACCAGCTATTAGTGGGAGGAACTTTAGATCCTAGTAATGTGCTTTTCATATATGCACCATTAGGGATTTCAAGCAATTTAATACTCTTCAATATAATTTAAATTGCTCAAATGAGTAAATGGAAGCTGAAATTTATAAATATCTAATTGGGAGATTATTGCAATTTCGTTAATTATTCTCAATTTTCATAATAAAATTACATATATAGATCCCTATTATTTTCAATTTAATAAATTCAACGGTCTATCCCGTCATTTATACTATAGTTTACAATGAATTACAACTCCTTTATATTAGAGCACTTTAACTCTAGTTTGTAATATAGTATATACTTTCAATGATCAAACCACAATAAGAAATGGGAAAACAAGACTAAGATCTTTCAACCGTAACAAGCGGTCTTCGTCAGAGTCAAAAACTCAACTGAGGGGTTTTAATATTCCAGTTGGGTTTTTGACTCTGATGAAGACCGCTTGTTACGGTTGAAAGATCTTAGTCTTGTTTTCCCATTCTTATTGTGGTTTTATCATTGATTGTTGTTTCACGTGTTTATGTGAAATCTTTTTATAGTATATACTTTATATTAACAGTCATTTTAATACTCAAAAAACTGATCTATTGTTTATTTGACTCTTTTTTAGATGAAAGATATTGGTCATATTGATGAATTTCTTACTACGGTTTAGATGTTGAAATGGGCATATCTCTATAAAAATGGGGAAAAATGAACAATTTTTAACTCTTCCCACTACATATATTTGTTCTAGTACCTTTAAAACTATCCATGGAAATTTGAGAGAAATGTGTTAGACCTTTATTGGTCCAAATTTTTGGTGTCAGATAAACAGCACATATCTTCATACATCCACCGTTTATATGCTCTTATAAAATAACTCTTTAATATGAAAATATTTAAAAAGTCTAGATCAGTCTATACATTCAACGTTCATATAATAACTGTATTATCAGTTGGCTATCAATTTAATTACTTGATTTATGTTAATCTAGTGGCTATTGTGTAAAAGTATTATCAAACCCTGTGGCCGGTGTATTATCAAACTCACTGACAGTCAATTTAAATACCTGATTTATTCTGTCAATATAAGAACATGGTTATCACAAAACATGCTTGTAGCACAGCCTTAAAGGTATCAATCGTTGGAATTTAATAGTTCTAATATTTCCTCATCCAATACTGAAATATTTTAAAATTATATTGTTCAATATTACTATTAAGACAATACTCCATGCTAAATTTAAATATTCTAGAGTTATCTAAGGGTAGTTTATCTTTCCTTCCCGACATTTTTTTTTAAAAAAAATGCAATACTTTATTCACAAAATTTAAAGTGTTTGCGGTAAGCTGGTTGACTTATTGATTAACTGAGATTTCTTCTATTTTCAAAGAGAAAAAACAATGTCGTTTGCAGTTCAATTTCCCTCCTTTTCCGTAATTTACAGATTGACTAAAATATTTTATGTTTCTTGTCATTGTTTAATTAAATAATACATGAGCCATATTTTTTTTTAAATATTTCTGTATTAGTATTTTTTCATTAATTTAGATGTTTAGAAAAGTCACATTCAAACTCATAAGCAAATGCATACTCAATATAAACTAACACTGAATCATATTCAAAGTGAAACCACATGTAAAGGTATATTCAAATACAAACTCACGTCCAATATCTATATAAATAAAAGAAAGGTTTTATCTGTACATTGCTTAGAACTGACTCATTTCAAGTTATCCTTACATACATTATAGAAACCGAATACACCATTGGAAAAATTTCTGTCTGTTGGTTTGTCCACAAAATGTTGTCACCATCAGACATAGCAAGCTGAAACTTTGAAAGTAGGTTTGTGTATATCTAACTTAAAATCTAACCTTTGATTGGATTGAAAATAAGAGGTAGAAGTGAAGTTATGGACTTTTAAGCTAACTTTACAGATATGTTTATTTTTAAAATATACAGATATAGCAAGTAGGTATTGTTAGTTGATTTCAATTTCATTTGCCTTTAAGCTCCCAGAAAGAGATAATTGACAAGGTGTTTTCCGGAGTTCAAAATCTGCCATCTATTCAGAATAATTGGCTTTGTGAACAAGCGATTCTCACCTAAAAATGAGCAGGCAAGAGAAATCAATAAATAAGTTCCAGCACTATATCAAACTGAGGAAAGAACTTACAAGTCAGTAAACAGAGTAATTAGTGATGAGGAAGCAGTTCAGTAGAATCTGATAGAATTTCTTAACTCCGTGACTCCTCCTGGACTGCCATCTCATGAGTAAAAACTTAAAGAAGGAGCACCAATCATGCTACGATTTAGTAGGAGTAACAAATTTCACGTAACGAAACTTGAGTGCCCCAAAAATGTGTAACGGACACGACTCTGAGTTCGCGCTCTGCACAGGTACGCCATAGAGGCGGACATCATGACTGGGTGTGGTACTGAGGAGTGTGTATATACCATGCATCATTGATTCCGAGCTCCTATCCATTTCCATTCAAACGATTGCAATGTCCCGTCAGCGTCTGTTTTGCAATGACGGTAACAAAGTCGCATAGGGAAAGTCTATACCCCGCAGGAATTGAAGTGAGTGAGACCAAGCTTTTCTCACATGGTCAACTGTAGTTGGCTTGCTGAAGAGTCAGAGGTTCCTACTCCTTGTTCGTCTATGAACCTGAAGGACAGACAGCTAATTTAGTGTAAACAGAGGCAATTACTTAACACTGTACTAATAATGATATATTCTACTATTTTATAATTTCTAATGATATTTTGAAAGACCATGTATCACCTCTGAATTTTTGAAAAAGTATCCGTCAATGACGGGCACGTTTGCTAGAATTCAGCATAAAAATATCCAATGTCTGTTTGAAACTGATATGGAAACACATTTAACCCGAAACTATACTTGAACACGCATTGAAATCCAAATCAACCTCCTATTCAATATAAACTCTCTCTGAAAAACCAGTTGAAAGTAAAAGATAAACTTAAATGGGAACGCAAAATCAAACTGTTCTCTGTTAGAGTATGCCCTAGAAGGATTTGAAGAAACTATCTACTAGAAATGTTATTAATGTTGCAGTTTTACTTTGCTCGTTATTCAAGAAAAACGAGACAATTAGAATAATACCAATCACCTATAATGCTTAGCGTCGTGCTCTCACTGATAATAACTGGCTTTCCTGCATTACCTATAGAAACCACTGATGCTTTTGTGGTTTCATCGATGTATTACCGAAAAGAGAACTTCGTGACAATTGGAGTAAGTTCCACACGGAATGATCTACTAACCTTGTTATTTATATTATTATTAATAATATCATTGTTACTGATATACTATTACTCTTTATATCGTTATTAATATAATTATTATAATAAATATCAATAGACATTAGTTTATATGTGAGAGAGTAAGAGATTGTGAGAGGGGAGGCAGGAGAGGATTTATAAATATCTCAGATTATTAAGAGAATATTTGGACTAGAAATGTAACTAGAGATGGAACATAGATAGAAGTATTCTCTAGAGACAAACAATGTCGCGAAGTATGGTACAAGGAACTCTGTTCTTAATTAGTCCTGCTCTGTCACCACCTCTTGTCCGACCACTTCTTATTACCTTTTAGTCCAGTACTGAACATCCAACCTTTGGCTTTAATAAGGTTTTAGCTAGTCCGACAAGATGTCTAATATAATAAAGTTGCAGTGTTTCTAATGTTTCTCTAAAACACTGCTAGAGTTTTAGAGATGGACTCTCGTAAAGATAAATGTTTTGAAAATACATAAACAAGGTTACTTAAAAGTATTTATTTTATTTACGTTTACATTGTATAATAAGGTCATATGCAGGATTATTTAAAACAAATATTTAATCATTTTAATTATTTAAAACAAAACTTTTATGATAATTTTAGATACTTTTAATCTTTACTCTCTTTAAGATAAAGATAAAATCACACTTGCAATTAATCATGCTTTAAGCCAATTGAGTGAATTAATATTTTAAAAAATTCTTAAAAAGGTAATAATTTTTTTTAAAATAATTAAAGTAAAGAGGCAAGTTGGATATTTCAAAGTTTGTTTGGTTGATATTCTTGTTTGATAGTAGAGACTGTCTTATAGTCAGAATCTACATGACAATGATATGTATTAAGGCGGAAACCATCCTATCCTTTGCGTCACAGTGACGCGAAACATGTCCTTGTCTATCTTTGGACATCTAGGTTATAGTGTCCTCAACAGATCTCTCTGGTTCCACTTCCACTTACGTCTGGTAACCTGACCTAACACACTAGTTTTCACTAGTACAAGATAACATGGCATTCATTTTTAAAGTGAAATTGGTTCCATTCGTAGAATACTGTCATATAATCCATTATCTTGAACAAACTAATAAAATATGAATGAGTCACTTTCCGTGGAACTAAATAAAAATCGATTTCACAAATTGTTTCAGTCCTTCCTATAATTTAATGCTAATTATTGATTATTCAATATTTCGCAAAAAAATATAGAGTAGTTTAAATCAAATTATCACAAAACTATAGCCTTTCTTTTAATTTTCAACCGAAAGAACAATTAGTTAGTCATTTGTATATATATATATCAGTTCAAAATTGAGGATAGGTAGCATACAAAGTAAAGAAACACACTTACAAACTCCAATTTCCGGGCAATCGGTCTTCAGGAGAAAAGAGAAAGGGTGACCAAGCACGTTGTAGACGCAACGGCTAGTGATATATATATATATATATGTGTGTGTGTGTGTGTGTGTGTGTGAGAGAGAGAGAGAGAGAGAGAGAAGGAGAGACGGAGAATGTGTCTGTTTAAATATATGGTGTGTGTATGTGTTTATGATAGAGATAGATATAGAGAGAGAGAGAGAATAAGAGAGGGAATGTGTGAGCGAGAGAGAGAGAGAGAGTGAGAGAGATTGAGGGAATGTTTGTGCATGTGTATACCTTTATTTAATTAAGATAAATTATAATACATAATAATAATATTTGGCAGACATATAATTGTCAGTGAGTATAACATTCCATTTTTTTATATTGAAGAATGGGTAGCATTTTTTTGCACTTTATGGCTATAGAAATAACTACTTTAATCTACTTTTCCGGTCTCCACAGGAAACGTAATACCATATTAAATATTGTCTTAATATAAATATTGCATTATAAAAATTTCAGTAATTTTAAATGTTATAACACGAAAAATAACAATCAAAATGACAATGTGGAGTAACTTGTGAGATTGTTATAGAGCAATAATTCCATTTTTGTTTAATTCACTAATGAGTTACAGCAGCATTAATATAAATGAAATGATTCGAAGATTGAATATTTCTAGTATTGAAAATACAAAGAAATGTTTAAGTTTAAAACGTTTAAAATTTTTCGCATACAATTCTGCACTCCATACTTGCTCAGATTAAATTGTTAAAATATTATTACAAAAATTTTCTTCAAAAATTTTTCTGTGAAACTTAAAAATATTCTGCAGTTATACAGGTGCTTTAATTGTGTTTGTATGACAAAATTTTCCAACTTCATATTAAAATCGGAATGAACAAATTTGAGTGGTTTACACTCAAATTTACTGCAAAGAAATTAATTATCACGGACCATTTATCTTTATAAAGATATTTTATAAAGTATGATAAAAATGTCAAATGTTACAGCTTTTGAAATAATTACTTATATATATACCTAACTAAAGATATATTTGTTTCTATATGTCAGATCTTTAATCTTGCAATTTTTTTTAAAACAACCATAAGAATTTGCTATTAATTATATGATGACCATCGGGACTAATTGCTATTTTTGATCTTGTAATTTTGACCTGTTTATTTATTCAAAATTAAATTAGCATCTACACTATTTATATTTGCCCCTCCTACTTTTATAATTTAAAATATGGACAAAGTATAACTGTGTTGGCTCCACACTAACCTTAAAGATGGTCAGAGTAAGTTCCAATTGGTTAAAGTTTCAGCTTTTCGCTTATTTAATAACTGTTCTTTTAAAGGACTATTAGGAAAACAATTTGAAGTTATCGTAAGAATTGAAAACATTATTTTTTTTTTACACAGGTTCATTTAGTTATATCTAATGGTATTTATTCCATGTTGCTATGATAGTTTAATCTTTAAAGAGTCATTCAAGTAGCAACAAATTTTAATTACAAAGTTGGGTTGAATATTGTATAAAAATAAAATAAAACATGTTAAATAATTGTTAATTACCACTGAGGTTAGTATGCTTTATATTATTAATATTGCAAACCGTCATACCTCCTACAATGATGTTGGAGTCATTGGAGGGCTTTTGTATGTTTTTAAGAGAGAATTTTGTATGTATTTAACGTCACTTAATAGAGATGTTAAATATGCAAACTTTTTTCATTCAATTCAAAAAAGTTGTGGTTTGGTCTATAAAAATGTAGACGTGACCTCGGGGTTTGCGGCCAATGTAGACGTGACCTCTCTAGATGTTGCCAATGTTGGTCTGCTGAGGGTGTAAAACAGCTCCGTCACACACAGACACTACGTGTCTTTATGACCTGCAATGAAATATCCATCGTGACTCACTCAAGGTTTTACTGATGGCTGATTCATGACATGTCATTGATATCGGCTGGATGCTGCTTTGAGTTCTTACCTTCTGTTGGACAATGCTGCCTTCAAGAGCTTCTGAACCGCATATATATATATATATATATATATATATATATATATAACTGCTTAGTTCGCAGTCAACCTTCCTTTTGTAAGGATTCTTTTAATTTCCTTCAGATCCTTAAAGATTTTTCTCCCCCATCAAACCTTGTTCACCCCCTCCTCATGGTTACCATGGATGTCACATCCCTATACACTTCTATTGAACATTCTGAAGGCTTGGATGCGCTCCGATACTTCCTAGATCGAAGAACTCCACCCCTCACTCCTACCACCAATTTCATTGTTCAGTTGGCTGATTTTGTCCTTAGACATAATGTCTTCTGTTTTGATGGTAATTATTACCTTCAGATCAGGGGAACGGCTATGGGCACGATCATGGCTCCTTCCTTTGCAAATCTTTTCATGGCGAAGCTGGAACAAGATTTCCTTGCCACTCGCAATCTCCTCCCCATCCTTTACGTACGTTACATAGATGATATTTTTTTCCTGTGGCCCCATGGTAAGCACGAGTTAGATCAGTTCCTTACGTCATTTAATTCCTTCTCTTCATCTATTTCCTTTACTCATCATGTGTCCAATAACCTTATTACATTTTTGGATGTCAGCGTCACCTACGATGGGGGTCATCTTTCTACATCTGTCCATATCAAGCCTACTAACGCCCAGCAGTACCTTCATTTCAATAGTTGCCATCCCTTCCACGTAAAAAAAGCTATCCCCAGATCATTGTCCATACGCCTCCATAAAATTTTTAGCAGAATAAAAGATTGTTCCTTCCAAATAGATTTATTGAAACAGAAATTTTCTGACCGAGGATATCCTTCTAATTTCATTAACAACCGTATAGTCCCTGCAGACGTTCATCATAATTCAGGTCCTAGGAGGGATCGCAGTGACGCGAATTTCCTCATCACCACTTATTTTCCTGGTGCTCATAGGCTGGGTGCAGTTGTCAGGGAGTTTTTCCCTATACTTTCTTCTTCCTCCTGTACTCCTTCAGTCTTTAGTGAGGCACCTTCCATTTCCTATCGCAAACCTGCTAATCTTCAATCTATCTTCTCTCACATCTCTTCTCCTAAGCCTCCAAAAACTGCTGGTGGTATGGTTCAATGCGGACGTCGTGGATGTCTAACTTGTCCTATCATCAATCCTGTTCCTTCCTTTACCTCCTTCCATAGTAAACGCACCTACCCTATCTCTCACAAGACCTCTTGTACCTCTGGTAACTGCGTTTACCGTTTGGATTGCACCCAGTGTGATTCTTTTTATGTGGGTTTGGCTTCCACCAAGTTAAGCCTGCGTATGAATAATCACAGGTCATCCGTTGGCAAACGCAGTGACCTTCCCGTTGCTACTCATGCCAGCTCTCACGGACTCAGTTTTAATGACTGTTTCCGTGTACAGGTCCTGAGGAAGATTGATCAGACTAATTCGAAAGTTACTCTGAGAGCTTCAGAAGAAGCACTTATTAGTCTTCTGGGCGGTAGATCGGCTCCTGGGCTTAACCTCAATCGTTGATTTTTTTTTTCTCTTATTTTTTAGTTGTTATCAGCTTTTAATTTTATTTTAGTTAAATGTTTTCATTTTTTAATTTTTATTTGGCTTGTATCTCTTTATCTTCCCTGTCTACCTTTCCTCCGAAAGTTGGCTACCCTGTTTGAGTGCTTCAGTTCGAACGCCAAGTCAGTCGTTATCAGCCTTTGGAGCGATTCACTTCTTTTCCTGAAGACGAGGACATCGAAATATAGTAGTGAGTTCAGTGATTTCCTTTCTATGTGTTCTTTTTAAATTCTAGTTTATATATATATATATATATATATATATATATATATATATATATATATATATCAAACAATTAAAGATCAAACAACAATATGAAATGGGAAAACAAGACTAAGATCTTTCAACCGTAACAAGCGGTCTTTGTCAGAGTCAAAAACCCAACATCATTGATTGTTATTTCACATGTTTATGTGAAATTTATATATATATAACAAGATTTCACATAAACACGTGGAATAACAATCAATGATCAAACTACAATCAATAGATAAAATATTATAAACATTAGTAACGGGTTCTTCCGGCTTGACTCAATGTTAACGAGGGCAATACTCTCTTCAAAGAGGGTTGACAGCTAGCGGATAGTTTTTTACTCTTTCTTACTGTACTCCTTTGTTTCCCCAAACATCCCTTTCTGGACATTAGTCCTTTCCAGCGCTTTCACCCTTTTAAAATACCACTCTTCTCTCCCACTCCTCTCAACCCCTCACCATAATGTTTCTGCATCTAGTGTTTCAGTTGGGTTTTTGACTCTGACGAAGACCGCTTTTACGGTTGAAAGATCTTAGTCTTGTTATATATATATATATATATATATATATATATATACAGTTCAATGTACATAAAGAAGCATAGAGAAATTAAAAATACAAACTTACAGTCTCTAATTTTCGGTTGAACCGTCTTCAGGAGAGCTAAAGAAGGGAAACCAAGCGCACTAGTACAGAGACGGTTGGAGACCCACATTGAACTGTATTTGTCCATTTCGGATCGTATTTTCATCGAAAAAGTGTATATATATATATATATATATATATATATATTCAGGTAACACCACATATGATTGAAGATAATTGCTTTGAGGCCTTTTGTTTATCTTCAATTATTTGAGGTGAGTTACTTGAATATTTATATCACATGTTATTGTGAAAATTTTGTATATATATATATATATTAATATATATATATTAAAAAATACAAGTGGTTCGTGGAAAACTTATAATATATTTTTTTTTAATGATCTCAGCACATTTCTTGCAGAGGAGAACAGAGTGGGAAAGAAACGTAAAAGTATGGGATCATTATTACGCTAATAGTTATATTTTCTTATTAACACGAGCAAGCTCATATAAGCATTAATTCCTTTATTATCGTTGTCATACTGATATCACATCATCCGCTTGCAGGCACTTTGGACCACACAGTTTAAAGTTACCGCAGTTCTACCGCCCCGGTTTATCATCACGTTTATAGCCTCATCAGAGTCGCCAGGTTTCCGTTTTGATAAGAACAAGTCTTTAATTAAACGTTATTAAAAAAAAGCTTCGACGTTAAGACCTCAATAGAACATTAATATATTAATTAATTAATTATTAATATTAATATATTAATAATTTTTGGTTATATACTGACGCCAATCATTCCGTCGTAATTGTAATGTCTGAGAGCATTCAACGTCAAAACATTTAATAACTATAAATATATTCTAACTTACAATATATACTATTTGTAAATAAAAAAATATGTAACAAATACCTCGTTATTTTATTTACAGAAATGAATATCCACATATGAGAACATATTATAGTCTTTATAGAAATTTGTTAAGAGAAATTTTTTTATATTTTATAAATAAATGATAGAAAATGATGGAAAATGCTTATTAGTGCACCTGGTCTTAATCCAAAGGGATAATGCTTTAATTAATTAATTAATTCCTTGCCTTCCATTATTTCTTATTTATCTTATTTTTATTATTTAAATTGTTATTATCTAATAAACATTTTTTATTATTGAATTACTTATTTATTATTTATTTATTATTTTTATTACTTGTATTATTAATTTTATTTTAAGTTTTATTTCATTTTATTTATATATTTAATTTTTATTAAACCTTAGTTTCTTTACTTATATTTATGTATCTCATCCTTTATTCACTCTCTGTTTTCCTTTTATCTATTAATTTATCTTATTCCCTATCATGTACTCAATTTTAAATTGATTCCTTTCGACCTTATTCTTTATATCTGGGCGCGCATGCGGCAACATTATTGGGCTCCAACCGTCTCTGCACCAGTCCGCTTGGTTTCTCTCTCTTGTCTCTCTTGATGACGAATCAAACCGAAAATTAGAGACTGTGTATGTTTTTATTTATTTTTGTTTCTTTATCTATATTGAACTTTATTTTTCCGTTTCAGATCTTTTTTTCATTATAAAAATATATATAAATGTATACTCATGTTATAAAAGATCTGATTCCATTTTATAGCTGATTCCTATGGAAATAGCTGCATTACTAATGTTACTTCTTTTAGATTTGATATTACAAGATTAAATTACTAAATTATTTTTTTTTTATCAGTTATAGATCACATTTAATCGATTAATTGTATTATTGGGAAGACTAATTATCAGGAAAGTGTTAATGAAACAAACCTTGGCCCAGCATAACGAGGGCACCAACTAAATTACTAATAGGTCACATTGTAATCTAAGATTGTTAATGATCTTAAATTCTAAGATTCTGGCAGTTGGCAACATTTGGAGATCGACTGCTTTAAGAGGGTGTTAGAAATACACTTCAAAAGGAGTTCAGCGGAAGATGAAATAAAGCTCAGTTTATTTCAACCGTGTAATAGTTCGAGAGACTCTACAGTAAAGGCCAATGACACAATTCACTCCACTCTAAGAGTTATTTTCTCTCCTATACCAACTGAGCAGCTTGTTTGAGCCTTTCCCTTCAAACTTTTTAGTATTTCTATTCTATTTAAATGTAATTTTTGAGAATATACTATTTATTTTTCTAAGGTTGTGTGTAAGTCTAACCTGCATGTTTTTTCTGCTTAAACGTTTCTAAAATAGCCAAATCTCATCTAATTTATCAGAGAAATAAAATTTAGATCAACGATAATTTTTTTTAAATTTAATCAATATTTATGAAAAAAATATAACAGACCATTTGTTGAAGGTTAAGTAAATTATTTTTTAAATTTACCGGTCAAAGACGGTAGTCTTTTGTTTTAAGCAGATCGTAACTACTATGGCTCCTGTTCATTTCTTTTTTTTTATCCCGCTGAATTTCTTCTTATTTATTATTTCTTTTTAAATATTCCACTATAGTGGTGTTTATTTTTTTCAGTGTCAAATTTGAGTGTTCAACGTTGAATGTGATGAAGTAATATAATTAATTTTAATAATCCGATTATCTGCCTTCATATAATTGATTATCAATATCAATTGATGTCAATCCTAGTTGTCATAATGTTAAATTTATTTGAAATTAAGTTAACTGGAACAACAAGAAACGTAATATGATAACAAATCACGTATAAAAATGACTTCCCTAAAAAATATTCTTTTTATAATGAAATAATAGATAAAATATTGTTTTTATAATGAGAACATAATTATTTTTTATTTTTTGTTTGAATAGAAAAAAGAAATTCTTCCTTTTATTGCTTAATTTGAACGACTCTAACGGAATTACATATCATTACAAGGTCGTCTTCTGCTATAATCACCTGTATGTATACATACAGGTGATTATTTTCGATGAAAATTTCATCTTTTTCGATGAAAATACTATCCGAAATGGACAAATACAGTTCAATGTACATAAAGAAACAAAGAGAAATTAAAAACACACACTTACAGTCTCTAATTTTTGGTTAAACCGTCTTCAGGAGAGTAAGCTCCAACCGTCTCTGTACCACTGCGCTTGATTTCCCTCTCTTACTCTCCCGAAGACGGTTTAACCGAAAATTGGAGACTGTAAGTGTGTGTTTTTAATTTCTTTATGTACATTGAACTCTATATATATATATATATATATATACAGGTTGTCCCGGATACCGGGACGGTTTCATGCCGTTGTGTTTCCGGCGTGCTTGGTCGCCCATTCTCTTTTCTCCTACAGACGGATCATCCGAAAATTTGAGTTTTGTAAGTGTGTCTCTTTCTCTGTGTATTGGTTTTCTCCGTTTTTGAGCTGAGATATATATGTATATAATTCTTTAAATTACAGAAAACACGATACAAAAAAAAATAGAAAATACACACTTACTAAATTCAATATTTGGAACTGTTTTTCAACATCAGGAGAAGACTAAAAATGAGTTTTCTGATTGAATTTATTATGTGTATATTTTTTCGTTTTTTCTGTGTCGTGTTTGATGTTTTATAAGTGCGTGTGGACCGTTTCTTGAATTTAGTATTATATATATATAAAATTTTAGTCATGTTTTCCCATTTTCTTATTGTGGTTTGATCATTAATATATATATATATATATATATATATATGTGTGTGTGTGCGCGCATAATTTTCTCCATTCTTTTCTGTCAGTATGTTGTCTATTTGGGGATTGTTAAGCATGCCCAAATAGCTTTATTATTCTTTACATTTTAATTAATGAATCTTGACCTCACAAGAATTTAGATAGGTCTTATTGAATGTTACAATTAATTAGTTATTGATAGTCAAATTTGCTTAATATTTATGCTTTGATATAAAAAAAAATATAAATTGGTATTTAGATAGAAAAGGAAATAATTAATTACAAAAGAACTTTTTAATATTTTTATATTTTTTTTTAAAAAAGTATAAAAAAATAATTCAGACTAGATCAATCATATATACACATCGTACAATTTCTTATTAATACAACCTACTCAGACTTTATAAATAATATAAACATAAGTATTATGTATATGGCATATTTAGAAATAAAATTAATAAATATATTATACAAATTTTAATGAAAATAAATATAGATGTGTGTAAATTTTTAGTTCTAAAAATTGAATGTATTACAAGTACAATAGTTCCATCAAATAGTTAACAGTGGTATAGTAATTAGTATCTGATGATAAGTTACAATTTAAATTTTTCTTTGGAAAGTAATTATGAAATTATGGTAAATTCTTGAAGCAGTTGATGAATCACCATTACATTTAAGTGTTTAATTGAGATATTTAAAATAATTGGTGGTATTACAAAGTTTACAGTACTGCGAGGAAAACCTCAACTTCCTCTCTTCGTAGGGAAACTTTCTATCATATATTAAGTTCCCACATGTGATACGAATATCATATATGATATTTGTATCATGCTGCATCTTTATCTTGCGCGTGCACAGTTGTGTGGCTCTAGAGCTCGCTACTCCATGGATATATATGAAGAATCTGTGTGTCAGAAAATGTTGTTATAGTTTTGATGGATGGGAGACATCTCGCAATTATGGCAACGTCCACTTTTTGGTAGCAGTTAATCTGAAGAAGATCTGAAGAAGTCTCTTGTGTGGCTCTAGAGCTCGCTAGTCCATGGATATATATGAAGAATCTGTGTGTCAGAAAATGTTGTTATAGTTTTGATGGAGAAGACATCATCGCAATTAGGGCAACGTCCCACTTGTTGGTAGCAGTTAATCTGAAGAAGATCTGAAGAAGTCTCTTGTGTGGCTCTAGAGCTCGCTAGTCCATGGATATATATGAAGAATCTGTGTGTCAGAAAATGTTGTTATAGTTTTGATGGAAGGGAGACATCATCGCAATTATTGCAACGTCCACTTTTTGGTAGCAGTTAATCTGAAGAAGATCTGAAGAAGTCTCTTGTATAGCTCTAGAGCTCGCTACTCGATGGATATATATGAAGAATCTGTGTGTCAGAAAATGTTGTTATAGTTTTGATGGAAGGGAGACATCATCACAATTATGGCTTCGTCTCAATTGTTGGAAGCACTTAATCTGAAGAAAATCGTCTCTTGCGTGGCTCCATGACTGCACTGAATCTAAATTCTCATGCAACCCAGAGATAGTCATTTCATCCGAAGAAGCTGAGAAAAGTTGAACAAAATGCTGAATAATTGTTCCTTCAATCTTCTTTCCTTTTATACCAGCTGCCCTATTTAGTAGGAAGTAAGGCCGAATGAGAAGTATTTATTTACTGGAAAGGAATTGAATGAAGTGCTAAAGGAGACTCCGTCACTGCAGATACCTTTTACTTAGCAGTGTTACGCTACTTTCTTCAGAATCATCTCTTCTGGGATGAATGAGTTTACTTGGTGCTTTTCATCCAAGGAAGTGGATATCTCCACTGTCATATCTCCACTGCAAGTCAAAACATCCATTGACTCTCCTGCCAGCAATTCCAAGAATGTCGAGAATTTGAAGAATAAATGATTCAACTTTATCAAGAATTGTCACGCATATATAAATTTCCACATTAGTTGGACTGTTTTAATAGTAATCTCTCGATTCGTACTCTATGCAAACAATCTGATACGAGCATAATTCAAGTTATCCATGACAATACATTACATAGCAGGATACAACAATTATTTTTTTTATGCTATTAATTTATAAAAACCATAAATTGAACAATTGAAAATGGTGAACATATTAGTGAAAATAAAAATATTTTTATATTCCAACAAAAACATAAATATACGGAATGGAGCTAAAGAATATAAATTTAAAGAGATTTTATCAATATTTAAAACATGTTATCTTAATCGAAATAATATATATTCAAATATATAAGTATGCAACTAAAACGATAAATTCTAACTACAATTAGAAATTCTAACTAACGTTATACTATACATTTATAATAATATTCTGTCTTTCCTTGTGATGAGGAGAAGAGTTTTGAAAGATGTTCTTTGAAATTAGCACAGACAATGAAGATTGAGTTTGAAATAATTTATGAGTTGAACAGTATAGTTTCAATAAATAGCATTTTCTTCCATGTTTGCAAAAATATTTTGTCATGTGGGCCAGATTTTAGCGTTATTAGTGGGAATGTATACATAAAACTAAAACTTAAAAGTTAGAAACACATAAAGGAGACAAACACACGTGGTTCTTTTTGACTCTGACGAAGACGCTTGTTACGGTTGAAAGATCTTAGTCTTGTTTTCCCATTTCATATTGTGGTTTGATAATTTATATATATATTCATTTAAGAAACGGAAAAACGATCCAAACTGGAGACAATAACAGTTCAAAATTGAGGATAGGTAGCACACAAAGTAAAGAAACACACTTATAAACGGGTTACAGCCGTTGCGTCTACAACGTGCTTGGTCTCCCTTTCTCTTTTCTCCTGAAGACAGATTGCCTGAAAATTTGAGTTTATAAGTGTGCTACCAATTCTGAATTTTGAACTGTTATATATAAATATATTGTTTTATTTCATATCTGGAAAAACTGAGATGGAGCGATTGTTTTTTAATACCGTTTATCCATTATTATTTTGTATAGTGGAACATTAGTTCATTATGTCTCTAAAATTTACGACTAGTAGGTATTTTTATATAAAATACGTAGTCAATCTGAATTGATTTGAGTTTTACCTTTGAAACCATTTTAACAGGTCGTGTCAGTAAGGAAGTTAAAATAAAATTTCTCTAATTGCTGGCATAATTTTCTGCTAACACGTTTGACGTCAATGACACCTTGTTCCCCAAATTCACGACTTTATATTGAATGACGGAGGAATACTTTGCTTTCTCTGCTATTATTAAAGATCTATAATTAGTCACTGTTAATGATAAAATAAAATCAATCTGTTAAATTTTTCTAAATGGTAATATTTAGTAAAAAATATTCCAAAAAAAGTTAGAGTAACTACTTTGATTTTTATTGGTTTTCATTTAAAAAAAAATCTTTTTTTAAAAAAAAAACTACATTTTCATGACGTTTTTACGGTTTAAAACAACTTGTAACAAATATAAAGGGATTATTTGTCGTTACAAATATTGTAGTTTTTTTTGTTAATGAGCTTAGCATGAACTTTTTATAGAATCTTTAAAGTGGATTTCGAATTGTTCTTCTATTTCAGAGATCTAGTTGTCTTCTCATTACTTAAAAGTGAACTAGGATAGAAAAAGATGAAGTTTGAAGTTACTCAATTTAAATTACCTCAACATTAGGTTTCGTAATAGCCATCGATGAATATAGAAATCAGGAGTCTGTTAGTTTGTTTACTTTCGTTCTGTCAGTTTCATTTGCTCTCCAAAAATTCCTAAATGATGTTATTTGGAAAGGAGGGGTTCTCTTAATCTTGCAAATTTTTTCCAATCAATCAAGTTTTGATTTATAAAATTTTTTCATATACAATTTGTATTTTTTAAATATTGTTAAAATGAAAAAGTTCCATTTTTGGCATATTTTTTTTGGATAACTTTGAATCATTGTGTGAGTACGATACAATTGAACCAATAGATATTCTTAATTACGTCTTGAAAAGTAAATTAATATATTAGTTGCAACTTTTTAATACTTTTTAAAAGCATTGTTAATACTTTCACAAAAAATGAAATATTTTTGATAAATGCATATTGATATATTTCATTTCATTTTTTTTTTAATTTTATTTACTGAATATTAACATTCTGTGAATTTATTATATCATTTTTATTTTATAATTAACTGGGAGCAATTAAAAATCTTTTATAATAAGAGAGAAAACAATGCACTTTTAGCTTAGTATTTAAAAGCATTTCCAAGTTTGGAAGTTAAGGGAACCAGAGAGTTAAAAGTTTAATGAACTCCAAATGACTAGGCGTAATGAGTGAACATTAGGCATTTTGTTTAAACTCTCAAAACCAAAAATTCTAACATTTTGATGGTCAGAGAAAAGGAGTGTTACTATTGTCTTTAATTAAACCATAAAAAAAAAATTATATTCTTAGTAAGATTATTTAACATTTATAATTTGAGAAACAGCAGTTAAAGTAGTTGGTTAATTTAAAAAAAAATTATACTACTCCCTTGTAAAGATATAAAAAAACCGTTATGAATAAAGTATTTAAATTCGTTTTAATAGTCGTACTTATTAGCGTTACTGATAATAATTATAATAGGATTTGTAAATTGAAATCGTTTTATTTCATTCTTTTGAGTTAATTAAAAGGCGTATTAATATTACCAAACAAAGAACAAATAAGAAGTGTCATCTCAGATTTTAATGAGTTTGCAAGCTCTACTGGTGTTTCTCAGCACTGAATCACAAGAATGGATGATAGTTAATAAGATAGATGCTAAACATGTTGTATACAGGAGCATCATTGATGTGTAGCAAATGGGCAAAAGTGGGGCATCTATTTTCAGACGGATGAATGAATGAGACTAATTTTCTAATGTAAACGTACTATAAAACGTCCTGTCGAGTAAGGTAAATATAGCACAGTTACACCTTCGAATCTCTCTTTAATGTTGTATAATTTTAGATATATCTACACGGAATTACACTTTGGAATTCTAACTGTTCTCGTCTATCTGTTAGTGTCAGGACAGTATTTGTCTAAATATCTTAGTCCCAATTTAAGAATTAATATACTACTTTATACATTAGTTCACGTATTTATTATGAACTTTTATATATATATATATATATATATATTAGTGAAAGTTAGTAGCAATCATTCTTGCAAACATGTTTCCAAACCTTAATGCCAATCTCATAGTTCATTACTAGTTACTAGTAATAGTAACTAATACTAGTTAACATAAAATAAAAGCAAAAACATAAATGTTTTTCAGTTTTTGAGCTGTATAAATAGTCATTCAATGTGTCAAAATGCCAATCCACACCAAAAAAAAAACATAAAACAAATGAATGGATACTCCAAATTTGAAATTAAATTAAAACAGAGTTTGTTTATCTAATAATTTTTACATGTTGTTGATGTTTTTATGATGATATTGAAGCACATGGAATAAAATAATTATCAATAAATTATTTATAACTTAAACTAAAATAATAATTGGTATAATTAAAAATTACATAATGTTGCACGATTTATACACTGTAAGGAATACATGTTACAGATTCTTCAATGATGAGTGTGACATCATCAATATTAGTTATAGTATATGGTCAAATGTCACCAAATCATCGCTTCAAAACCTTTTCACATTTTCAAAACTAATTTAAATGTTATAATTTATGTTAAATGACTCCTACAGAAAGCAGTCTATATACTATAGTTTTATGTTACATTTCCTTCATCGTATTTAAAGCAATAAAGATAATAATATTCTGTAATGAAATTGCAAAATTGTATGTATTATTTCATCTACAATTAATTATTTAGTGATTACATTTTAGAAATCTTGTTCACAGTAATGTTTTCACTCATAATAATGAAATATCAAATTAATTGTAGAAGATTTTGAAAATGTAGAATAATGAAATCATAGAACTCTAAGTTTTGTTCATTATCTCTAAAGGATCCTTGAAAATAAGTAAAATAAACATAACGCTTTAAATTTTTACTTAATTTAAATATTATTGTAATATACACACATACATATCAATACAAAACACAAAACACAACACACACACACACACACATACCAACACTCATTGCATGTAATATTTGTATAGAGCATGTATAATAAACGTTTAAAAAAACCACACATACACATACTCAAACACACACCATACCAAACACAATATATATATACATGTGAGATTAAATTTTCTGCCCACTTTTGTCTTAATTAGTTTTCTGGATTTCTTTTCCAAATCTCGTAGTCTTACTTTGATTTCTTTAGGAACTAGGTGTAATAACTCACCATATGTTTTGCTGTCCATTTTTTTATTGTTACCGACGTTTCGGTCTTCTTCGACCATCTACTGGGTGATTTTTGAACACATACTATTTTAAACTATTTAACATTTTTTAACAAAAAATAAATAGTTTAATAGTTTAGTAGATGTTCGAAGAAGACCGAAACGTCGGTAACAATAAAAAAATGGACAGCAAAACATATGGTGAGTTATTACACCTAGTTCCTAAAGAAATCAAAGTAAGACTACGAGATTTGGAAAAGAAATTCAGAAAACTAATTAAGACAAAAGTGGACAGAAAATTTAATCTCACATGTATAAATGAAGGACTGTTCCCCAAATATACGAATTTCAAACTATATATATATATATATATATATATATATATATACTGATGTAGCTTCTCGACCACTGATTTATCCAGATTCAGAGCAAGGGTTATCGAGGATTTTGGTCAATAAAAAATTCAGCTAGTTAATATCTGCCGACGTTTCGCCAAAGGTTGTTTGGCATTATCAAGGCTAAAAAAAGTGATAGATACCTTAATTTTACGTCTCACCATCCATTCCAACATAAAATAAACACTGCAAGAGGTCTTGTTTTTAGAGCATTGCACCTGAGTGATAATATTTATCACAATAAAAATATTGCAACAGTCAGACGGATTCTTAAACTCAACAACTTTCCTAATAAGGTTATAGATAACATAATACGTACAACAAGTAATGTAGCAACATCCAGAAACACGGAAATTAATAGTATGCAGCCATCCAACAAGTATAAGAGTTTAGTGTACATCAGAGGTTTATCTGAACTATTAAAAAAAGCTTTAACTAATAAAATAGACTGCAAGTTAGCCCAAAAAAATCTAAACACTCTCAACAAGAGAATATTTTCCAAATTAAAGAGTCCTGTTCCTTACATGAGTAATAGTAATGTCGTCTACTCGGTGAAATGTTCAGATTGTGAAGTTTTATATATTGGACAAACGAGTCAATATTTGAAAAATAGGATCACACAGCACCAAAATGATATAAAACATAAAAAAACAGTTTGTGCTCTAGCCAATCACGCATGTACTAAGGGACATTCGTTTGCGTTTCACGAGACCAAAATTCTTGAATATGAAAAACACACAAAAAAGAGAAATTTGAAAGAAATGATAAATATCATGAATACACCAACTGCCTGTAATAAGAGATCTGATATATCCAGTCTTAGTTTAATTTATTCTAATCTCCTTAATTAGCTTTTTGTTTTTTTGTTCGATAGAACAATTGTTAGGTTGATATTGGAGGAATAGATTGTTTTTCCTATGTTGATGGTTATATTACCTTCCATTACATTTGTTATTCCCGTAGGATGCTGATGTAAATAGGGTTTTCATCACAGAAAAGGTAATAATGCTGTTAGTTTTTGGTTTTATTCCCCTGAATATATTTTAAATGTTTGATCTTTTGTTTGTTATTGTTTTTTGTAATTTTCTGACGTACTGTCTGTTTTGTTTTGCTTGAATGCCCTGTATGGAGGTATTCGTGTTTTTGTTGTTCTCCTGCTTATGAATTTTTGTTTGTCCTTTTTGTTTTTGTTAATTGGTATACCGTAGAAGAATTGGTTTGTGCTTTACTTATGTCGTTTCAATAAATTGTTTTTTAGCCTTGATAATGCCAAACAACCTTTGGCGAAACGTCGGCAGATATTAACTAGCTGAATTTTTTATTGACCAAAATCCTCGATAACCCTTGCTCTGAATCTATATATATATATATATATATATTCCATAAACTATTGAAGCCATTATCTGTTTTCCACCTGTTTACACTTATTTAGTCTAGGTATATAACTTTGGTTACTTTTACTTGTTTTTATTTTGACTTCATATTTCTATTGAATGTATGAAAAAAATCCTTAACAAAGCACTGTAAAAAAGTACTAGTATTAATCACAAGTACTAATACTGCCAATAAATTACACCAAGAAGTATTAATTTTAATTAATTAATCATTTAAGAATATAAATACAGTAATATTTCTCATGTAGAAAATGTTCTTTTTTTTTGCACTTGAGTAAGTAATTGAAGGGTTATCAATAATGAAAAGGTTGAAAAACGTTGATTTAGCTACTGTCAAAATTCTCTTTAAAAAAAAAGAAAGAAAATTTAATACTCTGAATCAAAATATAAAACAATTTAAACTAAAGTTTAAGATAGTTAAGTGAAAATAAATTAATAACAGAAGTAATTAGCATTATGGATTAAATGAAATCCTTTTCCAGAAAAGCATTTTCTAAATAGGTTTCAAAACTCCATTAATTCTCATTATTTTTGTAGTACAATTCATTGAAAATAATAGCATTTTAATCTAAATTACAAAAGTAGAAACATTTTACAAACTAGAAGTAGTGACCAATTAAAAAAAACTATTTTATAACTAAAAAGTATAAAATATTTACTTAATATATAATAAATTTCAAAAATAAATTAAACATGAATAATATGAACTAATTAACTAATTTAAGGAATGTATGTATATGATGTGTTCATTTAATATAGGAATACGGTTGTACATGAATAACTGGTTCATAGCTTCCTGAATGCCTAGACATTTTGGGGTAAGATGTTATAAATGTGTTTTTTCCTATTAAACTTTTCTGTAGGGATTCATGTCTTACTCTGACGATATATTAACTTTGAGATTAGCTTTAAAACTTCTTTTCAATATAGTTACAAAAAGAAAATTAGTGACATTATACTGTGAAAATTACATTTTTACAACCAACAATTGTTTCGATAAGAATATTTCTGTTATATTAGGAATTTTATAAACTGATTTTGCTATTTAGAAAAATACTTAGCATGATGAATGTCGTGTATTTTTTTTCTTGGGAAATTAATTAATAGCACCTAAGCATTTACTATATTAATTTATCCACACTACCATTAGTAATATTTGTTTCAACAAAGTATAAGAAGAATTTATTCTGAAATAGATATTTTGTAATAAATTAGATATGTTTTATGAAAACACAATGAAACAGACCAATACATTAGGACATGTATATAACAGACTTCATTAATGTCATACTTTGAATATAATGAACCAAGTACTGTTGGTTCATGATATGATATGATGTTGGTTCAAGATATGATATATTACTTATATATATATATATGATATTGTATAAATCTGTTATCTGTTATCAAGGAACAAATCAACAAAACATGGTCATATTTTTAACAGTATATTAATCAAGGAGAACTGATACTGATTTTAGTAATATATATATATATATATATAATTCTGAAAACAGTCTTATGTAAGGGGGCATTCTATCCTTTGCATTAGTCCGATATATTGACGTCTTAGTGTACGATTGTATATACAATTTTGAAATATTATTTTAAATTTTATATAACTTAATATAGTTATAATAAAAATGACAATAATTATTTCTAATATATTAATTCTTGTTATATTAACACTTGTATTAATAAAATCTGTTACTAAACAGGGAACTGTTTTTTTGACATTAATATACCTGACGTTGTAGCAAGCCATACATTCGTTTTATATACCATTAAAATCGTTAAATAGTTTTAGGGTAGATGTATGTATTATTTTGTTTAAAATGAAGTTTTGTATCTAATAAAATTATTAAAGTGGAGTTCATAGTTGTTTTTGGACAGATGGTTGAAATTTCTTTCAGCCTGTAAGAATATGTGCTTGTTGGTTGATTCGTTATAACGTTGACATTAATGAACACTTAATGAAAGACTTGATGCATTTCTTCCCTGGTCGACTGATGAAAGACTTCATTATTGAGCAGGATATAATTTCCTGTGTCTGCAAGTATGAGACTTTTATAAATACTTGTTGATGAGGGCTTACTGTGGAGCCCATTCGAGCTGTCAGACCGCTACCAGCCTGTGAGTAGCCACTTCTAGACGTTCGTTCAACCTGTTCTCTAGGTGACAGAAAAGAGGTTCTTCGAGCAGAGTTATTGCTGTATCTATACTAGAAACTGAACCTTTGCGCAGTGAAGTTGAACTTAAATAAAATGTTTGCCGCCTTAGCTTGCACCCTTCTTTGGCAGCTGCTTCATCAGTTTTCTTTTTCTTCATTGAAAAACTCCTCAGCAACTAAAACAAAAAATTGAAAATATAATAATAATTTTGTTTTAAGAAAACTTTTCAATTTCAATATGATAAAGATAAAAGGCAAAACTTTATCACTATAAGGACGACAGTTTGTTTTAAGTGTAATCTATACTGTTGCATCGACTTTAGTTTATCTGAGATATATATATATATATATATATTTATATTATAATATATATATATATATTTGATATTTCAATGATTTTATATACTTCTAAGTAAAACTTCAGACATGTATTTCCAATCAAAAATTATATATATATATACAACAGAATCTGTTGTATATAATTTTGGGTTTATATAAGAAGAAATATGGGTTTTTATGAGGATATAACAACAGTATATGAAGAAGATGCCTATGAAAAAGGTTTTAAAATAAAACCGAAACGTCGGCAATGAGAGTTTGATTTTTGAGCCTAGAAAATTTGACCGAACTACGATTAGATAACACACCTATATATATATATATATATATATATATTATATATATATATATATAATTATATATATATATATATATATATTTGTGCACGATGGCAGTAGGTCTTCCCTTAGGCATATGTTATTAAAATTAGCAGCAGCTTCTGCACTGACCAATTTCTATATATATAAAATTTGACCAATGTCTATATATATACTTTTTCATTGGAAATACATGTCTGAAACGGACAAATATAGTTCAATGTAGAAAATGAAACATAGAGAAATCAAAAGCTCACACTTGCAGTCTCTAATTTTTGGTTTGAACCGTCTTCAGGATAGATAAGAGAGGGAAACCAAGCGCACTAGTTCTTCTCTATTGCGTCTCTTCTTGGGCTTCCAACCGTCTCTGAACCAGTGCGCTCGGTTTCTTATTTCTCTTATCTCTCCTAAAGACGGTTCGAACCGAAAATTAGAGACTGTAAGTGTGTGTTTTTGATTTCTCTATGTTTCTTTTTCTACATTGAACTATATATATATATATATATATATATATATTGTAAAAGACGAGCCAATCCCTGTTACGTATTACTTTGGGCACTTCTTATTGGTTGTGGGTGTTTATTCGTTGAACACGTTTCTCCTTAGCACACTCCGTCTGCTCGGCCGCCTCAGCCTTCACTCCGGGAGAGGGCTCGCAGTCCCTACTTAATTTTCCAATAGAGTTGGATGAAGGTCTTGGCGTCCTGGCTTGGAAGTGTACCTCGTCGAACTCGGTGTTTACTATGGGCTTAGTGGATTTCATTAGATACTGGTTGTTGGTGTTTTCTGTAAACTCTATTGATGTGGGTGTATGTAGACCTTTTCCCCGTCGGTTTCTTAACACGCTTGGCTGCATCCGCCGTCCTTCCTGGAGAGGGCTCGCAGTCCCTACTTTAATTTCACAGAGGGCAGGAATGGCATAGGCGTCCTCACGCAGAAGAGTTCCTCGTAAGAATCTGGTCCGGGCTAGGGCATTATGATTTGAAGTTGAAGTTGGTGTGTGTGGCGTTTGTCATTAGACCCCCTTTACTGCAGTGTTTTCTTGAAGAATGCGTGGCGCCTTCCTCGTGTCGTTGCGACCGGTTTCGACCGTTCCTCGGTCATTCTCAAGTGGGTGTAGTTCCTGGCTGGATTGTGCGTTATTATATGTTGAATGCCAGATTAGATATTGTAAAAGACGAGCCAATCCCTGTTACGTATTACTTTGGGCACTTCTTATTGGTTGTGGGTGTTTATTCGTTGAACACGTTTCTCCTTAGCACACTCCGTCTGCTCGGCCGCCTCAGCCTTCACTCCGGGAGAGGGCTCGCAGTCCCTACTTAATTTTCCAATAGAGTTGGATGAAGGTCTTGGCGTCCTGGCTTGGAAGTGTACCTCGTCGAACTCGGTGTTTACTATGGGCTTAGTGGATTTCATTAGATACTGGTTGTTGGTGTTTTCTGTAAACTCTATTGATGTGGGTGTATGTAGACCTTTTCCCCGTCGGTTTCTTAACACGCTTGGCTGCATCCGCCGTCCTTCCTGGAGAGGGCTCGCAGTCCCTACTTTAATTTCACAGAGGGCAGGAATGGCATAGGCGTCCTCACGCAGAAGAGTTCCTCGTAAGAATCTGGTCCGGGCTATGGGCATTATGATTTGAAGTTGAAGTTGAGTGTGTGTGGCGTTTGTCATTAGACCCCTTTACTGCAGTGTTTTCTTGAAGAATGCGTGGCGCCTTCCTCGTGTCGTTGCGACCGGTTTCGACCGTTCCTCGGTCATTCTCAAGCTGGTGGGTGTAGTTCCTGGCTGGATTGTGCGAAGACCTTCATCCAACTCTATTGGAAAATTAAGTAGGGACTGCGAGCCCTCTCCCGGAGTGAAGGCTGAGGCGGCCGAGCAGACGGAGTGTGCTAAGGAGAAACGTGTTCAACGAATAAACACCCACAACCAATAAGAAGTGCCCAAAGTAATACGTAACAGGGATTGGCTCGTCTTTTACAATATCTAATCTGGCATTCAACATATAATAACGCACAATCCAGCCAGGAACTACACCCACCAGCTTGAGAATGACCGAGGAACGGTCGAAACCGGTCGCAACGACACGAGGAAGGCGCCACGCATTCTTCAAGAAAACACTGCAGTAAAGGGGTCTAATGACAAACGCCACACACACTCAACTTCAACTTCAAATCATAATGCCCATAGCCCGGACCAGATTCTTACGAGGAACTCTTCTGCGTGAGGACGCCTATGCCATTCCTGCCCTCTGTGAAATTAAAGTAGGGACTGCGAGCCCTCTCCAGGAAGGACGGCGGATGCAGCCAAGCGTGTTAAGAAACCGACGGGGAAAAGGTCTACATACACCCACATCAATAGAGTTTACAGAAAACACCAACAACCAGTATCTAATGAAATCCACTAAGCCCATAGTAAACACCGAGTTCGACGAGGTACACTTCCAAGCCAGGACGCCAAGACCTTCATCCAACTCTATTGGAAAATTAAGTAGGGACTGCGAGCCCTCTCCCGGAGTGAAGGCTGAGGCGGCCGAGCAGACGGAGTGTGCTAAGGAGAAACGTGTTCAACGAATAAACACCCACAACCAATAAGAAGTGCCCAAAGTAATACGTAACAGGGATTGGCTCGTCTTTTACAATATCTAATCTGGCATTCAACATATATATATATATATATATACACTTTTTTTCGTTGGAAATACGATCCAAAACGGACAAATATAGTTCAATATAAACAAAGAAACATAGAGAAATCAGAAGAACAACACTTACAGTCTTAGAGACTGTAAGTGTGTTCTTCTGATTTCTCTATGTTTCTTTGTTTATATTGAACTATATATATATATATATATATGCAGATAAATCACAATAAACATGTGATGCAATCAATGAAAACAAACCACAAGGAAAAAAAAAGAAAACAGATAGAAAAAAATGCTCTGAGGCCTTTCCTTGTGGTTTGTTTATATATATATATTCTTTGTGTGTTAATGTCCTTCGCTAACCTTATTGGTTAATGGAGGCTACCAGAGTCTCACCGCAGAATGATAAGAAAACTAGAGAGTGTCAACAAGAAATTGGTCGATGCAGAAGCTGCTACTATTTCTAATAATAATATATATGTCTTTTACTTATTATATATATAATACTTCAATGATGTTATATTCTTATAATTGAAGCTGACCATGAGAGAACCTGGAGACGTCTGTGTGACAACTTGAATTAAGACTTGAGATATTAGTTTTTTATAGCAGTTGTTTATTAAATCAGCACTCTACAAAGACATTGAACATGTTTGTAACTGAATCACTGTTATCTAATAAGATGATAGTGGAGTGAGGTTAAATAAAAAATATGTTTCTTTTTATTCAAACGTAGTGCTGGTTCCTTGTTATGAAATTCCTCATTCTTTACGTCTTCTGATTGTAATCTATTGCTAGTAAAACGCAATGTTTAGTTTTGAGGAGTTATTTATCACACTATATAACAACATATATAGATATATATAAATGATCAAAACACAATATGAAATGGGGAAAAAAGACAAAGATCTTTCAACCGTAACAAGCGGTCTTCGTCAGAGTCAAAACTGTTTTGACTCTGATGAAGACAGCTTGTTACGGTTAAAAGATCTTAGTCTTGTTTTCCCATTTTCTTATTGTGGTTTGATCATTGATTGTTATTTCACGTGTTTATGTGAAATCTTTATATATAATATATATATATATATATATATATATATATATATATATATATATATAGAGAGAGAGAGAGAGAGAGAGAGAGATGACAAAAGACAGAGACAGATTATAAATTTGTATATTAATATTATAAAAAAATGGTTATTTTAAAAATTAAAAATACAAAATAGTTGAATTGTAAAGATTGAATGCACGAGCTGTCATAACGTGGATTAACCTACTTCCATCTGTCTAAGTATGGTTCATTTAGATTCATTTATATTTCAATATTTCTAAAACTTAATTTTCTCAGTACTGGGCATATCATGAGTTCTGACGTATAAACTGCATTAATTCTTAACAACTTGATAGATAAAATGTTATTAGATTTAAGTTTTGAACTAACTAAAAATATATCTTCAGTTAAATTTGTAGAAAATTGCCAATTATTTTTAACATGGGACAATAGAAGAAAACTTTTTTTTGTTCATTGAAAGAATTGAATTTGTTCATAGTTAACGAGTGAGTCATTAGTAGTTGCCAATATCATTTTCCTAGCGATTCTGTTGTTGATAAAACCGAGTTTATCATGAGTTGATATTACCAGCTCCAAACTTTTATTCAACTAGGGACGTCAAAGGAGTACGTGATTTCTTATAGACTCGACAGCGGCTAACGGATTTTCGTTATCTCTTCAGAATAGAGTGGACAATCTTTTTTCACCGTTCACATAAAAATTTATTATTATTTGGACAATTTGAACACTAAACTGCAGTAAAAGTCACTATATTACTAAATACTAAACCGCATGGCTGATATTAACTTTAGTTTTGTAATGGCATATTTAGCAATTATGTTAAGATTGCAGTGGCAGTCCTACAAGGGAACACACGTAGGCCAAGCATTGGCCCTTTGTGATACCACACAGTGAAGATTGATTCTACAAGTGGGAGTCCTAAATTTTGCCTAACTCAAATGTATTTAGAGCAGGGATCTTTAATGAGTACCTGACATCGTACAGGCTCGGGACCGACAGTTTAACGTCCTTCTCCGAGGGACGACGTGCTCAGATTTAGTCACCTCCCACGTGAATAAATGGAGGGCCAGGTGGGGATTGAACCCCGGTCCTATCAGTTCAGAGGCGAGCACGTAACCACTGAGCTAGCCTGGCCCCCTTAGCAATCATGTTTATGAAGTACATTGATATGTTTTGAAATATCAGTTTCCTTTTAATATCGGTATTATATTAATAAATAAGTTTAAAGAGAAAGTTCCTACTGCAGAACAGTTAGGTATGGTATTTATATTTAGCGTTAAACATTTACTAGCTTGAAAGTAGCTTAAATCAGCTGAGGTAACGGCGATAGTTTGAAAGTCAAGAGCACGTGCCTTTGTGGCAAAGTAAAATTAGAACATAGAGGATAAACTTTCTCTGAAAAGTAAACAGAATGGCTTGTGGCGGACAATGCTTATGAATGCGGTGCCGAGAGAAAGCGATCAAAGGGATATGCTTGTATTGATTTTACAATCAACCGGAGCGAGTTAAACAAAGATTGACTTTAACTATTTATTAATCTTGCCATTATAATTTCACGAAAAATTGATGAAAGGGGGTACTCCATCAAAACCATTACTAATCCATTATTGCTAAATAATCTGATTATACGTAAAACTTGCTCCAAACCTGAGTATAATTTCATTTTTTTTATTCATTTATCACATCACAAATAACTTGTATGATGTAGTATAAAAAAGGTAATTTATTTTTTCTGATTTATTCATTGTTATAAGAGATTTTTGTTTAATTATCTTATTGCCTTTTTACTGTTATTTATCCGCTATATGAAATATAGAGTAATAAATGTAATGTATTAGAGTCAAAATTCCAACGGAATTGATACCAAACTAGCTGTTTCGTTCAAGGGTTTCCAGTAAGGAATGCACTGAGATCTGCAATTAGCAATCTGTAATGTGACTCGCTAATAATTAAGGTGGGAAGGAAAAAAGGTGATAACTCAACCTTCATGTTCCATATAACATCACAAAAGTAGTAAAGAATATGTATATATTGAAAATTGGTTATATGGTTTTGAAGTTGAATCCAAAGTTTAGGATGAGAAGTTCAAAAATAGCAATGTTCCCATAAACCAAAAAGTTAGATATTCGAGTAGCAATTCTTTGTGAAATTAAATTGTATAAAATTTGATGCATTTCTTAACAAGCAGCCTAAAATTGAAGAAAAAGATGAATCTGGAAGACAGGGCGGGTGACGGCGCCTCCAAAATGATAACCGTTATCACTAAGATACTGGGGTGACATGAGATTAGTTCTGTACAAATAACATTATAATACCTCCTGCAAGCAAGGCAAATATCACTAACTTCTTTTTTTTTGGTAGTTATAACATTCAAACACAAATCAAGATTTTATAAGGTAGTAGTTGAAGAAAATTCCGCTTTCATTATAGAGAGGTTTAACCTAAGACACGCCACTATGTACCTGAAAGGCATTTTTAAAATAAATCTTGTATTAGGTCGAGGTTGTTTACATTGACTTGATACAGTATGAGTACTATCAAATAGTAATGAACCATGCAGAAGATATTAGAGATATCTTTTGATATGCTTAAAGAGTTGAGTACTTTGTTTGTTTAAGAAGTTGTCAGATGTGCATATGAGAATTAAATAAAAGCTTCCTTGTTTCTGCCCTGGTATTTTTTTTGTGTCTCTTCACAAACTGCGAAGCAATATTGCCTGAGTTAACGATTAACACAAACGCTTGGATACTTTATAAAAGTACTGAATAATAAAGTCTTACGCTATTTGCAAAATGGAGAACTCCGTCTTCCAGTTTCCAGGGAATATTTCGAAAATTATATTTGATAACTTAGGTTTTAAAATAGACACTGCTAAGGTAAGAAAAAGAAGAAAATATTAATTTAATCTGCCGTATTGGCAAAAGAGCAAAATAAATAAGCAATATTACAGAGTAATAGAATTTATCCAACACCAGTTCTTTGCTGTGTAGTAATAGGACTTCTGAATATTCATTCCAGGTCTGAAAAAAACCTGGTAAATATTTAGCAATGTTACGAGCGAGCTCATATGCCTTGAGTCCATAACATAAACTTGGTTGAGTTGCTCTTTGTCATTCCAAAAACATAGATATGCTTTGTTGTCCAAATACTGTACTAATTAAAAGTTGAAAAAGCTTTATTCGAGTCCAACTTGTACTTGAGTAGAATAACATCTAATTTACAAACAAAATCATACTTTCTTTAACTTATTTCATATTAAAAAAGTAATTCGATAAATAATTTAAACAGAGAGTGCGTCAGTAAGAGAATACTATCTCTAAAGAGCACATCTTAAACAATGGATGAAGCTTCTAAAGGTAACTTGAACAGTGTTTCGTATCAGGTTCTCAAGCTCTGCTAGTCTTTCTGTTGCCCCTAATGTCAACTGCTATTACCGTACTACGACACATGCTTTATACATATAACTTTCATTAAGTTTTCTAAAAATCATTAATGTGTACATTGCTAACAAACATATCTGTAACAATAGAAGTTTCTGCATCCAAGAAAAACTATCTTTAAACTGTAATATGAATTACAAATTACTTTTATGTCTTTGGATAATAATTTAATAAATTTATCTATTTTCTCGGGCTATATCTGAAATATAGCTATATGATCTGATCATTCCATACATATTTATTTCGTTCATAGTAATAGTAATGTATTATTACTATTACTATTAATAAATCTAACTGTTAACAGAATTAATTTAGAATCGTTAGGTTTCTATTTCAAATTTCTTGTTACGATGTTATTTTCATATCTCTATCATATCTATTAATGAACAGTTTTGGAAAAGAATATCAGTGAATTATTAAATTTCAAGAAGTTTAAGAATGAAAATTTATTATTAAATAAATTAATAATAAATAAAAACATAAATATAAATAATATTAATAAAAAAACATTTTACATATTATTCGAGGAAATATACAAAAGAAGTAAGGCTGTTATGATAATTTTCGGTCCAACATGTTTTGATTTAATCCCGTGTACCTGAGCCTTTTGGTCAAAGCCCTTACTCTGGATATCGACATATTCCCCATATCCTTATATAACGAAAGGGGCGACCTCTGATGTACCCGAAGTGGACCTTGCCCGAGGTGCCTTTCCATGAGTGATTAACTCTAAAGGCTATATAAGTCAATATTTTTTTGCTTTTAGCATGTATGTAATGTTGTTTAATTTGTACTGTCGTGTAGAAACATTTTAGTTGACTTTAACCGTAGTGCTTTCTTTACACGAAAATTTCACCGTTTAGTGGCGTTGATGAATATTATTATTATTAGTTAAGAAACAGTTAAGAATAATACTCTTCTCACTTCAGTTCTTCAACACCGCCATCAATGTCTATAAATTTCTTTTATAGATTTCCCCACACTAGAAAATCTTATCATAGGCAATAGTCTAGGAATTCACGACTCACTACTCTCACGATTCACGAACACTTACTCTGTTGAAATTCACAGATTGGAATCAATGGATATAAAAACAATCTTTATAACTCCGTTAAAATAAATTTCTAAAGTATGTTTACCCTCTTTCCTGTAACAATTGATCGCCTTTTTTCCCCGTGTCATTGAGGGTCTGCTATAAAGACATGCCTCCGACTTTAATTAATCAAGGGAACATTGTGTTTCCCTAACGATTTTACATTGCAACTCTGTCTTTTGCTTGATTAAGGGAACTTTTACAAGTACCCAACATAGTACAGGCTTGGGACCGAAGATTTAACCTCCTCACTGATGGGCGATGTGCTCAAATTTTCTCACTACCTTCATGAAAAAAATCGAAGCCCAGAGTTAGAATCGAATCCACACCTACCAATCCAGAGGTGAGCACACAAGCCACTAGGCTATCCTAGCCCCCAACGGATTAGTTAAACTAATTAATACATCCTTTCCAGGTATTAATATTCTAATTAAAAAAAATAATGAAAATTTTTTTTATAATAAAGATTATAAATTATTATTATTATTATTTTAAAAATAATCTTAAACAACTATTTCCTGTTTTATCTCCTTCAACTCCCATTTCCAGTGGATTTCCCAATCTGCTACTTTTTGCCTACTAACATCCTCTCAAGCACGGTAATCACTTCTCCCACAGCAATTTCATGTCCAGGATGAAGGAATTTTCCAGAAGGAAGGAATAACATGTTTTCACAGCTAATAATACCCGTATCAATATTATTTTACACATATGTAAATAATGGCATACGAATAGGAATTAGGCATTCTGATTAGCGACGACTGAAAGTAAATGTTGATAAATCTCTCTGTTCGCATGTTTGTTGATTAAACTCCTGTTTTAATAAGTAACTAACAAGATTGGTGCCTTTTGTGTGAGTGGATGGGGTTTCTGTTAATGAACTTGTCTAATTAAGGTGAATCTACTTGAGTGTCTCCTTGAGATACAGCTCTTTTATTGAAACGACCAAGATTACATTTTCAATAATTAATATTGCTTAATGCGATTAGTACTAACAACTATTCATTCAATTGTTATATAAATATGATGAAATTAAAATATTATATTTTATTAGGACTATAAAATAAATATTAAAAGAAATTAGAAAAGTTTTCTTGGTAGAAAGTTTTACAAACTTGAAATTAACAAAGAAATACCCTTGACTGCTTATAGGACAGTTGTAAAAGTTTTTCATATCTTGTCAAAATCAAATACTGGGACTGCTTCCAGAAATACGGGAGATAGAGACCAAATAATATGAAAATGAGAAACAATTAAGTGTGGAGTGGTATACTAAATGATAGATATGTCTGCAAAAAATTATCATCAATAGTTTTCTCCAGTCATAATATATTCTCTCTATTACACTGTTAAAATACTTGTACTCGATACTTCGGGATGCTTGGGCAGGACAATGGAATGACAAATCGATGGGCTCAGCTGTTTACTATAACCTGAACAGAATATATATGGAAAAACGAAACAACACGATAACTTTGAGGTATGAGAACGTTTAGGTTACATACTTTGCTAATCAGGTCTACTTGTTCTTTTAAAAGAACAATTATTCTACTTTAAAAGAACAATAAACACCATCATGTCTTAGCCAAGATAATAACGAAGATGGCAAGGACATCCTACTAAGGCGTACCTACCATATTCTTACAAGAGACACTCTGATGATGGAGCTTGGGCTGACTGAACTCTTAATTTAATCAGGATAATTGAGGCCTCGTAAATCAGATTTCGATTGGACTGTGGACTACCCTATAGTTTATCTGTAAAACCAAGAAACATGGTTATAAATGAAAACAGGGCATGGGGCTGTATTCAGGTATCGATTACACCTGAAGCTGGAATCCATCAGATTGAAGATTTATGCTTCAAAATCGGGCTGCCTTAATTTGTTAACATTTCACAAAGACATGCTAAAGTATTATATTTTTTTTTGGTGCTCGAATGAAATTTAAATATGATTTAGTCATCTTGCTGAGGCAGATGTAACCTGACGCGTGTCATAAAATCCTTTGTGCGTGGGAGACTTAGTATTTCTTTTCCTCTCTAAATTTGATTAAATGAGGTATAATATCCCAGAATATTAAAGCTCAAGAGGTAAAGTATTATGTTAGATAACACCAGGTAAAAGTTAATTACTTTTACTTAATACTGTAATAATAATGTTAAATATTAGCTGAAAGCGTATTTTAAAGGAAAATCAAATTTTCAGTGTTATTATTCAAGCTTCTGAAATTCGTTATAAATATTTGTAATTTATTTTGTTTTCATTAAATAAGAATTTTGTATGCTAAAAGATAAATACAGTCGGAAAAGCGGAATAACGAAGCAAAGAAGAAAGCGTTTTTGAAGTCAAAAGGTAATTGAAAGGATGTCGGTACTGGCGGTATTCCCAAGGGACTAGAACAGGCCGTGTCAATTTATTTCAATACCTCAGATAACAAGTAGCCCCATGCCCCAATTGGGTCCCATTCTATCGACTGCCTTTCAGATATGCAGGACTAGAATGTTTTATTTAGGTCAAAGTATCCAATTTTATTTCAACTTTACCATGTCTTTTATTAAATATTGAGATTGTATTATAATCGCTAATATATCAGAAAATTATTTCGATACCATAATCTCTTCTTCCTTTAGAATAAGATAAACGATAGTAGAAATAATTTTTTTTAAACTATTAAATTATTTTTTAAATGATTTTTGCTTAACTTTTTGGGAATCACTGGTTTAACTGATCCCCTAGGAGTGATAATGTCAGCGGCCTTTTGTTTGATCAATGAATCTACAGATTCTTCATTGGGAGTTCTAAATTTTGCCTAACTCAAGTGCATTTCGAGTAGGGATCTTTGACGAGTACCTGTTATCGTACAGGCTCGGAACAGACGGCTTAACGTCTTCTCCGAGGGACGACGTATTCAGATTTATTCACCTCCCGCATGAATAGGATTCAGTTATCATATATGTAAAATCAAAAGAAATAAGTATATTCAACAATTTATTAAGTTTTTTTTTTAACTGAGAAACTAATGTAACTTTTAATAAACAACAAAATCAACCTAAAACTTTAGATTGTTCATATCGACTGAACCATTTTCAACAATGAAGCAACAACTTTAGCAATACTTTAGAGGTCACCTATACATAATTAGCTTGATTAATTCATAGTAAAATATTCTTATTTATTTTTTCCAATTCTAAGTGTTAGTATTTCGGCCATTTTCTCTTGAATTCAATTCAAATATTATTGAAAAAACCTTGGGTTTATTTTGGATCATTAACATGAATTTGTTACTGTAAATATACATTCAAAGAATTCTTAATATGTTTTGTGGCAAATTATATGACAATTTCAATAAATGCTTTCATTAAAATATATTAGAATTGCTTTCATTAAAAAAATAACTGAAACTTATTTTGTTCTTATTAGGTAGTTAAACAGTAAAGCAGTTTAGAGATTTTATTTAATTGAAGGAATAGTGTGACCAGAGTGGTTAATATAGATTACCACCTTTATTAAGGTTAGGCTAACACGCGATACTTCAATCTCTGTTCGCGAGTACCTCTGTTTACCACCCAATTTGATTACCATAGACTAAAGGTGGCCAGATGTTGACTCAGTGTGTGTTTAATAAACTCTTTTTACGAGTACCTCTGTTTACTATCCAATCTGATTACCACAGACTAAAGGTGACCAGTTGTGTCTCTGTTCACCATCGAAACTGATTATCACAGACTAAAGGTGACCAGTTGTGTCTCTGTTCACCATCGAAACTGATTATCACAGACTAAAGGTGACCAGTTGTGTCTCTGTTCACCATCGAAACTGATTATCACAGACTAAAGGTGACCAGTTGTGTCTCTGTTCACCATCGAAACTGATTATCACAGACTAAAGGTGACCAGTTGTGTCTCTGTTCACCATCGAAACTGATTATCACAGACTAAAGGTGACCAGTTGTGTCTCTGTTCACCATCGAAACTGGTTATCACAGACTAAAGGTGACCAGTTGTGTCTCTGTTCACCATCGAAACTGATTATCACAGACTAAAGGTGACCAGTTGTGTCTCTGTTCACCATCGAAACTGATTATCACAGACTAAAGGTGACCAGTTGTGTCTCTGTTCACCATCGAAACTGATTATCACAGACTAAAGGTGACCAGTTGTGTCTCTGTTCACCATCGAAACTGATTATCACAGACTAAAGGTGACCAGTTGTGTCTCTGTTCACCATCGAAACTGATTATCACAGACTAAAGGTGACCAGTTGTGTCTCTGTTCACCATCGAAACTGTTATCACAGACTAAAGGTGACCAGTTGTGTCTCTGTTCACCATCGAAACTGGTTATCACAGACTAAAGGTGACCAGTTGTGTCTCTGTTCACCATCGAAACTGATTATCACAGACTAAAGGTGACCAGTTGTGTCTCTGTTCACCATCGAAACTGATTATCACAGACTAAAGGTGGCCAGTTGTGTCTCTGTTCACCATCGAAACTGATTATCACAGACTAAAGGTGACCAGTTGTGTCTCTGTTCACCATCGAAACTGATTATCACAGACTAAAGGTGACCAGTTGTGTCTCTGTTCACCATCGAAACTGATTATCACAGACTAAAGGTGACCAGTTGTGTCTCTGTTCACCATCGAAACAGATTATCACAGACTAAATGCGACCCTTTGTTGACCCAATGTGCGTGCAATAAACTTTCTTAGCGAGTACCTGTATCCACAACCCAAACTGATTACCATACAAATTGTTTAAAAAGATATCGACATTATATTGATACACTTACATAGAATATGGTACCTAATAGTGAACAAATAAAACAAAATAAATAAAACAAATAATAAAACAGTGAACAAATTTGGATTGGTCAGCACTCAATTTAGATAAAAAAAAACCTTATTACCAGTTCATTATCACTGATAAATGCCATTGAAACAAAAAAAATTAATAATTACCACATATCATATAAAAAATCAAAAAGACAATGATGACCAGTAATTAAGATTAAAAACACTCATTAAAACATGTTATTTGCATAATTAAAACTGTTTAATTAATTAAACTGCACCACTAGTAATATGCTAAGTAGTCAATTAAGTTATTTATGTATATGGTGGAGTTTGTGCAGTAAATTACAGTTTCAATTTGTTGTGGGTATTATTGCAGAAGATTTATGAAATTATATTGGGCAAATAGTAAAGTTAATAATAAGAAAAACTATGTTTATTAATTTTACTTAAATTTTTCATTTTAAATTATAATATTTATAATATTATAATATTTAATTTCATTTACAATTTAGTTCATTTAGTTAATTAATTCATAGGTAATTTTTATTTAATTTCCTCCAAAAATATTTGTTTTTAATTGATTACATATTATGTAATTTATTTGATAATATGTAATTACTATTTTACAAGTTCTTAAAATATTATTACTTAGATGTATAAGATCAATAGTTATGGGTTTCTAAACTGTTTTGAGCCCATCTCAGTAAAATTAAATTTATAATTTGATAATAGTGAAATAATTGAAAAAAAATACAGCAGTTTAGTTTTTCTTATAGTAGGCTCAAACAGTTCAAATTATTTCATTATTTTTTGTTTTTAATGATCTGCCTTTGATTGCTTCTTCAGCAATTGTTTAAAGAACGGGAAATCTAGCAGAAAATGTAATGAGTGATAACTTATTATGTGATCAGTAGAAGGGAATACCCAGAATCACGTTAGTCAAGGAAGTTACTTGACGTTTTATATAAGTGTTCAATTACGCATATACGGATTAATTCTTTGTTTTCCCCATGAAGTTAAAAGATACCTCGAAATTCTCCGTTAGATATAAAGAAATAAGTAAATATTTGAATAGAATATCTTGCAGTCAGATAACAGTAATACTTTGAAGTAAAATGTTGTACACTACAAGAGTTTGATTGTCATAAACAGTCCGTGTAAACAGGGATTAACACTCTTAACCGTAACAAAGAAAAATAAAGTGCGCATTATATTCACACTTTGGCGATTCTAAAACTCATAGGTTAGGTTCAGTTGTGGTGTCAGTCAAACGAGGGAACACACATAGATGGAACATTGGCCCTTTAAGACGCCACACAATGAATATTCTACATCAGAGGTGGGCAATTTGCGGCCCGCGGGCCACATGCGGCCCAGCACGTGTATTTGTGTGGCCCTCGGAGATTATCTGGAATTTTATCTTAATATCAAAAGTTCCTTTGCTTTTTGGTTATTAAAAAAGCTCCCGTGACTTTAAGGATATTACTTTAAGGAAGGTGTGATTTTGGAAGGAAATTACAACATGAGAGAGTGAGAGAGAGAAGAGAGAGTGAGAGAGAGAGAAAGAGAGAGAGAGAGAGAGAAAGAGAGAGCTCTATAGTAACAAATGTTTTAGTTTTTTTATATATGACGCACTAATCTTTTTGATTGTTTGTGATCATTGTTTATCATAAGTAAATAATGAGATCTCAATTATAATTTTCATTATAGGAACAATAAGAAGTTAAATAATTATTGACACATTAATATAGCACACAGTATGTACTTCTATATATTTATAGAAATACATTATACATATAAACTGTATATATCGAAATACCACAGAAATTACCATGCGGCCCGCAGTCACTTGGAAATCATATAATGCAGCCCCCGGTTCACAAAAGGTTGCCCATGCCTGTTCTACATCGAGAGTTCTAAATTTTTCCTAACTTATGTGTATTTATATTAGGGATCTTTAATTCTAATGTAGTGCAATCAGTTATTATGTGGTATTTACTCATTGTAGGGTAAAAATCTAGAACGTGTTCGAAACGCGTTGTTTATATCATTAAAATTTTTATATGTGGAGACCATTTCATTAGATTTTTACCCTACAATAGGGATCTTTAACGAGTAACTGACATCGTAAAGGCTTGGAACCGACGGCTTAACGTCCTCTCTGAGAGACGATGTGATCTGAGAATTTTTCACCTTCCGTGTGAATAAATCAAGGACCAGAATGGTTATTGAACACCTATCCAGAGGAGAGCACGTTACCACTGGACAAAACTTAGAATTATGGTAATTATTCAAGGAAAATCATACTTTTTGCCTTACTTTAATCTAGTATCGCTTGATCGTCTTTGTCTATAACTAAAGTGGGTATCAATTAATAAATGAGTCAGCGAAAGGCAGCGCTGTACGTGGAATCTATAACAGAAACAACACACAAAACAAACTTTACCATCACTAATCAAAACTATTAAAGGGAGAGTAATCCAACTAAATATTGTAGATTAATTCATTCAGTTTAATTTCATTAATGGATGCGGGTTCTATTTCGAGTAAAGGTTTTGAAGTTTATTTATAGCTTGATTTAACTTGAGCAAACACTTGATATAGGGCTGCGTGGTGTCTCGTCAGTCTGGTTGCTTGTCTAGGCCAATCTGACGTCATTTGGAATCTCTTAATCAAGACTTGGTTTGTTTAGTCTAGATTCAGTACAGCTGACTTGAAATGACGTCAATCACGATATACGTTCATATGATTAACAGTCTGTGTGAACAATGAGACATTAAAACTCTACCTATCTGACCATAGTACAGAACCTATCACTGTATTGTAGAAGCTGTTTAAATAGGAAATCAAAAGCTCTCATAACTCAATGACTTGTAACAAAAAAACCAAAATACCACGAAATAAGATGAACTGACAAAACTAAAGAAAATACTACAAACATGTACTTACAAACCCCACAATCAGAGTAGTATAGTAATTCAGCAGTAGTAGGTCCGTGACCTGGAACTGCAAATTACAACGTGCACTACGAAAGATTCGTTGGTCATTAGTATATGTATCAAAGAAAACATGTATATGGATAAATAAATAAATAGTAAAAAAATTATAATAATATGTAAGATTTGAGTAAAGAAAATGCTTCAAGGAAAATAAAATTTCATTTCAATATATTAGGAAATTGAAAAGGCTAATATCAGAGACTGTTTGCGAATGTTAAATATAACAAGAAATTTGCGACAACTTCCTGTTAAACTGTGACGATATTGCTCACCCGGGGGTTCCCTACCTTTGCATGGTGACTCCGCGAGATTAACTTGAACTTTTTTATTTATTTTTTTTTTTTGGTTGCTTCACATAGAATGTGATATCTCACATTGATTTCTATCACCTATCAAACATAATTACGAACATACCAACTTACAAAAAGTAAAATTGATAATATTAATTTTAACTATTAATAATAATATTAATAGGTTAATATTATTTAATATTAAAATGAAATACCATTAAATTTTAAAAATATTAATTATTAATAATAGTTGATATTAATATCATGAATATTAATGAATCTATATAAAATTGATATTAAACATACTTCATTATATTACAAACATTAAAACTTATAAAACATTTTCTTATTAACACATTACATTTTAGACAAATGAATTACAGAGAAAATAAAATTTAGATGGAGAATAAAAACATAAAAAAATATGTAACATTTTAATAAATTAGATTACTATAACAGAGTAATGATAATATTTTATCTTTTGTTTTAATGCTGTTTGAATATTACAACGGTCTGACTGCTAGGTAGTTGATATATTGATTTATGTAGGTTTTGTATGGAAGCTTTACTGCTCACTATGGATTCTAAATTTATTTTATTTTTTTTACGTATGAGTCTCTTGAAGTTACTGTGGACCTGTGCAGGCTGGGAACCCTTGACTGCAGTCAGTGATAAAGTAGAAAGATATGCTGTCCTCATCGGGGTTCAACAAAGATAATCAATCTCTCCCACCCACTGACTCTCTCTCATTCTCTCTCTCCTAGTAATTTATTTAAAACTTTACTAAAACAGATCATCATTCTTTTTTTTTTTTTTTTTGAAAAAGGTTTTGTACGAATGAGAGACTGTGATGGTTTCCTTTATTGGTTTCATTTGTTCATTTCACAAATATATCCATTTAACATTTTTTTTATCACAAATATTCACTAATTATGAAATTTTTTACTGTGTGGTATTTATTAATAATTGGGAAAATTAAAGAAATGAGTTTTCATATAAATATAAATAAACATAATATAAAATAAACTCAACAAGCGTTCCAAACATCCTCAGTTCAAATGAGATAGATCTGTTTAATTTTCCCAATATCATTAATATAAATCACAAAATTTTACAATATACCTATAAATGGAAAAGTGAAAGATGAGAAACCAGCTGGTTTTAACACGATTAGGACCATGTTGTTTGTTTCTAAACTCCCACACTTATAAGACCTTCACTTTTTAGTGCTATTTTAGGGGCGAAAATT
Organism: Hermatobates lingyangjiaoensis; assembly: GCA_026182355.1. NCBI lineage: Eukaryota > Metazoa > Arthropoda > Insecta > Hemiptera > Hermatobatidae > Hermatobates > Hermatobates lingyangjiaoensis. Next base: position 765,334 of record JAPFBL010000057.1, read on the forward strand.
GAGGCTCATTATTTATTATGATAATAAAAATTTTTACTTTATGACCATTTTAACAATGGTTACATTATCTATTCATTCTATATTTGGAGTCTTGACTTGTGAATAACTCAAATGTAGTTACAGTTGAGATCTTTAACGAGTACCTGACATTGTACAGGCTCAGGACCGACTGTTACATGTCTTCTATGAGGAACAACGTACTTTATTCACCTCCCACATAAATAAATTGGGGCCCAGAGTGGGTATTGAACACTGAATCTACCTGTCCAGAGGCGAGCATGTTATCACTGTGCTACCCTGGCCCCCATGACTAGGATTGTAACGATGCCCTGCAACTTAAAAGTGAAAATATCTAGATTAAATAGTTTTTCCAAAATAAGTTTTAACAACCAAATATTTAATTATACCAGCCATGTATAATTAGAATAAATAAACTCTTAATATCGAGATCTCACAATAGTCTTGTATTTCCCCATCCAATCCACCGAAGTGTTAAAAATGGATTTCATTATAATATTTTACTCATTTTATTTTTTAAAATAATAATATATAAATAAATCATATATTCATAAAATAAATAAAGGTTCTTGTTTCTAAAGATCTTAGAATAGGTTTGATTATAAATCCGTTTTGGAGATAATACAAATTTTACGGACTACAGGTAGTTTCAGACCTTTTAAGATGGAAGAGGTTGAAACTAGTCAAATATCTTGTACAGCTTATCTCATAAGACGAATTTATGTATTTACAATTGTAGCACTTCCTATTTACAATATTGTATTTTTTTGTATTTACAATTTGGGAGTACTTCCTATTTTAGAACTTTTTATTCTATATGATGGTAATTAATAACTAAGCATAACGGTTAATTATTAATTGATTAATTTAACTAATTAATTTATTAATTTATTCCATTATTTTAATAAGTGTCATTTATCATGTAAAGAACTAATCAAAATGTAATTTCTTATACTGACAATATATTTTTCATACAGTCCTACGACCATGACATCATTTTAATAAAAATGTGATATCCAAGTTTATTTTAGAGTAAGGATCATTAACGAGTATTTATCTATTTACGGGTTTAAGACCAATAATTTATTCTAAATATAAATGAAAGATTAATATATTTGTAAAAAAAATGACATAAGAGATGATGAGTCAGTTTAAGAATAGAATATTATATAATCAACTATAGTATTTAGAGATTGAACAGTCTCGATTTGAATCATTGCTTTAAAAATAACTCCAATTAAGATAGGCTGATAAAAGTAATGGAGATATTTTTTTTTGGATTAGGAATGCATGAATGAGATGAGACATAGAAATTTTGTTTTGCATTGAATTCCTGAATACATGGGAAATCTAATAACTCTAATAACCTTGACTGCATTCCAGACTTAAAGGACAAAAGATAACATTTGCATATTGTTGCAATTATTCCTCAATGACTCAATAGTATTTTATTGTTCGAATAACTCGAGTTCATTTATGATATCTGTAACAATTTTGACTTTTCATTATGATTTAGTAGAGACATTTTAAATAAATAGTGCATTAAAGTTAATTTGTAATGAATTCACATAATTGTATGAAAATAAAGTATCATTCGACATATTCTTCAGTACTTTCAAACTTTTAACTTTGCAAGGGTCAATAAATAATAATATTTAATTTAAAAGGTTTATTTGATTTACTTTGAAATACTATTATACGTGTTTTTTTTCATTTCTGTAATGTAGGGTAAAAGAAATGTAGCGCCAAAAATCAAGTGAATTGGACGTTTTTTTAGAATTAAAATATCAATAAAAACGAATATATTTCATACTAGTTGTTAAAATATTATCTATGAATTTATGTTTTTACTTATAAAAGTGAGTAAGCTTATACTATATATAACAGGTATGGTTTTACCCATAAAAACAATTATTTTTATAACTGTAATTTATAATTATAGTTTTATAAAAACTAACGGTTTTTATTTTTATGAATGCTTCACAAACTAATGAAAATAGGTTTTTTAAGAATACCTTGAATGAAATAAATGGCAACATCAATTTTACTTTTATCAATATGGGGGCCAAGGTAGCACAGTGATAACATGCTCGCCTCTGGACAGGTAGATTCAGTGTTCAATACCCACTCTGGCCCCCAATTTATTTATGTGGGAGGTGAATAAAGTACGTTGTTCCTCGATAGAAGACATGTAACAGTCGGTCCCGAGCCTGTACAATGTCAGGTACTCGTTAAAGATCTCAACTGTAACTGTAACTCTACATTTGAGTTATGCAAAATCCAGGACTCCAAATCTAGAATAAACAGATAATGTAATCCATTACTAAAATGGTCATAATATAAAAATTTTTCTTATCATAATAAACAATGAGCCTCAATTTTCGCCTCTAAAATAGCACTAAAAAGTGAAGGCCTTATAAGTGTGGGAGTTTAGAAACAAACAACATGGTCCTAATCGTGTTAAAACCAGCTTGTTTCTCATCTTTGTGATTTTGAGAGCTTAAATAGCAACACAGAGAATAATATTTTTTTTATTCTTTTTTATTATAATACCTTTAGTCTCGTAGTTGTTTTATTCTCTGTAACTCTTGGTGAAGATTTTTAATCTACTATATCATTTAAGATATTTTATGAATAAATTTGTTTTTAAAGTATTTTTATATGGTTAACTGTTATCAGTTTTTTATATATTTCTTTGATTATAATTTATATATATTCAGACGCACTAATCTATGGTAATTCAGATAGCACTCATCAATACGAATGAATGATGGATGCATCCTAAAGTTAAATAGTGGTTTGCACAGAGAATTCCGACCATGTGGTCGAAAGAAATGCCAAAAATGCTATCTGTTGTAGAAATTCACTCTATCGCATCACACGGATAATGTATAAATGATATGTAATTTTAAGTAGCCTTCTTCATATTGTTTCAGAATATGTGTCGCTATGACGCCTAATTGAAAAAATAATCACTCTAAGGAATCTGATAACAAACAAACAGTTAGACGCTACAACTTTATTATATAATATCATATTATGATGAAAATCCTTCATACATCGTGAACCGGTCAGGCAGCTTCTACACCGATTAACCAGGTACGATGGATTTGTATACTAGTATGATTTTTACTAACTCCTGAGGAACTGACAAGTTGCGTGTATTTATTATATGAGATAAAGACCGTTGAAAGTTATTTTTCAAAGGCCCATTCTGTAAACATTACGTTGGTCCATATCTCTTTGGAGTTTTAAAAATTTAGGGTCATTTTAACCCATGCAAAAATTATTTCTTGTTGGATACCTAAATGATTACTTACAGTTGATAACCTTGAATTGAATAATATCTATGAAAAAATGTTTACCTACTGGTATCACTGTTAATATTGTTGAAAACCGTAATGTCTCCAAATTACTTATTTATATCTTTATGTAATTTATGTAATTACAGACTTATGCAATGCACATAACAAAATGTCACAAAACATATTTTGGCCAAAAAAGTGTCTTTTTTATCATATAATATTGCCGCCGCCCCCCCCCTCCAAACAATAGGGTCAAATTCACACTATATGGCACATTTTTTGCACAAAATATAAATTTGATCTATCAAACAGTCTGGACTGCAGCGTTCCTACAAACTTTGGACCCCCCCTCCCCTCATACATAGACATCATCAAAACAAAAAAAACGTCAAAAAGAGACTTTGGGGACCCTCAAACATGTAAATTTGTCAAAATCTCGAGATCGAATTTTTTCTTGACCATTCTACTTTTATTATAGAATAAAAAAATATACACATTTTATTTTAATTAAATAAAAATATTATTATTAACCAATGAAATCTCACAGTGATGAGAGAGTTTGTGTTATTATCAATTTAATTGAGGTTAGCATGCTTGACACGAGTGAATTACTCTCAGAGATCGAATCTGTCAATGACTCGAGATTTTATCCTATAAGAGATAGACAATCTTGTGAACGTCATCCCTCTGAGGAATGGATAGCCGTCTGATACGAGCCTGTACGTGTTCAAGTACTGGTTAAGGATCCCTACTTTAATAGTCTTGTTTAAATTAAAAGTCAGGACTTCTAATGTAGAGCCAGCGCTGTTGGTTGGTCTTAAAAACTACTTTGTGACTGTTCTTCATAGGAACAAATCTAGGTAACCTAAAACTTGAATAGGGAATAAGATAATTTTATAAAATTATCTTAAAGCTTGAATAAAAGAAAGCATATTTTTTTGAAATAATTTAAAATTTATGTTAAAATTGAATTAAATATTGAAACAGCCATTATTTTTCACAAATAACTAAGGGTGGTTACTCTGTTGACTATTTCTGTAAATTAATGTATCTTTTATACAGTCTGCGCATATCAATCTCACATCATATTCTGTTCATATCTTACCATGATAATGAACTATTCTTCGAAATGTTCTGCGTTGTTGTGGGTAATTTGTTGTTACATACGGGGTATAACGAGTGACTCTGACGAAAAACAGTTATTCGTTGAATCAGATTAATCATATTTCAGATTATTTTGTAGTTTAAACGTTGAATTTAGGGGCCAGTTAACTCAGTGATTAAGACGCTTGACGATGAACTTGTGGATCTGTGGTTCAATACCCACTGTAGCCCTCAATTTATTCAGTTGAGGGGTGAATGAATCTGAGCGTTTCGTCCCTCGGAGAGGATGTTAAACTGTCGGTCCCAAGCCTGTACGATGTCTCAGGTACTCGTTAAAAATCCCTACTCTAAATACATTTGAGTTAGGCAAAATTTAGGACTCCTAATGTAGACTCACCGATGAAACAAAATGACCGCAAGGGCTAACGTTTTTAACCCGTTAGGGGATCAGTTTAAACAAATAATAAAAAGGTTGAATTTTTTGAAACATTTATTTTAACATGAATAATATAAAATTGTTTCAACTTCAAAGGACAGAAAACAACAACAGCTATTTTCTGTCCTTTGAAGGACAAAAGGAATTGAAAATTATTTTTAAATATCCTAGAACATTTTATATTTAATATAATTTTGACTGGTAAAGATTTGCACACTATTATGATAAATGCTTTATGTTACTCTCATTTCTTACATGTAACTCTTTCGTGTCCATAGAAACTTCCTGGACAATATATAAGTCTAAATTGCAGACTGCAAACATAACAAACATTCCAAGAGGAGAACTGTCATCAACAAGAATGTGCCACCTTTGAATAAAGTTTTTGAGTTAATATCTCATAAGTATCATTCATATTTGAACAGTGAAACTGCATAATTAATAAGACTGAGCAGTTTTGTTTTTAAAGATGAGCTTTTGGCTCTCAGAAAGAATTAATGGATCAACATTTTGTTTTATGAAGTTTCTATCTTAATGATAGGGTCTTGACAAAGCTTTTAAAGGTACAGCTTAATAGTAATGACAGCTTCATTTTGGCTTAAGACATATGTAAACAAATTGAAAGAACAATAAAGCATCAAGCTTATCGCAAATAACTCACTCTAAATTTAACTTTAGAAGGCCATCTCAAAGTAATTACTGTTGTTATAATCTCTAGACTTTAGTTATCTGTGAAAAAAAAAGAAGAAAAAAGAACAAGAATGACAGTCACGAGAATCTAAAAATACTAAGCTGTTGTCAAGGACTGACTCATAGAATTAAGTTCGTAGCAAAAGAATATACTCCTATTAAAAATCGACTAATTGAACGTATTTTAGTCACAGATAGTGAAATTAAAAACTTCACAAAACAGAAAAAAACCATATAATCAATATTTCTTACAGAGGTTCGTCATTAGGATAGCAACAGAAGATAAGATGAAGTGAGAGTTGTTATCAGTTTTTTGAGAATTCATCTTTTTTCTGGTCTCCTGATAACAAACACTTGTTACAAATATCGTTCGTCGTAAATGCTTTAGTGTCTTCTTTTTAATGTTTGGTTATAAAGTCTGAACCGTTTCCTATAGTGTTAATCCCATTTTTTTGCTGATAATGGTTTTACCAAAAATGAAGGATACAGATGTGCTTTTCTATTATATTTTTAGTTAGTTTATTTTTGAACTTTCGTTTTTCGGACTTGATTGCTTTTCATCAAAATATATAATAATATCTTAGTATATATATATAAATATATAGTTGACAGTCTCGATATTTTTTTACTTTTTCTTACTGTACTCCTTATGTTTTCCTCCATAACAACCCTTTACTGAAGATCATTAGTCCTTTTCCTTGCACTGTTTACCTTTATTAGATAATAACCACTCTATACTCCATCTTCTCAATCTCAACCAGATCTTTCTGCATCTAGTGTTCAGTTGGGTTTTTACTCTGACGAAGACGCTTGTTACGGTTGAAAGATCTTAAGTTTGTTTTCCATTTCTTATTTGTGTTTGATTATTCATATATTATATATATAATATATATATATATATATTATATAAAGAGAGAGAGTAGTATTGATGATTATGTAGTAGGGTCTCCAACGTCTCTGAACCAGTGTTCGCTTGGTTACCTCTCTTTCTCTCCTGAAGACGTTCAAACCGATAAAATAGAGACTGTAAGTGTGTTCTTTTGATTTGACTGCTTCTCTATTTATCTTATATTTATATATATACTATATATATATATATATATATATATATAAAATACATGACACAAACAGGATAAATCGGTCAGTGACCGCATCCCGATTTATCCTGTTTATGTTATATATCTGTCCCACGGTCTCAACAGTGCTGTCACACGCGTGCCCGGTTTAAGCCAATAAGAAAAATAAACTGGGAATAAGTGAAGAGCTGAGAAGTAATAAGTGAAACTGAAGAAAGTGAGGAGTTATAAATATTGAAAACTTAAAAAAAATACTGAAGATGATTAGAATAAATTTGAAGTTAAAACTAAAGTTGCATAAATAGTAATTTGAAATAAAAGAAAATAAACACAAAAATAAATGAGAAGTATAAATAATAATAAAAAATATTAATACAAAATAATAAAAAATATAGTAATAACAAAAAATATATACATTCAAATAATAAATAAAAAAATTGGTAACTAAGATAAACATATATAAAATAAAAAAGAGGAAAAAGATAAAAAAAAATAATAAAAAAATCTCTAAGCATTTGAAACAGCCTTATCTCTTTCAGTTTAGATCTGCTTACAACGCGCATTGAAAAACCAGATATGTGTCTCCTCAGATGCTCTGTGTAAAGTTTTACAGTTCTACTCTTTGGGAGAACTCTTCGGATTTTCTTTAATTTCAGTTAGTTCCTCCTTCATATTTTTTACTGTTATTATTTTTTACGTTTTTAATATTTATATTTCCTCATTTTCTTCAGTTTTACTTATTATTTCTCTGCTCTTCTCTTATTCCTAGTTTATTTTTCTTAATTGACTTAAACCGGGCTCGCGTGTGACAACACTGTTTATCTGCAACCGTCGTAAGTGGACTCCCTATCTCAATTCTCTTGATGACCGTTGAGCCAAAAATTGGAGGCTGCAAGTGTGTTCATATCTTTACTCTGTATCTGTAGTTTACTCGTATGTATTCATATATGTATACAAATATACATATAATATGTTACTATGTTCAGTGTACAAAATATGTTCAGCCAAAAACTTTTTCCATAGGTAGAAGCAGAAGAATAAAATTTTTGAAAAGAAAAACTAAGTTTTTAAAAAGAAAACACTTTCTGGATGTTAGCAATAACTATTTAAACACGTGGCGCTGTATAAGTTCCAAAAACCGAAATGTTGGCAATGAGAGTTTAATTTGAACCTGAAAAACTGACAGAGTTCTGATATAAATTTTATTTTGTTTCTACTTCACGGTCGATACTTTTCTCTATGTATATATATATATATATATATATATATATATATAAGTATAAAAGAAGAAGAAACCACTCTCAAGAATGTAAATAATCACCAAAATCTTGAATATATTGCTTCATTCTTATTCATGTTATTATTATTTACATTACAATATACTCTATGTAGTTAGCCCTAATAAAATAAAATAAATAAATAACTGTCGGTTTGAATTCACAAATATTGAGTGCAGAACTTGGTAACTTAATGAAAAAATACTAAATGGTTGTTCTCTTTTTAAATACCATTGAGGGTATTTTTATTATGTTGAGGGATTGAGCATGAAGATTCGGTTGGGTCAGCTATCAAAAAGTTTATTGAGATATTTCTGATTACATTGTTATACAGTGTAGACACATGTGCCTACACCTGTTGAGCAGTTAATTACAAAACAATCAAACACAGCAAGAATACCACTTTAATATTTCTTTGATTATTTAGTTTTCATACCAAGTGATCTTGCGTCTACAAAATATTCAATGTTATCTCATTAAAAATACGAAACTTGTAGATATGTTGCAATTAACAGGAATATAAATAAAAGTAACAGTTCTAAAATTTTCCATTATTTCAGGCGTAAGTGTTTTAATTTGTTTATCCTTTCATCTTGACAACAGTTGTTCTTGAGTTTTAGATTTTCTTAAGGTTTCACTCAAAAAATCCGTGTGATCGAAGTACATTATCCACATTATCCAGTTGATCGAAACAGACTGAATGAAGCAGAGGCTTTCGGACTAGTGATTGAAACAAACTATATGATGGAGAGGCTTTAAGACTAGTGATCGAAACAGACTATATGATGGAGAGGCTTTAGGACTAGTGATCGAAACAGACTATATGATGGCGAGGCTTTGGAACGATTGATCGAAACAAACTATATGATGGCGAGGCTTTAGGCCAATTGATCGAAATAGACTATATGATGGTGAGGCTTTAGGACTAGTGATCAAAACAAACTATATGATGGAGAGGCTTTAGGACTATTGATCGAAACAAACTATATGATGGAGAGGCTTTAGGACTATTGACCAAAACAAACTATATCATGGCGAGGTTTTAGGACTAGTGATCAAAACAAACTATATGATAGAGATATAGATATATCTATATATATCCATCTATACATAGATGGAGATATATAGAGAGGCTTTAGGAAGATTGATCGAAACAGACTATACGATGCAGAGGCTTTAGGACTAGTGATCAAACAAACTATACGATGGCGACGCTTTAGGACTAGTGATCAAAACAGACTATATGATGGAGACACTTTAGGACTAGTGTTTGAACCAGACTGTACGATGGAGAGGCTTTAGAACTAGTGATCGAAACAAACTGAATAAAGCAGAGGTTTTAGAACTAGTGATCAAAAAAGACTGAATGATGAGAAGCTTTAGGACTAGTGATCGAAATAGACTATATGATGAAGAGGCTTTAGGACTAGTGATCAAAAAAGAGACTGAATGATGGAGAAGTTTTAGAACTAGTGATCGAAACAAACTGAATGAAGCAGAAACTCTAGGTCTAGTGTTCTAAACAGACTGAATGAAGGAGAGGCTTTGGGACTAGTGATCAAAACAGACTAGATAAAGGGATTCTGAATTGGAAGTTTCATAATACATGATTGTTAATTGTAAATGGTCATATTAGTAACTACACAGTTATTCACGTATAAATGCAACAGTTTTGTGAATGACAAATGAATGTCACAATTACTATTTTGTATTTCTTGTGGTACCATTAGTTTATCTAATGCCAAGATAAACTAATAAACCATGTTAAGCGGGTAAACATTAATTGCAGTTAACAGACTTTAAAAAGTATATGAGTAAACAGGGTGTGTTACTAACCTTAAGACAACGCTTGCTGGTGCAAATGAACCTGGTGACCGGGGTGGGTTCGGGAGCCATGGCGGGTGACTGGTAAGAGCGGGCAGCGTCAGTCGTACTGTAGCCGGGGGAAGTAGATGGCGCTTATTGTAGTTGGGTCCCCTCCCTGGGGGGGCACGTGTGTCCCACGTGTGCCCCCCACGTGTCACCCAACCTGTTCCCACGAGCATCTGTCATCTTTGCACTTCTTCATTGCTTAACTAATTGTTTTTTTATATTTCAACATTTTTTTATGTATTTCTTTAAATTATTTTATTTGTTAATACTGTATTAATATAAATACGAATTATATACTGATAATGCAAGTGCCTGAATTATAATGCTGTAATGAATTAGTAACTACGCTATAGTTAATTATTATTATAATTATAATTAACGGAATCCATTTTTCATAAGTGGAAATTATATAGTTAATATGTACATATACTATAATATATCAATGATCAAACCTCAATATGAAATAAGGAAAACAGTCAAAAATCTTTCAACCCTAATAAGCGGTACCGTCATAATCAAACACCAACAGGGTGTTATACTATAATATAGGATATCTTGTTATACTATAGTATGCGCCAATTTTCAGTAGACATTACAATCTCATGATTTGACTTGAAACTACAAGGGAAGGGCACAATTTTTTTTAGCTTAGTCAATGTCATCTATTATTTCAGATGATGCTAAGACTTTTCACCTCTCAGTTTAGGTAACCAGGATTTGGGCCAATGTTCACACTTGAAGGAACACATGATTTTGCTGCTGGTAATGACATGAAAAATACATTGAAAACGTTATATTATGATTAGAGTTGCTTGATTATAGTTTTCAAGATTTTGTGAAAGAGAAAATCCTCATACTCGTATTAATAAACATATTTTTTTAATGTTATAAAAAACATCGTGAAGATGTTTCATTGTTACTTGAAAGAACAAATAGAACTTATTGATTTGAAAACAAAATATGATGAGATTTTCTTAGGTTAAGAAAGGAGAGATAGGATTTATTTCTGCGATCACTGTCTTGTAAACATCTTCAGAGCTATGAACACTTACCAAAAGTAACATATCTTGTTATAGAACAACATGCATTTTTAAATGATTGTTTACATCCGTGTATGTTATGACAAGTAAAAAGAATACTCTCCGGCTTCTTGTGACGGTTTGACTCCAAACATTGAGAAACTGCAAAAACAAAATAATCTCAAAAATGGCACTTATGATAATCAAAGTTAATATTGTTTTCTCTATATATAAAGTTCGTGAGTTTTTTGTTTTTTTGTTTGTTCACCAATTTCCCCTGGAGATAGACACCTGAAATTAAATATATATTATTTTTTACGTGAATAATGTTAAATAAAAGAAAATTATCACTATATTCGCCAAATTGGAGCCAGGATAGCAAGTGTCTTGCGTGCTCGCCGATGACAGTAGTGCAAATGATTTATAGATAAATGTAACCATTTTTTTTTAATTTAATATTTGCGTAATATAAACACTGGTAATAAACTAAAGCCATGGAACCAGAGTAGCCCACTGGCTTGCGTGCTCCGATGACAGTAGCACAAATGTATTAAAAATAAATGTAACAAAAATATTTTTGAATTTAAAATTTGAATAATATAAACAATTGTAATGAAGTAAAGACATGGATCCAGAGTAGCCAGTCGCTTGCGTGCTCGCCGATGACAGTAGTGAAAATGTATTATAAATAAATGTAACAATAATGTAACTACTACATTAGAGGTTAAAAATGAATAATTTTAGAAACAAACTTAAACACAACTGTCAGATAAAATACGAATGTTCTAAGGTAATATTATAAAGACACATTCCTTCCATTAATGTTATTTTATGTTGGGTTAAAATAAATTGAATATTTCAATTTACAAGTTTTGTTTGTTTTAAATATATTTCATTGTGTATATAACTTGAATTGATGTTTTATTTATTTAGATTTTTTTTTTATTTTAAAATGATTTTTATTTTGCTAAATATACTTACTGTGTATATATCTTGAATCAAGTTAAGAATACTATATCAAAAGCTTGGGCCATATAAGGATCTGTTTCCGTGCCTTAATGAAAGAAACAAAATTATCCCTGTCAATCATGTTCAGTAAATTTATTTCAATAACTATTGTTATAATTTCTGAGTGAAGTGAAGTCCCGGGTAGTATAGTATATTATAAATTTGAATCTTAAACTGCGATCAAAATTAACTAACATATTAAACAAATACGAGTAATATTAGAAAAACATTGTTTTTCTCCTGGCTCTTTAACCTTGATGCTCTTTGAAAATCTAGTTTATCTTAACGAGCTGTATTCAGTCAGAGACATTATACTGACCAAGTCATTATTCCCCGCATTCCTCAGATAGGTAATTTAGTTCAATCAATTTCTCTGAATACCTTTACGATTGAATTTTTTTTCCAGTTTCAAGAATACAATCAATGATAGAACGTGATCTTTTTTTATCTCAATGATGTAGGATGGGATTTCTTACTTTCTTATGTTCATCAACATTATATTTTTGAAATGTTGTATTGTACTATAACAATATTGATTAACTGTGAAATCTGTTTTAGTGTGGCATTTAATCATGTTACGAAAAGTATTAAATCTCCACACAAAAAAGTTTATTTCAAGAAACTAAACAACGCGTTTCGAACACTTGATGTTCTTCTTCAGGTTACATCTGACCACCCCAGTAGAGTTGTTTCTTGTAATAAACTTTTATGTGTGAAGACTTAACACTTGTCCTAACATAACAATATTGTATCATAATGAAATACTTATGAATTATTACAAAATTGCGCATATGAAATATACAGGATAGTTAATATATAAAACAAAATCATATTATTATATCATAAACATTACATGGTTTTCAACTAGTTATATAAGTTTTACATTTCAAATAAACCTATATCTTTACATTGATTGATGAATCTGGGGTCAACAGTGAATATTTACTATCCTTTTATTACCTGCAAATACTGTATTTGAGATAGACATAGAAAGACAATCTTTCAAACTTTTCTCAAAAGACATCAAATATTTCGTATCCAGGGTATTAAGGAGTTACATGATCACAATGCATGTAGTATTGTCCTTTTATTTCAATATGAATGAAATAATCATTAGATGAACCATGTCCATCCTGAAACTGTGGTGTTTTTAAATTGAAAAGAGGTTTAGCCTATAATTTGTTGCGTACTCGTGGGAAATATTTTTTCATTTAACAGCCTTTCACACATTCAGCGCAGGACTGTTCCCTTGAGGCTATGGTTCTCCAGTCTTCTCATCAGTATTTTTTTTAGAAACTTTTTTATATGTGTAGTTATATATATATATATATTAATTCACAAAGGAAAGAGAAAAACAGATAAAAACACACACAAAAAATACTCACAAAGATATTTTGACATTTTGTCGTCATCGGGCAGAAGTATATATATATATATATATATATATACTTTGTATTGAAAACAGACGGCCCAAACGGATAAATAATTAAAGTTACTACTAGAAAACACACACACAAAAAAAGAGGACTAACACTCACTATTTTCATATATATATATGGAATGTTATAAATACCATCGGATTCCAATTCCCTGAGAGAGTTTTTTATTAACATATTGTCCACGTTATTACGATTAGAGAACACTAATCTTGGAAGGGGGTCCAATGACTCATGATATGGCAAAACTGTAGAATTTGAGAATGAATGGGGCTCTGTTGAAGTATTAGAGAAAGTTTTTTTAGCAACCTTCAAAGCTAAATCGATATATGCGGAGGGTATTTTAATGAAAGGGCAATTGACCTAATGCTGTTAATCTCTTCATTAAGGAATTCAGGAGAGCACAGTCTTAACGCCCTCAAAAACATATTTCTAAAAACAGAAATTTTAACATTTTTTGGAAGGGTAGAATAAAAGTGAACATATGCAAGTACATTCGCAGGTTTTCTATATACACTAAACCGTAAATCTGTAGGTAACCTATAGATCAGGACATCTAAGAAGGGCAAATTACCACTTACTTCTTCTTCTTACCACTTGAGGATATATATGTAGTTCAATGTACAAAAAGAAACATAGAGAAATTAAAAGCACACACTTACAGTCTCTAATTTTCTGTAAGTGTGTGCTTTAATTTTTCTATGTTTCTTTCTGTGCATTGAACTATATTTGTCCGTTAAAGATCGTATTTCCAACAAAAAAGTATAATATATATATATATATATATATCAATGATCAAACCACAATATGAAATGGGAAAACAAGACTAAGATCTTTAAACCGTAACAAGCGGTCTTCGTCAGAGTCAAAACCCAACTGAGGGGTTGGGTTTTTGACTCTGACGAAGACCGCTTGTAACGGTTGAAAGATCTTAGTCTTGTTTTCCCATTTCATATCGTGGTTTGATCATTGTTGTTTATTTCACGTGTTTTTGTGAAATCTTTTTATATACTCGTATTTTTAACAATATTTTTCTTTTTTTATCTAGGTTTGGTTTAGGCCAAGCTAGACCAAACCTAGATAAAAAAAGAAAAATAGCATTAAATATATGTAGTCGAGATAAGGAAAACATTCGAGTATATATATATATAAAGATTTCACAAAAGCACGTAAAATAACAATCAATGATCAAACCACAATAAGAAATGGGAAAACAAGACTAAGATCTTTTAACCGTAACAAGCGGTCTTTGTCAGCAGTTGGGTTTTTGACTCTGACGAAGACCGCTTGTTTCGGTTGAAAGATCTTAGTCTTGTTTACCCATTTCATAAGTTCGTTTGATCATTTATATATATATATTTACAATTAAAAGAAACGGTCCAGCGGACTTTTTTAAATTAAAATAAAATCAAAACGAAGGAAACACACGGAAAGACACAGACATAAGAAGGCCGCCCTGCCTTCCTGCGGGACTCTTCGCTCTTCGCTCTTCACATCTCCTGATGACGACGATGGTCGAAATATCGATGTGAGTTATGTCTGTGTCTTTCTGTGTGTTTCCTTCGTTTTGAATTTATTTTATATATATATATATATATATCGTAAGCTTGTTAATGATATCGCCTTAATCCGCATGATATCTTGTTCTTTATTTCTAACATTTACGTTCTCAAGTATACAGTTTGTTTAGTGAGTAAAACACTAATGCCATTGCATTACTTTATTTGTCATTCTGAATAACAATGTGATAAAGCAATTCTTTCAAAGTGACTCACCATCACTTGCAACAGTCTTTGCATTTTATGGAATAAATGAGACTATTTTCTAACTCCATTGGTAATTTCTCTTTCAAATTACGTAATTTTGTTTAACTTTACTTTAGCTTTATTGTATCAGACAGTCAATATATTTTTTAATGTTGATATATTTATCTGTATTATATATTCAAAAGATAGAAAAAGTAAGATAAGATAAATGGGAGTACAGTAGAGTGTATTATCGTATGCATATTTAAAATGTAGACATTGTTTTGTTCAAGCAAAACGTCTGAGTTGTTGGACTAGCAGAGGTTTCGTTCAGCGACGAGGTTTCAAAACTTAATATTGTGGTTTAAATTAATTTTTTTTGTTTAAACCCATCCCCTAGCGAGCGATAACGACAGCCGTTGTTTGATCGGTGAGATTCTACAGATTCTACATTGGAAGTCCTAAATATTGCCGAACTCAAATGAATTTCGTGTACGAAACTTTAAAGAGTTTCCTGGCTCGAGACAGGACGCGAATCCTCTCCGAGGGACGACGTACTCAGATTTATTCACCTCCAGCGTGAATAAATCGTGAGCCAGGTGGAGATCGAACCCCTACTACCAGCTCAGAACTGAGTACGTTAACCTGTTTTGATATTAGAACGTGTACCCAGCCTTTCGGCCATATCACGTATAATAGCAGCACAGATTGATGCCTTTTAACGTGAAAGCTCTTTCGCCGCATCTTGGGAACACCAAGCTCTATCCGAGGATAGGACAACCAGCCTCCAAGATACGCCCGAGGTGGACCACGCGGAGGCGAGCTTCCACGACCCTACATCACAAAATTAAAAGGATGAAAAGAAAAAACATAAAACTTAGTACTTGTTAAAAGAAAAAAACACTTTATAAGTAAAACAAACATAAATAAATCCTCTTCTTCTTCAGTCCACGGACGTCCAGTGGCTACCACTCCTGGGCTCCTTCTTGTTCTTCTTATGCCCTCAATGAATTTCAAAAAGTCGTCTCTATGGCTTGTCAGGGCAGTTCTATAAGTTGCCGCTACGAACTCTCTCGTCCTCACTTCGTATTCAAAGCGTGCGCTAGGATATTTGGGGCATACCTCCAGGATGTGAGCAACACTTTATGAGGAGTACGTTAACCACTTAGCTAACCTGCCCCCTTAATATTATGGTTAAGTCAATATTAATTAGTTAACTCTGTATGGTATTATTACTATACCATATATTGAATAGATATCTCAATCTTAAAACATTAATAAAGTGACATATACTCTAAAACCTATAGAATAATTGATGCCTTGTGTTATATGATGTTTCTCATGAAACAGTGTAGTTAGCTCAGGTTCGTATCATGTCGTACAGGCTTGGGGCCGACGGCTTAACTTCCTCTGCGAGAGACGACGTTCAGATATATTGACCTCTCGCGTAAATAAATGGATGGTCAGGTGGGGATCGAACCCCGGACTACCAGTCTAGAGGAGAATACGTTAACCACTGAGCTAACCTGTCCCCTTAATATTTTAGTTAAGTCATAATAAGTTAAGTCTTAATATTAATTAGCTAACTCTGTATAGTATTATTATTATGCCATATACTCAATAGATATCTCAAACTTGAAACATCAGTAAAACGATATTTACTCTAAAGCCTATAGAATAACTGATCTTAGTATTAGATGATGTTTCTTATCAAATATTGTAGTTAGTTATCACTATTTAAGTTTATTCATTATTCTGTATTGCCATTTTTGTGATTGTCATTTAAGGTTTTATGAAGAAAGCTGCATTTATTCATCAAATAGGTAATATTGTCAAAAGATTTTGGATATCCACTCATGGAGTTGCGATGAGGTGACTGGAAAACATAACGATAACTTTCAAGTTGAGGTCAAACGTCCGACTACTTTATCTTCTTCGATAATTGATTGGCCCTCCAATTTACCACTGCATGGCGAGACATGTGCGGATAAAAAGTTTAAGTGTTATTTGTATGTGTCAATTTAAGATAACCCTAATGTCTGAACTCTTTTTATCAAAATATTCCAGTGAAAATGTTTTAAAGTTGCTTTAAATTAATACGTAAAGTTGCTTTA
Organism: Hermatobates lingyangjiaoensis; assembly: GCA_026182355.1. Lineage (NCBI taxonomy): Eukaryota > Metazoa > Arthropoda > Insecta > Hemiptera > Hermatobatidae > Hermatobates > Hermatobates lingyangjiaoensis. Next base: position 782,434 of record JAPFBL010000057.1, read on the forward strand.
CTTTAAATGGGTAAAACAATACTAACTATAATTTAATCTTAACTTCATTTCTTAAATCTCTGCTTTCAAGAAAGGTATCTTCAGATCAATTGTAATTAAAAGAATTACATCAGATGTAATTCTGGAAGAACTCAAAGAAATTAACTTGTGTTAATAATTAACAGTACTAAAGCATCTATGGTGGCAAAGACAATTTATTTAATTTAATTATTTTTTTTATTATTGTTTTACAATATACCTCATCAGTTCTACGCAGCTAATTATAAATTGTATTTATTATATTTAATTGTTATATAAACCTTTAGTAACAGCAGAGAATACCGATAAGCTTCCTGTACATTATGTTTTGTGCGATGGAAAACATTGTAGAAACTTTCGTACAACCGAACAATTTCCAACAAAGTCCTATTCTAATACGTACATGAGAATGTTTGTTTATTTCAAAGACCAAGTTTATAGATTTTCATTTTCGATGCAGTTTTGGAGGCAAAGAGAGTAACTCATTTGTTATTTGACACCCATTTTAGTGCCAATTTAGTGATATCATCTATATCTTTATTTCAAGTGTAATAATCTTGTATAGTGCTATCACTTGCGTCTTAATATTGGGTATATTATTCTAATTTAGATTTAGCCATTTTATGAATGCTCCTTTAATAAGTAATTAAATGTAGACAGAAAGAGTGAGCCATTCAATTCAGTTTAGTTTTAATTTTTTGAACTTGAAGGGCTCGAAGTGGGCTGTATGCATTAAAAAGTGATCAAACAGAATTCGCGATATCAGGTTTGTAATTTTTGATTAAGTGAAATCATCAAGGCTTAAACATACACCGTTTATTTCCTAAGAGCGGCCACTTTAATTACTCTATTTACTTGTATACGCTATTCTGGCCTGGCGCTGCCCTGGCTTACATGTAAATCCGTCGAATCCTGTTATTGTAAACCAAAAGCAATTTCCAAGTCTATTTTCTGGCAAAATTACTATCACTATTTCTTCATTTATAGAAATCAGATATATCACAAAAATATATATTATTTAGTTAGATCTTATATTTATTTATATTTATAATATATTTGAATGTTTTCCTTATCTCGACCACTGATTCTGAACAAAACCATAGAAAAACTTTTACCGCTGGAACCAGTAAAAGTGTTGAGCTTCTTGGAGGCGTTGAAGCTAACTGCTGGGGTACATTAGTACAGAAGAGGAGGAGTACAATAGTTTTTTTTACTTTACTATAAGTAAAGTATAGTGATCGTGAAAAAATTCGATCTCGAGATTTTGACGGAATTACATGTTTTGAGGTCCCAGAAGTCGTTTTATGACGTTTTTACGATGATGTCTGTGTGTGGGTGCGTGGGTGGGTGGGTGCCTGTGTTAGCATTGCTTGTTACCACGCTACGGTCCAGAATCTTTGATGGATCAAGTTGATATTTTACACAAAAATGGGCCTCATAAAGACGAAGATCCCTATTGTTTGGGAAGAATTATGCATGATGGGAAAGTCACTTGTTTTGCCAAAAACCGTTTTTTTTAAAACATTTATTTCTCTTAAACTGATAACCCTAGAGTTTTGAAATTTTGACATTATCTTTGAGGTTACAAATGGAACAAACGAAAAATATATTCAGAATTTTAAAACAACAGGAAATATTTTTTTTTCAATAAAATGTAAAAATTTTGACTTATAATTCAATCTCAAACCTTGTGAGAGCGATACAAGCCATACTGTTTGACGGACAAGAATGAAACTATGCCTATAAATAGAACATTATGTGTAGAATAAGTTGAGATATTTTTTTTCAAAATTACATTCACTAATGGGGCGTTACAGTACGATAACTGTTTTCAGAAAATGTTTTTTTGACGCTAAACGGCTGATTAAAAAATAATGAAAATTTGACCAAAAATGGAACAAAAAATTAGCAATTCATAAAAAAAAAAATCATGAAGTTTCAATTACGGGAAAGAGCAATAACGATATAAAAACTCTTGTTAACCCTAGACTAAGAGATCACCTGCTATACTTGTCGAATTTTTTGTATTTTTTTACATTGTTTACATTGACTTAGAAATTTTTTGAGCGAATCCACTGATATAAAATTGATTTTATAAAGGAACAGTTTAAATTGTTTATTGAATTATATGAGATGTAAGAGGAATAATATTGTGCAGGAAAATGATAACACTCACTCAGAAAAAAATCGTATATATGTTATTTGACAAAGGGGAAGGAAAATGATCTTATTAAATACTAAGAAGCTTATTATTATTATTATTTTAAAGATTAAAACTCCCAGTATAATAATTCTATAAAAGACCAAAAATGTAAATGATAATTCATAATCTGAATCTTTCGTTTAGAGATTAATAAATGTAATTATCGTACATCTTTAATTAACAAATCACCTTAAAACAACATTTTCTTCGCAGTTAAAGATGTTTATCAGAGAAAAAAAGGGTAATTTCCTGTTTTAAATTTAAAAATTTTACTTTAATATTCAATGCAGAAGGATGTCAAGTAAACGATGTAAGAAATCTACTGGCTGTTTGAACGAAAGCCATTCTCTTGTAGGAGAATAAATCGTTTCAAGAAATGTTCACTTTGGTTTTTCAAAAATGTTATTACTGCTGTAGTTATACTAATGTAATTATTTGCAAATAATAAATTATTTGTGATGTACAAAAATAAGCTTATAAAATGATATGTCCTTCAATCACTATCTGTACTACCTCAGGAATGATAGGCTAATAATTATATCCCATTTAGATGTTTACGTTATGCTTAAATGAGACGTTATGTTTTATATACTCAAGAAATTTGACATTAAGTTATTTATAGTAAAGTAGAGTGTAGGCCACTCCAGATTTTTTTTTAAGACGTAGTGCTATGGTCACCCTCAAATAATAATAATAATAGTAATATTTTTTTTTTTTTGGGTAAGGAGGTGAAGTATTTCAACTCTGAAATACTTGTTTTAAATTTGAACATTTGACTTATATATTCAATGTGGAAGGTCAAGTAAGCGATGTAAGAAATCCACTGGCTATTGGAAGAAATGTCATGTTCTCTTATAGGAGATTATTTCGTATCAAGAAATTTTCACTTTGGCTTTTCAAAAATGTTATTACTGCTGTAGTTATACTAATGAAATTATTTGCATCAGCTGTGTGATGTACAAAAATAAGTTCGCATATTGATAAGTCGATGAATGACTAATTGTACTATCTCAGGAATGAAAGACTAATAAACATCTCCCATTTAGATGTTTACATTATGCTTAAATGAGGCGTTATATATTATGTACCCAAGAAGTTTGATATTAAATTTACTTATGGTAATGTTGAGTGTAGGCCACTCCAGATTTTTATTGTTTATGACACAGCAGTATAGCTGGAGTACTGATTTCCCAAGAGAGTATTACCCCATCCATATCACCCCACCCTATCAAGAATATCCATATCTTTTAAAAAGAGATTTTATAATTATCGTTCAATTGTCCCTATCTTATACATTACTGGGAAGTATAGAATAACACTCAAACAGAGTGTGATGTAACGTTCTTCCATAATGTCAACATTTCTGCACAAAGACTCTTCTTTGTTCATACTCAGCTAAAGTTATTGTTAACAAAAGCATATTTTTTGTAATTGTATTATTAATTTTAATTATTAAATTAAATTATAACATATTTTTAAATGGCCATTTAATACCATGTTTTGTTTTATTTTGTAACATTTATTGTTAAAAACAAAACACACTTTTGGCATTGCTTACGTTTTCCTGCTTTGCCCGCAAGGAAAATACAGGATTTTAATACGGAGGAGGTAAACAAATCTGAGCACGTCGTCCCTCAGAGACTAGGTTAAGCCGTCGGTTCCGATTCATACAATGTAAGAACTCATTAAAGATCCGTACTGTAAAAGACTTGTGTGAGGAAAAATTTGGGGTCCTATTTCTACAATCAACACGATAAAAGGGGTGGAAAATAATAAAAGAACCACACTTTGCGCTCTAGAAGAGCACTAAAGATAAAGGTGTGGAAGCTGGGAAACAGAAGTGAACAATAATTTCAATGTTAAGGTCCCCACAATAAGAACATGTTTATACAAATGTCATGAATAATCGATTTGAGGAAGAGGACAGTTTCATGAGACTCAAAAAACTACTGTCTTATATCCAGTTGTAAATTCAAAAAAACTTGCTCATCAAATATCAGTTAATTCGATCATAAAAAATATGAGTGTAGACCACTTGAGAATTTTCTTTATGTTTTAATTGTAATTTTAGCCAAAAGTAAATAAAGTGTTTATTAAGATATCTTCTTCAAGAAAGGTTCAATAACCTTCCTAATGGTTTGATAAATGTAAAGGCCTTTGGTATTTATTGCTAATGACTGTATTTGGGGAAGGCCTCATCAGTATGGGCTTAATCTAACTAGATAACGGTGACCTTGTGCTGATATCAGTAAACAGTGAAAGAAAGGAGAAAGTTATAAAAATAACGAGATTAATTTAGCGCTCTTTAAAATCGTATAGTATATATTTTATTTTTTGCTTTACTCATTTGTTCAAAGGTGTATGAACATAACACCTATGTTTGCTCAACACAATTGTCCTAAAGTTTTCTTTACTAGAATTAATAAATGTAATGATTTACCAAAGAGACCAATGATTTTCATAAACCTTTCTAAAGTATGCTGTCAAGGTAGTTTTGATTGGAGTGGTAGTCCCCCGAGAGAACACATAGGCCAAAGATTGACCCTTTGTGATACTACACAATGAGCATTCTACATTAGGAGTCCTAGATTTTGCTTAACCCAAGTGTTTAGAATAATAATCTTTAATGAGTACTTGACATCGTACAGGCTTGGGACTGACGGCTTAAAGTCCTTTAGTTTAAAGTTGTTTAGCTTAAAGTCGTTTAGTTTTTAGTCTTGGCTAGTTACCATTAGGATAAATTAGTTTTAGTCTTTGTCTCAAGGGAATATTCCCAGTACTTTGAGGGTTTAACGTAAGTTGTGTTCGTGCTGTATGTTTATTTATATGTCATGTGTCCTTTAGTTTAAGCAACCGATAACGGAATATCGAGTACCTTGTCGGACATTATATTAGTTTTTAGTCTTTTAGTATTGAGTTTTTCTTAGTTATAAGTTAGTTTAGTTTCCACCTCGAGGGAATATTTTAGTACCTTGAGGCGTAATAAGTTGAGTTAGTCTTGATTGTGTATTTATATGTCTTCGTTATATGTGTTCCTCGAGAGTTAACACTCGAGAATATTTTCTGTTAATACTCAATCTGTAGAACAAAATTATTAAAACGAAAACTAATTTATTTTGTTGGATCCTATTCATTCAATAGTAACTTCCAAGCGTTTTGCCGATTTGATTTTCATTAAAACTGACAAATTGTTGAACCAACGTTAAAAAAACTCAATAATTAAATTATTATTCCTATTCTTTTAATGGTGATACATTTACAATAATTATTAGTGTAGACCACTCCAGATATTTTTGCATTCCCCATTTTTTATTACGATCTGCTCCCCGCTAAGAGATAACACCATTTTGTATTAAAGATAATAAATATTTTATGGACATGATCAAGTTTATCATGACAAGTTATAATTAAGACCTTATTAAATTAAAAATACCAAATACTATTAAGTTCTAACTAATATTAAATTATGTTATTTTTTGGTTCTATATAGTTGCTAAAAATCTTTTTTGTTAGCAATGCATCAATCCATGCAATACAAAGGGACTTACAGTAGAACACTATTAGCCAGGGTAGTTAACTATTGGGTAGTTAATCAGTACTATTTTCTAGCAATGTCAGTTCATTTAGTACCGTGTCACATTTCATTGCGTGTAATTGTCCAATTTTATTTAATTGGTCTTATAAAATCATTCAGTCACGTAAATAATGAGTCAATTGCAGTGTCTGGCGTCTGCCCTGCGATAATTGGTGAAATGATTAACAAGTCCTTCACGAAACCGTAGAACAAAAACCTGGTTTTTAGTAAACTATAACAAAACCGTTATGAGAAAAATGGCATTTTATTTTGCCATTATCAAACTTAAATTAGTGTATTATAAATTACATTTTCTTTAAAGTAAGATTTTTTTTTTATTTTAGAATAGTAACTACATTATGGGTGAAGGTTAGCTCAGTGGTTAACGTTCTGGCATCTGAACTCATAAGACGGGGTTCGATCCCCACCTGTCCCTCGATTTATTCACGCGGGAGGTGAATAAATCTGAGCATGTCGTCCCTCGAAGAAGGACGTTAAACCGTCGGTCCCGAGTTTGCACGATGTCAAGTACTCGTTAAAGATCCCCACTCCAAATACAATTGAGTCAGGCAAAATTTAGGACTCTCGCTGTAGAATCAATCTTCATTGTATGTTGCCTACGTGTGTTTCCTTGTGGGAATACCACTTCAACCTAACTACATTATGGAAGCTTTGTTTTTTCAGTGTGTAAAATAGTGAAAGATTTTTATTGTGGAATGAGCAGTTTTAGATGTTTATCTAAAACTTTAGATGAGTCTCCAGAATTCCACTTAGGTAACAAACTGAACTGCAGATTTCAGATAAAAATAAATAGTTCGATAAAAAATTACTCCTACTACCCCAATGTAATTTTATTATACTCACAATTCTTATAACTAGTAAAACTATTACAATCAAAATTAAACAAATGACATAAACTGATTTAAATATAAAGAGCACAAAACATCAGTTGGTGGTTAATGAGTTTGATATTATGTTTACTTATAGTAAAGTTGAGTGTAGGCCACTCCAGATTTTTTTACAAGCAAAACAATTACAGCTGATTGAACCTCTTCTCTTTGCTGAGATTGCCAACCCCTGATGTTGTCATTAGGTTATCTCTACATATAAAGTTCGTGAGTTTGTTTGTTTGTTCACCCATTTTCCGTGGAGATAAAGACCTGAAATTAAATATATATTATTTATTACCTGAATAACGTTAAATAAAAGAAAAGTATCACTATATTCCCAAAATTAGAGCCAGTGTAGCAAGTGTCTTGCGTGCTCACCGATGACAGTACTGCAAATGTATTATATATAAATGTAACCAAAAAAAATTTTTTTTAATTTAATATTTAAAATATTAAATGAAAATATAATAATTTTAAAAATAAATAATTTTAGAAACAAACTTCAACACAACTGTCAGATAAAATACGAATGTTCTAAGATAATATTATAAAGACACATTCCTTCCATTAATGTTATTTTATATTGGGTAAATAAATTGAACATTTCAATTTACAAGTTTTGTTTGTTATAAATATATTACATTGGGAATATAACTTGAATTGATGTTTTATTTATTTATATGATAAAGTAAATGATTTTTGTTTACTTTTAAATAATTTTTATTTTTCTAAATATACTTAATATGTATATATTATGAACTATGTTAAGAATACTATATCAAAAGCTTGGGCCATATTAAAATCTGTTTCCGTGCCTTAATAACAAGAAAGAACAATTAAAATTATATCTAATTATGTTTATTGAATTAATTTCAATACCTTTATGTTATGTTTTTTGAGTAACACAAAGGGTGACGGGTAGTCTAGTTAACAATATAGTTTATCTCTACTCTTATAGATCAGATAATTTCTTCAGGCCTTCGTCTCCTATTTATGGTTAAAGCCGTTAAAAGCCTTAATATCCCGTTTTACCTTTATCTTGTGTTTTTGTATTTGAGTGTTACGGAAGTTTGTCACAATTCTTTATTAGTCACAGAAGAAAAGTTCAGTCGAGAAACAACTCTTTTCGAACACATAGTATGTTTCTTCATGTCTACCTTATCTCACTATTGCCTTTCAGTTTCTACAAAAATCTTCCTATTTCTACATTTTACCCAGAAACAGACAAACCTGAAGAAGGTTATATGAGTTTGAAACTGAAGTTTTCTAAATCAAACTGTATTATGTGGGGACATTATTTAGTATGAGTAAATGCAATAGCAACTAGGGAATATCACTTATTATTAAAAAAATTAGTTATGAGATGTGATATTCCAAAAATTGAATAAAACTGCATTATTGAACTATTTTTGAATGACTAAATAACACATTGGTAATTTAGATAGAAAATCAGTAATAATACCATCTTTTATTATTATATTGCTGTTGGAAAATAAATTAATCTACCTTTTTTTTCTGTTTTGCTCCATATCTTTTTTTCTAAATCTCCATTGAGTTATGAAAATATTTTTCACTTTATTGACTTATTGAAAATAAAGTAAAGTTATTGAGAATTCTTTCTAAAATTAATGAAACTCCCTATATGTGGAGATAATCAAATTCCTACATGTTGCAAAAAAAAACATCGCTGTAAATTTTACTACAGATTCTCTTGGGAAACTTTTTTTTTGCTGTCCCTTTTCGAAAAATAATCATTTCTTTTTTCACATCGAAAAATTCCAACAACCAACTAGCAAAATCCTTTTTTGCTGTTATAAAGCCTTTCAAAAAGTTATTTCTCCTACTACTAAATTTCGTGCCTAGTGTTTGTTTAAATTTTTATCTCTGGATTTTTTCAACACGTGGAACAGATCATCAACAGAGAACTTGCTTTTCCAATCGTATTCTCTTTTATTTGTAAGTCTTGCTTCTTTTTTAAACTGTGTCAACCTCTTTTGGATATAAAAGATTACCTCATCACCAGATATAAAAGATTACCTCATCACCAGATATAAAAGACTACCTCATCACCAGATATAAAAGACTACCTCATCACCAGATATAAAAGACTACCTCATCACCAGATATAAAAGACTACCTCATCACCAGATATAAAAGATTACCTCATCACCAGATATAAAAGATTACCTCATCACCAGATATAAAAGACTACCTCATCACCAGATATAAAAGATTACCTCATACCAGATATAAAAGATTACCTCATCACCAGATATAAAAGATTACCTCATCACCAGATATAAAAGACTACCTCATCACCAGATATAAAAGATTACCTCATCACCAGATATAAAAGACTACCTCATCACCAGATATAAAAGACTACCTCATCATCAGATATAAAAGACTACCTCATCACCAGATATAAAAGACTATCTCATCATCAGATATAAAAGATTACCTCATCACCAGATATAAAAGATTACCTCATCACCAGATATAAAAGATTACCTCATCACCAGATATAAAAGATTACCTCATCACCAGATATAAAAGATTACCTCATCACCAGATGAGTTTAATTGATGAACAGTTGAATGCAATTATATTGTTTAAAAACCATAACTCTATCAAAAACAAAAAAAAATGAAAATATTTTGAAACATAAAGCTGTTGATTAATTTTTAAAAAAAATAGGTATAAAGTAAACTTCTAAAACTACCATATGTTGATTTTGACAAAAAGTCACCTTGCTAAAATTATGTAAATGACTTCATATATTTTATTGTACATCACTTTGCTTTGGTGTACACTAATATATTTGTACATGAGTTTGCTCTACGTACAAAGATGTACAAGCAACATCCTTTGCTTATTACTTCTTTGATAATTACATAAGTAGATTTCTTTCTTTTATTGAATAGCTGGTCTTATTTAGTGATTCATTATTAATCATAAATTACAATTTTTTTTGCAAAAAAAATGGGATAGGTGTTTTGTTATTTCTTTAAAATTAAATAATATAGAATAAATGTTTGTTAACATTAAAATATCAAAGACAACAAATATATTTTTCCTATTAAATGCAAGTTTCCTATTAATTTGTAGCTATACGTATGAATTTATCAATAAGCAATTACTGTTGCATTTCCTAATTCAGCAATGGATTGAAGTGAAAACGAATGAATCATTGTCAAATCTTGAAATGGCAAACTCAGTGACGTGAATATCTAAATGTTGACAAATGGATTTTGTGAGATTAAATGACGACAAAGATAAAAATATTTCTATAAATTGTAGAGAATAATATTTATAAAGTACTATGCGCTTTCAAATTTTTTTCAAAAATCAATATTTTTTTTCAAATTATTGGAATCAAAATATTTAAAAATTCAAAATAGTGAAGCTAAATTTTCCTGATTGAAAAAAAATCTTGCAAGGAATGCATCATCCTGTTATGATTGATAACTTTTGAAGATTTTGGCGGAAATGTAATCTGAAGACTACTCTTTAGAAGTCTGGTCAAGATTTTAATAGAATATTGTTTACTTCATTAGTACCAGTAATGGTCTCTTAAAGTTACAAACAAAAGTGCTAAAAAATAAACATTTCTGTATTACAATTTTTTAAAAATTTTTACATTGTTATTCTTTATCAATGTTTGGTACAGTGTCAAACGATTATCAAAAAAAAAAACATCTTAAGCCAAAGTCCTGCTGATCTTCCAAGATACTTTCAGTCTAAATTAACACAGAATGAATTAATATTTTCTGTTAATTAATTCTGTGTTAATGTTAATTAATAGAAACATTGATTAATGTATTACTGTACGTGGAACTTTTGGCTTTAGATGTTTTTTTTTTTTTTTTGAAAATCGCTTGATGCTAGACCAAACCTCGATAAAGAAAAATAGTGCAGAATAAGATAATAAAAATAGACCTAGATCAGAAAATTTTAAAATATATGGTCTATATCTTTTTACATCGAAACTTTTGCGGGTATTATTTCGAGAAAATGAGACCCATTTCCTTTAAATTGGATGTCATTTGTACAATGGGGCAAAAGACAGACAGATTTCAACATTTATAAATCATTAACTATTCATTCGTCAATTACTAATGCATAATGCTGAAGTATTATTTTTTTCCTATTTTGATTTACACATCAGTTGATTTTTCAATTTTTTTAACTGGCACATTCTGAAACCATTGCGCCATACTGTACTACACTGATAATGTGAATTTTTATCCGGTATATATGGTTCAAACTTGTGATTCCAAAATCTAAGTTTAAGGCAATTATTAAACAATTAAAAGGTATAAGACAATATTATTGGTCTATGGCGAAGGAAATGACTATTCACATCTGAAATCTGATAATTATTAATGAGTGATTTAAATGAATAAACAATATCCAAATCTAAATAAACTAAATGAATTAGTTATGAGATATATTTGTGCTCATTTGATATTAGTTGGTTTGTTTGAAGCAGATAAAATGACAAGCAGAAGGCATTAGTAATATTAAAAAGCCGTAGAGTTCCTTCAGACAGAGATCAATGCTCTGGAGCCTTCACATAGGAAACGCAATCTTCTTTATTAAAGAACTTCATGGAACCCTTTAATGTATAGTGAACCAGCAATATACAGAAAATATAATCTATTACCAGTATTAAAAGCCATGAAATAAGTTTTCTTTCATAACGGAACCAATTTCGTAAAAGTTATTTGTTTTAATGAGCAAATATTGTTGTAAGTAGATGAAATAAAATATTTTACCCATTCTTGAAATCATAAATATTAAGTTATGGACTCGGAGAGTGTGTTTTAGTTTTCCATACTTATCCTCACAGTATTTCTAATTAACACTCTAATTAAAGAAAGTGAGGTAACGAAACTACAGACTGCCAAAGTAAATTATTTCAACATTTCTTTGAAGAAGAAAATGGTTTGTTGAATAAAACAAAAATTATATTTCTATACAAATGATAATTTGTCATATATCGCCTAAACATTTTGAAACTTTTTAATTAGATATACCAAAAACAATAAAACGGTGTATATTTCAGTTTTCTGGAAGATTTCAAGGACGAAAACTACTGTGAAGAAATAGATCCGTCTTATATATTACTTAATAAATAAGCTCAAAATAGGAAGAAAAATAACACATAGAGTAAAAAAACATGCTTTCTAACTCAAATATTTGGAAAATTCTTCTGCAGCAGAAATGAGAGAGGGTGACCAAATAAGCTGGAGATGCAACGCAGGTAATTGCGTCTTCGACTTGCTTGGTCACTTGAAGACGAATTTTCCAAAAATTTTAGTTAGTAGGTGTGTTCCTTTACTCTGTGTTTTACTCGTCTTTATATTTTAACTTGTTTATGTCTAGTTTGGATAGTCTTTTCTATTTATAAAGTGAATTAATAAATAAATATTATATTCACATAATTTTTTTTAAAATTATGAAGTTAGATGTAATCTTCACATTGAAAAGATGGGCGAGTGAGGCCATTAAGTCATTTCTAAAGTAATAAGACGTCAAGTTTTATAAATATATAAATTATCTAATTATCTAAAAAGCTACATAAAGTTATCCGTGAGAGAATACAGGTTGCGGCAGGAAGATGACAACCTTATCGAATGTTTGTCCCTGAGTTTTTTTTATTTTCATAGAATATGAAGTCTCACTGGGAGTTGACTGCGATGTAGAACGAATGGGATGTTGGTCATCACATTGGATTGAGTTTGATTCTTGGAATTAATACTCGATCAAGCGAATGAATATGGTTGTGGTTGTGAAGCTCAAGTAATTCTAAGCTTGTTTCATTGCAAAGTCCCAGTATAATTAAGAGATATCTCAGTAGCATTATAATGGATCCAACCTTAAAGTTTAACCGATGTGGAGGCATTCCAGAATGTGCAGACGAGTTAATGAACTCCATCGAGTAGTTCACCTTTTCCTCTTGGTTGTCAGATGTTACAGAATCAACACTCAGATAAGTTATTCCTCTGTTGGAAATTTTCTTTAGACATTTTTATTTAGTTTGAGGCAGTCTGCATTTTTAGTTGATGGTATAACCCGATTTAACTTTTTGAGTGCAGTTATTGAATATTGAAGAGAGCTCCACATTAGGCCATTTCCAACTTGCAACAGTCAAGGTGAGAGAGCCTTCTCATTTTCATTAGCTCTCATATTTTGCGACAACTTTATTTGGTGCGATTCATATAATTATTAACATAATAGCTATACCGACAGACGCTGTACTGCCTCACCTATAATACATTGAATTCTAACAGGAATAAAAACTAAAATAAAAAATCTGAAGAGGCCTACACTCAACTTTATTATAAGTAAACACAATATCAAACTCATTAGTAACCAACTGATGTTTTGTTTGATTAGTCAGACAGTTTGTTCCATAACTATCCATCACACCATTAATTTTACAATTTTAATTACACCATTTAATAATTTTACTTTTACTCATAATAATAATAAATATAATCAATAATATAGCAATTTTAATATTTACTGATATGTTGCTGTTATTATCAGTTTTAAAAAGCTGTGAAATAGCATGACGAAACAAAGTATCAATTAAACAACGATGAAGGAAAGAAATGAAGGTTGCTAGAGTCCCATAGATTAGTGTAAAAGCTGTTATAGCTTTTGGGACTTAATAAAAAGTCCAATTTCTATACGAATGTTTTACACAAATAACTGTTCTTCTTCAGATTAGAATTAAAATACAAATAACTTATAAAGCATTTAGAATCAAATAAACTTTGTAAACCATGACCTCAACAAGACCACATGACCGCGAATACGACATCTTTACTGTACAGACGAACTTATATCTGACATGAATTACTGACATTCCAAGTTATAGTAGCACAGTAAGCAAGCAGTAGCAGCCTTTGGTCTGGAACTGCTAGTTACGACGTGCACTATAGTACGCGGATATATTCGTTGGTCGTTAGAATCAAATAACATAAATATTAAATTAAAAAAGTAATTTACTAAGAAAAGTAACTTTTAAGGTACTTAATCATAAAAGGTTATTGTAGATGTCACTCTAAGATGAAAGCATTCTGATACAATTTTTTTGCTATATAACATTTATATATGAAGATCTTTATTATTTGTTCCCTTCCTCTCATCAGTTGCCCCCCCCCCTCCCCCTCTAAGAATTGATTCCACAATCATTTCCAGATTAATAGGCTCAGTTGTGAATCTAATTTTTATTTTACTAACATTTCAGATAATTTTTTGTTAAATTAATAAAAGGTTTAAGTTGAAATTATGGCATAATTGATGTTTTACTGACATCTACCGTGACATGAATTTCAATTGGGTTCTGTTGAAGGTGAGCAGAAACTGCAGTCTGATTGTTAGGTAGTTGACTGTTCTGGCAATTGAATTTACGATTAGCTGCGTGCCTTGTGAAATGGCCTTTATCCGCTGAATCCCTTCCCTGTTTGCCAATTCTCAATACACTGCTTATATTTAAAGCATGGAAATCTATTTACAAATAAATCAATACTGTACATATATGTTCATCATTGAAAGAACAGTTATTCAGCCGATCTCCATTAGATTTTGTAATTAGTTTTGTATTGATCCAAAGGAAATTGTTGTAAAGCTCTTTTACAATTGGAAAAGTTTTCCCCCTTTATTTATTGATTTTCTTAAATATAAGATAACTTGCTGCTGTCCTTACATTTTGACATTCACCTTTCCTTAGGAGGGGTATTCTTTAGGAAAAGTTTCAAATTTATTTTCCTCAACACTGCTTTACTATTCCCCTGATATAGAGATGTTACATTGCTTTAAACTCTGCTGCCATGGAAAGAAACGTTTCCATATCTTCTATGATCTAAGAAAACCTTTCTCAAAGTGTTGCATTCGTACTTTGTGGGTTGCGGAGACAGTTCAGAGAGAGAGTAGCTGCTTTTTCAGAATAAACAGATATTAACTATAAAAAAAAAAAAAAAAAAAGTTGACGATATGTCAACTGTTACTATGTTACTTTGTTGTTTTGCGCTATAAATCCATTTTTATCGTTTACTTGTTTGCCATATTTCTATTTCTAACAGAGAAAAATAAAATTTTGTCGTTATAACCAAATAACGACAAAAATAATTTTATTTTAAAAAAATAAAATTTTGTCGTTATAATAGTCGTGTAGTGGAAGGAGAGGAGATTTTCTCATTTTCCAACCATTATATATCCCTTTAACTATATAGCATATCGTAATGAAGTACTCTTTGCACCAGATATCCAGGAAGAGTTCAGGGACAACACCTGGCCTAACATTAGCACTAAAACTAATAAAATATGTTCCAAACACGTGACTGATATATAAAAATGAGATAAAACAGTGCATAGTAACTCATTGTTCAACTATTGAATGAAGTCAAACATTTTCAAATTTATTGGAAAGAACGAAAATAGAAGATTGCAAAAGAAAAGAAGATGGAAGGGTTTTATAAAAGTGACTTTGCACTTTCCATCAGGGTTGTTCTGAAAGGGTGCATCTTCGTGTCTGCTGCTATTATCTTCTCACCTAATGGAAAGCCAAGACTTCATTTCGAATTACTTCCTGTCATGGCTTGGTCTTCACTAAATGTCAACTTCCTAACAAATGTCTTCACTTCCAATTCCTCTTTTAACTATAGTTTTCATCACTTCATTCTAATACAGCAATACCTCACTTTCATATTAATTTGTATTTCAACATACAAATGCTGTATGTAGTATACTTTTATTATTTTTTTTTGCACATAAGATATATGTATATCATATAAAATGAGTAGTCCCACTATCAGGAATTCTGAACTGAAAGAATCTAATCTGGTATATGAGTACACATGTCACTGAAGCTGCGAGAGCCGTAAAAATACATTCGACGGAATAAGAACTTCTTTTTCCAGGAGACTCACAATTCCTTTCAAGTGGTGCTCCCAAAACCCATAACAATATGTCAATAAATATAAACTGACGAGAGAGATGATGGTCAATGGAAAGAAAATTATACAAACAAACAAAATATATATACAAACAAAATAAAAGTTTATCAGGACTCGGTCAGTTCTTTAGGTTTAAATTAAACTCTTACAGCCAACGTTTTGGTTTTTATTGAAAACCTTTTTCATAGGCATTTTAAAATTTTGGAAAGAGACAAACTAACTATTCCATTAGAGATTATTTTACACAAAAAAATAGTTTGTGGTTTTCAGGAACAAATTTGTTATATAATAACAAGTATATATATAAATTAATCCATCTATTACATCAAGTGTTAAACAGGCTAAGATCTTTCACCGGAACAGGCGGTCTTCGTCAGAGTCAAATCTCAACTCAAATTTTATCAAATCTAACTCAGCTGGGATTTTAATCTGAAGAAAGACGCTTGTTACGGTTGAAAGATCTTAGTCTTTTTTCTCATTTCTTATAGTGGTTTGAAAATATATATATACATAAAGATATATATACATAAACACGTGAAATAACAATCAATGATCAAACCACAATATGAAATGGGAAAACAAGACTAAAATCTTTCAACCGTAACAAGCGGTCTTTGTCAGAGTCAAAAACTCAACTGCCAATTAAATTTGGTTTGATCATTGATTGTTATTTCATGTGTTTATGTGAAATCTTTATATATATATATCTCAAGATATTGTTTTCTTGAGCAAATTACTAGTAAATTCCTTTCTTCTTCTTGAGATTTTGTCAGAGTTAAATACTTAAAATCACTTCTTCGCCAACGTTTCGTCTCTATATTTCAAGACATTCTCAGGGCTAGAAACCAAACACAATGGACAATCATCTTATCTACACAACATTCTACATACAAATTCAAAGAATTTACTAGAACTCGATTCAGGAGTTAAGATAGATGGAATCAAGTACAGCTGTTCAGTGACGATTAGAGACCAACAGTGTTGCCATGTAGAATCTGGTCAAAAGAATAAGCTAGATAACAATAAAAAACTAAATAGGATTTTCTAATAATTTTCAGCGGATGATTAATAAACTGTACGGTAATTAATAAGAATACAAACACTAAATTTAAAGAAAAAACAAAGTAGATGAAAAATAAATAAATTTCAACATGAACGGATGAAGAAATATTTTTGTCATCCAAAAGAGGTTAGACAACTCCACCAATAAGATAGAAGGAAAATGGTTATATATCTCTTAATGTAAATTTAATTCTATGTTTTAATAATTATAAATTGTTTAAAAAAATAAATCTTCTGAAAATATCAAACATTTTGTTGCACAGATGTTTTATTAATTATTTGTTCGCTGCTTTAAGGTGGGGTACGGAATAGGGAGTTTTTCTCTTGTATTCTAGGTTGTTTCAAAGACCCACCCACCCTGATCAGAGAGAGAGAACAACCAAAGCGCAAAATAACTAATATCACCCCTAGTACACTGAAAACCAAAGCTAGTTCTTAATAAAGTGGAGCGTCGCATATCCATAGAAATTCTAGTGGCTATTTTGTCGATTTACTAAGACATAACGAACTACTTTTATTGAAAGACTATAATAAACTAAATTAATTCAAGCTTCAAATAAATACAAATTTTAATTGAATTTTAAATCCATTTATAACTTGATGGTTCAAAATTAATTATATAACTGTGTTTGAAATATAGAGAAGCGAACTTTATTAAAAAAAAGAATCGAAGCATTAAAATAAATCTGTTTGTTTATAAACCATTCGGTTTGATATCATCAGACTAGTGATTTTTCGCAGACAAAGTGTTGCACAATATAGAGTGTTCTTAGATGAGGGTTTTTTGATGAAATTCCTCCCCTGATTGCGATTCCTTTCTTTAGTGCAGTATCCCTTGTGAACCATTGTTTCAAAGAGAATTCTGCAATTTGCCCAGTAATCCGTTATAATTAAGGTTGAGATGAACTTCATATATATATAAACAAATTTCAAAATAAACGGTTGAAGGAACGCTTTTCTCGTCTAAAAGAGGTCAAACAAACCCACTAATAAGATGCAAGGAAAGATGGTTATTTATCTCCTAAAATAAATTTTATGCTATGTTCTAACAGTTATAAATTATTTATAAAAAATAAATATCAAACATTTTGTTGCACAGATGTTTTATTAATTATATGTTTGTAAAAAAAAATAAAGCATCACATTGGGTATATTTCAAGAGGCAAACACAGTCAGTGCAGATACAGTAAGTTTTTATATATACACTTAAAATAAACTGTGTCACATAGAAAGAAACATAACAAAGACTTACTTTTCAATATTTCGACCGTTATGGTGGTCGTCCTCAGGAGAACAAGTGAATTGACGGAGGACGACAGTTAACTAAAGAACTCACTGGGTGAGGGCTAATGCAGTACTGCCACGAAGGTCAGAAATAAAAAACCAAGGAGTCGAGGTCAAAAAAAAAATTAAAAAAGAATAAAGGTAAAGTAAACAAAAATAAAGGAAATATATAAAAATTCTAAAAATTGTATATTTGTGAGATAATAAAAATATAAAAAATATAAAAATTAATAAATAAAAATAAACAACAAAAATAAATTAGACTAACGGTAAATTAATAATTCAAACCAGGTTTAGAGCGTTCTCCTAGGAGTCAAATGTGGGCTTCCTCAGCCAACATAAATACATAAGTCCCTTCTGTTATCACTAGAGACTTATTTGATAACTTGAACTGGGAAACAATCATTGAAGTTGAGGTGGTGGGAATTAGCGTGAGTGGCGACAGACTGCTGCGTTTGCAAACGAAAGCCTGTGATTATTCATCGCAAGGTCCAGCATCGTTCAGCATTATTCGGCTAGCGATGAAATTAGGGGTATAACCACGCTGAGTGAATTTGCATTTGAGTTTTTGAATATTGGTTTTCTTATCTTTGGGATTACTACAGAGGCGATGAAGTCGGATAGAAAGAGACCGTGAGATAGATTTTTTTATATAAGGAGGGTGACAACCTTTTTAAAGGAGGTAGTTTTAGGCGTTGATGGGCTTAACGTGAACAGACGTCGTGAAGGTCCCATCGTTAAGAGTGATGTCAAGATCTAGAAAACTTATGTTATTGAGAGAGAATGGTATATAGTAGCTTTCTCCACCTATATTTCTTTTATATACCATATTTCCGAAGATTCTTCAGAAATAACATTCCTTCGCGGCAACACTGCTTTAGCTCTCACCCAGTGAGTTCTTTAGTTGATTGTCGTTCCTCCATCAACAAACTTCTTCTCCTGAGAACAACCGCCATAACAGTCGAAATATTGAAAAGTGAGTCTTTGTTATGTTTCTTTCTATGTGCCACAGTTTATTTGAAGTGTAATCAGTCCTGCCGGACCACATTTCGTTTATCAGGTATACATATATAAACTTTATGCTTATATCATTCTTCATTAATGTTCACGAAATATTTTCCAATTTCTTTTTTTTTTACATTTTAAGTAATAGACGGAACAAAACATTTTTTCAAATATAATTATTATAACTATTTAATTATTTATAATCTAATTGCTCTTTTCGATTTGTATCGGTTTGGCACTATCAAGATAATTTAAACGTAATTTATATTATTGTAGTTAAGGGAAGAGACGTGTACAGTATATACACACATTATATATACAGTTATACACTACAACATTTCTGAGTTAATTTAAAATAATCCAAGTTTAATATAAGATGGTCTAAGTTTAATTTAAAAAAAAGCCAACTTAAATTAAAATAATCCACGTGTAATTTATAATAATTGTAGCTAAAATAAAATGATCCCAGTTTAATTTAAAGCAACTCAAGGTTAAATTAAAAGTACTTAAGTTTAATTTAATATTGTTCAAATTTATATTTAAAACAGTTTGCCAACTTGAAAATAGATATTACTTTCACTGAATTTTAAATTAAACTTGTATTATTTTAAATTAACCCAAAAAGTTTTAGTTTGTTCTCATAACAATTATTTTTGACACATTTTTGTTCACTTTCCTGATCGAATATTACTTGAATTCAATTCCTATTTTGATTGTATATTTTAGCTATTTCTAAGGTCAAATTGTAAAAAATAATGTAGGAATATGTTTTACAAAAATATATACTGACGCTATTTAAAAAATTTACATGTATATATGTACAATAAAGTGTTTCTTAAAGTTACTAAGCATAAATGAAAATATGAAAGTCAAATTAATTAAACCATTGTTATTACAATAGTAAAGGAAGTAATTTATACAAAAGGTCTAATTAAATTATATTATTTTATGTTAAATTTGGTCTATTAATAAGCCCAAGTAATGCGAATTAACTGTACTTAATTTAAATTAAACTTGGATTATTTTGAATTAACCTGAAAGAGTTATATAGTTAATTCATGTATGGTTCTCATGTACTTCATTTGTTGGTGGCAACATTTGGCTGCAACATTATTATTGTCATTTAACTTTCCAGTTAGCTCAAGAATTCTAAATATTTATATTTCCATGTTTCATAACATGAAACATTTCGATACCATAAGTTTCCATGTATACCTTCGCCAAGCTTCTCACTAAATCATGTATTAATTCATCTAGTCCGTCCTGAAGCGATGTCAGTTGTCCTTTATCCCAGTATGAGGAGCCACTCAAAGTAACTAAACCGTCATATAACTCCTTTCTTCCTTTGAATTTTAACTGACAAGTCGTTACCTGACAGAAGTAGGCGTTAAGGTAATATTACTCTTTCCAGGCAACACGTTATGAGCCCTTTCAAGCATACCGATGAATATTTGGACCATCATTATTGAAATTCTTTGCGCAATAATGAAACTCATAAATCAGAAATATTTGACACATAAGATTTGGATCATTCTTTAAGTAATAAAAGTAATTTTTGTTTTAAAAGTAATTGTTACTAATTGAACTTGATTTGAGAACAATGTTAGCTATATAGGAAGTATATATTTTGACATTTTTATTATCCATCATTTTCCTTTATACAAAAATATAATATAATACGAGTATAATATAAAAACCCGAGATACCCAAGCCGAAGAAAGCGAAAGCCAAAACCTCAACGGTTAAGAAGTCAATCACTAAAGTGAAGAAAACTCCAGCTAAAAAAGCTGCCAGCAAAAACTAGGAAACTACTGGGTGAATGAAAATCATGTAAAAAGTCAGTTGGGTTTTTGACTCTGACGAAGACCGCTTGTTACGGTTGAAAGATCTTAGTCTTGTTTTCCCATTTCATATTGTGGTTTGATCAAAAATATAATATATATTGTAAGAATAGTGATTTAGGAATACTGGAACACGTGCTATCAGTCAGGTTAGTATAGGGACATTGTCCTCCTAGCAATGACATCACCAAGACTAGATATCGTAATACAAATATTGAGTAGACGCAAACAGAGTCATACGAGAGTATTCTCTATCATACATGGGCAGTCACATCAACTCCTTGGAATTCATGGTTACTTCAACTTGGAACTACTACCCCAGTGCGTGCAAACCAACCACACTGAACAAGAATGTGCAATTTATCATAGATATAAAATACAATAGTTAGTTAACTTGTGAATAGAATGAAATGAAAATTCGACTGTTTCCACAACGCTAGGTACTACTACCTAACAACAGCTAGGTACTACTACCTAGCATGAGGAGAAAAAGAGGTTTCTTCTACTGGAAACACACATAGACCTTAAAGGTCTTTAATATCAAACGAATGAAATTATTTTAGGCTAAAAGCTGAAAATTATGCAAATTAAAAGTATATTTAAATTGAATTGTAAATAGAAAAGTTGTAGCTCATGATTTTTATCTTTCACTTGAGAAAAAACTAGTGATAATTGATTAAAAAGTATCCCAGCTAGGTGTGACGCAAAAATGTTGCCATTTTAATAAAAAAAAAACAATAAAATATAAAAAAAGAAAAAATAAAAAAATTCTCTATGTAAATGAGAAAAAATATGAATAAATATATGATTTAAACTTTGTGATGTTGCACTGTTTAAGTCAGTTAATTGATTTAATCCGTTAATTGATTGATTAGAGTATGACGGAAAACTGAGGAGGAAATGTTATAAATCACCTGAAAAGGAGTACAGTGTGCAATGTGTCTCGGCCAAGGACTTGCAGCCTTGTTTATCTATAAATTATTGGTATAGCATAGGGAAAGCACTCAAAATGTCACCACAAAACTTCCTTCGATATTTTGGCATCTGTCGTGATTAGGAGAGGTGCTAGTCTTGAGTGACTCTTGATTAATAATTATCTATATATCAAATTTATATATATATATAATACACTTTTTGATGGAAATACGATCCGAAACGGACAAATATAGATCACTGTACAAAAACACATCGAGAAATTAGAAGCACACACAGTCTCTAATTTTTTGTTTGAACCGTCTAACCGTCAGGAGAGATAAGAGAGGGAAACCAATTGTTGGTCTCCAACCGTCTCTGAACCAGTGTGCTTGGTTTCCCTCCCTTATCACTTCTGAAGACTGTTCAAACCAAAAATTAGAAACTGTAAGTGTGTACTTTTAATTTCTCTATGTGTCATTTTGTACGTTGAACTATATATATGTATATTGGTAACCTGATATATATATCTTCAGGTAACCTGAAGAACTGGCCAATTCCTGATAAACTTTATTTGTTTTCTATTTCACAGTCAATACTTTTATCATATTTATATATTTGGGATAACGATTCTGCGATTCTATGAGAATATAAGAACTTCTGTCTACGAAAAAGGTTTTAAATAAAAACTAAAACATTAAATTTGAACCAGAAGAACTCACCGAGTCCTGATAAACTTTAATTTTTATATATATATAATATATATATATTATATATATATATATATATATATATATATTATTATGTGTGTGTGTGTGTGTGTATGTTATGTCGACAATAATATAGGCTGATTTGAATATAACGTTTATGTAGTTATTTCATTACAATAGCAAATCAGCAAGCCTTGAAGATATCTACAAATATCGACAAAACGTCGGCATAAAGGTGTTGTATTGTTTGAAGTTAGACCAAACCTCCGTCACTCGGAGAAGGACGTTAAACAGTCGGTCCTGAACCTGTACGATGTTAGATACTCGTTAAAGATCCCTACTCTAAATACACTTCAGTTAGGCAAAATTTAGGACGCCCACTGTAGAATCAATGTTCATTGTGTGGTATCACAAAGGGCCAATGCTCGGCCTACGTGTGTTCCCTTGTGGGACAGCCACTGCAACCTAACCTAACCTAGACCAAACTTCGGTAAAAAAGAAAATAATAATATATATATATATATATGAATTATCTCATGGAAATAGTTATTTGTATTTTTTCTATTCTGTTTGTAACTTTCTTTATCGTTTTTCAACTCAATTTTTTAAAAACTTAGTCTCTACTTAAGAACAACTGATAAATAAATACAGGAGGGTTGAGAATCATATATTATATGTTGATGCACTCGTACTTATAATAGCTTTCTAAAGAGAGGTGTTTTTGAATTATTCCAAATGCAGCAATCACTAAATCTACTGTAATGACGATATTTCACGGCAATTCAGATCAACAAGCCGACATTATGAGATTAATAGATTAAAATCGGTGGTCTTTCTGTACATGATTTGATTGCGCATTAAACCAAAAACCACAAATCATTACATTAAATTCCGGTTATGTTTGCAGAGTGAGGATTAGCGGCTCTTGTAATTTTGAAAGGGTCACGAAATCAACACCGTTGAATGGGGTAGTATGATTTATTATCATCTACTGTTTAATTCATCCTACCTTTAAGGGAAAACGAGTCTCTATTTAAAAAGCGTGTTTAAACTAGATTAACTTCATTAACTGTTTCAAGATTTCTCAATTGTTTTTCTGGCTTGCTATTATTTATTCAATTAAAGCTACTAATAAGTTTATTCTTTTTAGCTGAAATCATATTACACTTCCTTGTATTGGCAATTCACTGTATTGACAACGTAAATAATGTACATGCATAAAGTTAGTACCACTGAAGTTATTATGATTTATATTATTAATATGAGAAACCGTCGTACAGTTTCTTAACTCAATAAGAACTAGTAATAATATCAAGATAGCAGTGGACTTGACAGATAATCCCTTCATTACAGCACAGTAGGTTAATTGCTATCGAAGATGGACAACGTCCGAAAACGCTCCAACAACTCCAAGATCATATTACGAGGTGCGACGGTTTTCCATATTAATAATATAAATAACTAAGTGTTTAGGAATCATGTCTCTCTCTGTTACGATGTCGACGTTAGCAACCATGCTCCTGGGCTCAGTGTTGCTTATAGTTCAGTATCATAACCGGTAGAAATATCCCTAAAAAAGAACAGTGTATACGAAATTCTCAAACATTAAACTGAAGAAACATGAAGAGCACGTGACTAGTGATCCGGCAAGACATATCTATAAATGAGGTGGCTTAAAATGAATTCATTAGACATATTGAAATTAGACTCAGTTTAAATAAAACCCTATAGTAATATGGTTAATTAAGAAACATATGAAGCGATATGGCCATATTTTAATGATCAAACAAAAGCAGATTGGGGTGAGCTAAGAAGGGTTAGCCACCCCATTGGTCAAACGTGTAAGACTGAGCGCACGGTTATGAATAGGAAGTAATTGGGAATTGTATGCCCGCGTGACAAATACTTCAACAATTGTCATTGCAATTTCATTTCCGCTTCAATTCAATCAAAAGGTAATTAAAGTTTCATGTTTCTCGCTTATTAAATATTTGTCACAAGTATCAACTAATGTTTCTGCCTTTGCAATGTCACTTCTGCAATCTTTGTTGATAATTAAACCTCGATCAGCTATTCCTGTATTGCTGAAGTATATATATATATATATATATATATATATATATATATATATATATATATATGTACAGATGTGTATGTGTTTACAATTAGGGAGCAGATTTTCGTTAATACAATAATTTATATAGAGTTTTAAATTTCTAGCGTTAGTAAGTTTAATTAAAAATGCCATAAGGATGGTCCATTTAGACTGAAACGTTGGTAAGTGCATATTGTTAACAATGAGTTTTCAAGATAAAACATTTAGACAATTGTGTTTTCATATCCCGGAAACGTTAGAACACTGATTAGAAAATTAGAAAAGTTAATGATAAAAGAGACTAAAACAAGGGTTCAAAAAGTGTTTACTGAAATATATATATATATATATATATATATATATATATAAAAGTATTTCACATAAACACGTGAAAAACAATCAATGATCAAACCACAATAGAAATGGGAAAACAAGTACTATATGATCTTTAACTAATATAGCGTCTTCTATGATCAAAACTCAACTGATCTCAGTTGGATTTTTAGACATCTGACAAGACGCTTGATTACGTTGATAAATTTATCTATTTTTCTACACATTTCTTATTGGTTTGATCAATATATATATATATATATAATATATATAGTAGCATTTTATAAAACTGGATGTCTTGTTATTTAAAAGCATTGTATTAAGAAGGACTGCTTCCCAAATATATATATATATATATATATATATTTATAGTATATCGGCCAGCAATTTTATATAAAACCAAAACATTTTTTAATATTTAAATTAATTTATATATTATATATATATATATATATATATAAAAGTTTCACATAAACAGTGGAATAACAATCAATGATCAAACTACAATATGAAATGGGGAAAAATATTGGTTTGATCATTTATATTATATTATATAATATATATATATATAAATATATATAGTACATTTTATACTTGACAAACTTTAATTAGATGTCTTGAACTTAATTAAACAATCAATGAAACAAGAGTGGATTAAACTCATACATAAAATAATTATTATTTTGGCAGATGACACAATATACCCATGAGCTTCTGACTCAAAGTATATACAGGAGAACGAAGAAGGTGGTTTAAATGTATAATGTAGCAGCAAATAGTACTTATAATTTCTCTATGGTGTCCTTTTTATTTTATTTGTTTAATTTAAAATTATTTTAATCGCAAATAATATATATATATATATACATATCAATGATCAAACCACAATAAGAAATGGGAAAACAAGACTAAGATCTTTCAACCGTAACAAGCGGTCTTCGTCAGAGTCAAAAACCCAACTGGAAACTCTGACGAAGACCGCTTGTTACGGTTGAAAGATCTTAGTCTTGTTTTCCCATTTCTTATTGTGGTTTGATCATTGATTGTTATTTCACGTGTTTATGTGAAAGCTTTTTATATATACACATGTGTATATATATGTATATTTGGGGAGCAACCCTTTATTAACACATGTTTTGTTAAATGACTGTTAAATTAATGTTAACTAAGTTTAATTACATTAAAGTTAAATTATCTAAGGTTATATTAAGTTAATATTGAGACTTCCTTTCGTCCAGGTTAAGAGTTGATTTTTTCTTCTAATGCTTATTTTGAAATCTTTTATAAAGATAACATATATAATGCTTTATACGTTAGATTTAGAATGGCAGCTGACAACTTCTAATAGAATTTTTTTTTTTAAAAACAATGTTTCATTGTTTTTCTCTGTTTATTTTTATAAAGTATGGATGAACCACATTTATCATAAATATATATTTAATAATGTGGAAATGATTGTAAAAACAGTCAATATAAATCAATTTTATTATGGTTTTGAAGTAATGTGTAAATAAATATGTACTGTTATATTATTATTTCTCCGTTTCAGATTATTTTCTTTCCTTATGCTTAATAACTTACCGGTTATAATCAGCATTGATATATTGTAATATATATTTATCATAAGGTAATACTACTGGAGTATACTAGTAATTTGAGCTAACCCATGCCCAGTAATGACTGCATTACTGGAAGGTAAATGTCAAAATTTGAACAAATGGAAGTAACAATTTTAAACTTCTATGATGAAAAGATTTTATGAGAAAAAAAAAATTGTTTTGTGTTGAAGTCGTAGAGAATACGATTTGTAGTGTTCAGAAAAATTTGAATATGTTTTCAGATTTCCTCTAAAGATTTTTATACATTTTACCACGATTGACTTTTAGAGATTAAGATGTAAACACAACATAAAATGTTATTCAATTGATAATAGCAATTTGGTTTTGTAAACTCTTTAACATTGAACACTTTAGAATAGGCACTGAAAGTACGGTCAAATGTCGTGCGGAAAATACGTATCGTTATATAATTTATTCTTATGATTTCATTAAGGAACGCACATTTGTAATAAATAAATCAAATATTATCCCGATGTAGCCCGGTTCGTTTAGTTTGGGAATGTATAACGTTGGTGCTATCTCTAAAACCCTAATAGGATTGCGACAAGAACAAACAAATCATGGAACTTCGTTATACTAGAAAAATAGAATATAAATATTGGAATGCAATTAATTTATTTCTTTATTTATTCGTTATAATTATATGGATATAGAATATACATTTAAAATGATATAGAAGTATATACATTAACTGAGAGATGATTTCAGTCGATTCGTGTGCTCTAAATAGAAACATCGATAGAGGCCAACAAAAAGATACTTAGCTATCAAGGACACATCTGCATCGGTCATCGATCAGAATGAGACAGAACGCGGTCAACTGTCCTTGTCTTTCTTTATGTCAGCCATAACCTAGACCGAGATAGAGGAAAACCTTCATCCCTACATCCATACCAAGTTATCTAGTTCTATAAAACACCTATAAAATAATCATTTCAATCATCAAAGATGTTCTTTGGTGGGAAGTAGGATTTGATTAATGTTAGGGAAAGTTGGAGGCTACATTGTGACGCATCCTGTCACGCAATCCAAAATAATTGATTAATTGTAGCTATTATTGGCAGCTTGGGCCGTGATTTATTTACATTGAGACCTTCCTTTACTAGACCTACACCACTTAGATTTATTTCTCAAGTAAATATCATTTGTTGGTATTATATATATATTAATAAATGAAATATTGGGATTTTGAATCCAACAAGAAATAAATTGATTACACTATTTATATTCTATTTTCCAATATAAACAAGTTCCATGATCTGTTTGTTCTTGTGGCAGTCCTACTATGGTTTTAGTGTTAGTACCAACCATATACATTACCAAACTAAACAAACCGGGCTACTTGGAGATGATATTTGATTTATTCATTACAAATGTACGTTCCTTAATGAAGTCATACGAATAAATTGTATAACGATTCGTATTTTCCAGACGACATTTGCCTTTCAGTCAAATTACTAATGACTTTCAGACGACAGTCCTTTCAGTAAAATTACTGATGCCTTTCAGACGACAGTCCTTTCAGTCAAATTACTGATGCCTTTCAGACGACATTTGCCTTTTAGTCAAATTACTGATGCCCTTCAGACGACAGTCCTTTCAGTCAAAATACTGATGCCTTTCAGACGACATTTGCCTTTCAGTCAAATTACTGATGCCCTTCAGACGACAGTCCTTTCGGTCAAATTACTGATGCCTTTCAGACGACATTTGCCTTTCAGTCAAATTACTGATGCCCTTCAGACGACAGTCCTATCAGTAAAATTACTGATGCCTTTCAGACGACATTTGCCTTTCAGTCAAATTACTGATGCCTTTCAGACGACATTTTCCTTTCAGTCAAATTACTGATGCCCTTCAGACGACAGTCCTTTCATTCAAATTACTGATGCCTTTCAGACGACATTTGCCTTTCAGTGAAATTACTGATGCCCTTCAGACGACAGTCCTTTCAGTCAAATTACTGATGCCTTTCAGACGACATTTGCCTTTCAGTCAAATTACTGATGCCTTTCAGACGACAGTCCTTTCAGTGCCTACTCTAAAGTGTTCACTTAAACATTTTACTAAGTTAAAGACACTTTTTTAAGTTAAAGAGTTTACAAAATCAAATTACTATTATCAGTTATATCTTGGTGAAATCTAATTTAATAACTTTTTAGATTGTGTCTACATCTTAATCTGTAAAAGTAATCTCGTTAAAATTTGTAAAAATCTTTAGAGAAAGGCATTAGACAACATATTCAAATTTTTTCGGACACAACAAATCTTAATCTCTACACCTTCAACAAAAAGCAATTTTTTTTGTCACGTCATCAACACATAAAATGTCTTTTCATCATAAAAGTTTAAAATTGTTACTGCTATTTGTTCAAATTTTGACATTTATCTTCCAGTAATGCAGTCATTCCTAACAAACAGTTTTTTTTTCTTTTTAAGACTTAATCATGATTTATTCATTCATGCTTACATGAGATGGTGAAATTTGTAACTGTGTTTTTAGACAATATTTTTTTCTCCTAAACTACTATCTATAGAGATTTGAATTTTTGGCATTCACATCAAAGAGACATATGCAGTAACTGAAAAATACTCAAATATTTTAAAGAACTGGAAATATTTTTTTTGTTTTGATAAAATGTAAAAAGAAAAATTGAATTTTGACTTATGATTCAATTTGAAAGCTTGTGAGGAGGATACAAGCCATATCGTATCCTTGATACGCTTGAGGGATCCAAGTAAAAATATACCTAAAAATAAAGCATTATGTAGAAGATGAGATGAGATAGTTTTTTTATAAAATGAAATTTTTTAGATTTTTTTTTTTTAAATCTTACTAAGAAGTAGTATTTCATTCTTATTACGAATGAGACATACCGTAAATAAAGGGAAAAACAAACTGTTGTAAGTTACTTTGTCATAAATTAACATTTTACAGAAAAAATGAGAATAGAACTTCAAAATAATACTTGAAAATTTGAAATATAGGCTGAAATCAAATTCAAATTGGTATTAAAATCTATATCAAATCGAAAAGTTAAAACAATTAAACAGAAAAAAGATTCATTCATTTCGGAATCCTTATAATAGGAAAAAAAATATCTATTACTAAATTTACTAATAAACTACTTGTAAATCGATATCAGTATTTATTAGGTATACATTTGTTTTTAAAAGAATAGCTTTTTATCTGCGTAAGCGGCTGTTTACAAAAATGTTAACATCACTGTTGAAAAACATGTTCCTTCATGTAGCTACTTCTAAATTTCTATTATGTTTAGGTTCAGTCATAATATTGCAAAGATAAAACTACTATATTTCATAATATATCAATGAAATATAATGTACATATATACTATATACTCTTTTAGTACTTCACTAGCTATATGTAATAGAGAACAGTAATAATGTAATATCGTGATTAGAACTTTGGCTAGATTAAAACGAAGTTTGTTTTGTGAAAAAGTCACTGTTTGTGTTTCGGTGAACTCTCTTAGTCCTTCAAACACCTTAAGTACACAAAGAAAGGATTTGTTATATAATTTTCAATTCTTTGCTTTAGTCTTAAATATCCAAGGTAGAACATAGCTCGAATTCAATTATTAGAACTACTTGTTAATTAACTACTATTTTTTTGTATTTTTAAAATGGAAGCAAAAATAAAATATAAGCCTTAATTTACCCTCTATATGAAATTTAGAGGTAGATTATATTGAATTTAAGTCAAAATTATGATATCAAGTTTTTATAGAAATACACCTATGAATTTAATAATATGGGTTTCGCTAAGTAAGTAGTCTGTATGTGTGTGTTTGTATGATAACAAAAAAATATAAAAAAAACATTTCTTTATAAAAACAATTTAGCAAATTTCATATTTAAGTTAATGTTGACCCAGGGGGTCAGGTTAGCTCAGTGGCTTCATGCTCACATATGAACTGGTAGGTCCGAGATTCAATATCACACTGGCTCCCGATTAATTCACGTGGGAGTTGAATAAATCTGGAGGCGACGTTAAAGGCATCGGTCCCGAGCCTGAACGATGTCAGGTACTCGTTTAAGAACTCTACTCTAAATGCACTTCAGTTAGGTAAAATTTAGGACTTCTTTTATGGTGTCACAAAGGGTCAATGTTTGATCTATGCTTGTTCCCTTCTGAGGGACTGCCACTTCAAACTAACCTAATCTACTGTTGATCCTGAAACGGAACAGCTAGCTCAACTCCAGTATTGCACTTGATTCAGTGGTACTTTATCCAACAAAAACTCAGATTTTGCAAAGTTTTTCGTAGTAAATCCATACCATTATGATTTTCTATGGTTTTTTTTTAACACTCATATTACAATATTTTAAAAACAAGAAAAAGTTTTGATTTCCCAAATAGAATAAAATATGCAAGAGAATGAAAAATTATAAGATTTTAAAGAAAAAAAAATATAAACGTGCTCGTTGAATGTCCAACTGGTGAATTTGGTGAATGTCCAAATATCAACAAATAGGAAACGCTAATTTTAAACGATAATTTTCTACATATTTCATGAGAAAAAATGACAACACATAGTCCATTATAAATTTTGTTCTATAGCATGTATTCGAATTATTTCCTCTATAATACTATCGATGCTCTCAAAAGAACAAAAGAAAATTAAAAGTAATAAATTGGCGTTTCCTATTTGTTGATATTTGGACATTCACCTGTAACTGGTTTATATTTTTTTTTCTTTAAAATCTGTTATTGTTTAATTCCCTTGGATATTTTATTCCATAGGGGAAATCAAAAACTATGACTTAATTAAAGCAATTATTTTCAAACTTCACAATTAAAGGCTTTCACCTTTCCTGTTATTCTAAGAGCAAAAAGTTTGCTCATTTGCTACTTGGTACCTATTTTAGTAATGGGAAAGTCACATTATCAGATTAATAGTAATTGCTCAAAATGATAAACTTCTTTATTAAGATATACAATCATACATTCCTAGTTGGAGTATAATCTGTGAACATATGATAATCTAGTATCATATGGTAATCTATGTTTATGTTGTAAACCGTAGTCTTTAACTCCTGAGGTAAATGATATTCCAATGCCAGGAGGTAGTAATTAAATTTCAAATTAAATGAATGTATACTCAATGAATGTATACATATTTTTCTTTATTTTTTTATTGTTTGAACCGATCTGCTAACGGGTGATAACGTCAGTCGTTTACCGGCTGTTTGTTTGATCGGTTATTTTACAGATACTACATTAGGAGCCCTAAATTTTCCCTAACTCAATTGCATTCTAAGTGTGTGATATGACAGCGTGACCACTTTCAGAATGGATGCAAACCATGACTACCTCCACAGCCACTTATACAGTTTAAGTGTTACTCCTTTCTGCCTCCTACATAATCAAGAAGAGAGAAGGACTGACCACCAGCTCACCTGTAGTGCTCTGGAGACTGACATAGAGATAGACGGGCATGTTATACTGGACGGCAAGACGTTACATGGTTGGTCACCCAAGGACGGTTGTTGTCTGAAAGAATGAAAACATTGCAACTAACTCTTCAATATATAAATAATTATATAGATTTATAAAGTGATCTTAAAATTACAATGGCTTTTGTGGATTTTGCCTGTTATCAAAACGGAAGGTAAAGATTTGATTTTTGTTCTAATATTTTATTGCATAAATTACTACTTCTTAAGGAATATATTTTGAAGTTTTATACTTTTAAATTAATTTTTTTTTATAGTTTAGACCGATTCCCTAGTGGATGATAACGTCAGCCGTTTACCGGTTTTTTTGTTTGATCGGTGATTCTAGAGACTCTACATTAGGAGTCCTAAATTTTGCCTCAAGTGCACTTCTAGTAGAGATCTTTAACGAGTTCCTGACATCGTACAGGCTCGGGACAGGACGGGAACGTCCTCTTCGAGAGACGACGTACTCAGATTTATTCACCTCTAGCGTGAAAAAATCGAGTGCCAGGTGGGGATCGAAACCCAAACTACCAGCCCAGAGGTGAGTACATTAACTACTCAGCTAACCTGGCCCCCTACTTTAAAATTACTATTGACTATTCAAGTAACACAGATGTAAAACTTCATAGCAGGCGTTATAAGTCTAGATGACCGAAGCTAGTTTATATTAGCATTGAATGTATTGTCCTCTGTTAATAATATAATCCTTTTAAATGCACATATTAACTTATTCATAGTTAACAATAGCATCAAAAAGTGTTAAAATTAGCATAGTTGTGATTAATATCGGTTTAATGATATAATGGAAGTGTGGGTGTGTAATGGTTTGTGACAGGGGTGGTAGAACCAGATTGAGTTATGCAAGTGGAGCGCTCCTGCGGTGATCCCACGCAACAACATTCCCTCTGGGCGACAGATGGACTCTTAAAAATCGAATTAATAGCAATCTCAGTGTTTTCATCCCCTGCCTTTCCCACGATCCCGCAACACCAACTTCCTAAATTAGTTTAACTTCTGCCAACTGCTTCCAGTCGCTCCAATCAATTACAAAAGTCAACCAAATCATTAAAGACTATAAGGAATATTGTTCCTTGTTTTAATTAATGAAATTTAAACAGATTTTTTTATTCTATACTAGTTGACCATTAATATCTGTTTCTTATGTGACGAATTATATGACAAATTTAATTGCTTTTTCTTCTATTTAATTATACACGAAGTCCTCCTTTATTATGACAAACTGTACTCCTTTGTTTCCCCAAACATCCCTCTAAAGGACATTGTCCTTTCCTGTACTTTACGCCCTTTTAAAATACCACTCTTCCCTCCCACTCATTTCAACCTCTCGTCAAGATGTTACGGTAATTTAGTGTTTCAGTTGAGTTTTTGACTCTGACGAAGACCGCTTATTACGGTTGAAACATCTTAGTCTTTTTAATATTGTGGTTTGATTATTGTATTTTATTATGTATATTTTATTAACATGTATTTATACTGAATACATTTTAGAATCACCATGTTTCAGATAACGATATTAAGCTAAGAATAGTAGTCCTAGTAGAGTAATAAAGTAATTGAGAATACAAGAGGTATTTTGTATTTGATTAGAATACCAAAGAATACTTTGCAAATACAATACCCAAATCACAACAGGTTTGCTCCCAGATTGAAAGTTTTAAATATTCATTACTAAAATAATGTGGCCAGGTTAGCCCATTGTAACGTGCTCTCCTCTATACTGGTAAATCTGGGATTCAATACTCGCTCTGGTGCTACCGGAGGTAAAAAAATCTGAGGACGTCGTTCCTCGGAGAGGACGATAAGCCGTCGGTCCCGAGTATGTACGATGTCAGGTACTCGTCAAAGACCCCTTTATAATAAAATATTACAAATAGAATAATAATAAAATTATCAATCTAAGTAATTTTATTTAGCAGCATGTGTAACACTTTCCACTTGTGAAAAAAAATTATGGTGTTAGATTCTAAACCTATCTTTCTGATAGTACCAAAGGAAACTAACCACCAACGAAGACTGAATCTAATCCTAAAATATCTATTCCAACGAAGAGAACCCAAAGAATCTACACACATGCGGAAAATATGTTTGTATGTTTAATTGGGGGGGGGGGGGGGGTGTTTTACGCACATAGTGCTGGATCCCAGTTAAGTCAACTACAACTAAAACACACTCCTTTTCTTCTAGGACACTAGCCTGGAACCGTTTCCACATACATCAGACTAGGCCATTCTGTATACTTATTAATTAATTTTTTTTTTTTTTAGGTAAAGAGGGAAATGCATTTACGCACATAGTGGTGGGACTCCCAGATGAACCAGGCTACCAACTAAAATACCCCACCCCGTTTTATTCTAGGACACTAGTCAGGAACTGTTTCCCACATTCCCTCAGACTAGGCCATTCATTTCCTTACGTAAGGCAGCCTTACTTTAGAATTAGTTATTGTAGCTCTTCTAGGTGTCTCTTTTTGGTTGTGGGTTTATTTTTGACTAGCCAATCTAGCATTTTCCACACCTCTGTATTCTGGATCATCTAGAATCTAGACCATAATAGTTTCTGGGGAGAATATACCCATTCTCTTCACCAAATCACTCATCTGGACATTCCTATCTATTTAATATACGATTAAAATTTGATATAATAATATTCTCTTCTCTTTTCAATGTTTTTTAGTTTTATCATCTCTTTCAAATGATATCCAAAGTAAATTGACCATACCATTAACTACCTAAATCTACTTCATCCATTTGATAATACAACAAATGTCATTGCTAAATTCTTGATTAATAATCCTGATCGTGATTTGATTATTAATACCTTTCAGTGAGTATTAAATTTTAATTATTACTTATTGGTTTTGTCTGATTTTCTTATTAGCAATTCCATTTTCCAAATTAATGGGAATGTTATCTGTTTCATTATTCAATCATTGAAATTTAATGGAAACATATTATCGAGGCGTTCCCAATTGTTCTGAATAAACATACCAATTATATTTTCATTATGATTGGGAAAATGTAGCACCAGCACTGAAGCAACCATAAATATGCCCTAGCCTCTAAAATACTGCTCCAGTCGTCTTTGTCTTGAGCCCTCCCTCTCCAAGAGCGAACGCCCAGCCTCCTCAGGTCACAGAGGACATCATCCAACCACCTCCCTCTGAGTCTCCCTCGTCTTCTACTTCCTCCAGTCGTCTTTGTCTTGAGCCCTCCCTCTCCAAGAGCGAACGCCCAGCCTCCTCAGGTCATAGAGGACATCATCCAACCACCTCCCTCTGAGTCTCCCTCGTCTTCTACTTCCTCCAGTAGTCTTTGTCTTGAGCCCTCCCCCTCCAAGAGCGAACGCCCAGCCTCCTCAGGTCACAGAGGACATCATCCAACCACCTCCCTCTGAGTCTCCCTCGTCTTCTACTTCCTCCAGTAGTCTTTGTCTTGAGCCCTCCTCCTCCAAGAACGAACGCCCAGCCTCCTCAGGTCACAGAGGACATCATCCAACCACCTCCCTCTGAGTCTCCCTCGTCTTCTACTTCCTCCAGTAGTCTTTGTCTTGAGCCCTCCTCCTCCAAGAGCGAACGCCAGCCTCCTCAGGTCACAGAGGACATCATCCAACCACCTCCCTCTGAGTCTCCCTCGTCTTCTACTTCCTCCAGTAGTCTTTGTCTTGAGCCCTCCTCCTCCAAGAGCGAACGCCCAGCCTCCTCAGGTCACAGAGGACATCATCCAACCACCTCCCTCTGAGTCTCCCTCGTCTTCTACTTCCTCCAGTAGTCTTTGTCTTGAGCCCTCCTCCTCCAAGAGCGAACGCCCAGCCTCCTCAGGTCACAGAGGACATCATCCAACCACCTCCCTCTGAGTCTCCCTCGTCTTCTACTTCCTCCAGTAGTCTTTGTCTTGAGCCCTCCTCCTCCAAGAGCGAACGCCCAGCCTCCTCAGGTCACAGAGGACATCATCCAACCACCTCCCTCTGAGTCTCCCTCGTCTTCTACTTCCTCCAGTAGTCTTTGTCTTGAGCCCTCCTCCTCCAAGAGCGAACGCCCAGCCTCCTCAGGTCACAGAGGACATCATCCAACCACCTCCCTCTGAGTCTCCCTCGTCTTCTACTTCCTCCAGTAGTCTTTGTCTTGAGCCCTCCTCCTCCAAGAGCGAACGCCCAGCCTCCTCAGGTCATAGAGGACATCATCCAACCACCTCCCTCTGAGTCTCCCTCGTCTTCTACTTCCTCCAGTAGTCTTTGTCTTGAGCCCTCCTCCTCCAAGAGCGAACGCCCAGCCTCCTCAGGTCATAGAGGACATCATCCAACCACCTCCCTCTGAGTCTCCCTCGTCTTCTACTTCCTCCAGTAGTCTTTGTCTTGAGCCCTCCTCCTCCAAGAGCGAACGCCCAGCCTCCTCAGGTCACAGAGGACATCATCCAACCACCTCCCTCTGAGTCTCCCTCGTCTTCTACTTCCTCCAGTCGTCTTTGTCTTGAGCCCTCCCTCTCCAAGAGCGAACGCCCAGCCTCCTCAGGTCACAGAGGACATCATCCAACCACCTCCCTCTGAGTCTCCCTCGTCTTCTACTTCCTCCAGTAGTCTTTGTCTTGAGCCCTCCTCTCCAAGAGCGAACGCCCAGCCTCCTCAGGTCAAGAGGACATCATCCAACCACCTCCCTCTGAGTCTCCCTCGTCTTCTACTTCCTCCAGTCTTCATAACACTGTCCTCGCTCATCCTTACCACATACCCCAAACCATCCGATTCGCCTTTATTATGCTTACAATGTCTGCTCGGGCAAACAGGTCCCCAAGCTACTGGTTTGTGTAAACTCCCTCATTGATCTTTCGAAGCACCTGTCCCTCCCTACACTGTAGTTTTTCTTCATCATTGATTACCAAGTCTCTGAGCCATATATTACTATTCAACCAACATTTGGTTAAATATTTCTTTAATTATAATTTTATTATTTATTATTTTTGACAATGAGTGTATAAATAATACCATAATTGTGATCACTCCACATACTTTACAATGATAGAGTTAACATTGAATGAAAAAAAAATTTAATTTATAATATGTTTACTTAGTTTTCAACTTTCTTCTGACTAGTTTTTTGCTTATCACTTTAATTATTTGTAACTAATTAGAAATAAATATGTTTTTATTACCTGTTTAAGAACTCTACATTACAATAAATAATTATCAGTTACTTTTCAATAGTAATATGGAGAGATGTTTGACCTCTAAAATTCACAAAACTATCTGAATATATCTGAAATTTGTCTTACTCTAGTTTTTTTTCAAGAGAGTGAAAATAAAAAATAAGTTTTCTTTAAGACTTTTTCCAGCTAGCGTAGATAAATCTAGGGTTAACGCCATGATTATTAACCTTCAGTACTATTTAAAATCACTAATCATCTAGACAAATCAAGATACGGATATATATTTCAAATCTGTCTTTACAGGTTTTGGTTAAGTTCAGTACAGTTCTAAGTTCCATGCCATTGAGCTACAATAATAAGTCGATGATATTTGGTCTGTGTATAGCATAGATCTTCATTCTTCTAATCTATGCTATATTATCTGTATATATGAAATTACTTATCTTTAAGAAAACTAAGAATAAAATTTAAAATGAATCAAAGCTTAAAGGTGATAAAGGAAAGAATTGATGACATAAAATTAGTGAGAATGTATATGCAAAAACTCCACTTGAAACGAAAAAAAAACGAGAAATATCTTAAAATAGAAGCAAGGGTAATATAATAAATGTAATTTGTAACTTTACTGAGTAGGAACACAACGGGAAGGGGAGAAATTAAATGTAGGTTATGTAGAAATTTCTACATTACAAAAAAATGCGTACTTTAATTCGGAAATATTTTAACTTAATAGCAATAGTTTACTTTATTACTTATTTTCATTGACTGTTGACAATCACTTATGATTTTGATTCAATTAGAAAAGAAGATAAATAGTAATGCCCTGGTGATACAGACCGAATGGGCATGCCACTGAGTAAACTAATCTCATAATAATATAGGTTAGTTTACAGTAGCAGTCTCACAGGAGAACACACATAGACCAAACATTGGCCCTTTGTGATATCACACAATAAACATCTACATTTTAATTAGATTCTGCATTGTAAATTTTGCCTAAATCAAGGTTATTTCGAGTAAGAATACTTAATGAGTACCTACATACTACTTTGACATTGTACAGGCTCAGAACCGACGGCTTAACGTTCTTTCCGAGGGACGAGGTGGTCTGATATATTCAACGCCCGCGTGAATAAATGGAAGGCATGAGTGGATATTGAACCCCAGGTCTACCAGTACAGAGGCTAGCACACAGGTGTCAAACATACGGCCCGCGGGCCGGATCCGGCCCATCTGGGGATTCGGTCTGGCCCGTGGGATAAATCTGCATTATTTATAAAAAAAAAAATCAGTTTACTCTAATATCCTTAAAAACCTGCAGTGTTTTAGTACGCGCTGTATTATCCACTTTTCCTTTGTTCTCGCACCTTGACCAGCAAAATATCTGTGTTAAAATGGATAATAGTGGATACAGAGTGTCGGATTTTAATAAAGATTTTTATAATTGACTTATTTTTCTTTGCACTAATTATTAGTATCAGTGACTAATACAAAGAAAAAGGTAGACTGATTGTTAGTTCTATGTAATTTTGTAATTAGCTTGCTGGCACGGCCCGCTTGAGATCAAACTAAGCTGTATTCGGCCTCCAGACCAAAATGAGTTTCGACACCCCAGGGCTAGCACGTCGCCTCTGGTCTAACCTGGCCCCTTACAATAATAAAAGTTGGAAATTTATTTATATTTTGATTTGTTAGAATACCGACTAGATTACTGTTTCATCATGATGACATGTACCACCGTTTGCCACGGTACTATGAAGAATATCAAATGTGATTGAAAAAAAAATGTATTTGTGATAATGACATTATTGATTAATTAGAGTACTTTTATATTACTTAGAAGTAATGAGTAGAGTGTTGGCGTGTAGGTTGGTTTCAATTGAGGAATAAGTGTCAAGAAGGGGAGAAGGCACTGTTTTGGGATACAATGCCCGGGACCCTTTGGGTAACGAGCCGTGAGACTGGTAAGTGTTTTGCGCAATGCAAAGGACGCAGCCTATGGCCATCCGGGCAATGATTCGTGCATTTCTATTGTCCGACTGCACATGTCTGCCCCTGAAGGCCAACTTTAGGCAAATCAAATGAAAACCAGAACCCAGATGGAAAGCTGTTTGCAATTGGCTTTTTGCAGTCAATGGAGCAGGTTATAGATCACACTCACTATACCCTCAGTTTTACTTTTTCCATATAATTCCGTATGACATCATCCGCAATTAATTGCACAGAACTGTTCCGGCATTCTAAACAAAAATTTAACGACTATGGTATCTTTTTTTTTTATTTCAACACTTCACTATTTCAACAATATCCAATTTACGACTGTGTATTAGTTTATTCTATAAATTGATTCAAATTTTATCGACTACACACCTGTTAAACAAAGTATGTCATACTTACCAGTGTTTGTATTCAAAAATAGTTGAGGAAAGACTTCGGAAAAGAAAATAAATTTAATCGTTTTAGTGTCCGTTATTACTAAATTTTACTTTAGTACTAAGAGAAAACGTTATTTTTCACATCTCAAGAAAAATAAAATTAGAGAAAATTAAACACCTGTTATTATTCAATATTTTTTCTTGATTTCAGATTATTTATACCATGTTACATTCAGCATAAGAAAAACTAATTTATTACAAAATAAATATAAATTAAACAATAATGTTATTTGTATTATTTTATACATTTGTATACATAAATTAACATCAATATTATGTATGAATAATATTTTTTGAATTTTTATGGCATAATTGTAAGATTCAGGTTACTGGTACATTGAGGACGTATTACATCTGAAGGTTAGTTATATATGGCCAATAAACATCCAGAAGTTTCAAGGTCTAGGTACCAAAAACGCGTAGACAATTTTTTTTAAAAAAAAATGTATATCTTGCTCTCACAAACACAAAACACACACACGCACTTACACAAATGAACCGCTTTGCAATATTTATTTTATTTGATATCAGGGGACATCAAACGTTTATATTCGTTGGAAAGTCCATTACGAAATTTTTATCTGAATACAATTGTTTCATTTCGTGTAGACAGTTTAATGAAAGTTAAAATGAACTAATACAAATAGTTATGCAATTTTTATGCTTTGCAAACTCATTTGTACAGAGTGAATTCGACTCTGTGAATTTCATTAATTATTCAGATAAAGTCTATTCATTCGCTTCCTAGTAATGCAAAATCATTGAAACAATTTTCTACCATTATTGATCGTTATCAATATGGCACAATAATCAAGAAGCTGCCATTACATTTAATAACAAAGTTTCCAACTTAATCTTTAATTTATTTAAATAAACATAATTTATATTATATATACATTCATTTTTTTGTGTATTTCTTTTTTTCTAAACAAAATAACATATTTGAAAAACAATCATGGACATATTGATCACAATAACCTTGTAATTTGTTCCGTTATTGTTTTCTCATTTATATTTATTTTGTTAAATTCTCATAACATTTATAAACGCATGCTTTAAGTATAGGTCTTGTATTTATATTATTAATTGCAATATCAAAGTACTAATTGAAAACCTTTCATTAATAAATTCTTCATCGTGCTATTTTTTTCTTTAATCAGTGCTAATAAAATTCGATACATTTGATGTGATTTCCTAATTAATTGATAAAAATGTTGCTTTATTCCAGTCTTAATTAAGTTGTTAATCATCGAAAACACTAATAAGATTTTAATTCCGACATCAGTAGTATAAGTGAAAATGTTATACTGCAATTAAAAATTGTTAAACCAATTATTGTTACAAATAATAAATACAAATAAAAATATTGCGACAAATTTAAAGGATTCAAGGTATATTTTATTTTATTTAAATCAGTTTTAATTTTAGAAATGATAATCGATTGAAATAATGTTTGGATAACCTTTTTAGTTTGAACGATGTTATTATGAAATTAATAGTTTGTCAATTCGAGTTATAAATAAATATCAAGAACATCCATGTTCGTTCATATTATATGTTTTTGTTAATTGTTAGTGAAGGTGGGTTAGGGTAGCCGAGTGGTTAGGGTAGCCGAGTGGTTAGGGTAGTCGAGTGGTTAGGGTAGCCGAGTGGTTAGGGTAGCCGAGTGGTTAGGGTAGCCGAGTGGTTAGGGTAGCCGAGTGGTTAGGGTAGCCGAGTGGTCAGGGTAGCCGAGTGGTCAGGGTAGCCGAGTGGTCAGGGTAGCCGAGTGGTTAGGGTAGCCGAGTGGTCAGGGTAGCCGAGTGGTCAGGGTAGCCGAGTGGTCAGGGTAGCCGAGTGGTTAGGGTAGCCGAGTGGTCAGGGTAGCCGAGTGGTTAGGGTAGCCGAGTGGTTAGGGTAGCCGAGTGGTTAGGGTAGCCGAGTGGTTAGGGTAGTCGCCTCTGGACTGGTAAATCTGGGATTCAATATCTATTCTCGTCCTCAATTTTTTCACAGTGGAACACATTGTCCCTCGGAGAGGATGTTAAGCTGTTGGTCCCGAGTCTGTACAATGTGAGGTACTCGTTAACTTTAAATATACTTGAGTTAGGCAAAATTTAGGTGTTCCAATGACAATGTATTGTTCCAATGACAACCTATTATAAATAAATAAAACATGCACTTCCAAGAGTCTGATTCATTTAGTTTCTGAATGTATATGGGAGTCAACATGGGAGGACTTTATAAACTATAGGAGTTTAATAACAAATGAACAAACAGATGATTCATTTTAGTACATGAGATAAGCATTTTACAAAGTTTCTCTTTTAAACTTAAAAATTTAACACTCAGCAGAAAACGAATTGATTTTATTTTATTATAGGTCATAATGTGAATTATTATAATTCACTATAATGTAAAACGCATGAAGTTTATTAGTAGGTCAGCGGTTATTATAAGGTAAATATATAACTATTTAAATCCCTCAGTTCGTATGTATCTGGTGTGCTCAGCCAGTTTCTGTATTTTGGCCATGGGAATACAGCAACGTTGGTGATAAATATGTTAGACATTAAAAGGCAATGAATGTGTAAAACGTGGTTCACGCTTGACTGCTCCAGAATGGCCATTAGTACTTTTGCAACGACCACACAAGCCTATTGACAGCTAACTTTTTTGCTTTATTGATGTATACGGCCGCATACGCTTTAAATCTGAACAGCCTGATGCTTTATTATGCAAAAGCTCTTTTGCTTTGTCCGGTTGAAACCAATCCAGAAGCTAGGTTATGGACTTCAAACTACCTGAATACGCCTGAGGTGTATCACGCGGAGGCAAGCTCTCACGATCCCCTATCTATTTATGGTCCTACAGGAATGGCGACTCTCCAGGAAATTACACTCATTGACTAGACTTAAGTATAAATACTAGTGATAACTTACATTAGGTACATACACCATAATCTAAGCCTAAAAATATTATTATTTAGGCCTGTTTACAGTTATCATGACATTGGTTTATCCAGATGAGTCAAAAACCAGTTTTCTTTATTCTTTATGTGATAATGAAATTATACCTGTCGTAAAGTCCTCCGATTCAAGATTAAAAGGGTGGGTCGGTGTCTGAGTTAAATCTCCAGTGTAAGACGGAATTAAATGTACATGAATTACTAAATAATGTATATCGTATTAAATAACATCCGTAATACCTCCGTAAGGAGGCCAGGTTACCTCAATGGTTAACGTACTCGCCTCTGAACCGATAGGACCGGCGTTCGATCCCCACCTGGCCCTCGATTTATTCATGTGAATTCAGGTGAATAAATCTGAGAACGTCGTCCCTCGGAGAAGGACATTAAACCGTAGGTCCCGAACCTGTACAATGTCGTTAAACATCCCTACTCCAAATACACT
This sequence comes from Hermatobates lingyangjiaoensis, assembly GCA_026182355.1. NCBI lineage: Eukaryota > Metazoa > Arthropoda > Insecta > Hemiptera > Hermatobatidae > Hermatobates > Hermatobates lingyangjiaoensis. The sequence goes on from JAPFBL010000057.1 coordinate 825,398, forward strand.
TGAGTTAGGCAAAATTTAGGGCTCCCACTGTAGAATCAGTCTTCATTGTGTGGTATCACAAAGGGCCAATGCTCGGCCTAAGTGTTCCCTTGTGGACTACCACTGCAACCTAACCTAACCTAACCTAATATCTCCGTAATATAATTATGGCTTTAAAAAACTGTTTTTTTCAAACCCTTTCACTGTAGGCTCTTACTTTTATTGTCTTCCAGAGTTGGAAAGGGTGACTTATTTTTTATTTGTCATCCATATTTATTTAGGGTGAGCTACACTACAAGACTGTTCTATACACGGAATTCTTAATTTTACTCTAGTCAATTTATTGGAGAAAGAATTAACAGTTTTATGTCCTTTCTAAGGGATGGACACAAGATTTACATGAGTGCTTACTTGAAAAACTTAGGGTTATGGTGAGACTTGAACCTCCAATCTTCACTGTAAAGGCAAGTTCGCCACCTGTTAGTCCTAGTAAATCCAAATCTATAATTTAATTAAATTGTTATGAGAGAAGCTGGGAGATTTGTTTATGTTGTTTAAATCAAATTATATTTATGAACAACTGTTGGACTCTTACATGTCCTAATGGTAAGACAGCTCTCAGACAGACTTGGAGTGTCCTTGTAATATGCTGAGTCACACCATTAGTGTATGCTCAGACGTCATTCGTGTCACTATAAGATGCATACTAATTATCTTTAATACCTATAATATGTAATATTTCACCTCTTTATGTGTGTAAACAGCATTTTTTAAAAAAAAATCGTCAAACAAACGATTAACAACGATGATTTCATTCCATCTCTTTTCCACGCACTAGATCTCAGATAATCGACCTGATTATCCCATTCGACGAACAACCACCTGTCAGTTTAAATGGAATTTAGGGCACAGCGCACCCTTTGACGTCATTCATTTGCTGACGTCAGGAAGAGAAGTTATCTCTTGTTGGGTTTGGTTTAAGACGGTGACAGGAAAGGGTTTGCTGGAGATCACAGATAGTAAGCATTAATAAGAAAACAGGCTAAACAAGATAGACCAGCGGTGAATATTGAATCATTCTGTCTTAGTCCATTCCCTCCAAATACCTCTCCTTCCTGCAATATTCAACAAGTCTAATGTTCCACAGAACTTTTCATTCAATCAACTACTTTTTTCAAATTTATTCGTTTCATTTTTTAAAGATATATAATCTGTTGAACTTGATTTAGAGATTTATGTGTTTGTAAAACTGACAAAAACAAAGTTGAAAAATACAATAACCGGTTCTTTATTAATAACTTCATTGTTTATTCTTATTATTATCTATTTGACTTTGTTATTTGGATCAGATTTTATTGTTACAGAAAAACAATAAGAAAACTATATAGCTATACAAGAACTTCATCGAAGAAAACACAAAACATCGACAAATCTTGACGCCATACTACAACATTCGCTATTATCAAGGAATGGGTTTTTCAGTTTGAGTAGCAAACAGATTCCGAATTAATTAAGAAACAGACATAAATAAATAACTGTATATATTAAATATATATACTTTTAAAATAAAGAAACTATAGACAAACAACTCTTTACGCTATTTCGACATCTGTCGTCCTCAGGCAGATAAAGTACTCAGCTTGAGTGACATCAAGTTGTGTGGTTGTGTTAACCCATATTAGACACACACAAACTTCAGTCTGTCTGTGATAAAGACCAGCTGTTTTGTTGAAAATTTAGTCTCATTTCTCAATTTCTTACTTTCGCTTACACGTTGATTTTTATTTCATATGTTACTGTAAAGTATTGTTTATATATATATATAAACAGGTCAAAATTGAAGATAGGTAGCACACAAAGTAAAGAAACACACTTACAAACTCCAATTTTCGGGCAATCCGTCTTCAGGAGAAAAGAGAAAGGGAGACGAAGCATGTTGTAGACGCAATGGCTAGTAACTCTACAACGGCTTGGTCTCCCTTTCTCTTTTCTCCTGAAGACGGATTGCCCGAAAATTTGAGTTTGTAAGTCTGTTTTTTTTACTTTGTGTGCTACCTATCTTCAATTTTGAACTGTTATTGTGTCTAGTTTGAATAGTCTTTCCGTTTATCAACTGAATATATATATATATATGTATAAACTGTCAGCAGGTCTTCATCTAAGCATGTATTGTTAAATAGCAGAGCAGATTCTGCGTTCACTACTAAGGTAAATGTATATTTGCCTTACACTAATAAGGTAAATATATATTTAGACAATGTGATTCAATTTCTTTATTTCTCTTGACCTATCTACTTGGAAATGTCATTGGCTAGCCTCATTTATAGTTTACCTACTACAATAAGGAAAATAGCCAGGAGGCTAGAACTTGTGAATAAAAATGTCGTGAATGGAGAAACTGCAATCATTTTCAATAATATATATATATATAAGACAACATAAAGAATGAGAACACCTACTGATTAATATTTCGAACTGAAGTTCGTCATCAGGAAGAGAGTAGAAGGGAAAGAGAAGAGGTACATGCGTTCAAGATTGCGGATGGGAGTCGCTTCCACAGAGGACGAAATTTGATATTGCAAATTATTCATGTGTAATAACAAATTTTTTGATAAAAACAAAAACAAAATCTAATGTACCACCGAACAATCAAATTTACATTTAATAAATTTAATTGTGTAATTATAATATATATTACTATAAGATAATTTTAAATTATAATAACAATGTATGATTATAATATTTATATATATTATAATGTTATAAGGAGATCATCGTTCGTGCTTCACTGACAATAATGTTTAAGACATTGCACACATTGTTAGCATGCTGTACTCTGGAATTCTGATAATTTCCTTTGTCTCCCACATGTTCAAACGCATAAACATCACAGAGAAAACCCATAATAAATGTTCGAAATATATTTGGCAGAGAATAGTATTTCCACCTTTGTTGAAGTGGAAAAAAATGTAATTTCATGTGAAAATAAAATATATTATTCATTACTTTATTTTGTATGACTATGATTAAAATAATGTTGATCGTCGGAAATTGGCATTACGTATAGAATTGATTTTTTTTTTTAAGAAAATAACACTTTTTTTTGAAATTTTATAAAAGAGTTTTTTTTAAACCATCCGTCTGGAGATGTTTTAAGATGTTTAAATTATTATCAAAGTAAGGTATATTATTAATGAATAAAATTATTCATTTAAAAATAGTATTGTAATATTAATGGAGTAATATATATATATATATATATATATATATATATATATAATATATATATATGAATTTCACAATAACACGTGATATAAATATTCAGGTAACTCACCACAAATTAAAGAAGATAGTCGCTCTAAGGCCTTTCGTTTTCACGTCGTCAGAGAGCAAGTGAATCCAAGTTGTAAGCAGGTGATAAATTCATAACCTGCTTACAACTTGGATTCACTTGCACTCTGAAGACGTGAAAACGAAAGGCCTTAGAGCGACTATCTTCTTTAATTTGTGGTGAGTTACCTGAAAATTTATATATATATAAATTATATATATATTATATAATATAAATAATAATCACTATTTCCTTGTTTCATCGAAAAATTTTTGTTTGGTCTAGCTTCAATAATACAACACCTTTAAGCCGACGTTTCGTCAATATTTGTAGACATCTTCAGGGCTACATCAATACAGAATTTAATTTTAATATCATAAACATAACATTATAATAATAACATAACATGAAACATAATTATATTACATTATTTAACTAATATACATAATTTCCTTGGTATTTTTCTATTGTGAGGAAGCAACTACATAACGGTTTGTGTTCAAATCAGCAAGTGTGCTGCCCTAGTGACAGTTTTTCGAACCTTCTAATCAGACTTGATTACTCAAAAGAACCCTAAAAACTCATTAAAACTATATCAAAAAAGAAAAAAGAACCAGGAATATTTATTAATTACTAATTAATATACTACATATTTTACTTAGGTTTCCTTTATCCGTTTTTTTATTACACGCATTCTTGCTTCCTCGCAATAGAAAAATTCCAAGGTAATTATGTATATTAATTAAATAATGTAATATAATTATGTTTCATGTTATTGTAATTAAATTCTCTGAAGGTTTTTAAATACTTAAGGTTTTTATTCCCCTGAAGATATAGGGGATTCTAAACAAATATAGACGAAATGTCGGCTAAAGGTGTTGTATTATTGAAGCTAAACCAAATCTCGATAAAAAAGAAAAATAGTGTTAAATATATGTGGTCGATATAAGGAAAACATTCGTATATATATATATATATAATCTAGGAGGTGTCAGAGCTTATTTTTCTTCATTCTGATTCTTCCTACGACATTTTGTCTCATATACATATCTTAGGTGTTGCTGGTCTGAATACTGGGCGGTGACTGAGTGTCGGCTTGGCGAGTAGCTGGTGGTTGGTCACCTAGAAGCTGCAGTGTGCGTGAAACCCCCGTGTGTTGACGATTAATTAATGGGTTGTGCTTCATGATTTTCATGGCTTCATATATTTGCAGTCTGGCTGGATCATTAATTTTCTTTAAAATGATGTGTTTTGAACAAGGTCCTGGCGGGTGAGTTTTCTTCCATGTTCCTCGGTAGGTGTGTCTAGCGATGGCTCCTGCTTGCAAGTGCATTGTCAGTCGTCGTGAGAGTGTGGTCGATGTCATACCGATATATTTTGAATTGTCTAGGAGCTCACAATCTCCGATATTGCAGTTATATTCGTATATGACATTGGCCTTTTGTATCTCCGGGATGACTGCATCTGGGCTATTTTCCATTATCAAGTTAGCGGTGGTTCTACTTTTATAATAAATATGGACTTGAAGACGTTCATTTTCGTTATTAGAGTTAACATTCCTGCGGATAATTTGTTTCAACACTCTCTCGTCTTCTTTATACGCCTCTGTGTATTGATTCTTATAAAGAAGAGTAAATAAAATATATATATATATATATATATATATATATATATATATATATATATATATGAAAAGAGATCGCAAGTGATTTTTTGTACATTGTATGTGACTTCAAACTATTTTTGAAGGAGCTGTCTGTATGCACACCGTATCCTATGACAAACCCAGAATGAAATAAAATATTTACTTTAAAATTTGGCCACGTTTAATTTTTAATTTAATGTAATATTTAAATCAGTGAAACGGATAAATGCGGTTCCAGAGAGAATTGCAGTGAGGTTGCAGAGGTTGCAGTGAATCTTCTATTCTTGCAACGCAGAGCTAGTTCGTATTCCTTTTTTTTTATTTATTCTTCATACATTTTTTATTTTCTCTCCACAACCTTGTCAATGTGTGATGTCATCTTTTTCATCCAATATACCATGTCTTGTCAAAAAGCCAACTGATTTATTTTAAAGTAATTTCTTGCAAAATTCTTTAACTAACATCGTGAAGAGTTATATTTCTCAGAACTATCTTAAAATGAAATTAATTTCTTGAGAATTTTTCCTGTTTAAATCGCTGATTACGAAGCCAGATTAACACACTAAATAACCACTAATGCTTTTTGAGGATTATCTGGACAGAGCAGGCCCGCACTGAGTTCCGCGCTTATCGGAGCCCCGCAGGACTGTATTGACGTCGGACAAATGACCTATTCTCTGGTTAATCTGTCATACCAGAGGCAGGTAAATGGGAAACGAAAATCTGTAAATTTTTAAAAATTTAAAACAAAATAAAAAATTTTATTTTAGTTGTTTACAAGTCATAACAATGTAAGTATTACATTGCCAGTGACACTGATAATACAGATGTAGGAGGGAACCACCGGAGGGCAGATGCAATTCAGTGACTATACTTCAAGGCGTGGGTCTTGTAAATATGAAATTAAAATTGAAACCTGTAAGCTCTTTATATTTCAAATACCTGCACAATAGAACAATTTTTGACATGTTTAATAATCTATGGGTGGGAAGGTCCGCAGTGGTTGAGTTGCCTCGGACTCCGCACCTTCCTAGGAATGTCCGTGGGTCAGAAACTCAATTCTTTAATCCGCGTTTCAGAAATTTAAATTTATGTTTTCAAGGCTACAAGAAAAAATACAATCTACTACAGTTAACTAAAATACACGGATGAAAACAAATAATCATACCCCACAAAATTTCAGGTTCTTCAAATATAACTCTCGTTGCCAACGTATCGGTTTTTATTTAAATAAAAAAGCTAAGTATTACATTCTAGATTATTTTACAAAGAAAATTAGTCTGTTGATTTGAACAACAACTGTCTAGTTTGAATGAACACTTGACCCTGTATTATACTTCTGCCTATGAAAAAGGTTTTTAAATAAAAACCGAAACTTTTTTATCGAGGTTTGTTCAATAAAACACCTTTAGGCCAACGTTTCTATTATATTTGTAAACATCTTCAGAGCTATATCAACATAAAAAATAATGAAATAATAAAAAAAAATAGGTTATCATATTGTGGTACTGAGTGTTCGTAAGAACGTCACTGGAGCAGTGCCTTGGTGATTACTATACAACGGTCATGTAAACTTTTATTTGTAATAGAAAAATACTAAGGTAATAATGTTTATTCACATAAATAATATAACGTGTTTTTTTTATGATATTTTAATTTATTTCTGTATTGATGTAGCTCTGAAGATGTCTACAAATGTAGACGAAACGTTGACTTAAAAGTGGTTTTTTGCTTGGCACTGGACCAAACCTCGATAAAGAAAATGTATATACATGTATATATATTAAGGTGCCAGATAAAGAGAATGCTTGGATTAGAAGGCGATGGAAGAAGGTTGAGAGTAGAATTATAGAGGAATATTGGCTTGCATGTTAAGGATAAATCAGTTTTGATCGAGTGAACAATGAAGAGTCCCCTTTAAAGGCTTGTATCCAAATTGGAACTGTATTTACCCACTTGTTGCCATATCCGAATCGGTTGAAACATTGCATTGTAAAACCTATTATGTTTATCGAACATAATTTAGATGAATAACGTATAAAACAGCCCTTTATAATACATTGCAATCCTATATAGTTTGAGAATTTTCTATCGTCTTAATAACATTTATAATCAATCCGAACACCAAAAGACAATTGAATAGCAAATTTTAATAGCATTAATTTTTGTAATAGCAAACTAAATGATGTAGGAACTTTTGTTTAAACGATACTAAAATCAACTTGATAAAATTATATTATTTGTTATTATCGCAGACGCTGTTAATAATATTATTAAATAAACACCCTCTTACCACGTACTAATTTTGCATGTCTCACCCGTTTAAGGAAACTCACCCATTGTTAGGAACAGAATAACATTTTACTCATTATAAATGGCGAGTTTCGGAACGATTCTGAGAAAAAATCCTCCGGAGGAAAAAACCCCCCAGAGGCAGAAAACCCCGGGGAAAAAATTCTACTCTCAAAAAACAATCAAAAAATAAACTAACACTAAATTTTTTCATCATGTATATATGTATATAATTTACCATTCGACGATATAAACCAAAGAAAAAAGAATATGAATACTTGATCTAGGATTCTGTCCATTCTAAGTTAATGATTTCAGACTTAACTTTGACATCAAGACATTATACTTTGACACTATTTTTTACATTGTTTTTATTTGGATGTATTTTATTTTTCTGAAATGATTTTGTCCTTGTTATATCGAAAAATGTATTGGTTATTGTTTTAATTTATTTTATTTGAGTGATGAATTTGTTTTGCTTTAGCATTTTTATATTGCGCTAGTTTCCAGTTTTTGTTTAAATAAATATAATGTCCTGTAAAAATTATTTTTAGTTTCCAGAAGTTTTTATATTTTTTGGGAATTTGATATTGGTTTAATATATTATATATATGATATTGTTTAATATACTAGTTCCAGTCAAAAAATAGATTCATTTTTTAATCGGTGTGGAAGGATTTTTTGAGGGGGGATTTTTCCTCGGGGGGTTTTTCCCTGTAGGGATTTTTTCCTGCATCAAATAGGTCAAAAGTGGGGATAATGTTGAAGTTAAAAGGGTGTGTTTTTCTAATAATATTATGGGAGAATAGTTTAGGTCAAGGTTCTTCCTTCAAATTTCTACACACCACTGCTTACTCGTATGTTCTATATTGCATAATGTAAACTGTTATACATTGATCCTTAGAAAAGAAAATTTAAATCAAAGATATAAATTAGATTTGCTAAAATAGCATTCTCATTTGTATTTTTTTTTAAACTTGCATTATTAATTGAGTGTTGAAATTAACGACATCATTATAACTAATGTTTTTTTTGGAAATGCTATAAAAATATGGCATTAGCTAGTATATAAAAAGTGTTTTCATAGATTGTTAAACAAATTTGATATGCTACTGAATCCAGTTTTCAAAATGATTGATGAAGGATTTCTTTATTAATAGCAATAGCACCTTGAAGAGTTGTTGAGATATTGATCAGTAATTTTCTGCAGTATAGACAATTTAACATCTTTACTTTATAAAATACATTTTCTAAATTTATAATCCTGCTAAATATATATATTAAGGGCTTATTAATAAGAGAAATATTGTTTTAGCAGATGAAAACTTATCTTTTTTCAGCACGCTATGATGCGTGTCTGTATTTGTTTATTTTGTTCAAAACATTCTCAGAGAACAGAGATAAATATCATTCTGTTGCAGACCTCTGATTTAAACAATTATAGGTTGTTTAAATATTTAAATAATGACATTAAGCTGAAAGAAATCGTTAGATTGAATAATTTTCCTATGTTATTACTTCCTATGTCAATGGAGGCCAGGTTAGCTCAGTGGTTAACGTACTCGCCTCTGGGCTGGTAGTCAGTCCGAGGTTCAATCCCCACCCTGGCTCTCGATTTATTCGCGCGGGAGGTGAATAAATCTGAGTAACTTGCCCTTCGGAGAGGACGTTAAGCCGTCAGTCTCGAACGTGTACGATGTCAGGTACTCGTTAAAGATCCCTACTCGAAATACACTTGAGTTAGGCAAAATTTTGGACCCCCAATATAGAATCACCGAAAAAACAAAAGACCGGTAAACGGCTGCCGTTATCACCCACTAGGGGATCGGCTTTAGCAAAACCAAAAAATTTTAAGGTTTAAGAAATAACTTTACAAGTTCCTACTATCATAATATATTTATAAATATTCGGTAAGTAAGTTAATTCTCAAAGTATCAACTCATTATACAAAAACGAGCTTTGAAGAAATAGTATTCATTTTCAGGTTACATAAAATTTGTGATAGATAAAAGAGAACGTTTAAAGATCATTTCCAGTACTTTCCATCCATCACCTGAAGAAAAACACTATGTCTCCGAAAGGTTATTTATATAAACCATTTGTATGTGGAAATTTAAAATATTTTTCTATACCACTTGAATTATTATTAAATACCACATAGTACCTGATTAACCACATTTGAATATTATCAAATGACTCTTATTTATTAGCATATTTATTTGTACTATAATATTTATTAATATTCACCTTAATTGCGTTACAACAAAGCTAAATGGAAAAAAAATGTTAAGTTATGTAATTTATAAGGAAATTGACAACAAAACAAGTTATTGATATTTGATATATAGTCTCAATTTTAAACAATATAATGATTAACATTGATTAAAATATTTAGGTTGGATTGGATAAAATATTGGGACAGTTGTCTGTTGGTCTGATCAGAATGACGAGTAGGCCGAGGTTTATGCTTCGATCGCTGTTTATCTAAGTTGAAAATATGAAGTAGTTAAAAGTTTGAATGCTGTTGAATTCAAAAACATACTGGAAATGGTAATAACTTCAACTTGTGCAGCTAATATTGGAAGCTTTTGATATCCATATTGTGGTAAATATTGTCTTATTTCCTCTCACAATATGTTAGGGTTGACTCCCTCATCGTCACGAACATTGCGAAAGTACTCTTTCATCCTGACTCTGTTTTCAATATCTTACTAAGATTTCTCCCATTTTTTGCAAACTTGCTGTGTTCAATGTGCTTTGAATATGTAATGGGCCATTTATAATAAACAATGATCCAGGCGGGGTCCTTGCCTGCATTATGATCTACCGCTAGCCCTCGAATGGGCAAATTGGATTTTTCTTTCAGTTCTTTTATTTCCACTATCTGACCCTCTGATTCTAATAATATCATTCTTGTGAGGTGGGATTAAATATATTGTAGTTACCAACACTATACATTAACAACTTTAATTAAACTTTACCAACTGTATATATAGTTTCTTTAGAATCCGCTGCGTCTGAGAAATACTGTCGTGATACTGAAAATCGAATTATGACTAAACAATACTTTCTTATTGCTCGCAATGGATAAAAAGCTAGTTATTTAACGGGATACAAACCTTTCAAACACTGGATAACTTGCTTCTGATGATTTAGAATGAATCAGTGATGATTCACACCTGCTTCAGGCGTATACGTGAATCACATACCTGAAGTATTTGATTCAGGTATGTTGACAGTAATTGATATCAGTTGATTCATATTATCGAGCATGAAGCAAAGGATCTTCTACCTAGTAAATAAACGTAACACGCTTTACGTTGATAACGTTAATTGAACCAATTACCAATGAATATTTCCTGGATTATAGTGCATTTTCAAATTATCAGTTGTGGACCACGGACGATTAATTGTGAAATATAGTGCTACTGTATTTCTATTGTAATGCCATAGGTCTCGCATACAGTAAATTAGTTTGTAATGTGGATAATTTGTATTATAGTCTTGTGGTCTTATTGACCAAGATTTACAAAAAGTTCCACACTGGAGGGATATATGTTGTAGAGGATGAGGATGAATTGGGAAGATGGATTGCAGGTCAGATTGGGAAGAAGATTGGAATGGTTAGGTATTTCATTAGTTGAAAGCCCTGTAGACTTGTGATCAATGGGGCCCTGTCTGAAATCACACAGGTCATTCACATTTCCAGTCCACATTGCTCCAGCTGGTCATCTAAAAACAGCACTTATGAAAGCTTCGATGTTCTGAGATCAGTACAATCTAATTACTTTGCGTTGGTATGAAGGAGAAAAATGGCATTGGAGAAAAAAAAGGATGGGCTGAAATAGCACCTTGTCTTACAAGCCGCTATCATAGAAACATATCCTGGAAAATATAAAAAGAATTTGTTTCTTATATCAAAGTTGAAAGGAAATCAATAGCTTGAAATAAGCAGTGGTTCACAACCATTGGAGATTGTAAGCTGATAAACTGGCTCTTAAATACTTTCATTAAACCTCTAAATCTCTAACTTGAAACAAAAGACATTAGTCGAACCAGTACATTTGACAATAAGCTTTAAAGAAAAGAGAATTCGTGTATTAAACAAAGTCAGGTGGCGCTACTTCGTCCTCCCTGACGTCTCCCTGTAAGATTAAAGGAAAAACCTGCCATCATAAAATAAACTAATTAGCCTTTATTCATATTTTACGGTTGAAAAATATTAAAATATTTTACGGTGGAAAAATCTGTAAAGCGGCTAAACACCTTAATTTCATACAACATCTGTGAGATACTAAATTATTCCTAAATAAATTTGTTAGAAACCTTCATTCTATATGAAGTTGAATAATTAGTTTATTTATTAGTAAATCTCAGTCTAAATCGATATGGCATGAAATAACTTTTATGATGTTCAAGTCTATGTTTAAATTTAGAGAAAGAAACATTAGCCCATTTTTTTTTTCTTTAAACCGATCCCCTAGCGGGTTAAAAACGTCAGTCGTTTACCGGTTTTTTGTTTGATCGGTTATTCTACAGATTCTACATTGGGAGTCTTAAATTTTGCCTAACCCAAGTGCATTTCGAGTTGGGATCTTTAACCTGACATCGTACAGGCTTGGGACCGACAGTTTAACGTCCTCTCCGAGGGACGAGGTACTCAAATTTATTCACCTCCAGCGTGAATAAATCGAGGACCATGTGGGGATCGAAACCCGGACTATCAGCCCAGAGGCGAGTACGTGAACTACTGAACTTACATGACCCCTTAACATTGCCCCTTAGATATTGATCAATAGATTTCTCGTATTTCATTTAATCCCCTACATTTAATAGATGATTAAATTAAAAAAAATTGCATTTATATAAATTCATATAACCTCTACATAAGGATCTTGTCCATTTTGAAGAGAACTCTAATTCAACTTGTTTTCTTAAAGATAAATAAATCAGAAACCGACTGGTACTATTAAAATCTTGCTAAATAGGAATGATTTATGTAATTCTCATGAGCGGGGCAGGAAAATGTATTACTCGTATCCATACGAGTTTCTATTGAAGTTTGATATTTCTAAAAATATCAGTTGAGATCTGCATTCCACTTCTATATATTTCTTTTAATTCTCATTTTGTTTTTGTTCAGTCTATATTTCAACTGTTTAAATTTCTACATAACCTAACTTTAATACCTAACAGATTTATTTATTGGATGAATATTCAATAGCACTTTAGAAAGCAAACATATACATAGACATGCAAAGAACTATGAAAATCAAGGAAGGAAATGTTTTGAATTAAATAAATTCCTCAACAAAATAAAGAGAAGAGAAGAATGAAATTAAATTAAATATTATGCTAATTTAAAATGCAGATTGAATAGGTAGATATTAGCCAATAGAAAAGTGCAGATAGACATTCCATTTACTTTTGCACCATACAAACTCCTTCATAGCAAGGTAACTTATAATACTACTCTACCTTTTTCGCCACATTATCTTTAATGTACATGATGTACACATCCTTATCCTTATATGCAAATTATCCTTCATTATCTTGGTCAAACTAAGCAAAATAAACTAATTCTTTTTAAAACTAGGAGACATTCTTTAAAAATAATATTAAATTCATAAAGGGTTGTCGAATTCATAATATGCAAGTAATATAATGTTTATATTTCGTGTGCTCTGATGGCAATTGCTCTGTTGTCATTGTGGTTATTTTGTTGTTGTTAGTTATTATATATTTAAGCTGTATTTGCATAGCATGATGGAGATTGTTGTGTAGCATTGAAGATTTTGATGCGTGTGGTGCTTTCGGGTGGAGCATGCTGTTCTCTGACAATTAAAAAAAAAAAAAAAATATTTCGTATATAGTGACAATTATGAATTATATATAAATAAAAATAACAATAATAATTTAATAATTATTATTATTAATAATAATAATAAAAAAATCATATTACAATGAAATGGCAAATAATACAACATTGCCTTTTGATTTGTTAACAACTGACTGTAAAGTATAAATAGTCAAAAAAAATATTTCAATTTGTATTTAATTCTTTTATAAAAATGCATTCATTATTTGATGAGTAAGACGTTGTTGTTGTATAACAGGAATGGTTAAAATTGTATGTTACTCACACTTCACAAGTAAACACACACTTGTAATAAGAATTTTTGAAGAATTTTATTGATGGTATTCCAATTTTACCATTGAAACTTACACCACAAATGGATTTGAGTTCAATTTAATTCATTTTTAATCTTTTTGGTTGCAGTTTTCAAAAAAAATTCGATTTTTTTTTGATTCGTTTTTAAAATTGTTTGTCGATTCGAATTTCCTAAATAAGATATAATTCACAACAAAAGTTTTCTTTATTATAGCAAGAATGATAACCTGTCTTTCAAATTAAATATGTCACACATGATGGTTAGGTTAGGAGAGGAAATTACAAGTTCAAATTTGATTACTTTACTCTTCAAATTTTCTTTACTCTTAAAGAATTCTTTAGTGTTTAAAAGAATTCATAATTGTATAAATGAAATTCCGTATTTTGCGCTCCAGTACTCCTAAATTGCAAAGCTCAATTTAATTAGTTCGTGTGGGCAAAGTTTTAGTTGTAGGAAGTAATTGTATAAAAGTAGAGAGGTCGTAAAGTAGAGTCGTGCAACTTATGATATAATAAATGGTTATAAAGTTTGGCAGGACATATAGGAGACGACAAAATTTCATTATAACTTTAAAGTTACGAGACAGAAATTTGGTCGTAAAATTTGGGGTCGGGTTTTGGGGATGTGGAACAGAAGGGAGGGTGTTGAATGTGAACTGTGGGGTTGGCTGATTGGATTCAATGAAGCAAAGAAAATACATCTGGACAGTGGTCAGCGGAGGCGTGCTAGCAACTGTCCAAACACACCCCACTTGACTCTGCTGATTACCAAGCCATCTTCACCATCATCGGCCTCAAGTGCCTTATGCTGCTGCCAAACTCATCTGCTTTCACATCACACTCCAACAACATGCTCCCAAAGTCAAATCTCACAACCTTCGGTCATCAATAACCGTGGACCGTAGGCCATCTTAATCATCAACAATCAAATATATGCAACAAAGGTTGTATTAGTAGAATGCATGAGACCATTTCATTAGAACTATCAATTTCGTTTACTCCAGCTCGCTATTTGACGATGCTATTCAAAAATCATGACACACAATATTCCGTGAAGAAGTCATTATTAATAAGACTAAGTAATTGAATATTAGTTTAATTTACATCCTCAAGATTGATTTGACCCGACATTTTAACATACTACTGGGAAATGTTGGCAAACAATTTTCTATGAAGAATTAATTGTTAATATGACCAAGCATTAATTTAATTTAATTAATTTAATAATACTGTGGGACCTCAACATACGAATTTACTTCTTTCTTTGCTGATCGTTGTATTTAAAAAAAAATTGTATATCAAATCATTTTTTTCCAGATATTAAAGGAAATTGAATCAGTTTGTTTCAGTGATAGAAATTTACACACAAAAATAATTAGCATGCTCAACCAAATGTAATATAATATAAGGTAACTTCTATGTTTATTGTATGCATGATACTATGTTCTATCTCATCATCATCCACGGCGCTACGGTTCCCGTAGAGCCTGGGTCCACCACAGTTTCCCTCCAGAGTTGTCGGTCCTGGGCCAAGTTCCTCCACTTTCTCGCACATATCGTGAGATGCCTCTAACCACTCTTCGGGGTGGATGTACCTAGTACTGGCGTCCCCGTCGCAGAGGTGGTAATTGTGTAGGCTGCACAGCACAAGCTAACAGTACAGGGCAGGCTGCTCCAAGCGCGGTCAAGTAGCCAAGACCCTGACTTAGTCAGAGGGAATTCTTAAAGTGCTTCGGCACAGCTTGGCTACCCGTTGGGCGGTACGGGGTGGTAGCCCCACTCTTGAGAGTTAAAAGGTTTTCTTAAAGAGTGTCAAAATGGTAGCCTTGTGCAGCACCATTTCGGTGGTGGGTCTTCCAAACTGATACTCATCCGTCCACCCGCCCGAAGTGGGGCCATGCAGTCTCTTCCATAGGCTGGATGGCTTAAACTCCACGAGGTTCTTGAACCGGGGCAACATTAGTGCCACTCCCGGGGCCGTGCAGTTAGCCCATAGCTGTATTGGCTTTACACGTGAGATCACCGGGGGCAATAAGGGCCACTGACCCTACCTGCAGCTGAGCAGGTTCAGTAGGACCTCGGTCCGGAGTTTGATCCGAAACTCTTAAAATAAGTCGGTACTACGGGTGGCGGGGGCCCCTGGAAGAGTTTTTCTCTCCAGCCCGCCCTTGAGGTCGGACTCGTAGTGGTTGTGGTTCTCACCCAGGTTGGGTAGACCTTCGGGTCGCTGCGTGAGGAGCAGTCTCTTCTTGGGAGCATGCCTGTTAGCATCCGGGGGAGCTAGACCACTGACTACTATTAGATATTCGTATCTCAGAAATATCTTCGTATTCGAGACTTTTTTTGTCATATATCAAGAAAATGGTATTTTGAAGCATTTGTATATCGAGGTATGACTGTTTTATTCACGGCCTCCAGATTGATTTGACCCGATATTTTACCACACTATTCTGAAATATTGTCAAACAGTATTTTATGGAAAATAATTATTAATAAGATCAAGTCATTAATAATGCATCTTCTATTTAACCATTGATCTGATATTTGATCTCATATTATTTTAAAAAGTTTTTGAACAGAAACTAGGAACAAGTAATTTATGAATGAGAAGAATTTAAGCCGTATAAGCTATATGTTCCTTTATGAAATCTCGTTCTCTTGGTAAAGGGCTTTAAGAAAGTACAGTACTAATTAATTTACATGGTCCTTTTAAGCCCTTCCTTAATTTGGTTAACTCAAATAACTTTCCTCCATTTATTCAACCATATCATAACTTCTGACAGTAACTTTACGCTTTTATCAAACTAAACTGAAAATTAAGACTTCATTTTAGACTGTTATGAAATAAACTGCTAACTAGTATACAGGTTTCCAGTTTACTAGACTACTTTGCTAAGTACTCGTGGTTAAATTATTCGTAATTTATTCCCGGAAAGAGAAGAGAGGTAGGGGTAGTTAAGAATGCATCCTGCTTAGAGGACACTCCTTATATAATTATGTTAATTATATAATAAAATTAGATGATAAAATTATATAAAAATATAATTATACTTTAGTTATACTTTTGAAATAATTATTAATTTACTTAAATTTATTTAACGAAATATGTGAAAAAATATTTTTTTATTTTTTCATTCTATGACAACACGATGTATATTTAAGAGGTGGTTAGAGGTGGTTCCCTTTCATTATTTAAATTTCTATTATTTTTTATTATGCTCTTCAAAATGCATTCATGAATTTTATTAGCCCTTGACAACTGATTTTTTTATAGTGTACAGTGTAAGTTTAGCCTTTCGTTATCAATTCTTTTATTATATTGATTAGACTATCAAATAGATGGCACGTTGATAGATTCTCCATTTGGGGTAAATTATAAACTTTTTTATATTTGCAATCTGAAAAATAACGTTTTGTCTAAAAATTCAACCTGGATGCTTCATACACAATGTAGATATGTTAACGATTGTCTTTTTGTTGCAGATAATACTTCATAACTAGAAGACATAATTTTATCATTTTGAGTTGCATTAGGTTTATAGTATACCAAAAAAAAGTTAGTAATTTCTAAAGGGTGAAGATGAACATTTTGAAACTTCAGTTTTTATCAAGGCTACATAATCACACATGCATATGTATCAAGATTCATTCAGTTTCTCAAGTTTAAAGCAAACTCTAAAGCTTAAAGTATAAATTTTATTTAAAATATTTTTCATATACTTACAAATCAGGAAAATAAAAAAAAGTTCAAAAAAAATAAACAAACAACATATATATATATATATATATATATATATGAGCAAATAGATAGTGATATAGTGATAAATGATGTAAGTGAATGTACCTTTGTAAGAATACATGATAATAAAAGGAAAATAAAAACAATTATTTTACATTACAGGAATAATACATAAAGAAAAGTAATAACATTCTAAACAGAACAGAATCTATGGTGAAGTCATGTTATCAAACTATCACTTGGGCCAACCCATAAGTGTCGAGGAAAAAAATTACAAACACCAAATAATTTTTGTTTAAATTGAAATATGAATCATCATTTAATAAAAACCTGCTGTAAAATCATCTCGCACACATGAATATCTACCATTTTATTTGATTACATTACTTCTATAATTAATAGAGGTTTGATTATTTTTAATAAATAGATTTTCTATCGTTTTTCTTCCTTGTTGATTTTGTTATCTATAATTGTATCATCAAAGTTAAGGGTTGTAGTGGCAAACGTTAAATGTGCTGTCTGAGATAGTCTTACTGGTTCAGAGACCGTTTGTCCGTTTCTGATCGTATTTCCATCGAAAAAGTGTATATATATATATATATATATATATATATATATATATATAATGAAAAAAGACAACATATAGAAGAAGCGAGAAAACTTACTGGATCGATATTTCGAACTGAAGTTCGTCGTCAGGGAGAGAGTAGAAGGGAAGAAGAAGAGGTACGTGCGTTCACTTGTTCCGGCAGAGAGCGACTAGGTATATATATATATACTAGTATAATTATAGTATATATATATATATATATATATATATATATATATATATATATATATATATTAGAGAGATAGAGAGAGAAAGAGAGAGAGAGAAATGTTGTTATTTCACTTGTTTATGTAAAATCTTGTATTGTAGGGTAAAAAGCTAATGAGACAGTCTCCACATATAAACATTTAAGCGCATAAACAACGAGTTCTTCTTCAGGCATTAACTAAAAAATACAATGTCATCAGAGAGTTATCTATAATATAAAGTACATATAGTACAACATAAAAATAAAATAAAATAAGGAAGAGATTACGAACCTAAGGGTGTCTGTGGTACAACTGATTGGGAATAGGATGGAAGTGGGTGAGGGTATGGTGTGTACATCTTGTATCTATAGATTTATACATTTGTATTTTGTTGATATAAATATTATGAAATTGATTTGATTTTACTAGTTTTATTTTGTGATATAGAAGAAGATAGAATTCTATTGAAAATATGTGCTAAAGAAGGGTGAAATATTGTTTTAACTTAAAGCTTTATTCATTTATTGTTAGATGTGCTTAAGATTAATAGTGGTGGTTTGTAGGAGGAATAATTTATGGCATTAGGCGGCAATGTCATTTCTATTGGTCGGAAGGAAAACCCTATGTAGGAGAGAAGGGCATGAAGTGGCTATTGCCACTATAACATCTCTAATCCTCTCTGCAAGGGATCACTGGCAGGTGAGGCTTGCCACACCTATCCCATTCCATTCACCCTCACCAGCTTTCTCTACAAATGTTTATTAAACCCAACAATTAATTAAACTCCTGCTTTAACAACAAATTTAGAAAACCCATTTTGAATAATCATTTTCACATGACAGCTTATATTTATAATACCAAAATATAAAACTTTTATAGGATAGTTGTAAAAAAAACCTGGAATGGTTGGCACCCAACTTTAAAATCGGTGAACACATTACCAAGGTCAATTTAATTGAATCATTTATTGTAATGTAGGTTGTTTTCATTTTGTTTATTTAAATGAACATTTAATAGTGTTACAGCATTAGTAAAACCAGTAAGGTTGGCTAATAATTAATATTACATGCACTCATTGAAAATAGTTTAATGTAGCAAAATTGTAGCGTCTGTCTGTTTATTAGTGTCTGACAGCTGTTAGGGTTTTTGTAACATTAGATTAATAACCTCACATAACATATATGTATTCATATATATAATCTATATTACTATAATTTACTTTATATACTTTACTACTATGAATACTTTATAAGTAATACTTTATAAGTATGAATACTTTATAAAGGCAGACGTTGACAGTGTTCGGAGCGGTTTACATCTATCTTCCTGATAACAAGGCTATCAAAATATAGTAGTGAGTTTCTGTTTCATTTCTGTTTGTTCGTTTTGTGAATATAGGTTATATATATATATATATTAAACTTAATAAACGGAAAGACGGTCTTAACTGGACACAATACGAGTTCAAAATTGATGAAGAGTAACACACAGAGTAGAGAAACACACTTCAAAATCACATTTTTGGGCAATACGTCTTTAGGAGTAAAGAGAAAGGGAGACCAAGCACGTTGTGTAAATATATACGTTTGCTTTTATATATATATAGGTTTCTAATCTGTTTAACTTGTCATGATTTGTTAACGTAACTGGTAAAGTTCAAATGTCTCTGGCAAAATTAATTTGGGATTTACTCCAAAATGAAAGAAAAAATAATTATAAAATTAGAGACAGTCAGAAAAAAAGTCGTTAATGCAGAGGCTGCTGCATATTTCAATTTAACTTGTTTAAAAGAAGATTTGCTGTCTACCTGTACAAATATAGCAGGGTAGCCTCGTGAAGGCCGAAAGTCGGAGTTGAGTGTTAGAGGCTATTAGAGGCGCTTAATCACTTCATTACTACCCCCTTCTTTTCAATAAATAAAATGTTATGGAATTTGTGTTTATAATTTAATGTAATATATAGGATATAATAAATACATTTAATTCTACCAAAACTGCCATAACTAATATTTCACAAGAGATAATACAAATATCATTAAGAGGAATACAAGTGTCGTTGAGATTAATTCAAAACTCTCAGATTACTATCAAATATTGCACAGGAATTCCAGCTAATGAATCACTTTGTTGAGAGTATAATGGAAAATTGGTACTTAGGGAGCATTCCCGAGGAGGGGAGGGCCCATGATGCTATAGACACAGCTAACACTCATGTTGCTGTAACCCTCTAATGTTATCACTTATTAACAGAGGCATAAGGCTTCGGCTTATCCCAGGAGGTATCAACTCAACAGCTTTGAATCCAAAACTCCCATTATGCATCACATTTATTTATGATTTAATCAAAACAATAAGACAAGAATTTGTCAAAAGATGATATACAGGCAGTATAATTATTCTGCAGAAATAGACTACAAATTACTTATTGTAAAATGATCTCATTTATCACTGAGTATAAAACACACATGTTTGTAAAGAATAAATCTGTATATATAAATATTGATACAGCTTCTAGACCTCTGATATTTCAAATTCACACAAGAGGTTCTTGAGGATTTCGGTCATAAACATACAACTTCTGATTATAAGCCAACGTTTCGCCAAAAGTTGTTTGGCATTTTCAAGGCTTGTTTTAGAGGAAACACTTTTTAGCGGTCCATGCTTTTATCTAGCTACATCATAACAAATACACAAATGATTCAGCTAGATAAAAGCATTGACCGGTAAATAGTGTTTCCTCTAAAACAAGCCTTGAAACTGCCAAACAACTCTTGGCGAAACGTCGGCTTATAATCAGGAGTTGTATGTTAATGACCAAAATCCTCAAGAACCCCTTGTGTGAATTCTATATATAAAGTTCGTGAGTTTGTTTGTTTGTTTGTTCACCCACTTTTCATGGAGACAGAGACTTGAAATTAAATATATATTATTTATTACCTGAATAATATTAAATAAAAGAAAATTATCAACATATTCCCAAAATTGGAGCCAGGGTAACAAGTTCAAATATTCCAAATGTATTATGTATAAATGCATTATATATAAATTTAAAAAAAGAATTTAATTTAATTTTTACGTAATATAAACACTGGTAATAAACTAAAGGCATGGCGCCAGGGTAGCACACTGGCTTGCATGCTCGCCGATGACAGTAGCACAAATATATTAAAAATAAATATAACAAATACATAATAAACTATTACTGTATTAGAGGTTAAAAATGAATAATTTTAGAAACCAACTTGAACACAACTGTGATATAAAACACGAATGATTTAAGGTAATATTATAAAGAAACATTCCTTTCATTAATGTTATTTTATATTAGGTAAATAAATTGAATATTTCAATTTACAAGTTTTGTTTCTTTTAAATATATTTCATTGTGCATATGACTTGAATTGATGTTTTATTTATTTATATGATAAAATAAATGATTTTTTTTTACTTTTAAATGATTTATATTTTGCTAAATATAGTTACTGTGCATATATCTTGAATCATGTTACGAATACTATATCAAAAGCTTGGGCCATATAAGAATCTGTTTCCATGCATTAATCACGGAAACAACAATTAAAATTATCCCTGTCAATCATTTTCAGTGATTAATTTCGATATCTATTGTTATAATTTCTGAGTGACACAAAGGATCACGGGTAGTCAAGTAACATATATGTCAAGTTCTACACCTGTTATTTACCTACCTGAATAATTGTACACCTAAATAATTTACGTTATAATTTAAATAATTTAAAAATAAAAAAAATCAAGAGAATATAATTTTATATAGGCCTAATATATAAAACTGGACCAATATTGCTTGTAGCAGTAGGTTAGGGTTCAGTGGTAGTCCCACAAGGAACACTAATAGGTCGAACATTCGCCCTTTATGATACCACACAATGAAGTTCTGCTACATTGGAAATCCTAAATTTTATGTAACTCAAGTGTATTTAGAGTAGGGATTTTTAACGAGGACTTTTGTATCCTACAGGGTAGGGACCGATGGCTTAACTTCCTTCCAAAGGACGATATGTTTAGATTTATTCATCCCTCGCTTGAATAAATCGAGGACCAGAGTACGTATTGATCCCCGTATCTACCTGTCCAAAAGCGGGCACGTTGCCGCTGGGGTAACGTAGGCCCTGTTTGTACCATTAATGTAAAAAGAAAAAACTCTATAGTAGACCAAAGAATGCAATATTTTTTTATCTCTGACAAATGAAAACCTTTAATGTGAATTATATATTCGGTTTTTGCAAGCTGCAGGCGTTAGTGATTGTCTGTTTACTCCTTTTCGTTCCTAATAATAGACTAGTTAACCTTGCATGACAAGTGCAACATAATTAAGTAGTTTAAAACTAAGTTTAAGAATAAAACTTGTTATTCCGTTATTTTGATTAAACCTTGTGGATATAGAAGTTTGTTTTGTAAACTCACTTTGTTGATTTAAATTTTCAAACTTAAAATGAGATTGTCATTCACTTTTATATAGTAAACAAGAAATTAAGCTCCTAAAACTGTCAAAGATCAAATAACGCATATAAGTTTCACATAAATCTGTAAAAAAAATCAAATGCATAACCCAGTGTCAATGTTTTTCTAAGAAAATTACTTTCTAACTTATACTGAGTGATTCTTAAATGAAAACTTTAGAAAATGGATTATGCATTATGATGTATGGTGTTAAAATTAAAATTAATATCAGCCAATTTCAATTTTCCTATCTATCTTAGAATAAATCTAAATAATTTATTCAATGTTTCCCTTTTTTTGCGTGTTTTTATTCAGTCTTTATTAACATTCAACATAAGAAGTCATAATTTTTCCTCAATTGGATTCTTTCCCCAGTTTTTTTTTTTAAGTTGGAATCTTTAAACTGGCATAGTACTGGGCTCAGACCCGACGTTATTCTGTCTTCAATATTTTCATGTTTATAAGCAAAAAAATTCAAAAGTTCAGAGCCTAATAAGATTTAGAACACCCATTTTACCACTATACTACCCTCCTCTATAGTTTCTTCTTGGAGAGGTTCACCTTAATTAAAAAGAATAAGCGTTTCCTTATTAGTATGTTTGTTTGTACAACAATTGATGTTTTATATTTTAGAACTAGGCTTACTTTTATACAAAAAACGCATCCTTATGTTACAATCAACCAGACAAAATGAGATTTCAAAACAAAAAATTGTTTACAAAACCTTATGTTACAATCAACCAGAGAAGATGAGATTTCAAAACGAAAATTATTTGCAAAACCTTATGTTATAATCAACCAGACAAGATGAGATTTCAAAACCAAAATTATTTACAAAACCTTATGTTACAATCAACCAGACAAGATGAGATTTCAAAACCTAAATTGATTTATTATATTGAATTGTAAATATTTTTTAGTTACTACCTCTCGTGTTATCTTTTTAAGAAATAGAACCTAGTATCCGATATTCTTTTATGTTGTGAACTGTATCTACTGATCGACTGAGGAAAAAACGCTAATTTAAAGAGCCTAAAAGAATACATTTGAAGTAAATTATAGTCTAGAAAATATGGGGAAACTAAAAGTATCCCCGAGGGACTAGTCTGCAGTTGCCTTTGGATTAATGATCTTCGAGAGATCTTTGTTTAGTTAACTTTTTAAAATAAATTAGGATTCATTTACAGCATAATATATTATATGCGCAGTCGGAAAAAGAAATAGAATAGATTGATTGTACTAATTACACTTGCATTGAAATAAAAGGAAAATAAATGGCTCTTTTTAATTAATAGAAGAAATATGATTCTTTATTTTTATAAAATTATTTCTTATATATTTTGAAATAGTAGAATCACCTGTTGTTTTTCAGCAAAACCATAATTATCTTCTTAAAAAAATCCATAGAATTTAATGTATTTGGGTAGATAATTTCTGAATTATGGGATAGTTTAGGAATTAATAATTTTGTAAAAAAAAAAACTTTGAAAAATGTGAATAAGCAAAAACAGATTTAGATAAATGGGCAGACATGAAAACTAATATTACGAATTAAGAGAAGTAAAGGTTGAAAATTTAAAGGGTCGTTTGGAAAGTAGAAACAGTTAGTGTCAGGAGCAGCTTTGGCCACTGGAGTAGTCATTAATTAAGGTTAAAGTCAGTCCTGCGGCAGAATACTACTTGCTGCGAGATTTTGTTACGAAATATCGACCTTCTTTTTTTGTTTCTGCAAGGGTTTGATTTTTGTTTTTTAAATAAGCACGCCATTAATGAAGTAAGATCTGTTTTTTGATTATGAAATGGAAATTACGTGATGTTCTATAAATAATAAAAGTAATTTCAGAAAAAAAAATATTATTGTAAAACAAAATGATATACTGAAAGATTAGTAGAGCAAAGAATAGGGGAAAAAATTGAAGAGATGCTGGGAAAAAAAATTATAAAGAACAAATCTGTGACATTGTCTGACTAAAAAATAGTGTCTAAAGAAATAGAACCTTCACCTCTATTGAAAAGGAGTAGCCCATAACCTAGAGAGTCCAGAATGCTTTTTGGAGAGAAAATGAATAATCTGTCCACCGGCATGTTCTGTGATTGGCAACAAACAATGCTTTATCAGGGACACAGAAAATACCTACTTACATTTCCCAGTACTATCCCAAAGTAAATAAAAATATTCTTTGTTGCGTAAGTCGGCAGTAACTTTGTTCTCTGTGATGACTTGATGTTCTAAAAAAAAAAAATGTTGATAATTTATTTTACTATTATTTTTTGTATTATGTTAATTTACATTTTTTTACTAAATATAAAGACTTTCAGTAAGTGCAGAATATACAAAAAATAAATAAATTAATGAAATTATACAATAAATTAGTGAAAGAGGAAGAATTTGTGGAGAATTAGGAAGAAGTAGTGAAATTGTAAAATTTATTAGAGTCTTAACAAATTTTAATAAGAGTTTAACACCTTTGTCCAAAATCATAAAAATTCAAATTTATTCTGAGCAATTGTTATATTTTCCTGCGTGCTGTACTCTGTTATAAGGTTGCTGTAAATGAATACTAAGGAAATATATATTAGTAATTAACCAGTTCTGCATACTCAAATCAAATTCAAAGACAGCTTTTCAGTATAATCTAAAACTTTTATAGCTGGAAGATTGAAATTTTTAAAAATAATAGATATGAACTATTAGACTAGAATAGTGAAAAAAGTGGATATTTGTCAATAACATAATAGCTCTTTCTTGAAGAATGTGTCCATTCCTCACACTTCAATATTACCTAGTGATACTATGATTCATAAATACAAAATAAGTTACATTTGATAATAAGTTTTGTTCAATAGTGTAACATTGATTGATGAGAGGAGAGCATTTTGTGCAACAAATCCATCATAACATGGAAAGCATCAGAAATTATATGTTTGATTGGCGTTGATTTTTTACATGTAAAAATGTTATTCTTTTACATATCATATTCAGATTTAAATTATTTAAAAAATTTCATTATACCTCCAAATATCAATTTTATTTCAGTAATTCATGTAAAAAATGTCTATGCAATGTAAATAAATGTAAACCAATACGACAAGTATAGGAAGTAAACTATTAGTCCAGGATCAATATTCAGTTTTTATAGCTTTATTGCTCTTTGTGTAATAGAGATTTTACGAATTTATTTGTATAAATTTTTAATTTTCTTTTTATTGTTCTGCAAAATTTTATTGTTTTTTAATGAGCCGTTTAGCGTCAAAATAAAACATTCTCTGAAAACAGTATGGCGTTTTCCGTCAAACGATATGACTTATATTGCTCTCACAAGCTTTAAGACAATAATTATTTCTTATTATTTTGAAAATAAGTGGATATTTTCGTTTAATACGTTTCTAGCCACAAATATAGTGCCAAAGTTTAAAGATTCAAGAATTTGTAGTTTAGGAGAAACAAATATTGTTTAAAAACAGTTTTTGGGCAAAAAAAGTGACTTTCCCATCATTCATAATTGCTCCCAAACTATACAGCACATCTACACTATGAGACCCATTTTTTTTTGTAAAATATCAATTTGATCCATCAACGATACTGGACGGTATCCAGTCCAAAGTCCACAAACTTTGGATACATACTCATCCACCCACCCAAGCACCCACCCACATACAGACATCATCGAAAAAACTTCATAAAACTACTTGTGGGACTTCAAAACAAGTAATTCCGTTAAAATCTTGAGAACAAATTTTTTCACGATCACTAACTATACTTTACTTACAGGAAAGTAAACAAATTATAATGTAGTTCTTAAATTTGAAAAATATCTATGTATTCCTGTAAGTTGTTTTGTTTTTCTTTAAACCACTAAAAGTTTTGACCAAAATTTTTGTTTTTTTTCCTTTATGAATTGGTTTAATCTTTTTAAACACATGTTACATAAGATTTCATTTGTGAAAATATTTGATTTTTTACAATCTTCTGCAGTAATTTTTTTCAGTAATAAATATTTCTATTTAAATGAGTATTTGTGATAAAAATAGTAAAATAGAATTCTAAAAATATTTTTTGAAAAAAAGTTGACTTAAATTAACTAAAAGGTATTAACAAAATACAGTTTGACTTCTAGTTTATAGGAATAACTATTAGACATACCCCGGACTTCCACCCTCTTAACATAGACGTAACGGTTCAATAAGCATTTTTAAATTTATTAAAACTTCCTTTTTTTTCTAATCCTGAAATACAGATTTTCCTGTTAAAATGGATTTATTTAAATTACGTTTTCTGCATTTTTCTCTTTTTCAACGGTATTAATGGGTTAAATCTGTGAGACTTTATTCATAAATATGACTGGATATAAAACCTATATCCAGTCATATTTATTTCCTCTGCGAAAAAGAAGGCTAAAAGTTTTTACAACTTGAAAGTTTTAAAAAACGATTATTAATGCCATATGAAAACACCCATGATCTATAGATTCATGTATTCAATTAAGTTCAATAATATTAGATGTTATTTCCACAAAATTTATCAAATAAAAACCATATAATTTATTTATAATTTAAATAAAAAATTATTCTTTACTTTTATCTTTAATTATAGTTATTATTCTGTAACGTTGTTAAAATTTATGCAAAGTGGCTGCCAAATAACTAAATAAGATGCAAAATAAACTGCTTATTTACAGAAGGGAATAATAGAATGAAAAGTTATTTCTCCCTCATAATTAAGGCGATTATTCATTCAAAATAAAGTATCTTATTTTTAGAACATTATCAATGCTAAAAAGCAATAAACTTGAGCTTGTTTATTTTATAAAATTATAAAAACTGACTCTGTATTTCATTCATCTGACATACTAATCGCCTTTAATGTTAACACAAAAAAAAATGAGTTTCTTTTATATTTTATTAAAAATATGTAGAATCAATTTGAAACCTCTTACTTTAATGGTTTGATATTAATAAAGTACACTGACTAATTCCCATAATTGGATAATGTAGAAATGTATTAATCGTAAATTAAACAAAAACACCTTAAATAATCTTATTATAGTAATTATTATACTAATTCTTAAAATATTAAACATATTAAAGTATTTATTGAGAACTAAAACACTTATCATGCTTTTATTTAAGGCTAAAAACGTTTTAAAATTTTGTTGTTACTATCTGCTCTGATGGTTGAATATAAACATTAAAACTTGGTATATAATTGACTTATATCTAAAGAAATTATAATAAGAGGAAACAATTTTCCAGTTCAGTTGATACTTTCAATTATGAGTTCTGAAACGACAGAAAGTTAAATGCCAACTATGATACATTCATATCGTTTAGCGGCTTTCATATCAAACAAGAACAGACATAAAGGTATCCAGTTGTGTTTTATGTCATAACTTGTGTACTTCAGAATATATAAACTGTGGACAAGTCATTTATAATTTTTTATTACATTTATCTTTTTCTATGATGTCAATAATATCATTTTTTTAATGTCGCAGAACACCTATTTGAGCGTTAGTGGTGTCAAATCCCTTTTTCCTTGAGAAGGGTATTTCTTTTTTGTTATGATTTTGTTAAATATTATCAAAAGTAATAAAATTTAAATATTATAATCATTTTTAAAAACACCATCATAAGCAAACAATCACAGACATTCTAAACCAGGGGTTCTCAGTGGCAGTGAAATCCAACACAGGGGTGAATTTTGGGGTTTTAGTGGGGACTTGTGTCCACAGTAAGTTTACAGAAAGCTATTATAGATTTTGACGTTGTAATAATATATTAAAAAATACTATTTTAATTGAAATAATATTTTATATGATAACCTCTGATTTAAACGAGTCAAATAAATAATGGTTATAGGATTGTAATGTACATCTCTGTGTCCGATAAAGCGGCCGAAGCAGCCTGTAGAGTGTAGGTCACCCAATAATGTTTTACTTACCTTTAGGTAACTAATCAACTAATAATTTATAAACTACAAATTTAAAAATTAACACCTAAGTTAAATAAATTTCTCAAACAAATATAAAAGTAAATCCCTAAATAAATATTTCAATCATAAATGCATATATACATAAAGACGGGACTTGTTCTAAATAATGTGACTACTATTACAACCATAGGTAATCGCAGATGCTGTTTTATATAAAAAAAATGTGTGTTCGCAAACTGTTAAATTCGAAAAAGGTATAAATTTAAGTTTATTGAGGTGAAAAAAAGCTGAGAAAATCATCTTATCTTATCCGGTATATATTTCTGAGTTAAGGTCCAGTTTGTAGCTTTAGGTTGATAAGTAGAATTAATTTGTATTCCAGACGCTTCTGAAAAAATATCACTAGTTAACCTATCATCCATTAATTTTTAATATATTTTTTAAATAATCAATATATTGCTTTAATTAGGTATCAAAAACAATTTTATTACGTTAAATATGCCAAGCATTTTCCTAAATGTTTGCTGTATGAAATATAAGGTCATATATATATATATATATATATATATATTCATGATGACAATTCTAGTTTTTCCTCTTGATATTTACTATGAAATTGTGAAACACTCAGGATAGCTTTTTTTGTAGTTTTCATATAGTATACGACAAGTTTTAGACAAAGGCGGTATACTGATTGACACAAGCGGGGGTTGCTTCTGGAATGAAGAAGACAGTTGTAAAAGCAGGGTTGAGCTTCCCCTTCCGTGTGGCCAGAACGCCTGTCGAACTTGACGGATGACCTTAGACAATCAGAGCAATCAAAGCCAAATGTCGTCGTACCCTTGCTTCAGCCGGCAGCAACTTCACACCCCCCAGGGCTCATCATCGGTAACGAGCTGAACGTGATTTCGCAAAAATCTTCCACTTAGTATTAGCTCACGTCACCCGCAACCCTTAATCGGACCCACACTTGCGCGACATTTCTGCTTTATCAGGAAAAACTATCCTGGACCAGCCAAATCCCCTTCGACGGCACAATATAATAGCGACCATTAAGCACTGCTAATACTAATACCCAAAGATATAGGTATTAGTAAATATCTTTTTATGTAGAAATGTTAAATATACACTCGTAATTTTTAAGATAACATAATGTCGTTTTATTTAACAGTTACATTTAAATAATTAGCGTCACATGAACTATATCATTAAGAGTTCATGAGAGAAAAAAATACTGCAGAAATTGGTTAGTAAACAAATTTTGAATCAAACCCTTAATACTTATGTTTTGATTTTATCATCTTTTTTTATAAAAAGAACATAAAAATTAAAACATGTTATATACATTACAATAACTATGAATGTAGTCTCTGCAGTTGTCAGACTTAGCTTTTCACCAATTCAAAACCTAATTTCACTTCCTACCTGTGACCTCTTCATGGGTAATAATATTACCTATACCTCTTCAAACTTCTTCTCTACCTATAAAATGTGTGTATTTCTGATTAATTCAATTCGAAACTGTCGCAAATATGAATTCTGAAAGGGACTTCGTCATCTAGAGCAGCAATCTAGCCACTGGCTTCCACGCTGATTCTGATGGTCTTGGTTTTAATAACTGTCCCAGTCCAAATCCTCAAATTAATTTTGGTCAGTTCCACCAATGCTGCTTTAAGAACTTCTGAGGTGAATCATGTTTGTCTCCTTGAGTTCAAAGCAACACTGACTTCATCACCCTTAGATTTACAAAAATATGAACATTACAGATTACCTTATTCACTATTTGATTTTGCAGCAGTTAAAGGGTTATGTTTAAATCTCATATCAGTTTTCTTTTAAAACATTTTATCGTTTTAATTTTGGATACGCAATCCTCCATTTGCAACAGACAGCTGTCACAAAAACCGAATCACAAAAAAAAATTCCTGTAGTCAAAGGCATAGAATATTTTTAATTAAAAATGAAATAGTAATATACTTGTATGTATAAGTATTACATACATATAAGATTTGAAATGTTTTCTGGTTTTGCTGTTAGTTCATAAGTGTACTTAAAAACATGTACTGCGACCAGTTATTTAGTTATTGTCAAGGTGTCTGGGCAAAGTTAAATGAAGTCGATCCATAAACATACTGGTATTTCTAACTTAATGAAATCGTAACAGTGTCGTGCAGTCAGAGGAAACTTGGAAAGTATAAATTGTAAAATAATTAAATGGTTATATTTATCCAGTGAATTGCACTGAAAGATATTTTTCAACACTGCACCATTTTTACTTTACTATAAGTAAAGTATAGTAATCGTGAAAAAATTCGATCTCGAGATTTTGACGGAATTACATGTTTTGAGGTCCCAGAAGTCGTTTTATGAGGTTTTCACGATGATGTCTGTGTGTGTGTGGGTGGGTGGGTGGGTGGGTGAGTGTGTTAGCATTGCTTGTTACCACGCTACGGTCCAGAATCTTTGATGGGTCAAGTTGATATTTTACACAAAAATGGGCCTCATAAAGACGAAGATCCCTATTGTTTAGGAAGAATTATGCATGATGGGAAAGTCACTTTTTTTGCCAAAAACCGTTTTTTTTTAAAACATTTATTTCTCCTAAACTGATAACCCTAGAGTTTTGAAATTTTGACATTATCTTTGAGGTTTCAAATGCAACAAACGAAAAATATATTCAGAATTTTAAAACAACAGGAAATATTTTTTTTTCAATAAAATGTAAAAATTTTGACTTATAATTGAATCTCAAACCTTGTGAGAGCGATACAAGCCATACTGTTTGATGGATCAAAATGAAACTATGCCTAAAAATAGAACATTATGTGGAGAATGAGTTGAGATATTTTTTTCGAAAATTGCATTCGCTAATGGGGCGTTACAGTACGATTTGTGTTTTCAGAAAATGTTTTTTTGACGCTAAACGGCTCGTTAAAAAATAATGAAAATTTGACCAAAAATGGAACAAAAAATTAACAATTCATAAAAAAAAAATCATGAAGTTTCAATTATGGGAAAGAGCAATAACGATATAAAAACTCTTTGTTTATCCTAGACTAAGAGATCACCTGCTATACTTGTCGATTTTTTTGTATTTTTTTACATTGTTTACATTGACTTAGAAATTTTTTGAGCGAATCCACTGAGATAAAATTGATGTTTCTAATGGAAAAATGAAAATATATTATTGACTTATAAGAGATGTAAGAGGAATAATATTATTACATGTAAAAAATCACCGCCAACGAACATAAATTAATTTTCTCTGTCTTCCATGGTATGATGGATTTGTCTCATAAACTGCTTTAATAAATCTATATATTGCACTCTTGTGCAAAACTTAATAACAGTTATAGTTTCTTCATCTTTGTGAATTGTAGTATCTTACCATGATATTGAAATGTGAGGAATGGACTCTTTCCTCAAGAAAGAGGATTTATATTTGTTGACGAATATCCAGTTTTTTCACTATTCTAGTCTAATAGTTGATATTTATTATTTTCAAAAATTAGAAACTTCCAGCTATAAAAGCTTTATATTATACTGAATAGCCGATTTTGACTTTGAATGGAGTATGGAAAACTTGATAATTACTATAATTTGTTTTCTCAATATACATTCAAAGCAACCTTATAACAGAGTACAGCAGCATGAAAAAGGTAACACTCGCTCAGAGTAAATTTGAATATACGTTTTTTGACAGATGAAAAGAAAAGCAATTTTTATTGAATAGATTTTTTAGACAATTCTTGTTATTTACATGTTTTGTGCAACTTTGTTTCCAAAAAATTAATGTTTTCATTCTCCATTTAATCATATCCCATTTAGATGTTTACGTTGTGTTTAAATGAGACGTTATGTTTTATATACTCAAGAAATTTGACATTAAGTTACTTATAGTAAAGTAGAGTGTAGGCCACTCCAGATTTTTAGATTTTATTTTATTCAAAATCAATGGATTTACTGCTTAGATACTGTTCTGTTTTGTTGTCGAGTCACAAAAAGAATCCCTGTAGACAAAGGCGTCTCCTACCATGAAGCAGGAGAACTATGTGTCTCACTTAGTGACTCTTCGCAGTAGTTTCATGATCGCTGAGTACAAGAAAGTACTAAAACACATACCACTGCTGACAAAAAACCATGTATATTGGAAATTTAGTTAATATAGCAACTGTGTTTAAATATTTTAATAGTGACATACTGAGAAATAGGCATACGGGCATCACTGCAGAGCATGTCAACACAGTTAACCATGTCATAATCGAGAGGCACAGCAGGCGGCAGCCTCACCGCACATTCCTTTTCAGTATCTAAGCAGTAAATGTGAAAATCCTTTGATTTTGAATAAAAACACAATCTAAAAATGGTGCAGCGTTGCAAAATATCTTTCAATGCAATTCACTGGATAAATATAACCATTTAACTATTTTACAATTTCTACTTTCCAAGTTTGATAGATGAAGAACAGCCTCACCTGCCTCCCCTGACTGCACGACATTGTTACTATTTCATTAAGTTAGAAATACCAGTATGTTTATGGATCGACTTCATTTAACTTTGCCCAGACACCTTGATAATAACTAAATAACTGGTCGCAGTACATGTTTTTAAATACATTTATGAACTAACAGCAAAACCAGAAAAAAATTCAAATCTTGTATGTATTTAATATTTGTACATACAAGTATATTATTATTTAATATTAAATTAAAAAATATTCTACGAAGATATTATGTATTAGCGTTTACCCCGTTATAAATTTATATTTTACATAATTAAATTAAATTCTAAAAAGAAACTGAATATATTAACTCTTTATCTTCTCTAGTAATTATTTATTTGTACTATAATTATCAGTTTTAGTAATTGATAACAAACTGATCAACTAATAATCAACTAAATGATGAAGTATTCTGACTGATTCCTTGTTTATTTATTTATTCGTACTATAATTATCAGTTTTAATAATTGATAACAAGAATAAAAAAGCATTCTTGATACCTTACGAAGAGCGAAAGAAAAACGTCACGTTACTTTATTAATGAATTAATTGCCAAAAAAGCAGATCACTGCAATTACAAAATATATTATTTTTCAGATTAAGAGCTCAATTTTTTCTTTTTGATGGTTTCAGTTTCATCGCTTTGGTACTTTACAGGAGTCTTAGTTCGTCAGAATTCCATATGAGCCGTTTATTTTGAAAGTGGCCTAATTCCATTTTCCAAAAAAATTTAGCTAGCTATTTAAATAATTACATTTTTACGTTATCTTTACCTTTTGCAGCAAATTGTACAAAATTTATTTAAAATTACTAAGTTTTTTTATAACAAAAATTAGTTGATAAATAAAATGACAATATTTTTAAATTTTGTAAAACGCAAACCCTTAAATATCTCGATTTTAACACATAAATGGAATTAGGCCACTTTCAAAATAAGCGGCTCATATAAGGGATTTAATTACATGTTACAATTACATTTAGTAGAAGCATTAAGGAGTTTAGTGATTAGATTTACTTTTGATGTGTAAACTCATAGGCACTTAACACCAATTACCTCTTGTCCCGTTGAAAACAAAAGTGAAACAGTAATCACCTAAGCCTTCATTACTGTTATGCTTCATTTATAAATTAGAGATTTTGTTTACCTTAGAAAAATACCATACAACGATTAATTATACTTTTCAAGAAATGTTCTTCATGCAATTTCCAAATATAAATTATTTCAATTCAAACAGCCAAGTTTTTATTGTGTTTCTATTTTTTACTTTTCTTGGTTAAATTTATTATACGATTTAAACGGAAAAAAGGTTCTAGTTTGAAAAACCCACAAAAACCACAAAACCCATCCCTCTATAGTGAATCCTGCGCAGGCAATTTTCTTTTGTTCAAATTACTTCGTGGAAACAGTTATAACTTAAGCTGTTCATAAACCTTCTTCTAACTTAGGCAAACTTTTTTTACTCGATATTCTTCAACGAGATGACCACTTTATTTAAATATTTAACTTCAGTACTGAATGGATCCAGTTTTGCATATTTGGATTTGCAAATTGTAAGATTTCTGATTCATTTTTCAGTGGTATTACTTAATTAGTGAAATTAATTAACATTGAAGTCTAGAAAAATTAATTTCAAACTTTTCAGTAAAGAATACCAGCAGTAATTGAATATCAAAATGTTTAATAGGTACATATTAAAAAATTATTATGGACTATACGATTAGGTTAGGTTGCAGTAGCAGTCTTACAATAACCATAGACAGAGCATTGGCCCTTTGTGATACCACACAATGAATATTTTGCATTGAGAGTTCTAAATTTTAACTCAAATATCCTAAAGTTTAACTCAAATGTATATACAGTATGCAATTTTAACGTGTACCTGTTTACGTACAGGCTCAGGACTGACGGTTTAACGTCAACTCCCAGGGACCACGTATACACATTTATTCACCTCCCCCATGAATAAATCGAGGTTCAGAGTGGGTATTGAACCCTGGATCTGCCAGTTCCAAGGTGAGCGTGTTGCCACTGCACTACTCTGGCTCCTCAAGGGTTATAAACTCTTCCAACTGTAATAAAACTGTCTAATGATTCACTTCGGATTGATATAAAAGAATTATCAAAATGATATGTGCTTTAACATCACCTTAGACATAGAGATATATATAAACAAACAAATATTCAGATGTGTTCTACTCTAACCTGCTAGTAAGAACACTTTTACCTCAAATTCCCTGAAACCAATCCCCCTCCGACTAATCAGATCACCAAATTAACGATAACTGACGACTTTAGACTCAAAGACCATACGACCACAAAACATACTCACCATAGACAGGACAGAAACTAACACTCCGACCTACCCGACAGACCTAAACAATTAAAGTAGAACAAACAGACAAGCAGGTGAAAGCCTCTGGCTTGGAACTGCCTGACCCCAACGTGCATCAATGCACGGAAAATCTCGTTGGTCGTTGGTCGAGATGCGTTCTATTAATACAGATATTGTAAAAATAAATGTCAATTGACAAACATATAAAGTTAAAAAAGTGGAAATTATTCTAATTTTTTTACTATATTATAGTAGACTCTTGGAGTGAAGTGTTTGGATTATTTACAAATGTGGCGTTTCCAAACATGCTCCGGGCTTTATTGCAACGCATGCCACTAATCTGTATGTGCAGTAGATGTTTATAGTTTCTATTTGGTTATATTGTGAGCAAAGTATATTGGTTGAAACATGAAATAACATTTTAATATAATTTTTTTTATATAAGAAGAGAAGATAGCAGTTTATTTTTATATCGACGAATTCTAAATATGTATTCCCATGGTAAAGGAACTATTTTTCTTACGGGTCAAGGGATCGATGGAAACCTTTATAAAAGACCTCTCTCTTTTCTTTTTAGGAAGGGAATGATTCAAGGTCTTCAGATATTTCAATGTTTATCCATTCGTCTTTCCTTTCAAAATTATTTATGCTATAATATTTAAAATGAATTAATATCGAAAAGCAATTTATAAAGTGTTTAATATCTTTCAGAATTTAATTCCTAAATAGAAATTTTACGCAGTATTGATGTAAATTGAATTTAAAAGGTTTAGAGAATGCCGTAACCATATAAGAATCTCAATATACGAGTATGATTCCTTATTTTCGGCAGGCGTTTCTACATAACAAATCAAAGAGTTTGTTTTCAATCCCTCTACGGTTGAAGTGTGAACTAGAGAAGCTTTAGTAGCGATG
The DNA here is from genome assembly GCA_026182355.1 of Hermatobates lingyangjiaoensis. NCBI lineage: Eukaryota > Metazoa > Arthropoda > Insecta > Hemiptera > Hermatobatidae > Hermatobates > Hermatobates lingyangjiaoensis. The sequence goes on from JAPFBL010000057.1 coordinate 861,513, forward strand.
GTTGCAGATTCGAATATTGATCAGTCCTTGGATTTTTCATGTAGATTATGCCCACATCATTCGTTGGCTTTCTATTGGTCCCAATCCTTTTAAGATTAGGAACTCGCTAAAAGTCTCTACGTTAATCCTGAGAGAGGTAATATTAAAGACCATTGGTATAGTGGCACATCCAGTACTAGAATGTGTGCTAGAATATTGAAGACCATTTGTATAGTGGCACATCCAATACTAGAATGTGTGCTAGAATATTGAAGACCATTGATATAGTGGCACATTCAATACTAGAATGTATGCTAGAATATTGAAGACCATTGGTATAGTGGCACATCCAATACTAGAATGTGTGCTAAAATATTGAAGACCATTGGTATAGTGGCACATCCAGTACTAGAATGTGTGCTAGAATATTAAAGACCATTGGTATAGTGGCACATCCAGTACTAGAATGTGTGCTAGAATATTGAAGACCATTGGTATAATGGCACATCCAATACTAGAATGTATGCTAGAATATTCAATACCATTGGTATAGTGGCACATCTAATACTAGAATGTGTGCTAGAATATTGAAGACCATTGGTATAGTGGCACATCCAATACTAGAATGTGTGCTAGAATATTAAAGACCATTGGTATAGTGGCACATTCAATACTAGAATGTATGCTAGAATATTGAATACCATTGGTATAGTGGCACATCCAATACTAGAATGTGTGCTAAATTATCACTGACACTTTCCATTTTTAGAACACCTCTGAAGATGAATGCTCTTAGTGTGTCCGCTTCAATATAAAAATGTTCAAAAATTGTTACACAACGCAAGAGAGATCACCCACAACTCTAATATGTAGTGAAGGTTAGATTGAGGTAGTCACGTTCCGTGAACATCATGAATCATGCCATTCCGCCCACTTTGGTAGATCATATGGGATTAGGTCACGTTCTTCCAATAATTATTTGAAATGTATTGGCTTACAATTTTTCTATAGATCACACATAGTAGTCCAGCATTGTACTCTAATTACTTTTGTGGTAGAACGTTCTGAGAACCCTGTCTTATCAGTTTGTTGGTTTCTCCATGAATAGTTATTTCGAAATAGATAGGAATCCAGTGCAGCGCTATAAGCCAGACATTACTCGCCAGTTTATTAAAGTGGGCTCTGCGACAAGTATCAGTGTGTCACTGCCCCAAAGATTCATGCGATAAAAATAACACCCTCGGAATTGATCAACAAAACTACCCTTCCTGGTATTCACTATCACTTTTCCTGAAACTACTCTACATTTCCCCTGACTTCATCATCAAAATAGGATGCTTTCTACGAATTGGTCTACATATTTATGACTACCGATAATATGCTCCTGATAATATGTTACGTCTTTCTTCGTGATCTTTCGATGCTTTGATGCAAATACGGATCTAGACATTGGTACTTGTAAAAGGACCCACAATAGAAAGGCTGTTAATGAGTTTGTTAACCGTTTGTTAAATAAAAAATATGAAAACTCCAAAAATAATTAAAAGCATGAGATTTATTAGGTTTATATGAGTTATGTCTAAGTGTAAATTCTTGACAGATGTAAGCTTCAAAGAAGTAAATTGAACATGGCTCCAATTATATACTCCCTCTTGATTTGCATTGATTTTTTTTACTTAAAAGTCGTTTTGTTATCAGATCCTTTCAATCAGGGGTCAGGCACGTTATAACTCTATTCAACACCATTGTGTACAAGCCAAATACCACTTGTATACGGCCACCTTCTTCTAAGAGTGGAAAGAGTAGAAAGAACTACTTCTTTCCATTTCATTGATGGAAGAATATTGGCTTTTCTCTAATTTTTATGGATCTCAAAAAGTAATATTTTTATTTGTCTGTGGTCTTATTGATTCTGTGGCTGAGGTTTATCAGAATATTCTCTTGTTCAATAGTTAACCACGTTACGATCAAAGATTGGAATTCAGTGCAACAGTCAAACTATACATGAGATAAAGTTACAATCTGGAATGAACCTGCATTCTTCTGCTTCTTATTCTAGTCAATATGCTTGTTTATTCAAATATTATCAAGAAAGTTACAAAAGTGGACGTATTTATAAATAGATTTCATGTAATTCAATTTCGACAAGCTATTTTCTTATTATTTTTACAAGCTGTTTCGAAATAGAATTCAATAAGATTGGCACCCGTTATTAAAAATAAAACAAAAAATAATTGAAAATGAAAAGGAAAATGTTAATAATAGAAGCTGCTGTTGCTAGAGCGTGCAGCATAGGAAAGAATAATTCTGTAGTGACCAGTGGCCACGTGTCCACCACCAATTAGCACACTCACCCTCCCCTCTTCCACACCGGGCCGTCCTTACCCAAACCGGTTTCTCACCACAAAAACCATAATCCTCCCCCAAAAACCACTACCGCCAAAATCATATTTCTCAACCCTTGCGTGAAAGTTTTTCTCACCCTGCACAATCGCTTGTGGCCAGCTGCCTTTTATCGCCTTCGTTAACTGCTCTAATGAGGCACGTTCTTCAACCATTTACACTTATATTATAAAACCACTAAATATTATTTATAAATAAAATCTGAAATTTATATAATTTCAAATGTACAACCAGTTTATACGCAGTGATATTTACAATTCTAATGAAATATGTAAATGTATTCTATTTTTTTCGAATTCATTCAATACATTCAAGATGTAAAATCAATTGTCTGGTTGTACTTTTTTTGTCTGGCTGATTTTATTTTTCAAAAAATTTGACATGATGGTACCATTAGCGCTGTAGACACGAATCCAAAGTAGTCTGATCTCAGAGTGATATAGACCGAGTCAATATCACGGTCCTAATGGTGCCTTCAGTCAGATTGTAGTCTTTAATTATTATAAAATACGTATGCCACATGGATAATCACCTCGATGAGGTGATTTTCTGTATAAGGCTTATTTATCGTTTTTTTAAGAAACAGTTTCAGGTAATATATAATATTTGAATATTTCATTATTATTTTTCAATAAATTTTATTTGCCATGAAATATACAAATTTTAAATTATAAAATTATTAATTAGTGTTATTCAATAGCTGTCTATTGAAGTAATTTTCTTAAAGAGCTAAGCTCACATACCATATGGAGCTCTCAGGATGTTTCTTGTTCTTGAAGGTCACAGCTCAATTGTGCTAGAGGTCACATTTGCATTTTTAATCAACCATCAGGTCATTTGACTTGCAATTTTAAATGCTACCTAATTAATGAAAAGAAAACTCTCAAATAACTTTTACTCTTCGTCAAAACTATTTCTTCCCTAGTATCCCTAAACAATGAGATCATAACTCCAGCAACCACTGTACGCTATGTTTGACTGCAATTTGACACACGCATGACATGGAACCCACACACAAGACTGAAATAATGAATAGTGACCAACAGGCGTTACGAAGGCCTTATAAAACTCTTAGACAGAAAATCAAAACCCACACTAACAGACAGACTCCATATATACAACACAATCTTGAAGCCCTCTTGGGCTTATGCCATAGAACTTTGGGGTTCTACCAAACCTTCAAATATTCGTCCTATACAAGCTATTCAATCAAAAATACTTAGCAAACTTTCACAAACCCCCATTTTACGTTCCAAACATAATCATTCACGTAGATCTTAAACTCCCCTTGGTTCACAACTATGCAAAAGAATGCTACAAACTTTTCCAAACTAAACTCTAAATTTAAATTTTCAGTTCGTTGTTTTTTTATACAACATTGTTAGATATCAGCTCATGTAATGTGTGGCACACACAATCTAAACAAATACTATCTAGATGAAAATTCTATCTTAATAATTCATTCTTGATTTGTTTTATTTACAATCAAGTTGTTACGCGATAAGATGTTCGAAGCCGGTTAGAGAACATAGCGCTGGGAGAAACGCTTTCACGTAATGCTGTCCCATATTCATCCATTATTTTTTTAGTAATAAACATATTTTTAAATTACTATAACTAATTTATAGGGATTGTGAAAAAAATTGATCTCAAGATTTTGACGGAATTAAATGTTTTGAGTTTAACAACACGGACGACGTTATTGTGTTGTTATAATCATTAAAAATTACAACTCTTTGTATAAAATCTAAATTTCATCCTTCACATAACACAATCTTGTGATTTGAATTTCAAATTTCGATCAATAGAACGAACTTCAGTAAGCAAAGGATTTTACAACTTCGTGAACACTACATATAGAAGTACTGAAAACGTTTAAATCCTATATAAGCCTCAACAGAAAGATGAAAGAGAAATTAATTTTATCAGATACAAATTCATTCAAGCTTGTTTCAAAATGTTACAATTGAAGAACACAAGTGTTTAATTTTAAAATTATTCTCCAGAACAATTTTATTATTAAATCCATAATTAACTACATAATTATGTTTCATTCATAGCTCAGAAAAACATAATATTATATTTTATGCCATCTGCTTTCAAGCACTTACAATCTCAAACAGGAATTACACTACAAAGCTTTTGTAAAGGAAACAAAATAGTTAATGTATGATTTATTAGTAGAGATATTTAATGCGAAATATGAGTTTTTGTGAAAAAAAAAGTATGGCTGAAACATGTTTAGGTCAGGGAAAAAAGCTTTGTAAAGAAGGAAAAAAAGCTTTTTGAAATATATACTTGTCATAAAAGAACAATACTAAAAGAGGCTTAATGAAGACGAGGGACCAGAGAGTGGCTCTTGACATGTGGATAAAAATATGTATACTGTTATTTCTCTTTCCAGGGTAAGTAAACCATCTGTTACAGTGCACGGAGTCGCATTAACATGTTATATATATATATATATATATATATATATATACAACACTAAAGTTTATCGGGACACGGTCAGTTCTTCAGGTTCAAATTAAACTCTCGTTGCCAACGTTTCGGTTTTTATCTAAAACCTTTTTCATAGGCCTACAAAACAGAGGAAATATAAGAAATAATTCAATTACTCAAAAATCAAACATACATAAAAGTGATATTTCAAATTGAAATAGTATTTATTCGGGTGTGTTAAGTTAAACATTGTTGAAAGATGAAAAATTGTGTTAGAGACTTTTTAGTTGCCTCGTGAAATTTGGTTGCCTTCCTTGTTTATTTCATTTCATTGTCACGTGTTCATTCAAACTACAGTTGTTGAAATTCACAGACTATTTTCCTTTCTAAAATAATTTGTAATGTAATATTTAGTTTTTCTGTTTCAAAATTTATACGTCTGTAAGTTTTCACTAACCCATTGTAAAAATTTCTATTTTAATTTCTTAATTGTAACTAATTGCACTTTTTATGTATGTTTGATTTTTGAATAATTGAATTATTTCTTATATTTCTTCTGTTTTATAGGCCTATGAAAAAGGTTATAAATAAAAACCGAAACGTTCGAAATGAGAGTTTAATTTAAACCTGAAGAACTGACCGAGTCCCGATAAACCTTAGTTTTGTTTCTATTCCACGGTCGATACTTTTATCAATATATATATTTTATATACAAAAAGTATCGACCGTAGAATAGAAACAAAACTAAAGTTTTGTTCTTCAGGTTCAAGTTAAACGCTCATTGGCAACATTACGGTGTTTATTTAAAACCTTTTTCATAGGCAGAAGTATACATTTTTAAACAGAAAAACTAAGTATTACATTACAAATTTTTTTGCAAATGAAATGAAAAAATTGTCGAATATTGTTTCGTAAAATGAAATTTTTGTATACAGAAGCTTTCGTATCTTGAGCTTCTATTGTATTTATTTAATTGATTTAGTGCGTTTCTATTTTGTACTTTTTTTGATTTTTACTGTTCCTATATACCGTTATTATGAAAAAACTCAATATCAAGGGATTTTGATCTTTGATGCCCACTCAGTCAATTTTTGAAGTTTCAATGAAAATGCAGTATTCTTTGATGTAGAAGAATTGTTTCAATGCAGGAAATATTTTACTTTACTAAAGAAAATGTTTAAGTTCTGAGTCCCTTCCTATGGAGAGAGGTGTATCAAAAAGTTTTTATTTTGATAAAAATTAAACTTTTATCAAAAAATAGCCCTATAATGTTTGAATGAGCTGCATAGTTTCTGGGTAATACTGCATCTCGATAAACCTACTTTAGTGACCACTATGTATCTTAAACACCTTTTTTATTATTCCTCCTGAACTGCTAATTTAATAAGTTGAAATTTTTTAAAAATATAAAACATTACATTGTAATTACAATGTAATTACAATGTAATAAAAAAAATCAGGATTTTTGATATCAGAAATTAAAAATGTGAACATGGTTCCGGCCAGACACTTAACAGATTTTAATAAAATTTAACACTCTATAAGATCAATTCTCTTTACAGTAGAATAAATGGTTTAATTTTTTAGTGAAATTTTATCATACGATAAAGTGCATTATATAATCACTTTCTGGGAATTTAATTTTTTTTCTGCAAAACTAACAATTATAATGTTCAAATATTTGATACAATTCAATTTATCCAACTAAAATTATTATGCTAAATGTTGAAGAATTTTTAACAGCTCTCAGAGGTAATAAGTCCTTAAAAAACCGAAATGAAACTTAAAATAGTCTTTACTTGTCCTAAATATAGGATTCATTTACATGAACTGTCTTTTCAATTGACTTTTTTCTTTCTCTGTCACTGAATTCATTTGAAATCAATAAAGTAAAAAATCTGGAGTGGCCTACACTCAACTTTACTACAAATAAATGTAGTAAACTCATTAACAATTAACTGAGTTTGTTTTTATCTTAATGGAGGCTGTTGTGTTGATGTAATATTAATCACTATGTAGATATAATTAAACTTAAAATAATTGAATCCATCTAATTGTTAAAATAGCATTGATTATTTAGAGCACACAGTAGGTAATCCTACTGCATAAATCTTCAGTAGTCACAGTTTTAGCTGTGGTAAGTCCAACATTTACATTAATTATTCTTACATTCGATTGTTGTAATCCACACTATAGTTTCTGAATGAATATATCTATGTATTAGAGAAAATTTAATAGATTCAAGAGCATATTGAAAAAAGGCCTCTTCATATCCATGTAGCAGTCTAGAATGACTCATTTAATAATTAAAGAGTTTTCTATTTGGTTAACAAAAATTTTTGGAACTGATTCTGTTGATGCGCTCTATTGATATGGCTCTTGTTGCTATTGACTGTGCTTGTTTTCCAAAAACTTATCCTTCTATTAGGAATATACCTCAATAGCTATCATTATTAGTTTCAACATTACTCCTCCAATATTTAAGCTTATGAGTATTCGCAATAAGGCAATACCTAATCAAAAATGTAATGTCAATTTAATCAATAAAAAATGTTTTTGGTAATTTAAATAAAAAGACTCTATGGGTCCGGTAATGGTATTTGTATAACTGTCTACTCCCATGATTCTCAGGTCCTCTGTTAGATCCGAATAATATCTTATCTGATTGCTCTAACTCAACGATTTGAAAGTGTTATAACTAACAAAATATTGAATTGACTGTCAACGAGTTTGACATTACGTTTGCTTATAGCAAAGTTTAGTGTAGGCTGTTCTAGTTTTTTAATTGTTAGAAAATTCAAATAGACATTTCTGTTTTCACATCAGTATAGTAACATAGTCTTCGTTATGGTAAGACTGTATAGCTTTTAGGCAAAACCAAATAATGCTAGCGGTACTCTATGGTTGGACTTGTCAGATTTCTTTATATAGACTTAACATTTTTAAACAAATTCTAGTCAGTAGTTATTCACTTTTAAGGTTTAATAAAAAATATCTGAAGATATTTCAAATAGTGACTATCATATGTGTAAACAAATAATATATTAAGGGAAGTGTGAGGAATTATGTCCCTCACTTTTTAATTGTGAGTATATTATTTGTTTACACATATGATAGTCACTATTTGAAATATCTTCAGATATTTTTTATTAAACCTTAAAAGTGAATAACTATTGACTAGAATTTGTTTAAAAATGTTAAGTCTATGTAAAGAAATCTGACAAGACCAACCATAGAGTACCGCTAGCATTATTTGGTTTTGCCTAAAAGCTATACAGTCTTACCATAACGAAGACTACTTATTTACCAAACTTCACAATTTTATGTCTAACTTAACCAGTAGCGTGGTCACAAACTTTTTAAATACATTCTAATCCGCATAAACTAAGAAATAAAAAAAATGGTAAAAAATGCATTCATGGGACTAAAAAATTTTAAATACTTAGAAAATGTCAAAAAAAATTGTTCTTGACTAATATATTTTAATAATGTTAAACTTATAGTAAAGTTAATTTATTGTATTCTAAAGAATCATTTCTGGAAGTAATATGAGAAAAATATTTTTATTTTGACATTAAATTATAATTATTATTTTTAACTTGTTATGGTTGTAATATATGAGATTTATTTTAAGTCAATAGCGCTGTAAATTTACATAAACTTAGAATATAAAGAAGTAAATATGTACTTGCACTAAAATTCTTACTTTACTTCTTACTTCAGTGACTGAGATTGAATCATTTTAAGGAAGAAAAACTCATAAATATCATTTGCTTTTGAATAAAACACCAGAAGGTTGTTTTATAATAAATTTCTGTTTGAAATTTTATGTGACATTTATTTGCTCTCATAATATATTAAGACGTAATTATTAAGATGTAGTGGGGGGTAGCTTTCCCGGTAGAATGAATGTAAGCGAACTTTGGTACCGTATAGTTAGATGCAGGTCTGAACACGTCAGTCGAGCCTAAGAGCTTCACCAGACAGACGACAACAAAATCACGTCTCATCATGCTAAGGTATACCTTATATTTTATAGTTCATAGGTCATGTCCTATGATATTATTTCTCATTATTTTCTTTATATATACTTTCTTATACATTGCTACAATATTTTATTCACAATCTATATTAAAAGTTAAATGGAAGTTACTACTTTACTTCCTTTTTGATCCATCAATATGAAACAAGTGTTAGTTCTTGTATTTTTTTTGTTTAACAGTCAAAATGCATAAAGCTAATCTGAAATAATATCTTTGCATTACTGAAATAAAATTGACTCCAATGAAATGAACAATACATAATTAAATTTCTTAGTACAGTTGTTTTGTATATTTTTACTAAGCACTGCAATGAAACTACGTATTTTATGCTACTTTTTAACTAAACACGAATTATAGATTTACTTTTATCAATTCATTATTAATTATTTGTAACATTATTTGTAATTATTTTCGTAGATAATTATAGAAAATGATTTTTTTTAAAATCATAGTTTTAATTTTCTAGTTGTAATATATGATCTAAGCTTACCTCTTTTAACCTATGAATATAAAAGCTCTAAGCTTGCCTCCATCTTGGATTCCCATCTCTTCACTTGTTCTCACTCCCTCTTCATCCCTGTTATACACATCTCACTCTTTATATTCATGTTGCGCTCTCTCTCGCTTTTCTTCTGCTCACTCTCAAACACTATATCTCGCTATCCTCTCACACTTCACCCCTGACCTATATAACAATGTGTCAATTGTAATAGTTTTGTGTTTTATTATTTTTATTTGAGTGACCTTTAATCAGAGAGTTTATATTCACCTGTTCCCAAATATAAATGAAATATATTGATTAAGATTTATACGATTAGATTATTTAAAAAAATACATAACATATTTTTACATGTACCCAAAACTATATATGCATATAAATTGAAACTGAATAAAAAACAAACAAACTTACATACTTCCCATAACTTTGAAAACTTTGTTTGACAAATAGGATGAAATTATGAGAAAAAAGAAAAGTTCAGAAAAATAAAACATTTATTCACTCTTCAAGTCATATTTACAACAATAAATAATATATAGATAGGATTAAAAACTACAAATAAATACTCTGGAGATCACATTTGTAAATGAAATCACATATTGTTACTGTTGCTGCTTGGAATATTATGACATTTTTATTACTTTTTGGTATATACACACAGAATAGTAGTTATTTTATATACGTGAAGGACTAGACAAAGCATTCTGTTGAGCATTGCGTTAAAGCCATTAACTTATTTCTAATAAAATTTATACTTTATGTACAGAACTTTTTTTTTTTTTTTTTTTTTTTTTTGGTAAATACAAAAGTATGAAAAAACCGAAAACCTAAATGAGGTTTATAGCAAATCGTTCAACACATTATTTTCAAATATGTTCTCGTTGACAAATCTTTACAGCTGTACAGGTTTTACTAACAGTAAGACCTAATGAGGAAGAAATTATTAATCTTCCTTCTTAATTTATTATTATTAAATAAAGAAAAAAACTTAAAAAGCGTATAAAATAATAACAACTATTATCACCTTGAAATAGCTTATATCTTTCAAGATTGTCAGTGAAACTAGCAAAACTCATCAAAATTACCAAATTCACATGAAGATCACATTAAAAGTAATCATCTTTCAAGAATTTTTTTTTTAATTTTGTCAAACATTCCTTTTGAAATTTTGCTACTGATGTGTTAAAAAGGAAAATTAAAATGTTCAAATAGTAATAATTATCAATTATTTCTTCTAAAGAGACTAAACAAGGAGATAGTTTCAAAATCACATCTTAAAACAAATTATACATTGAATTTATTAGTGAATATTTCATTTTAGTCATTTGTTATTTTAATTTATATGCATAAGGTAAACACTCCCTAGAAAGACTAATTTTTGGTTTTAACTAAGAGCAACGATTCAAAGGTTTTCTTAGTCTACCTAAATTTATTCTCCTAATGATGGTTGAGACCCAAAATTGGAGATTATAAGTGTTGTTATTACTTGCTTGCATATCTGTAATCATGTTTCAGATAAAAAACTGCTTTTAGTTCGTTTTTTCATCGTTCAAACTCTATATAATACCTAAGTGTGCTCGTTTATGTGAGAAAACATCACTACCTTTATAACTCTAACAAAGAATATATATATTGATAAAAGTATAAACCGTGGAATAGAAACAAAACTAAAGTTTATCGGGATTCTGTCAGTTCTTCGGATCAAATTAAACTCTCAATGCGAACGTTTCGGTTTTTATATAAAACCTTTTTCACAGGCAGAAGTATAAATTTTGAAAGAGAAAAACGAAGTATTACATTACAAATTATTTTACAAAGAAAAATAGTCTGTCAATTTCAGCAAAAACAGTCTAGTTTGAATGATCACATGATACTGAACTTTCAGTTTAGTAATTTGTAATATAATACTTAGTTTTTCTGTTTCCAAATGTATACTTGTGCCTATGAAAAAGGTTTTAAATAAAAACTGAATCGTTGGCATTGAGAGTTTAATTTGAACCTGAAGAACTGACTGAGTCCCGATAAACTTTAGTTTTGTATATATATATATATATATATATATATATATATATATATATATAAAATATATAATCAATGATCAAATCACAATATCAAATAATCGGTTTTTTCGTTCAGTATTCTGGTTTAAAAAAACAAAATTTTTGACAGGTTATATGTTTATGCAATGGATCGAGTTTCTTATTTGGCTAAATATGTATATATATATATATTATATAAACTTTTTCTTCTTCTTGGAATTTGGTCAGGGTTAAAATAACGGCTTTGTTGGGTCGGTATTAGAAGCTAGCCTTGAGTAAGTAAGTTTTTTGAATTTTTTATGATGAATGTAAAGTAGATATGGCAAATTTCCATTGTTTTTTGTTGGTTTATAGCCCTGAGGAAATCTTAAAATAAAGACGAAACGTTGGCGAAAAAGTTATTCCATATATTAACCCTGACCAAATTGCAAGAAGAAGAAAAAGTGTTTATTATTATTTGTGGTCATAAATCAATACCTTATATATATATATTCGATAGTCGATTCAATAGTATATCGACCGTTTGATAGAATAGGTGTGTTCTCTAATCGGGGTTCAATCGGTCAATTTTCCAGGATAAAAAATCAAACTCTCGTTGCCAACGTTTCCGTTTTATTTAAAACCTTTTTCATAGACAGAAGTAAGAATTTTTTAAATAAAAAATGAAATTTATTATTTAAAGGAATAACAATGTAAATTTCATTATCTTAGTTAAAAAATTCTTACTTCTGCCTATGAAAAAGGTTTTAAATAAAACCGAAACGTTGGCAACGAGAGTTTGATTTTTTTATCCTGGAAAATTGACCGAACCCCGATTAGAGATCACACCTATATATTATATATATATATAATATATGCGGGTTCTCTCAAAACTTAATGTGACTCATTCTTGTATTAACTATTAAGTACAAAATGTTATCAAAATATAATATTGATCCCTTTTTGGGTTCTTAGCTCAGTTTGAGAAAAAAGACGAGGGGAATCATCGATAAAAGAGTCGAGGCGTGATTTACACCGACATTATAAGAAACACATGGCCATTTTCGATTCGATATCGCTTGCTGATACCAGAGAATATTGCGGTCTGCATAAGAAATCGCTTTGATAGCCTCCAAGAACATTACTCTTATTTTAGATACTTTATCTTCCACATCAAAATGGCACGTTCCATTAAAGAAAATTAAACTTTCCCTTTATGGGTTTTACTGCAAAATTTAATTAAACTAGAGAATTTATATAGTACTAAGAAATATTGTATTGCTTAATTAATGGTACAAGATATCTGAATGAATAAAGGAACTGTAAGAATTACTCACAGAGATAATTGAATCTATAAAGGATGCGAAATGTTATGGTTTATTAAACTACAATTCAACTTTTACCAGTAATTTGTGAATTGCTATATTAAAATTCATCCATAACTACTAAATTATAAATGAACACGTTATAATTCACCGTTCATGTATAAGTTATGAATTACTATTATAATTATAATTCAACAATAGCAATCATCCTTTACCAGTAAATTATATATATCACTTTTTGAATATATTTAATTGCTGGATTATAATTTATTTTACCGAGGAAGTTATTAATAAATTATAATTTAATATTTATACGTTATGAGTTGATAAATAAAAATCATAATATATTGAAAAACAAGTAATTTATATCTGGATTGGAGAAAGTCAACTAAAAAAATATATTTTGTCTTTGAAAAAGATAAATAAATACAAATTTGAAAAAAAGCAGAAAAGAAAATATTTTTTTCTGACCTAAAAAACTATATTTTTTGTTGTAAAATAATTGAAATTATCATTAATATTAAATTATTATGTATTTAATTAATATTAAATAAATGAAATTATTTATTATTTTATTTATTATTATTTTCATTATTATTTTAGTAAACTTCAGTATATCTTATGTTAAACATATTTAAAAGGTACCAGTGTGTTATAGTCAGTTTCAAGCAAAATAAACTTTCCCTTCCTCAGTTTAAGTATTTGCGTATAACAAAAAGTTTATAGCGAACTAAAAATTAGGTATCCGAAATTGGCCAATTTTATGAAGGGACTACTACCGTGTAGAATACATCATAATAGAAGCCCCCACGTCCTGCAGGATTAACTTTAACAGGATATAATAAATTACAATTGATAAATATCAATATCTTTTGTAAAAATATGAAATGAAATTGTTGTGATATTGGAAATTACATATGAAAGTTAATCAATATGTAAAAAAAATTTGTATAATCTATTGAAAATTCCAATATTTTTCTGCTATAAAATATTCTAGCATCTTTTTTTTTATATTATTATGGACATTTTATCAATTTATTTGGTTTCTCTAATTTTTATATAATAATAAATTGGTCCCAGATTAGTGAATTCACAAGTTCATTTAGATTTTTCAAGTTATTCCCTGTCCATTCCTAATTCTAGCTAACATATGATGATAATACTTCAGATCTGTTCATAAAATAAGTAAGAATAGGTATTAATATTTATAAACTATTAAAACTATTTAAGTTCTTCTTTTTTGTAATTATTACTTTTGAATATTAATTATTTTGTCTTTCTTTTTAAACACTATCTACCCTTTTAAGAGCAATTTAGACCATTGAAATAAAACATTAAGAATTGAGAAAAGTAATATTTTATTTGTTTTTAAACAAAAATAAAATTAAAACACACTTATAGGTAAAGTGTTCTATGTCGTTTGTTTAATACATGCATATTGCGGTACCAAAGAATTATGTAAAGGTACAAAAAGTTATTATATATTTCTGTCATACCTCGTATGTTGTTGGTGGAATCCGTTATGTCTATTGCGGTTTCGCATAGACTGCCCATTGGATGATGGGTAGCCTATGCAAAACCGGTTATACGATTCCAACAACATCATACGAAGCATGACGGAGGTTTATAATAATATTATGTCATTTGTAATCTCGAAGACTTAAACAGACTTTCTTTTTTCCCTTAGTAATATTTTTATTTTATGTTTATATATATATATATATATAAAATTTCAAAAATGAAAATATAATGGAATGTTACTTTAGTGGATAAAATAAGTATTAACTTATTTATATACAAGAAGATTTCATAGTAAACATGTGAAATAAAAATCAACGTATGCATGAGACTTCAATGAAGATTTGGTTGAAGATCTTAGACATATTCTTGAATATTTTATCATGGTTTAGATGTTGCTTCATATATAACTTATATAATATCCCTCCTAACTCATAAGATATGTAATTCTTAAAAAAGTGTTATTGCTAAAAGGAATGTAAGAAGTATTGAACACAGGAGCTTGACATTTCATACTAAGTCAGTTAAAGTCCGCCACACTTATAACAGTAGACGGTAGTTATTTTAGTTATTTGAAGTTAATAGTCGAAATAAATCACTTCATATTTCTATAAGACACAATTTTGGTTATTTGTAATAGTGATTTTGTAATTTAAAGTTCAGTAAATTTGAAAGTAGTATCACGTCAAATGACTTAGCTGTTATCAAGCTGAATTCTTTTTATATAATATTTTTTTGAATGGCTCTTTCGAGTAATTCAAGTACCTTTTTCACTAGAAAGCTAAAAGTACAAAAAATGTTCTTTTGGTTTGGTAATTTCATAATGAATAATTTTGTAGAAAAAAATTGTGTTGATGCATTAAAACATTATGATTATAAATATTTGACTATTATTGTTTTTTTTCTTAGTTAAAGAGTAATGTTTTGCCTCGCTATTGCAGTGAGAGTCAGTATGCGAGCTCCGCTCCCCAAGGGCGATAGGGCTTCTGCGAGGGCACAGGCGAGGGGTAGCCCTGTTGATACTGGGGCGGCGGGGGCGGGTGGTAGGCTGCTGGAGGTACGCGGCTGAGCCAGGGGCAGCAGGGGTGAGGGGTGTGAGGGTGGGCGCTTGCTGGGCCTCGCAGGGTGCTGAGCCGCCGCTGTCGAACGATGAGTTGGCAGAGGACGAGGACGTGTTCGCCGAGCCAGAGCCGTCCTGTGGATAGCCCTCATACTGAGGGTAGGGCCACTTGTGGTCTCGCTGTGCTGCGAAGCACTGCAGGTGGGACATTAGCCTTAGCCTTAGAGGGTCTTGTAGATCAAGACCTTCCACTGTCACTAAGTACCGAGCCACTTCAGCCGCGCATTCCCGAAATCCAATGTTGTGATAGTCCATAGCCAACTTACCGGCATCGTAACTATTCGCAACATTTTCACCTGAAACAAAATACAAACTTTATATTATTCCATGCCTGACTGTAATTAAATTTATCCTCTTT
This sequence comes from Hermatobates lingyangjiaoensis, assembly GCA_026182355.1. Lineage (NCBI taxonomy): Eukaryota > Metazoa > Arthropoda > Insecta > Hemiptera > Hermatobatidae > Hermatobates > Hermatobates lingyangjiaoensis. The sequence continues at coordinate 877,218 of JAPFBL010000057.1, forward strand.
GTAAAAAAATGTATTAGATTGTCATACACCTTATTTCCTTTACAACTTACAATTAGTAGTAGTTACACTAAACTTTACTGACAGTACCTGAGAAGGTTAAACCTGCTAACAGATAACATTCTATTGAGATCTCTATCTATCAATCACTCTGTTCATTCCCAATATAATTACTGTATAATCTGTTTCCTCTTCCCTCTTAAGTTTAAAACAGACGTGAACTTCTTATTTTATTTTTCAATGGGTCACCGGTTTTATGCTTTAAAAAAAAAGAGTAAAGCCAGGGGGGGTGGATTTAGGAGAAGCGTGAGAACTCTGTTAGGATGCCCTCGGGGCAAACTACCCTACAAACTGCACTATTCAAAGCCACCCTTCTTTAGAACACGCTTACTCCTTAGTCATTACCAGTAGAACCCCACCCCTAGCACCACAACAAACAGCACAGCGTCCTTTGACTGAAAGTCAGTCAATCATAGGTAATAAGTAAATATCCAATTAAATTAATGGAATTATATATAAATATACACAGAAAAAAATATATATGACCTGAGAAAATCATGCGGAACACTCTAAAAATTCAGAGCAGAATATTGGCATCCAGTCTTTGAACACATGTTTGCACGAAGTGTTGCTACTCACCTTCACTAATATATATATCTAAAAGTCCTCAGAAATTTTTTGGAAAGAAAAAGATACTTTAAATTCAAATTTCAATCGTAAATACTTGAATTATTATTATTATATTTTTTCTAAATGCATATTTTTAAGGTCTTTCAGACTATCTCATCAGAGAGCTATTACAAATAATATATATATATTATTATTATGACAAGATTTTACATAAACACGTGAAATAACAATCAACGATCAAACCACAATATGAAATGGGGAAAAAAGACTAAATTCTTTCAACCGTGACCTTTACGAAGACCACTTGTTATGGTTGAAAGATCTTAGTCTTTTTTCTCCATTTCATATTGTGGTTTGATCATATATATTACCACACACCTTCACAGATACACGCACAAGTAAGCACGCACGAACCAAACCTCTTTTCTCCTATTCTTCAAAATATACCCAGACTGTTTATCAAATCATAGTGAAATGTTCACACATTGAAACTGATAGATCTTAGTCATTTTTCTGATTTCGTGTGGTTTTGTATGCAGACGTTGATTTGTATTGCAGGGGTTTATTGTTAAATCTTTTTATATATATATATATAAATATATATGTCATGATAATAATAATTGAATATTGATGCTGGCGGACTGATGACAATGAAATCAAAGTAATACATAAAAATATGTTGACTATTGGACTCTATTTTATATATTTCGACCTTTATGGAGATAATCTTCAGGATTAGAAGCAAACTGTCGAAGGGGCGACAGCCAACTGTTGCTGTCATCCCTTCGTTACTTTGCTTCTTCTCTTGAGGATGATCATTATAACGATTGAGTTAAATATAGAAATTAGTTTATTCATGAAATAAGAAAAGTGATTCTAATTATTAGGTTTTTTTATGTTCAACCAATGATCAAAGCACAATATGAAATGAAAAAAAAAACTAAGATCTTTCAATCGTGACAAGCGGTCTTCGTCAGAGTCAAAAACTCAACTTACTTTTGACTCTGTTAGACTTTTGACTCTGACGTAGACCGCTTGTTAAGGTTGAAAGATCTTAATCTTCTTTTTCCTTTAATATTGTGGTTTGATTATAAATAATTTATAAATTATAAATAAATAAAATAAATTCAAAACGAAGGAAACACACAGAAAGACACAGACATAACTCACATCCATATTTCGACCATCGTCGTCATCAGGAGGTGAGTCACCGCCCTACCTTCTTGCGGGACTCTTCGCTCTTCACACCTCCTGATGACGACGATGGTCGAAATATCGATGTGAGTTATGTCTGTGTTTTTCTGTGTGTTTCCTTCGTTTTGAATTTATTTTATTTAAAAAAGTCCGCTGGACCGTTTCTTTTAATTGTATATATATATATATTATATTAGTGCACTTTTGTAGCAGTTCTTCTGATATACATTGCAGGTTAATATATATATATATATATACACGATTTTACATAAACACGTGAAATTACAATCAATGATCAAACCACAATATGAAATGGAGAAACAAAAAGACTAAGATCTTTCAACCATAACAAGCAGTCTTCGTCAGAGACTGCTGACTGTTTGTGTTTTTGACTCTAACGAATATCGCTTGTTACGGTTGAAAGATCTTAGTCTTTGTTTTCCCCATTTCATATTGTGTTTTAATCATATATATATATATATATATATATATTATTAAAGTAGACGGCAGCTTCCGCATTTACGACTTTTTTGCTCGTTTTCTCTAGTTTTCTTACTAGTTTTTTCTGGTAGGGAGTGATTTCATGGAGGAGTTGTCCCAGAGACATCAAAGAAATAATCTTTTAGCTTAATTAATAATATTATATTTTTACACTTACAAGCTTTCGATTTTCTCAGAAATCATCTTCAGGTATATATCATTATTAAACAGATTAAATTTCACACAATAAAATTTTCCAAATGTTAAACAGACATTAAAAGGAATAAAAATTTAGATGTTAATAGAACTAGATGAACTTTGTGAAAAAACAAAACAAGTCCACTGTGACAAGTGTAAGGTTACAACTTGTCATTCACATTGCCTGGGGGTCCTGTCAATGTAGGTTATTAAGTTTTATAAGAACTATCGAAGTTCTTACAACTTGGTATTATGCCTATACAATTGGCCTGAATGTTCATAGAAGGTTGGACGTCCTTGATGTATAAGGCCTCGAGGATATGAAGGCGGCTGGTATTATTTTCTATTCTTAAACTTGTTGTTCCTTTTTCTAACATTTCCCTCGTTAATGTTGTGTTATGTGCTTGTTGTTATGAAGTTGTAAGAACTTCGATAGTTCTTATAAACTTAATAAGCCTACATTGACAGGACCCCCAGGCAATGTGAATGACAAGTTGTAACCTTACACTTGTCACAGTGGACTTGTTTTGTTTTTTTCACAAAGTTCAATCTAGTTCTATTAACATCTAAATTTTATTCTTTTAATGTCTGTTTAACATTTGGAAAATTTTATTGTGTGAATTTAATCTGTTTAATAATGATATATACCTGAAATGATTTCTGAGAAAATCGAAAGCTTGTAAGTGTAAAAATATAATATTATTAATTAAGCTAAAAGATTATTTCTTTGATGTCTCTGGGACAACTCCTCCATGAAATCACTCCCTACCAGAAAAAACTAGTAAGAAAACTAGAGAAAACGAGCAAAAAAGTCGTAAATGCGGAAGGCCGTTACTTTAATAAAATATGTTTACAAGAAAATCTGCTGCCAATATACAAATATATATATATTATATATATTATATTATATTAAAAATATATATATATATATATATCGATGTGATGATAACCACTACTGATTGGAAGTTCCTGTCTTCATATTAAAGTTTTGAAATTACTGATATACTTTTATTATTATTAATTGAAATGTATTAACTCATAGGAACCATATAATTATTTACTAATCATATATTTAACTTAAGAACAGACGAAATAAACATCCTTTGGTTGTCTTTGATTTATAAGGTTGATATAGTATGTATGAAGTTGGGTGTGTGTTGCAGTCACATTCCCTATAGGCTCTTACAGACGTCCTTTGTTATTCACCGTATACACACGTGCCTCTCTACAGGGTTCCTTCCAGTACCCCTTTCCTTTTTATTCTTTACTACTCTACTCAAAACTTCACGAGTTTATTTATTTCTTTCAACGTCAAAATTAAAAAAAAAAACTCATAAACTTATTTTGATTTTCTTTTTGTTTAAGGTTTTCTTTGTACCCATAATATAGTCAACTCTATACATATTCTATAAATCGTCGGAAAATCATTAAAAACAAAAGTGCTTTTTTTTGTAATTGTTTTACAGTCTTGACTTCAAGAATAAAATAAACTATTTATTTTTAAGGCTTATTCAATCATTTCTGTGTATAAAAGAACATGCTTTTTTATCTTTTCACAATATTATGCAAAAGTACTACTGCATTTTTGTAACTGTTTTTGTAATATTTGTTAGCTGCATTATAATTTACCATATATCTATAAACATAAAAATCAAGTGACTGTCAGTGTATATGTGTCCGTTTACACAGTAGAAATAACCAAATGAAGTCTATTTGAAAAGCAGGAGTCTCATTTTTTTGCAAATTTTACTTGATCCAATTTTGGTATAAACAGATCTCAAAAGTTAATTGATGAATAATTAAAAAGTGTGTTAATAAAATACATGTATAACGACTCTTATTTTGATAACTTTAAGGAGTCTTAATCACTTTCCTGGTTGTATGCACTAACAAACCAAAGTGTTATTTAAAAAGTGAAAATCTTTAGGTAAATTATTAAAATGGATAATTATTTTCTTTAGATAAATTATAAAGAAGGTGGAAGACGTAATTTGAGGATTTTTTTTATTGTTAGTAAAGGATTCTTCGTGGATGGCATTTTATAACCATGTCTATGACTAAATTTTTAAATTTTGTAAACGATAAAATTTATAAGCAAAATTCAGCAAATTTACAGAAAAAATATTTAAAAAAAAATGATTAGTTAATGAAAATTATTGAGACAAAATAAAATACAGGTCCATTACAAATCACATGTCTGTAACCCATGTTTGTCACATTTTACTCTTAACTTCATTATCTAATCGTGTAACATCTCACAAAGCCAGTGAAAGCTTAAAACTGGCGTCCGTATTGGTTTATTGACATTGAACTATCAGTGATGCAGACACATATCGAGCGAGTTATACATATTCTGTTTAATATCTGATATCTCATTCGTTCGCACATTATAGCATTGTTGAAATTAAAAATTTTAAACAATAATAGTAAATATTTTTACTTAATACAGTTATATTCAGTAAAAGTTTAACCTTTACAGCTTTTCAAAGAGGCGGAAAGTTGGTTTACTAGTTATGTGGTACCCATTTTAGGTATAGGCGGACATTCTCAATAGCAGTTCATCATTTGAAGATCGGAGAAACATCGGAAAGGGAAAGAGATGTATTTGGTTTGTCACAATAATATTATTGAAATAAATTAATATTAAAGTAAAGTAAAACAGTTTAGATCCAAATTTGAGGAGTTTAATGTAATGGAGTCGCAATAAACACACAATTTTCCAATTTCCTTCCCAATTTTCCACAATAATCAAAGAAAGTTCCTACTCTTTAACTACATTTAGTTATTATTCCCTTGATATATACAAATAACAAGAATCCACCAACACAAATGAAATCAAAATCAACATCTAAACCACAGAAAGAAATTCGAAAATGGGACTAAGATCTTTGTAATAAAACAACAGGCCTTTGTCGAAGAAGGCCAGTTATTTTCGTTGAAAGATCTTAGCCCCATTTTGTATTTCTTGCTGTGCTTAAGACATTGGTATATATATTATGCAATATAAAATGATTTCACATAAACACATGAAATTACAATCAATGATCAAATATATATAATGCACATTTTTTTACCAACAAGCTAGCATACTTTCGTGGGCTTTGATCTTTTTAAGTTATTTGTTGATGTTATGATGATTTATTATTGTATATATCAATGTATAAACCACATTAAAAAAGTAGAAAACTAATTATGATCTTTTAACACTAAACAAGTGGTTTTTGTCATAGTTTAATTGATACTGAAAAAAAAGGATTATTGTTTCAGAATAGATTAAACTTTAACGAAAACCACTTGTTTTGGTTGGAAGTTTTTAATTATTTTCTGATTTCTTACTGTGATTTAGTTGTCGATTTTTATTTCACCTGTTTCTTAGTGTTGTGTCTTGTTATATATTTATCATCTGTAACTATAACTAGAAAACATGGTTTATACAACATTAACATTAACAACATACAACATTAATTTTGAAAGGTTCTGATACTTTTTTAGTCAAAGAACTACAGAAAAATTCAAATATTTGAAGCTTATCTAACTTAAGAGCTACAAAATTTGCTGCATTATTCGATTAAATTATCTGTCATTCATCCATTCTACAAGTATCTGATATGTATATACTACATAAATGTATATACTAATTTCTATGGATCCTAAAGTTTGATTTGTGAATTAAAACTGGTTTTCAAGGTGGAAAACGAATTTGATATGTTTTATTGATCTTATAATTTTGTACACGATACTGAAACAAATACCATTTCTACTGAAATACAAGAGTGAATTTTTTGGAAATTTTTCTGTTTTTATGTATGCTATTTAGTTTATATTTATATAGAGATCATTTTATGTTGACAATGAACGTTGCTTGAGACTTTAAGGAGATACATGGTTCTTATCATACTTTTTCCTTACTGATGATGGATGCTAAAATTTCCGGTTATTTGTACTTTGGTCTCATTAGCTTCATTAAATAAGATAATTATTCATAATATTATGTTTCAATAAAAGATTTATTTCAATGTGATTCATTCACCAATTAGTCGAACTAATTAAAACGTGCGCTGTTAATAATAAACAAATTGAATTCTGGCCGGGGGTGGGTGAGGGATGTACTTGTTTACTATAAATCCGCAAAGGTCGAACTATTGACAGTGGAGAGGGCGAGCAGTTAAGTAATGAATGATATGACAGAGGGGTGCGCGCCCCCTGGCTCTGGAGGGTGTCTGTGTGAACTAGGGACAGCACAGTTACCCACGCACGCCTTTCCGCAGCTGCCACTCCTCTCACTCCTTCTTGTAGTCAACTACATCCTCCCACACACTTCCACTCTGTCCTACTTCCTACCCTCTTAGGCTACCTGTTACCACTTCCCACCTTCAAAAGCCCTGTTTACTTCTGTCTCTATGACTTCTTCCTATCAAGAGGTTTCCGTTTCTCTTTATTCTCTTTTCTAAAGCCATTTTTTTTTTACAAAATGATCTTCCTAGACTCTCAAATCAAAACACTTTTAGTGTTTATGATAAATTTTTCTTAATGACTTAATTAAAATCTCTATATCTATATTAGAATAATCATTTTATTAGTTGCTTGTTAATAGACTCCTAAATTGTCTATCATATATTTTAATATCTAAAATTTTTAATAAACAAGAAACCTATAAAATAAATGAATACTGTACTAATTCCATTCATTTGGCTGTTGTGAATGGAATAGCGTTTGTCTTTGTTCCAATGAATGAGTTTCATCTTTCCTGTTGAGGTATAAGTGGTAAATCTCGCACATTTATATATGGTCGAGTAGTAGTACTTAATTTTTTTTATAGTACTTAATTTTTTCTGTACTATAAAAAAGTATAGCGTTCGTAAAAAAAATTGATTTCAAGATTTTGACAGAATTACATGTTTTGAGGTCCCAAAAGTCGTTTTGTGAAGTTTTTTCCATAATGTCTGTGTGAGTATTTGTATATGGTGAGTGTGTATTCAATTCAAAGTTTCTGGTCCCAGAATCTTTGATAGATATTTTACATATTTATATTTTATAAATATGCATTATAGTGTAGATGTGTTGTACAGGTTGGGAACAATTATGTATGATGAGAAAGTTATTTTTTTTGCCAAAAAAGTGTTTTTAGAAATTTTTTCCCCCTATACTACTAACCTAGAGTCATGAAATTTTGGCATTATCTTTGACGCTACAAAAGCAATAACTGAAAAATATTCTCAGATTTTTAAAACAACAGAAAATATATTTTTTTCGATAAAATGTAAAAATTTTGACTTATAATTCAATCTGAAAAATTGTGAGAGCAATACAAGCCGTACCGTTTGATGGATCAAAATGGAACGTTAAATAAATAAAAATAGAACTTTACGTGGAGGATGAACTGAAATAACTTTTTTTAAAATTACATTTACCAAAGAGGCGTTAAAAGTACATTTTCTGTTTTCAGAAAATGTTTTTTTATCGCTAAACAGCTCTTTAAAAATTAATGAAGTTTTAAATTATACTGAAAAGTCAACTTTGATTTGATTCGAGTATGCAAAACTGTCCAATTACTAATACGAAAAATAAGCTATCAACAAGCTTAGTTTGGGATTTGTTCCAAACATCGCTTACTTATGTACGTGACTTATTTAATTTTTAAAGAACATAAAGTCTTATTCTATTTCAGATTTAATTAAAAGTTATTTTTAGTTAGAGTTTCTTTAAATATTAAAAAGTTAATATATGTGTATTTTTCGATATATATATTTTTAAATAAAACCAGTATTTTCTACTGAAATTACTTAGTTTGAAAGAGGGGAATTGGGTAGTAAATATTTTATACTTTAATGAAGAACAAAATGAATTCTGTTTCGAAGGAAGAAGCTCGTAAATCAGGGATTATTAAGGTGTGGGACGAAGAGGGCAATATCTACTTCCACAATCAATATCTCATTCTAAGCTTTATTCTGTCCTTGCTACATTTTTTCTGAAACAAAATATAAATTGATAAAGTATTTAAGCTCGGCTTGGCGAATTGTTATTAATTTCGAATGTTTTGGGCAGTTTCGAGAGGTGTGGCGTGGTGTGGCACATTTGACAGTCAGTGTTGACTTTGTGCTGTTTAGGGGACACAAGCAGGGTTGTTGGCAGAAGATAAGAGTGTTGGGGGGGGGGGGGGGGGGGCGTGTGAGCCGGGAAGGGCGAGTGGTTTCCGTGAGAACTTGGGAGGCTATTAAGCTGCGGGCGATAAGCGGGGCCAGGAGCAGGTGCTCGGCATCAGCCTGGGAAAGTCCAGACGTAGCGGTCTGTGACACAGCCAACAGGTGGACATGCCCAACCGCCCACTCTCTGTACATCGCTTGCCAATCATTCAATCACACCCTACCCTTCCTAATCACCCAAAAGCCTAGTAATTGCCATGTAGAGCAACATTATGCTTAGAAAAAAACAAATCCATCTTCAAATCTTTCTTCTATTTATTCTACGTTTAGATACATTCCCAGATACGATCCACACTAAAAAAACTGCGACCAAATATATTCGTAAGTTACAGTCATTTTATTTATATTTTTCCAATAGGAATATCAATATTTACAATTATGAACGCTATCTTAACATGTCAACTACACAAAATCTAAACGCAAACAGTCAAGGTAATTCTGTGTGGTCAAACCCATGTCTGTGTGGCCGAGAAAATAGACATTATCCACCAAAATCATCGAGCATCCCTATTAGAGTTCTTTCAACATTTGAAAGCAGTAGTTCACTTTTATTCTGATGCTAGCATCAGCAGTGTATCTCAATAACTCCAGAAGTTTGGTTTTTGTACTAACTTAGAGCACAAACAAAAATATTTCATGAAAACGTCGTTATCATATAATACGCTATAACATTGGTTTTATGTGACAAATCAACAACAAAATAACTGGAAAAATGAAACACCATGTAACAATTCTTCGTATTAAAATTTCTTTTCTAGTTTAGTCATATATATTTTAAAAAACGGGTAATATTAGGAAAAATTATTTTTCTGTATTTTATTTTTTGCATTTCTGTTTATAAGAACATTCAGAAATTATTTTAGGGATGGTGGTAGAAGTTGGTACTGTTTTATTCCTAATAAATTTTTTTGGTTCGTGAAATAATGACCTCCATTCGTTTGTAGTCCGATTATACTGCAAGCCATGAAGTCACAATTTTTATGTCTCTGGAGATACATTCCTAGTTAAATCCTAACATTCTCAGTAAATTATACAGAGCAGATGTATTGTTAGAGATAGCGAGCTGGCCTGTACTACTGCAGAAGCACTGAATCGTAACTATGACCCCTCTAGATTATTTTATGTGACAGATAGAAAATCTTGCACAGGATGTCTCTAGATAAAGATTTAAAGCTGCAGTGTGCCTGTACAACATCAGGCGACATTCCCTAATCTAATAAACCTTAACATTTACAGGTAAAGTTTATGGCTCCTGACTTAGATCAACTAAGTAATCAAGTAGGGCCATATAACAAACGGATGCTAAATAACAAATGAACCACGCATTCTACTTCTAGAACCACACTAACATGAAAGCTTATTTGTGTGGGCATAGGTTAGGGACAAAAAGAAAAATTACTTCCTTCTTCAACCTCTAATTGATAGAGAATGCAACAATTCAATATATGACATACTCCAGAGGACTCCTTATTATATACATCGCTTCACTCACGTACGTTTTTAATCAACATTCATTATTCACACTTCGATATCAACTTTTTCTAATTCTCTGTCAAAGCTGCATTTGCAAGTAGAGAATTAAATCAACGTCACTAACGGCAAATTAAAGTGCACGTTGATACGTGTCGGACATGCGCAATGATATTCCACCTGAGAAATCAAAGTGATCCACTAAGTTTTCAGAGGGTGATAGGAAGCCATATGCAGGGGTTTATTTTGCCTGCGTGTATTTATTAAACGACACTACAACATTCCTTCTTCAACAACAAAGTAATTTACATATTCAAATATCGATCAAAAATGTTCCTATAATTCATTCAATATTTATTTTTAATTATGGAATGCAAAAAAATAATGCATTTGGTCTTTTAGTTTTACAAACGTAAATTTGTCTGGAAAAAATTTTTGAGAAAAATAAAAATTTCAATATAATAAATGAGAATTTGATCTTAAAGAATGAAAATGCTTGTAGAACTTCTCACTGAAATATACTCTTAAATTGGAATTAAAAAAAAAAAGATAACCAAACAGATTTACCATTAAAGGAATTAAATAATGTGCTGCTGCAAAAATTGAAACAACCATAACAATTTTAGACCTCAAAATCAGAATAGTGGATCAAACCGAAAGGTTACCGTAGATTTGGAGAACTCGTGATTAATACCCATAAGAGAAAAGAAATGTCCCCAAAAAATTTTTAATTTAAAACTTTCAATTTGTCTAATAAAAACTGAAAAAAAATTATTGTTATTCCTGACTTTTTATTTTTAACTATTTTTAATTTTTTGAAAGTTGTGTATTTGTTTTTTAATTAATTTGTGTTGATTTTTTGTATTTTTCAATAAATATGTGTTTTGAAAAGAGTTTCACTAAGTTAAAAAATAAGTTTAAAACTGTGTTCACAATTCAAGAGGAGTTCAAATTCGTAAAGTTAGGAATTAGCTGTACTTGGTGCTAATGACTCTGAGCATCACAAGTGGTGACATTCAGTTGCGAGTGGTCTGATCATGATAGGGAGCGAAGATTTAGAGACACTTATCATCTTACAACCTTGCTTCCCTTGTGAGTGTTCATTATCGTGGAACAGTGCTCATTAGAAATCAGTACCACCAGTATGGAGGGATTACTCACCAGTCAGTACTCAATCACTGGTGGGTTGTGTCCTCTACTTGTCTCTTGTTGCAAACAGGCTAGTGTTTTAACAAGAAGGCTAACTACTTACCACATAGTAAATGTTCATATAAATCGATACTACCCTTCCTGTTAGAACTTACAACCACCAGATGACAAAGCAATAATGGACTCCTTATCTTATTACAAAATATGAAAGATCAGACAGCAAAAACTCAATATGCAAAAGTAAAAATTTTTTGCAAAGTGTTGTTTGATCTGTGATATTCCATAGTTATTTATAGAATTACTAATTCTTAATAAATTTTATTTAGCCTTGATAATGCCGAACACTTTTGATGAAACATTGGTTGGTAATTAATAATTATTTTTGACCTAATCCTCCAGAACCTATTTAGTAATTTGGGCATTCGAGAAACAACTGATCAAGAAACAAGTGATCGAGAAACAACTTTAATTAAAATCAATAAATTTTAATGTGGTGTTAAGACTTAGTTCGTTTTCAAAAAGCTGATACATTATTTCTATAGGAGTTTTAGAAACACCTCTTATTAACACAATTGGGTTTTACATCTTGATTCTATTAAAAATTCGGTTAAAAAACTTAAAAGAAGTTTGTTGAAATCATTGATCTATTACCTACTTTCTTCATATAACTGACTTGTTCTTAGTATAACTAATTTTTTAATGCTCAACTTTGATTTCGAGCGTTTACCTTTGGACTGCAGGTTCTTAAGATGGTCGACGGTCATCTGTAAGATCTCCGCCTTTTCCAGTTTAGCAGAACCTTGTTTCTCGAAGGCAGACGGTACAAGGCGCCTCAGCTCTAAAAGGCTTGAGTTGATTCGATCTCGTCGACGTTTTTCGATAATTCCTCTTCGTTTTTTACGACTAAGCATTTGGCAGGAGTCCGTCTCTCCTGATGAGGAACAGCTGCAAGAAAATGTATTCCATTAGTAACAGTGGTAAACATGGTGCACAGCATAACCACCACCACTCCATGGTCTCAGACCATGGAAGGCAGTATTCCTCAAGTACTCTGTCTGTCTTAAGTACGTTCCTAGTTTGTTTAATACATGTTTTTGTAGTTGTAGCAAATTTAAATTGTTAAGAGTATGTACACTTATTTTGATCGTTATGGTATTGTTTAATGTCTATTATTGCATCATGATTCTCCGATGAAGTCAGCTGCTGTTATTCTTATCCTATGTGACGTGACGAAAGTGCGTGGTTTTTACTGCCGTCTGGCTCCAGTCATAATGTTTGTAGCTGACTAAGTTCGACTTCAAAGTTGTGCAACAAGTTACTCAAATGTGGAAAATAATGAAAGTTTCAACATAAAAATGCTTTATTCAAACAACTTGTTTCAAACAAGTAGAGTCCTTTTTCGGCTTAATCTTTCTGAACCAGAACACTACATTACAAAACTTATACATTAAGTGGAGATATTTATTAATTTTCAAACTTCAAGTTGATTCTATTGCGTGTGTGAGAAAAAAATTGTTTTTTGTGTCTTGGTTTAATTGAAGTCTTATTTTTTCGGTATAATCTCAAAGATTATATCTATGAGATAATCTAAACGAACAACAGCTTATAAAATATAAAAAACAAACCAATATAGAAGAGATTAACAGAAGCAACCTGAAAACAAGGATATAAGAATTGAATAAATGACAGGTATCACTGGGTAACCTTTGCAGGTAACACCAAGCACGTCTTCATAGACTTGATGGGTTTCTGTCTTTCTGAAGTCGGTTCTTCCTCACTAATCAAAAGAAGGAGAAAAGGGTAAAAGGTGTGCATAATGGTTGATTCTAAAAGAAAATAATATATATGCACTAACCTCTAAAATACTAATAATCTTATATTTGTGTGTTAATTCTACTTTAACTGTACACAAAGTCTACACGAAGGAAAATGATTAATTCTAATGACTGAATCCTATCAAAAAGCTTTACTGCATTGACGTTGTTAAGATCCCCAATGTGATAATTCTTCTAAAAGGTAAACTTACAAATTGATTCAGACTACTAGGTATACGATATTTGTAATAAAATTTTAATAATTACTTTCTTACTTTCCAATTTATTCATATACGAATCATGAAAATGTAAATATTGAAAAATCATTATATAAAAGTATACTTTCTATTCAGTTTGAGCAAAATTATGGCTATCCTAGTGAAATTACACTAAAAATATAATGGATCTTTTTTGCCAGAAATCGTAGATAACTGGGCAATTTTTTTATGGAGCTATACGATGAGGTGGATCATCAAAAATGTCTTGGTGAGGGAAAATCAATTGAAAGGTTGACACCAGTTGACACCGTTAGTTCGATTTGATCGGTCGTCAATTGCCTCGTGCGTTATGCCAGTTGGGTAGAGGGGAAAAAACAAAATAATAGCTTCGAGGTGAAATCAATTTCTGCGTGTAGCTTGGAAAAAGTCGATACGCTTATCTTCGTGTTTGGTATTGGATAAGATAGGTCTGGGGAAGGATCAAAACTTGCCTCCAGGGTTCACAGTTCAAGTACAACAATTGTAAAAAATCTCGAATGGTTTACACTCAACTTTACTTTAAGTAAACCAGCAATCAAAAATATCAAACATTCAATTTAATTAATTAATTTATGTTACTGTTACTAGTTTTTACCAATTATATAAAATATTTAATTATGATGATTGTTTTGATCAATTTGAATGCCTGGAAGATTAGATTTTATGGAGTGGTTGTTCTAAAGTGCAAGGATAAGATGACACAGCATCCATTTAAATCTTATTATTCAGCAATTAAAATTACTAACTATAAAGTAGTTGTATTGATAACAATAATTAAATATTATTAATAATGAAATCACTAAATTTAATGAAAGAATTATCGATGTCATCTGATAGGTTCAGTAGACTTTAGTAGAAAATTATACCATCAAATGTCTTACATTTGAAGAAAATTATAAAAAATATAATAAGTTTTAAATAATACATAGAAATCCTTCAATGGATTTCAATTATGTGTGTGGTAGATTTCATTTTCAAATTATGAAGTATTTCTGTATTTTTTTGTAATTAATTATCATAAAATATGAATATTTCAATAAACATTAAACCATTAATCTAATTTTAAAACTAAATTTTCTTTTCAAAAATTACTTCTAGTGTGAAATTTTAATATGCTAAGTATAACAAGTGGAAGGACAGTTGTCCTCTCAGTATTTTATTGTTGTTTACAATAAGTCTAAACCCATTGATATCATACAGTATTCACTTAAAGACTATAAAACGAAATGATGAACTAATGAGAAATACACACGTTTTATGCACAGTACAATAAAACAAATTTCTGCCAAAAACAATGGGAGTCATTTCCACAGCAAATACAACAATCTCTTAAATTTCATCGAGGCCCGTCCATGCCAGATAACTTGTAAAGAATTACTAAATTCGGGATACAGACCCATCGACAATCACATATCCAATTAAAGATTCGAAGGACTTTATGCCGTGTCAATCCGTCGACATCACATAATTAAAAGTTTAATGAACAGGATACTTGAAATAAGTTATAATGACATTCATTAAAATTACTTCACATTTCCCAAATGTGAAGTAGTAAGTCGAATTATTTCATCTCTCTTTTACCTTTTGCCATTTAATTAGATTAAAGTCCTGAACCTAACTCTTGATTTCCTTAATTCTGCACCGAGTTTAATTTTACATTATTTCCAAGTTATAATTTCATTTCAATAACACAAGCATCACAGGCTGTCTTTATCAAGCTTTCACTAATTATTAATCTTAGATATCTAATTACTTTCAGATTCCTTTACGGAAAAGCTTTTAATTTGGATTTATTTGTTAGCTATCTGAAGAATCATCATAAAATTACACCTCATTGCTAATAAATTAGCCTACTCATCATATTGCTAATAATAAAAATGATTCTGCAGCAGTCTGCAAATCATTTCCCTCTTTCACATTTTTGTCTTCGTCATTTCTACTGAAAATGATGTGTGCCGAAAAATTGTTAATAGTAAATTTCTTCTTTTCTAATTATTTTTACTTTGAAGTTTTAGTTATGTATATATATAAATGTTTTCTTATCTCGACGATATAAAATGAACACTATTTTTCTTTCTTTGTAGAGGTTTGGTCTAGCTTCAAACAGTAAAGATGTCTACAAGTATAGACGAAACATTGACTTAAAGGTGTTTTACTGTTTGAAGGTAGACCAAACCTTGATAAAGAAGAAAAAATAGTATTTATATATATATATGAATAATCAAAATAACACTTCATGTAATACATGGATTAATTTACCACAATGAAACAAATTTGGAAACAATGCTCTTATCAAAGACGTAAATTAATCTTAATTAACCTTAAATTAAAGAGATAAGAGGTAAATTAATCCATATATATATGATTGGCTAGTTTTGGACCAAATTGTTTTTACTTTTCCTCTTTGGACTCTATTGTTTCCGGATCTAACAAAAGCCATTACTCAGTGAAGCTCTTCCCTGAAGTCACTCCCACCGGCATGACAGATATTGGAGGACTATCAATATATATATATATAAGTGTAATATATATATATATATATATATATATATATATATATATACCAATGTCCAAACTACAGTAACAAATCAGAATAAGACTTCTGATTTTCTTATGTTACTGATCCTTCAACTGTAACAAGGCTGTCTTTGTCAGAGTCTAATCTCAAATCTGATGAAGACTACTAGACTCTGACAAAGACTACTTGTATGGTTGAACGGTCTTCCTTCTGATTTCCTACTATGGTTTAGACTTTGATTATTTGTATATCTTACATGTTTATTGTGGAATATTTTGCATCAAAAAAATAAATATCAAAGTTTAAACTACAGAAAGAAATTCAGAAATGGAAGTAAATTCTTTCAACCAAAACAGCTGCTCCTCATCAGATTCACATGATGATTAGGATGACATCATGTATTATATTATAATAATGATGATTCACATTAGTTTATTTCGCGTTTTTATTGTGAAATCTTGTTTTGTAAATGTAAGACATGTCACAATAAGCACACTTGCCTGTACAATTTAAGAAATGATCAGAAACTAAAGAGAAAAAGAGAAATGTTTTTTCACAACAAACTATTTCGAAAAGTCGTAAATCTTTTTCATTTTTTAAATCGAATTTGTGGTGGTTTTTTTTAATATATATATATTAAACAAATATATATAGGGATACATAAAGTTTATGTTTATTCCCTCGATCATCAAAAAGAAAACTACCAGTAAAGACATTTGCTCTTTAATTCGTTTTTACTCTAGGTCTTCTTCTGATGACAAACTACGGAGTTAAACATTAAATATTACAGTTAGTGTTCTGTTCTGCTGTATGACCTTTATTTTATTTTATTTTTTGTTTGTTTGTTGTAGTCATTAATTATACCAGCCGGATCACCATTCCATATTGAGTATATATTCAAACGTGTCACAATAAACTCGAATGACTCTGTAATCATGGATATCAACACAAAAAGTATTTAAAAAAAAGGTCACATTCTAAGTGCTTTCTAGGATTACCCCCTTTGAATGCGGGGTAATTTATCCCATTTTGAAAAGCGGAGTCGAAGTGCATATATTTATTGTGGTTTGAAGATATCTATAATTATTTTCTTCTTCTGAAAAACAAACAATCTTTCAAGTGCCAAACGTTTCGGTTTTATTTAAAACCGAACTCTTAGGTCTACAACATAAAAAGAATAGCAGTAATCATTTGTACATAATAAAAACCGAACAACTAAACTAAAAAGACCGAAAAAAAACGATTTATATTACTTTTATTCTATCATTCGGTCGGTACATTATTTAATTGTGATATAGTTATATATTATTATATATATATATATATAGAAATAAATAAACATATAAACGAAGGTTATAAATTCAGGAAATCGGACTAAGGTCTTTGAACCAAGTAACTGGACTTCGCGAGAGTTGTACAATGGATGTCCTCCAACCAGGAACAGTTACTTCTTCAAAAATCATAATCCCCTTTCTGAATTTCTGGTTTTCTGAATTTTTTTTCGACATAAATAAATAAAACATCAATTCAAGTTATATACACAATGACATATATTTAAAACAAACAAAACTTCTAAATAGAAATGTTCAATTTATTTACCTAACATAAAGTAACATTAATGAAAGGAATGTGTCTTTATAATATTACCTTAGAACATTCGTATTTTATCTGACAGTTGTTTTCAAGTTTGTTTCTAAAATTATTCATTTTTAACCTTTAATGTAGTAGTTTATTATATATTGCTCTACATTATAGTAGAACATTTATTTATATAAATATAAATAAATATTTATATAATATTTGTTGTAGTAGTGCATTTGCACTACTGTCATCAGCGAGCACGCAAGCCTCTGAGCTACTCTGGTTCTGTGCCTTTATTTTAGACCTGTGTATATATTTCCTAAATTTTAAATTAAATTTTTTTTTGTTACATTCATATATAATACATTTTCACTACTGTCATCAGCGAGCATGCAAGCGACTGGCTACCCTGGATCCTTGCCTTTACTTCATTAACATGGTTTTTATTTTAAATTCAAATTTTAAATTCAAATTTTTTTTGTTATATTATTTTTAATATATTTGTGTTGTCATCGGCGAGCATGCAAGTCAGTGAGCTACCTTAGCTCCATGCCTTTAGTTTATTACCAGTGTTTATATTAAATTAAAAAAAAATTGTTTTTGTTATATTTATATATAATACATTTGCACTACTGTCATCGGTGAGCACGCAAGACACTTGCTACCCTGCCTCCAATTTTGGGAATATAGTGATAATTTTCTTTTATTAAGGTAGTAAATAATATATATTTAATGTCATGTCTCTATCTCCACGGAAAATGGGTGAACAAACAAACATACAAACTCAAGAATTTATCCTTGTTAATCAGTTTAGAGTTAAAAAAACTAATTACCAAAAATAATGATGGTATGTTAGTAAAAAAATATAGAGAATGAGAGTTCTGTACAATAATGCAGAGAAGGAAGATTCGAAGAAATATTCATGCGCCTAATAAATATAAATTACATATTTTTTAATTAAGATTATAGCCAGTAAATAAATTATCAAGTTTAGGATAATTATTTTTAAGTTGATGCTAATATGACTGAAAAACCTGAACAACTAGTAAGTCTAAATTTATATTAGTTATGATTGCAAGTCATTAAATATAAAATAATATGTTTAATTTTATATAGTTCCAATATTATTGAACCTATATTAAAGATGCTATAACAGAAGATGGAATAATATGTTTCTTAGAAACATACTAATATAGTAACTGAAATCATAAAATATTTGATGTAATGGTTTATGGACTTGGTAAGCCGGTTGACTTCCTTTCCTAGTAAAGGGGTCAGGTAAGTTCAGTGGTTAGTGTACTCACCTCAAAACTGATAGGACCGGGGTTCGATCCCCACCTGGCGCTCTATTTATTCATGCGGAAGGTGAATAAATCTGAGCATGTCGTCCCTCGGAGAAGGACGGTAAACCGTCGGTCCCGAGCCTGTACGATGTCAGGTACTCGTCAAACATCCCTACTCTGAATACACTTGAGGTAGGTAAAATTTAAGACTCCCACTGCAAAATCAATCTTCATTGTGTTGTATTACAAAGGGCCAATGCTCGGTCCTACATGTGTACTCTTGTCGGACTACCACTGCAACGTAACCTAACCACCTACTTGGCCTAGTATGATCTTTAAGATTAACACTCACATACCATAAGTAAGAAAAGATGAAGGCATGTGGCGAAGGTGATTTCCTTGGATGACACAAAAAGAGATGAAATATCACTATATGCAAAACTAACTGGTTAGAAGAAGTCTTTTCAAGATAGGCATCTCTTGCAAATGAGTAGTGTCATTTTCTCTACTGGGATAAGATAACACTACTTTCAAGAAGAAGCATTACGCTTTTGAAGTTAATTTGATACTAGCAGTAGTATTACATGTGTTAAGATAATATTCCACGAATAAAGAGTTACAATTACCACAAAATAATTTATTAACTTAAGGAAACATTGCAAAAAAGAGTGGAACGAAGTAATGTGGTTTAACGATATAAGAACAAAATTTAAGAACTATTATCAGATGACATAAGGTAATCATTTGATAAACATTACTGTTTCATCTTACCGTTATGTGACTTGAGATATTGTAGGTATATAATTTAATATTTGCATATTCAAATGTGCAAAAATAAGTTAAAATTACTAATAAGAATAAATGACAGTTGATGATTGTACTTACTGTTCCTTGGCTGAGTCTTCCGAGAAGGCATCATCGTCTTCATGGTCACTGAGAGGCCTCTTGGCCGGAGGTCGGTGAGGCCCGGGAGGCCATGGGGGTGGAGGATAGGACCAGGGAAGAGGAGCTACTTCTGGTTCGCGTGGTACTACTACTCGCCACAAGTTTGAAGCTGCGGGCGGCTCTCGTGGCCACAGGTGCTGGCCGCCTGACGAAGGCACCATGTCGCAGGTGGTCACGTGACTGACTGCCGCTCTGCCGAAGGAGTGTGGCCGACACGCTCCCCTGGCCGGGAGGGAGGGGGATGCCAGGTCTCACCCTCCATTGGCTCGTTCATTCTATCCTTACATTCCCACCCCTACTCCACTACCCCCAATACAAATTAATTTCCCTTCCCACCAAACTACTTGATCTTCTGTGAGATAACCCATTCTTCCTTCTTTGATTAGTCATCCTCTTACCTTATCCAACAATTAGCCCTAATTTGTGGAAATCAAAAGCAATATGTCAATCATACTTAAAACATCCCTATTGTAGTAATCCCTACGCTCACGTTATTAAATTACAGCTCCTAAATAAATATGCCTCTTACTTTATTGAACTGGATGAATATCTTTAAAGTTCTAACAAGTCTAAAACTTCTTCATCCTTCGTTTGATTGTTTATTTAAAAAGCAAATATAGCGTAATGCTAAAGTCCTAAAAATGCTAATTCGTTTAGACTGTAGTTGAGAGAGTTTATTAGTTTATCATCAGAACTGATTTAGTTTATAAATTTAAAAATATCATTTTAAAGTATTATAAATTAACTTAATTTAATTTTAAAATACTCTCTAAATTATTTGTTACTTTTTAATTCAAATTTATTTTTCAATTAGAATGCTGTGATTATCAAAAAACTGTTTATTAAAATAAGAGCTTAAATGATTTCATTTATTTTAAGTTTTGTGTCTGTCTTATTGCATATTTGTAAATACAGCATTGATTTGTTGTTACTTTAAAAGGTTTCCAGCAATCGAACTTAGGACCACCTATAATGAAAATTTGTCACAAATTGTCCACTTTTCTACTTATTGAACCAAACAGTTTATTAAAAGTCGCAGTTCCAACAGTTCAGTAAAAATATGAAATTAAACATTTTCACGAATTTCGAAGAATTCAAATTCAAATTCAAGAATTCCATACGAATCTTATATTTACAGGTCTTTTAGTACTATCTCTGCAAGTCTCAAGAATTGAGGCCAAAAACCTGGAGAATATTCGAAATAGAAATCGTATTCATTTAAATCTCTAGATATGTTTTCCTGATTTAATATTTAATTTTATCTATGTCATAAATAACAAATGAAAGATGCCATTGTGTTATTATTTATTCGCTCTTGTATTATTAAAAGCACTATTTATTTTGCAATGTTGATTTGTTGTGTCACTTTCACATACGAAAAAACTAATGTTTTACGTATTTTATTACCATATAAGAAATATTTTAAGTTTCACGTAATGAATAATAATTGAAATATTGTTTGTTACTTGGTTCTATGAGTATTAACCAAAACGTATAGGAAGTGATAATTGTGGTAAGAGTCCAATTACTGAGGGGTTGTGGGCACGTTGTTGCCACGCGTCGGACGTTCGTTAGGACAGCACGCAGTAAACGTGGGGCAGTTAGTGGTTTAATGTTTAGGTGGCAACTGCTTGCTCATCCTGTTTGAAATAAAACATTGTGACTAGAAGGGCTGAGAGAGGCGCTGATAAGCGAGAGTGCGACTGGCCAATAAGAGGGCTGAAGAGAGGCACGCGACTCTAGGCTCCTTGGCCACGCTCCAAGTCCAACAGGTCATGTCGCTCCAACTTGCTACTTCCGCTAGTCTTACATTCCATTAAGCACACTTTCTTAGCAAACAAGACATTTCTCTTGCAGAATTAAATACTAGGACAGAAAACACCAACCTTATCCAGGCTTTCGTTGTAGAGGCATTCAAACAGTCGGGTCATTCCATTAAGCACACTTTCTTAGCAAACAAGACATTTCTCTTGCAGAATTAAATACTAGGGCAGAATACACCAACCCTATCCAGGCTTTCGTTCTAGAGTCATTCAAACAGCTTACTCATTTTCTGTTTTTGTAAAGCAGAGTAGTGAAATCATTGCAGCTGCTATTCCACAAACTGTCCTTATTTCATAGATTTTCCTCAATTCGTCAGAATCAAATTTATTTTACTTAGAAAAAGTGATCCTGCTAAATTATCCTGTGCAATCTAATTAATTGGATAGAACAAAACATTTATATACCTGTATCTTCAAAATACGGTTTTTAGTAATATAAGATTTGGACAGCGGTGACTTTCAGGAAATGTCTTTTTTGATTATGAATGAATGATTACAATGCTTATTATAAGCTGTCAATTATAAATAGGTCGAATAAATGATGAAAAATTCACAATGTATTTCTTAATGTAAAACATTAAATTACACAAAACACGACACAGAAAAAAATAAAATAAATGCACACTTACTAAATTCAATATTTCGTACTGCTGTTCGTTATCAGGAGAATAGTAGAAGAGTGGACTAGAATGTAAGGAGATCTCTCTCGCTTCGTCCTCTCTTCTAGTCATCTCCTGATGACGAACAACAGTTCGAAATATTGAATTTAGTAAGTGTGTAAGTGTGTATTTTTTTCCTTTTTTTTGTGTATAATTTGGGTAATTTAAAGTTTTATAAGTCCGTGCGGACCGTTTCTTCAATGTAGTATTTCGTAATATAAAATAGTATGTATGTTAGAGTGTACGTGTTTAATAAGTTCTTAAAAAATGAAAACTTTTTCGACATGACTAGGGAATTGTTTCATATAAAAAGTTGAAAAGCACTTTACTTAAAATTAAAATTGTCAAGTTGTTTTTATCGAAAAACAATAATTTGTATGCCATTTTATTCTACGATCAATCATCTGGGAATAAGTGGTCCATCTCGAAACAGTTTTCTTAAAACTGTTTAATTTCTGTTTTCAGCTGCATTTAGCATTCCTACTCCTTCAAGCGTACAGAATATATACACCTATTAAAATATATTATTTTATTTGTTATATAAAAAGTATATTACTGTATGATTCATTTATCATAGTACTACTATATTATTCTTTTTTACTTTACTATAAGTAAAGTATAGTGATCGTGAAAAAATTCGATCTCGAGATTTTGACGGAATTACATGTTTTGAGGTCCCAGAAGTCGTTTTAAGATGTTTTTGCGATGATGTCTGTGTGTGGGTAGGTGGGTGGGTGGGTGAGTGTGTTAGCATTGCTTGTTACCACGCTACGGTCCAGAACCTTTTATGGATCAAGTTGATATTTTATACAAAAATGGGCCCCATAGTTCAGATAATCCATATTGTTTGGTAAGAATTATGCATGACGGGAAAGTAACTTTTTTTTGCCAAAAACCGGTTTTTAGAAAACATTTTTTTCTCCTAAACTACTAACTCTAGAGTTTTGAAATTTTGGCATTACCTTTGAAGTTACAAATGGAATAACGAAAACTATATTCAGAATTTCAAAATTCGGAAATATTTTTTTTATAAAATGTAATAATTTTGACTTATAAATCAATCTGAAACATTTTGAGAGTGATACAAGCCACACCGTATGACGGATCAAAATGAAACTATGACTAAAAATAGTCATTATGTGGAGGCTGAGTTGAGATATTTTTTTTCAAAATTGCATTCACCAAAGGGACGTTAGAGTTCGATTTCTGTTTTCAGAAAATGTTTTTTGACGCTAAACGGGTCATTAAAAAATCATGATAATTTGATAAAAAATGGAACAAAAGATTAGAAATTCATAAAAAAAAATTCATGAAATTTCAATCATAGAAAAGAGCAATAAAGGTATAAAAACTCTTTGTTAATCCTAGACTAAGGAATCACCTGCTTGCTATACTTGTCAAATTTTTCATATTTTTTTAAAATGTTTACATTGACTTAGAAATTTTTTGAGCTAATCCACTGAGAAATAATTGATATTTATAAAGGAAAAATTAAAATAAAATATTGACTTATACAAGATATAAGACGAATAATACTTTTACATGTAAAAATAATCACCGCCAATAAACATAAATAAATTGCCTTTGTCTTTCATGGCATTATGGATTTGTCTCATAAAATGCTTTAATAAATGTAAATATTGTTGCACTCTTGAGCAAAACTTAATACCAGTTACAATTACTTATCTTTGTGAATTGTAGTACCTTTCCGTGATATTGAAATGTGACGAATGGACTCTTTCCTCAAGAAGGAGGACTTAGGTTTGTTGAGAAATATCCAGTTTTTTCACTATTCTAGTCTGATAGTTCATATATATTATATTCAAAAAATAGAAGCTCCCAACTGTAAAAGATTTAAATTATATTGAGAAGCTGACTTCGACTTTGATTTGGTTATTTAAACTGGCTAATTACTAATAGATTTTTTCTCAATATACATTCATAGCAAGCTTACAACAGAGTACAGCAGGGAGGAAAAATATATCACCCTGCTGTTATCAAAGGGGAAGGAAAATGATCTTATTAAATACTAAGAAGCCATAAAATTCCCAGTATAATAATTCTATAAAATACGAAAAATATAAAAGAGAATTCAAAATTGAAATCTTTCGTTTAGAGATTAATAAATGTAATTATCGTACATCCTTAATTTTAAACCATCTTAAAACGACATTTTTTCTTTGATGTTTATGATGTTTTTCAGAGAAAATAAGAGTATTTTCCTGTATTAAATTTGAAAATTTGGCTTAAATATTCAATGTAGAAGGAGGTCAAGTAAACGATGTAAGAAATTCACTGGCTATTTGAACAAAAGCCATGTTCTCTTGTAGGAGAATATTTCATAAGAAGAAATTTTCACTTTGGCTTTTCAAAAACGTTATTACTGCTGTAGTTATACTGATGAAATTATTTGCATCACCTGTATGATGTACAAAAATAAACTTATATATTGACATGTTCTTTAATCACTATCTGTACTACCTCAGGAATGAAAGACTAATAAACATCTCCCATTTAGATGTTTACATTTTGCTTCAATGAGATGTTATATATTATATACCCAAGAAGTTTACTTATAGTAAAGTTGAGTGTAGGCCTCTCCAGATTTTTTTATTTGGTTATATTTAATTTCGAGGCTTTATGTTTAAAGCAATTCCCTATCCTGCCATAAGTAGAGATATTTTCAGTGATATAATCTCGTTCCTAGACAAACAGAAATTTTGATATCTACGTTGACAACCTTCATAAAACAAATGATCAGCAATGGTCATCTACCACTGAGTTGTAGTTAATTCATCAAATATTAAAAACAACAACAATATTATTATTAAGATATATTTTCGATACGGATTTTAAATTTTACTCGTATATGTTTACGCAAGATTCCAAAGAGATCATTTCTAATGTGCAACTGAAAAATGTTTTCATATGACTAGGGAATTGTTTCATATAAAAAGTTGAAAGGCTCTTAATGTTAAAATTAATATTGCTCATTTTAGTAGAAACCAAGACTGTTCTTTCTATTTAA
Organism: Hermatobates lingyangjiaoensis; assembly: GCA_026182355.1. Classification (NCBI taxonomy): domain Eukaryota; kingdom Metazoa; phylum Arthropoda; class Insecta; order Hemiptera; family Hermatobatidae; genus Hermatobates; species Hermatobates lingyangjiaoensis. Next base: position 902,447 of record JAPFBL010000057.1, read on the forward strand.
AGCGTGAAGAAATATAAGTGGAGATAACTATTAATGCGGTCAGAATTAACTAACTCTTCTGATTTTAAGGATTTATACAAGCAGCTTTCCTTTAAAATTTGATGCCATCAAAGTTTTACAACTTTCTCTCATTTTATAAATTCACTACTCCCTAAAAGGAAGAAAAAACAATTTAACCATAAATAAATATTACGTAATTGCGAGAAAGCCATCTAAGCTGAGTCTACTTAAATTTTGCAGTATGTATATATGTCACTACGTTACAGCTTCTGACAAAATAACTTTGTTTTGTTTGTAAAAGATATTTATGTGGAAACTTTTTTTAATAATTTACTTTAATTATTAACTACCACATTGCAACTTATTGTACAACAAAAGAAATATTCATGATTATTAAAGCTGGATTTAATAAGAAGAAATATCAGGAAACAAATCACTGGGTAACGTGCAACCGAATGTATGATTACATGCATTAGTAAAGTTATTTACTTTTGAATACATATCAACCCACCCACACACATACAACTAGGCATCATTGAAAAAACATTAACATGAGTCTTTGGGGACTCCAGAATAATTCAAAATGTCGACATCTTGAAATGGAATTTTTTCATGATTACTATACTTTATTTATAGTAAAGTAAAAACACAATAACAACAAAAAGTAATAAACACTTTTTGGAGTTTTTCCTATTAAAGAAATGTCTCTAGACAATATAGTTACTTTACCAGCTGAATTTTTCAAATAAAATAAAATAAAACAAGCATTATAATCTTTTAAGTAATTTTTAAATTCCTTAATGATAATCAGATACACAGCCTTAGAAAATTAAACAAGTCCTTTTTTTGAACTGTCTGGTAATGATAAAAGTACTATCAGTTTAGAATGTGTTATCTCAAAAGCAGTTTCCATTCTTCAGCACAGTCCTCTCAAATTCAGAGGCCTTCTATAACAGCTCCCCATCTTGGACGAAGTCCATCTGAATCTGAACCTTGTTGAATAATAATACTTAATCAACCATGTATTTTTGTTCTTTTCTTCTCTATTAAATAAAATATAATATAATTTGGTTCACAAATATATAAATAAATAATCTTAAAACGTATATCTTTTCCAATCAAAATCAATAAGGTTTATATATATATATATATATAACAGATTCAATAATATATCGACCGTTTGATAGAATAGGTGTGTTCTCTAATCGGGGTTCGGTCAATTTTCCAGGATAAAAAATCAAACTCTCGTTGCCAGGGCAACGAGAGTTTGATTTTTTATCCTGGAAAATTGACCGAACCCGATTAGAGAACACACCTATATATATATATATATATAATATATATACACTTTAACACATAGAAAAGAACACAGAAAGACACTACAGAACTCACTTCGATATTTCGACATCCGTCGTCATCGGGAAGAAGTGCGAAGTACTCGCGTTGAGAAGCAAACTGCTACTGGCCTCCAGTATATATATATATATATATATATATATATATATATATATATATTACACTTTTTCTTCTTCTCGGAATTTGGTCAGGGTAAATATATGGAATCACCTTTTTGCCAACGTTTCGTCTTTATTTTAAGACATCCTCAGGGCTATAAACTAACAAAAAAACAATAAACGATGGATATTTATCATTTCTACTTTAGAAACATCATAACAAATTGAAAAAACTTATGTTATGATGATGATTATGTTATGATGTTTCTAAAGTAGAAATGACAAATGTCCATTGTTTATTGTTTTTTTGTTAGTTTATAGCCCTGAGGATGTCTTAAAATAAAGACGAAACGTTGGCAAAAAGGTGATCCCATATATTTACCCTGACCAAATTCCGAGAAGAAGGAAAAGTGTTTGTTAGTAATTTGTGGTCAAGAAAACTCTAACGTATATATATATACGAGTATAATCTAGGAGGTCTCAGAGCTTATTTTTCTTCATTCTGATTCTTCCTACGAGAAAAATAAGCTCTGAGACCTCCTAGATTATATAAAGAAGAGTAAATATATATATATATATATATATATATATATATATATATATATATATATATATGCATATTGTTGGTGCCACAGAGGTTAGTAAATAAGATATTATTATTAACCGTCATACCTCGTCTATCGCTGGTGAAGTCGCCCGACCGGTTTCGCAATGGCTGCATCATCAATGGGACTAACGTTGCCTTCTAAAATCACATTTTACACACCAAAATCATTTTTATATTTTTAACTACTTTTAAACGACTGAAACTATTTCCATGATAGTTTGTTCTTTTTAGAACTAAATATATTTGTACATTATAATGATAATTAGTCCAAATATATTTGAGATATAATTATATGTTTTTTTTAAAATAAACTTCATGGCAGCTTTTAATTTACCTAATTAAAAGAAATCTTTGGAATCTAATTTCTATAATTTCATATTTATTGATTCTTTAACCATGTAATCGTGTTGTTTCATTTATTATCCTTTATTTATTTCTTATTAATAAAAACAAAATTTTTGAGTTCAAAGTTGGGCTTAGAAAATATTTCTTCTTTCTTAATTTCTTAAAAGTAAAGAGAAATGCCATTTTATCATTTCATAGAGGGCGTAATATCATTTGATTAATAAGACGTAGTTTAAAAACAGTTTTGATTATGCTCATTTGTTTTTAATTTTGAATGTCAAACCTCCTTAAATATTGGAGTTTAAATATTTGATTAACTCGGCGGTTTATAAGGCTGAATTTTATTTATGTAATTGAGACCGGGCCTCAGATGTCTTTGAAAGTTGATCTATTGAAACTCTAGACAAAGAAACTCAAAGTAAAGAAATAACATTGAAAAAAAAAAAACGATTTCGCTTCTAAATTTGAAGATAAAAATACTGAAATTGATCAGAATTAAACTATTCAGACACAAATCAATAAAGAAATCTACAAGGGCAAGAAAAAAGAATTATTATTACAGCCGGGAGAGTTTTTGTTTTATTTTAAGATAAAAGATGTAATTTAAAAGAGCTTTTCCTTAACAAATACTTTCTTAAACTGTTCGTTTAATTTATAAAGATATGATTTGTATTTTGATAATTGATTTAAACTTTAGCATAAAACCATGACTATATATATATCTTCCAATTGCATTTTCTTTCGTACTGTAAATCTGTAACAGTATCTGTATCTATATTTGTATAGTCTCTTATAAAAATATAGATATAAATTATTTTTATATCTATTTTTAGGTATACTTTACACTAAAGTTACCGCAATCTCAAAATAGACAACTATTGTAATACCAGTTGTGCATTATGGTATTACCATAACTTTCAACTTGTAATACCATAATAGTAAGTATGATATTATCAGGGGATGAATTTAGTTCTTTTTCAAGGTCAATGAAAGTAATCATTTATAATATATTTTATATTAATAATATAATATTTTGCTTTCATTTTTCACATGTTCTTGAAATTTGAAAAATAAATAAAAGTACTTTATTGTTTATATTTTGATTATTATTTTTCAGATTACAGACGTGAAAATCGTCATACATTTTCAAGGAAGAAGATAAAGCAAAACAGGTTAGTGAAAAAAATAACAATATAATATTTTATCATAGACTACTAGGAAACGTGCCCGTCTTTCACGGGTACTTTTTCAAAAATTCGAAGATGACACATGGTATTCCAAAATATCATTAAAAATTAAGAATAGTAGAAAATATCATTATTAGTACAGTGTTAAGAAAATGCTTCTGTATACACCACATTAGCTGTTTGTCCTTTGGGTTCTTGAAAAAACAAAGAGTTGGAACTTCTGACTCTTGATCAAGCAAACTACAGTGGACCATATGAACAAAACTTGGCCTCACTCACTTCAATTCCTACGGTAGATAGAGTTTCCTCTTGCGACTTAGTTACCGTCATTGCAAAACAGACGCTGAAGGGATGTTACAATCGTTTGAATGGAAACAGAAATGGTGGTTTACACCACGTTATGCGTGATATACACACAGACTCCCCATTCCACACCCAGTCATGATGTCCGCCTAGCGTATGTATCTAGCGTATGTATGTCACAGATAACGTATCTGTGCAGAGCACGAACTCAGAGTCGTATCCCATTACATATTTTTGGGGCACTCAAGTTTCGTAATTTAAAATTTGTTATTGCTACTAAATTGCAGCATGATTGGGGCCCCCTACTTTAAGTTTTTACTCATCAGCAAGTCCAGGGGCACGGAGTCAAGAAATTCTGTTGGATAATGAACTGCTTCCTCACCACTAATCACTCTGTTTACTAACTTGTAAGTTCTTTCTTCGGCTTGATATAGCGTAAGAACTTTTTTGTTAATTTTTTTCTGCCTGTTGATTAGTAGGGGTTGAGAATTGTTCGTTCACAAAGCCATTTATTCTGAATAGGTAAAAGATCTTAAACTCCGGGAAACACCTTGTCAATAAGCTCAAATACGAAATATATTCATATATGCAAATGAAATTAAAATCAACTAACAATACGTTCTTGCTACACCTGTTTATTTTCAAAATAAACTTGTCTGTGAAGTTAGCGAAATACAGCTTAAAGGTCCATAACTTCGCATCTTCACTGAATTATCGATCTAACTTACAGACGTGAAAATCGTCATACATTTTCAAGGAAGAAGATAAAGCAAAACAGGTGAGTGAAAAAAATAACACTATAATATTTGATCATAGACTAAGTATATTTTATCATATACTAGGAAACGTGCCCATCTTTCACGGGTACTTTTTCAAAAATTCGAAGATGACACATGGTATTCCAAAATATCATTAAAAATTATAGAATAGTAGAAAATATCATTTGAAGTTAGATATATACAAATCTAGTGTTAAAGTTTTAGCTCGCTATGTCTCATGGTGGCTAGGTTTACTTGTGACAAAATGTTGTGCTTTAAACGTCCATAACTTCGCTTCTACGTTGATTTTCCAATCCATTTAGAGGTTAGATTTTAATTTAGACACACATATCAACCAAAAAACTGTCAGCTTGCTATCTCTTATGGTGGCTTAGTTTACAAGTGAGACAATTTTGCGGACAAACCAACAAACAGACAGAAATTTTTCTAAGGGTGGATTCCGTTTCTCTAATGTATGAGACGTAAAGATAACTTGAAATGGATCAGCTCTAGCAATGTACAGGCAAAACCTTTCTTTTATTTATGTAGATGTTTGATGTAGATGTTGAAGTTCATTTATATAGTCTTGGAGTTATATTATAATTATAGTGTTTTATTAGTTCATTTTTATTGCATTCAAAAATTGCAAATATAATACTTTTCAAGTTATTATCTGCAAATAAACAGTTACAAATAATTTAAATATTTTCTTTTTTGAATTATATGTATTAAAATAGAACATAAATTATATATAGATGGTTTCAATCATTCATAAAAAATATATAGTTCATCCTGGAATAAGTAAACTTTGAAGGTGCTATTTTAATAGTTACCTACTTTCGATTTCGTTATGTACTTCTTACAATATCATTTCATAGGAAACATCGCAAAATTCATCATAAGTATGCTAAGAAGGAAAAAAAATATGTTTTAAATGTATTGCTTTAGAAAATCAACATTTGTTGTGATTATATATCATCCATTACTTTGAACGTCATAAAATACTTCGATATCTGATCTCAATTGCGCACTGTGATTTCGCCTATGTAATTTGACTGCTGTTTTAAGGATGCTTAAAACGTAATTACGATATTACCAATCTTCTCCTCGTTTAAAGCTTAAAACTGCACTATTAGTCAGAATAAGTAGTAAGGCAGTGGTCATTCAGTATTGTTATTAATCTCATTGTAGTGGGTAGTACATTATGAGGTTAGTAGATAGCATACTACCATATAACATCACCATATTGACTTTGAGTTTTAGCACTAAACATATGTTGAGGTATACTAAAAGCTCTTTAGTTTTAATATTGAACCTTGTCGATGTCAACTGAATAAAAAAATAGTAATTCTTAATTGAAATAAAAGCCGAAAAGCTTTTAGAGGAGGTGACATATCAGGGCAAACTCAGGACCTAAGCAAGAGTTATAAACAGGACAATGCATCTTAACAAGTCGTCCAGAATATCGTGTTAATAATCCACATGCATCCCAAATTCTGTTCCTAAACCCATCGTTTCGTGCCTATTATATAGTTTATTCAAAAATTATTATAATTTCTATTTCATGAGTTCTTAATTCCTGTTATCTATTTAATTTATTTCCTGTTATTAACTTATACATTTTTTTCATATTTGAATTTTGTTTCAGTCCTGCTTTTCAGATTCTAATTCTTTATTCATTATATAAAAAATCGATTTTACAATTATTAAATTTGTTTTGAATATGGTTTATAAAGAGCCAGTTCCTAGAATATAAAGGCTTCTGCAGGTCAAATCTCAGGAATAATTGTGGAATATTTCTGTGCACGTGTCAAGGTGATTTAATAAGATGATTAGCAACAGTACTTCACAATGTGCAAAGCTCTAAGAGTTCACGCACCAACAAATAGTCATGATACTAAGGATATTTCAATACCGTTTTAAAAGGTCAAATGATTATGCCACGAATAACGATAGCTCTTCACAACGTACTAAGTTCCAAAGACTTCCACACCATGAAATATATACCGTAGATAAAAAAAAAAGAATTATTTTTCATGTAAGATGTACACTCCAACGCAATTAAAGCGTTCTAAAATTGTATGGTTTATTGACTATTTCCGACGACTGTTTTTTTATTTACAGAGTTGTGTTAATTTTATATGGTTGATAGCATTAATGTTTTGGAAAATAAAGTATATATATATATATATATAGAAATTAAATTCCAAGAACGAAAACCATACAAGAAGTCACAAAAACTCACCACAAAATTTTGACTATATCGTCATCAAACAGAAAGATGTGAGCTACTCAGAAGACAAGCGAGGACTGAAGTGTATCTCATTCAAGGCAGGGACTATATCTCGTTTGATCAAGATTTCGTTACCACTCCCAACTCTTTTTCAACCTGTACATCTGCTTCATAGAGGAGAACTTTTTTATTTGGCCCCATAGTAAACATAACCTAGACCTGTTACTTGCATCCTTCAAAACATTCCCTTCATCCAATTCTTTTACTCACTGAGGGTCCAATCCCCTCATTTTTTTTTTTTTTTTTTTTGATGTCACCTGTGATGATGGATATTTTCCTGCCTCTGTAAATAATAAACCAACCTAGATTCAGCAGTTCATTAATAAATTTCATTTTAATAAAATATTATTATCAACCGTCGTACCTCGTCTATCGCTGGTGAAGTCACCCGACCGGTTTTACAATGGCTGCATCATCAATGCTTAAGCACCAAGCAGACATAATATTTAAACCAATAAAAAACATGAAAAGACGACAGGACGGACAAGACAGAGACGACTTAAAGTTTAAAAGACAAAAAACAGATTAAGCAAAATGAAATAAAACTGTTAGGTAGGAAATTTAGGCATATATATTGGCACCATTGAGTTAAAAGAGGTATTTATATCCATGATTTTGGAAGGTTACATTAGTCCCATTTATGATGCAGCCGTTGCGAAACCGGTCGGGCGACTTCACCAGCGATAGACGAGGTATGACCGTTGATAATAATATCTTATTTACTAACCTCTGTGGCACTAACAATATGCATGTATTCATTTTAATAGTTGCTATCCCGTCAATGTAAAGATGGCCGTCTCCAGTCCACAAGCCATCTTCAAATTTGTAACAATGAAAATTATCATAGTCTCCAAACTGACCAACTAAAAAAGAAATTTCCTGCCAATGGTTGTCTTTCCAACTATTTCTAATAATCGTATAGCCCCTCCTACGATGTGCATCGTAGTTCTGGTCCCATAGGGATCACAGTCTTGCTACTTTTCTTGTTGCTATTTATTTTAATGTTACTCAAGGCTAAGCACAGTTATCAATGTCTATTTCCCTGTGATTTCTTCGTCACGAAAGATAAAGAATAAATAACTTCAAGATAACTGTAATATCTTTTCAGTTAGGTATATCTTAAACAAAGCAGATTATTTTAATGTGTTTAACATTAAAAATGCCCAAAGCGGACCTCTTTTGAGGAGATATTCTACAATCAGAGAAAATATTGTTCTTGGACTCTCCAGAACTTCGTAGTTACTATTCCCTACAAAGCAATATGTTAAATGAAAAAAGAAGGAGAGATATATAAAATAAGAAAATAAAAGAAAGTAGAAGAATGATAAGAAAGGAGGGAAGAAAGAAAGGAAGAAGAAAGGCACCATAAGTTACCTTGAGGCAGGTGACATGGAAAGGTCGGCTACCCTCCCACGGGTTCCAGCCAGGGTAATACCTCATCCGTTACAACAAGCAGCTTGTTATGTCTTCCTTATTTTACCTGGCAGATTAAGTTGCCGAGGAGCTGCAGGCAGTTGTTATTGCTGAATGAAATGCCACCGATGAGTCCCTTAACAAGTTAAAGTTATTAACAACCTCTTGAACACTAATAATAAAACTAGTTTAACGTTGTATTACGTTAAAGTAGAAATAATTAACAAAAAGGTTATTTTCTTTTCTAAAGAAAAATACCTCTTGATAAAAAATCACCACTCCAGTGGCACGCTTCCACTTGACTTCTTTCAATTTTATTGCAGTAGATAGACAGGAAAACTAAATGCCTGTCAGACAATAGGGTGGCAGGTATTGTAAAAGATAAAATGACCAGATAAGGAGATTAGGATGGGCTGTATCCCTTTCTAGGGTCTGTAAGGGACACCGTAACCCTGAGGCTTATAGCGGTCCTTTGGTGCCGCTGGAACACATTGTTTCCTTTTAAATGCAGTTAAGACAATATGCTGAGTTCGATGGTCTTCCCAGTTTAATAATTCATCTGGTCTTCCAAAGTTATTTATTATTATTAAAATGTAAAAATTATCCATCTACTGTAGATTACTTCATTTATTAATTTTTGTATATAACAATCATGATTTTCGTAATCTTATTAATTTTAAATGGAATTAACTGTTTATTTTCATTTGAGAAGGACGAAAAAAGGTCTCATCTAAAATATAAATATATCTTACTGGGCCTCATTAAAAAGAATTGAAACAAATATTATACTTTGAGAATGTATCACACAATTTAAATGTCAATCCTCGAGAGTGATTAAATGTGAAATGATAATAATAGTCCCAAAGTCTTATGAATTTTGCAGTGTTATTAATGATCAGTATAAATGGAATTAAAATATATTCTAATCTTTGAATTTTGTACATGAATTATTTTTAAATACTCAAAATGTTTTTGTTAATGTCTTTACAAAAACAAAGGCTTGTTAATGAAGAATGTTTTTCGAACATAGATGTTTTCTTCAGGTTTAGTTACCTTAGTGAAAAGTTAGATGTGAAAATGAAGATTTTCAAGTGAGAGTATCACCTTTCTACTGGTTAACTGAGAGAACAGTCAGAGAATAATATTCTTTAGAGAATAAAGATCACCTTGCTTATACTTTCATTTATGTATTTGTGTTGATAAGTTTTTCATTTTTCTTTTATTTATACATTCTTTTGATTAGTTTTTATAAGCACATCTAAAGAATTATTCTATTTTATAGGTTTTATTGTGGATGATTCTATTTTACAATAACAAAATTTGAAAAAGCTTATAGTCAATAATTAAAACATCTTATTAGTTTATTAGCACTCTTGATTTAATTGTGAAAAAATAAAAAATAGTTACTTTTGATATGAGAAAAATTTAAATTTCTTAAAACTGAGCAAGTTTTAATAAAAATGTTGTATACTGAATTATTTCTAAATACTTTTTCAGTTTTCCAGTCAGTCACTCTGTGGTATTAACATATAAAGTATCAAAACCTGAAACGCGTTTCAGGTTTTCGTCTTACAATGGGAAGACGAAAACAATAAGTAGGTTTCTGCATTCCCATTATAAGCAGATAAACCTAAAGAAGGGCGCTACATGTTTGAAAAGTGTTGATCTTTTAAAGGAAATACTGTATACTGAAATGATTTTCCTAACATACAGTAATGAAGTACTTCCTTGGAGTTTTATGAAGCCAAATATTCACAAATGGAATGTCTCTTTTCTTTCTTAAAAGCCTGCGTACTCATTTCAACATTACAATTTTTAACAGGTTTATGATGCGTAAGAAAAAATGGTTGTTTCGTCAGTGTTTTAGTACTAAGTTCAGCTTTCTAATTCTAAATTAATTCACTAATTAATAATTTCAGTTTCAATGCTGAGGCAGGAAGACTTTTCGCATATCATTACTTAGAGAGGAAACAAAATGCCTGTTCTGAGGATGTATTATTTCTGTTGAAGGATTTTTTCTCTAATTATACCGTGGTAGGGAAAGGAACACCTGACATAGATCCCACCAGGTGGCTTTGCTTGCGTAACAAACGACCTTGAAACCGTGTCAAGAAATTTCAACATATAATAGTGTGTCGAAAACACACTAAATTATTTTGAATTTCATTTAACCTCTTTAATAATACAAGGTGGGTGAAAGTATTGCGTTCAGATCAATGTTTTAACTCGAGTTGACTAAGTAAACACATGTTTTTTCTTATAACTTCTAAACATATTTTGCAGACATAATTTTTTATATTACTGGTATATCCTGATATCAATAAAATAGGTTTCACCCATTTTCCTCTTTGTATCAATTTTGTGTTTGTGTGTGCGTTAGTGCATATGTGAGCAGAATATCTGAAAAAGTAAAAAGCTTAGAATTAACAATGTTGGGGCCCAGGTTACCCCCCTGGCAACGTGCTTGCCTCTGGACTGGTTGATCCGGGTTTCAATGCCCAGTGTACACAGGAGGTGAATAAATCTGAGCACGTCGTCCCCTGAGCCGTCGGTCCCGAGCCTGTACGATACCAGGTACTCGTTAAAGATCCCTACTCTAAATAATACTTGAGCTTGGCAAAATTTAGAATTCCCAATATAGAATATTCATTCATTCATTCAATGTTCGGCCTTAGTGTATTCGCTTGTGGGACTGCCACTGAAGCACTAACCTAATCACCAACGTTGATGTTTAAGTATATATCAGCCCTGATATGGAACATCAATCTCGGCACCTCAGAGAAATCTCAGATGTGATACCAGTTTTACTTGAACTATCGTGAACTGAAGCTCCTGAATAAGCTTCTCGATTTATAATACGCCATCAGTTTCACAAATTATCACGGCATATTACTTTATATGGATTATAAAGAATTACTCAAAGTACTTTCTCTAAATTTTCTCAATGTTTGTTATTTATTTTTTTTTTCACTCAAAAATGCATCATATTATTTATGCATACTTATGTTTTAAGCTTCATTCAAGTGAAATTAACAGTTTGAAGACAAATGTCAAAATATTTAAATTAAAGTAATAAATACATTGATTTTCTTCTACAAGCTTTTCCGGGGCACCTTGAAACCTTTAGACCGGTAGGATTTTCTAGTTTAAAATCCCTGGAAAACAGCCACTTGACAGTTACTGAAATTAATGAGTGATGTTTCAGGAAAGCTTTAGCTATTATTTTAGTTTCCTATTTGTATCGTGTAAGAGTAAACAATCATATCAAAGGTAAATGTAAACATCAACTCGGTAAATACCTAATCAGACCAAAGTCAAACTTTTTGGCTAATAATAGCCTAAATTGATACAGTTTAATCTTGATTCAATCAGTATAAAACAAAATTCAATATTATGGTTTAAATTTATGCTAATAATTAAATTATGTTAAAGATCTTCTCCTTGATCTCTGGATAGCTAGTAAGGAAATTTTGCTTCATTAAAAATACTACTTGTAGCCTTCAGTATTTACTTTTGGAATTAGCTCACTCCACTTATCAGAGTTGAAGAAAGTGGTAATAGTATGCTTACTGATATTTATATTACCTAATAAATATTATGAGCAAATAAAGTCAAAACGAATCAATATAATGATTCGATAGTAGTATATTATAATTCGATATCAATGTAATGATTTGATAGTAGTATAATATGATTCGATATCAATGTAATGATTTGATACTAGTATAATATGATTCGATATCAATATAATGATTCGATAGTAGTATAATATGATTCGATATCAATGTAATGATTTGATACTAGTATAATATGATTCGACATCAATGTAATGATTTGATAGTAGTATAATATGATTCGATATCAATGTAATGATTTGATACTAGTATAATATGATTCGATATCAATATAATGATTCGATAGTAGTATAATATGATTCGATATCAATGTAATGATTTGATACTAGTATAATATGATTCGATATCAATGTAATGATTTGATAGTAGTATAATATGATTCGATATCAATGTAATTATTTGATAGTAGTATAATATAATTCGATATCAATATAATGATTCGATAGTAGTATAATATGATTCGATATCAATTAATGATTTGATAGTAGTATATATATTCGATATCAATTAATGATTGATAGTAGTATATATATTCGATATCAATGTAAGATTTGATAGTAGTATAATATGATTCGATATCAATATAATGATTTGATAGTAGTATAGTATAATTCGATATCAATATAATGAATCAGTAGTATCCATAACATTTAGTATCAACTAAACTTAGGGAGGTTGCAATTCCGCGGTGCTTCTATCCATCACTATTGCTGGAATCTGATTAGAAATCAAAACTGAACTTGAATATGTTTCACATTTGCACAGTTTGAAGGAAACACTAAAAGACTTTCTTGTTTTTACTTCAGATTTGTATTTAACAAATTTTCATAAATTGAAAACTCACGGTTTTGTAAAACTAGCTTCATAAAACTTATTAGTCAAGTCTGGTTCAGTCGTAAGAATTGTCGTTTGTCCCATATAATAGGCCAAACTTTTGACAAAGCCTCTGTGAAATTAGAAGCGAGGTTAAGGTCTGACATGCGAGGTAACAGCACGTGTAGCCAATGACTCTCTACACCGTCTCTTCTATATTACCCAGACCTCTGTCACTGGCTAAAGCAATTATACTGCTAACTTTTGTTTGAAAACAGTGCTTTTTTCCTATAACTTCTAAACATATCTTTCAGACATAATTCTTTATTAATATTTCATTGACACATCTGTGTTATATTAGGGATATATGTCATGTCATATAAACACATGTGAGTCTTTAGTTAAAGGAATCAATGAAAATAAAAGGAAGAATTCAATAATAATAGAAAGGTAATACATTTCATACTTCATTCATTGATAATCAAAAAGAAATTAAACCTTAATATTTTTTTATTATCATTTAAGCGGGAAAGGAGGAGGAAGGAAAAAATAACACATAATAAACGAATGAAAAATACTAATTACTTCTTATATAAAAGAACAATAAAAAACGAATAATCAAAAACGAAAAAAACATTATTCCTTCAATTCCTTCAAGAGCAATCATTAATTAATCAATGAATAATTATTAGTATTATTCAGGAGTACGTAATATTATTATACATATACAATGTACAGAAAGTTACAGAGAATCTAAAAGAAGGTGATCAATACAGCTAGTTAGTAAAAATAGTGAAGTAAAAATAAAGTAAGATAGGAAATACAATAAAAGAAAACTTCTTTACTTGAAATATGTGCCATATTTTTTACAAGCAATTTCCTTGGGTATTTCTCAAGGGTGCGGAATATCTCCTTGAGTCTTCATTGATTCTGCATAGCAAATATCCAATTCTTCATTTTTAATTCTTCCATTATTACTGTAAAATACACCTCTAAATCTTACCTCATCTCCAATTCTTGTATTATCAACATTTTTTTTTACTGTTTTCCAATAATCTTCAGGATACTTGGGTTCCTGTATTTTCAAATATTTTTACTGTTCTTCAGTAATCTTCAGGATACTTTGGTTCTGTGCTAAGTTGCATTATATTTATGGTAGTTAAGTTCAGCTGTTTTTAATGTGATTTGTGTTTTAGTAATCAGTTTCTGACTGATTGGTGGTCTGTTTGGGTAAGCAGGTGATTATACGGGTTATGCAGGTGTTATTGACCCTTAACTGCCTTAAATAGAATGCAACTCAGCACAGAAACCCAGTTTCATGAAGATTACTGAAGAACAGCCAAAACATGTTGTTAGTGAAGAAGAAGAAGAATTAGTGACAATGTAAGAGTTAATGATGTATTTCACAGTAATATGAGAAGAATTGAAGATGAAGAATGAAAAAGGAGATTTGCTTCACACAATCAATGAGGACTCAAGGAGATTATTCCTCACCCTTGAGAAATAGACAAGAAAACTTGTTTGTAAAAAATATGATACATTATTCAAGCAAAGTTGCATATATATCAACGCCCAAATCATAGTTTTAAACTGAAGAACTTAGTTCGGAGAGTTTTAATTGGAACAAAAAATAGCAAGTTATTTCCATATTGTTATCAACTAGACACTTTTAAGAGGTATAATTCTGGTAATATCTTTCTTTATTATTTGTTTTTAAATTCGATTTATGCACTTAAAAGTTTTTTAGGTTCTATAATTTGAAATTATTTATTTATATAGATAAGTGATTATTATTATATATTCATCCAAGTTCAGTTTATATTATTAATAATTATAATGTTTGCATTGTAATCATTAGTTGTAATTCATTTAAATCTAACTATTGACTGTTTCAAACTTGTATGCTATCTATTTATGTTTAGTATATGTGAATAACAGACACTAACTCACCATAAGCAACTGTATCGCATATCTTTTGATAGGAAACTTGATTGGAAATAGGAAACCATATTACAAGATGACTGTGATTTCAATATGGTAGCATATAAAACAGTCCGTATTTGAACCTGTTTATATTATAATGCATTTTATCATAATTGTTACCAATTCTCCTTGCTTTGAAAACATTATTGAATCAGTAGAACCATTTTCATTTAAACTATGGTCCGGTGATTCGGTAACTTTGATTTAAAAACTTTTGTCGTAAAAATTATTGATAATCTGTTATTAAATTTTAAATTAGAAATACACATTTTACATGGGTTAGAACTGGGTGCAAAATAATTTACTGAACACGAAATTCAATGAAATGAAGTGGTAATAAATAAGAGATGTTGGTTACGAATTTTTAGCCGAATTTTTTAAGTATATTTGTATAGCAGATGTCATATATAAAGGAAGTGAACATGCTTGTGATCTTTAGTTAAAGGACATGATAGTTGTGTAGAAGCATTTATTTAAATATAAGTAAAGAATTTTATACAGTTTGTCTGGACTGTTGGATGATACAGGAAAGTAATAGAAATTGATAAAACAAGAAAAGGGATAGTTGGGTAAAGTACTTTAGGACTTGATGGCGGAGGAAAGGGTAAGATGTGTTGAGCAGTGGTGGGGTTGTGGTGGGGGAGGGGCGGCAGATGTGCGCCCCTTGGAGGCGGCATCGTGGGAACTGTCGACGTCGGCCTCTCACACGCGGCAGTCGCGTGCCGCCTCCGCGACCACGTGCGCACACATAATAATTATTGGCACAAAGAACTGCCCCAGTCTCTCAATCCACTTATCAGTCACAATAACTAACATTCAGGAAAAACCTTTTCTCTTTGCTTTCAAATGGACTTGCTGAATTGGTCGCCGCAATCAAATAATAATTAATTTTTCCCTTCAAGTCGGCCCTTACAAATATTTATCTTCGTTTTATGCATTGGGATGGACAGTTATGAGACACGAGTATAGTATTTGCTCGCCAGCATCATGCATGATGATTCAACATAGCATAACAATTTCCAGCATGAATCAATTGTGAAATAATTTTTTTTCTAATGAGTAACATTAAACTTACTTGAATATCTCCATGGGTATTCTAGGATTTCGTTAGATCTCCACTGACTTACCATCCAGTAGAATTCCCTTTATATTAGAAACCACAGTTTTAAACGGGAGTTTAAATAAATAAAATTGACTTAACCTACCCTAACTGGCCTATATTACTACTAGTCATTAAGATCAAGTAATTTTTAGAGTTTTTTCTGCGGTTTCTTTGACTGATATACTATTTATTCTAAATCGAAAGTGAAGTAAAAGTTCATCAGGACTTGGTCAGTTCTTCAGGTTTAAATTAAACTCTCATTGCCAATGTTTCGGTTTTTTATTTAAAACCTTTTATCATATTATAAATTATAAATATTATAAAATTTTTCTTTTTCAAAAATTTTAAACTTGTAAGTTCTTTCACTAACTTGTCAAAATTTTTATTTTATTTTCTAATTTGAAATTTTTTACCCTTTTTATGTTTGTTTGATTTTTGACTGATTGTATTGTTTCTTATATTTCCTACGTTTTATAGACCTATGAAAAAGGTTTTAATAAATAACTAACCGAAACGTTGATAATGAGAGTTTAATTTCAACCGTCAGAACTGACCTAGTCTTGATAAACTTTAATTTTGTTTCCATTTCATTGTCGATACTTTTATCAATATTTATATATAACCATCGTTCAAACCACATTAAGAAATCAGAAAAAATACTAATATCTTTTTTCTTATTTCTTATAGTGGTTTGAACGTTAATTGTTATTTCTCGTGTTTATTGTGAAATCTTGGTTTATATATCAACGTGTAAACTACAGTAAGAAATTCAGAAATGTGGTTTGGATGTTAATTTTTAATAACATTGTTTAAAAATGAATCTTTTAAATGGTTTTATTATTATACCGTCTTCTCAACTAGAGTGGTATTTAGTTATTGGCATGGTATTTAAACGGATGAGTGAAGTTTGTTCAAACAGATGTTTCAAGAAAAATTAATGGTTTTAGATTTTGGTTATAAGTAAGTGAAAGATTATTATTCTCCTTTAACAAACAAAGATATCTAAATTTTATTACAATTCATGATAAGATATTTTTTTGAGATTGAGTGCAGACAATGGAGTAATTTAAACTCTACTATCGTAGCATTAACTCAATTTTAGTAGATTTAACTATAACGTTAAATCAATATTAAATTGATATAATACAATCGGTGGTTGATATTGGTACGGTAGGCATATTAACTGTGTTAATACCCTCGCAGGAGTGTAGTTTGAAATCTGTTGTAGTGATATTAACATACCAGTAGTAGTTTTATCTATACTCTAGTGGTATTAACTTTCCTATGGTAGTATATACTAACATTAGTAGTTTTAAATCAACTGTATTCCTATTAACTCTACTCTAGTAGTTTAACTCTACTGCAGTAGTACTAACTCAGCTGTAGTAGTTTCATGTGTATTGTTGTAGTTTTAAGTGACTGTAGTGCATCAACTCTGCTGTAAGAGTTTTTCAGTACGGTTCAATTTTTTTCATTTATAAGTAATCATAAGGTAACGTTCTCTTCAATAATGGAACTGTTTGTTAAACTTTATGTTAAATGAAACCTCGATGATCACAGAAAAGTATTATATATTTTATTAATATTTTGTGCTTGTTTGATAAAAATATTGTATCTACTCAAGCACGTGCAGAACTAAGACAGTAATTTGAAATATTAAACCATTTTTTGAAGATGGTCATGCTAGATGTTGTTGAATCTTCACAGAACTAGGAACACCTCTTAGGTGTGTGTTGTATTACTTTGTAAATAACAATGTTGGCAGCTGTACTTAAAAGTAGCAATACAGCGTCCACCGTTTTTTTTTTTAATTTAACTGGAAATGAAATTTTAAAAGTAACTTAGAAAATGAACATTATTAAGTTGCAGATTATATTTGATAAGGTTGAAGGGTCGATAAGAGTGCGCTGGGCTCAACAGCGCTGCCCGCTTTACCATTTCCCTTCGTAATTATCTCACCCGTTTTAATTAAAGAGATCCTTTAATTTAACAAAACGGTTTGCTAGTTCCTATATATTAAATTTTCAACGCAGTTCTCTACTAGTGTGTTACTTAGTTATATATAAGGGACATTATAATTAATTATATCCTCGCTCTTAAGAACCATAGGTAAACTACGCTCATTCTTCCTTGAATGCTGTGATGACAAATGCATGACTATAGCACTGCGTCTTAAAAACTATTGTACTTCCCCCCTCTGACAAACACCCCAGCATACCTTCACGCCCCAAGAAGCTCACACTTATTAGCTGTGTCCACGGTAAATTATCTATGGTTTTGTTGAGTGTCCCTATGCACCTACCTCTCTGAAGCAACATGGCCTGACAGTCAGCTCATTCAGGCTCCCTACGTTTAGGGAGAAAGCAACTTCCTTTCCCTAATTATCGGGCACCCGTTTTATTAAGGTCCTTTATTTACTGAAGGATTCTCCAACTAGTTCGCTTTTTAGATCTTGTCATTCCGGAGGATCGTCTCCAAACTTCTTTCCACTTAGTATCATATAGGGGAAAATCCCTGAAGCAATGTCGGTGGTATTTTGTCTGCTCCGGCAGAGCACCGCATAACGGAGTAAGGCTATTTAATCAAGGGGTTCGCCTGGTACCCTTGAGGCTCCGTTCGTAACACAGTAACCCTTGTATCATACATCCTTCGGTACGGATCGAATAACGACTTGGATTTGGGCTGAAAGGATTTGGGAAGTTAGAAAGGTTGTGAAACAAGGTTCCGCCCTGCGTACCTAAAGGGTGGGGACCCAGAGTTGCGGTCCGCACCGGGCGGCACTAACCTAGGGCGGCATTTTTTATATTTACTTATAGTTGTAAAAAGCAACTTATTCATTTCATATTTATTTTCTTTCTTGAATTACAAATGATTATTATGATTATTATAAGTTTAATATTTGATTTATATAAATTATGATTAACTATATGGACAGAATTATAAAGGAAATAAAAGAACGCTTCGATCAGTTGCATGGCCTTGTAAGAAAATATTCGTGTATAATACCGTGTAACCTACTAAATGAAGAATTTGAATGTCAATAAATGACTTGATTGACATTGATAAAGAACAGTTCCATATTGAAAGAAAAAGGATCCAGGTTTTTATGGCTGTACCTACACTAAAAGAAGAGGCAAAACATTGGAAAAACGGGGAGAAGGGCCCTCTTGATCTGCAAAAGTTTATTCAGCAGTATAGGTTGGAAAATTCTGTTCCCAACATTTTAATTTTGTTAAGAATTTTTTTAACAATTTCAATCAGTGTCGCTAGTTGCGAAAGAAGCTTCTCAAAATTGAAGTTGATAAAAAATTATCTTCGTTCTACAATGAGTCAATTAAGACTACAAAATCTTGCAATATTGTCAATAGAACAAGAAATTACAAATAATATAAATTTTGAGAGCATTCTACACGATTTTTCTAGTATGAAAGCTAGAAGAGTAGATATTATATAAATATGTTTACGAGTACATACAAATATGTCTAAAAAATTTACTCTGTGTATTAATTAATATTGATTAAATAACTTAATAATTTATTTATGTGTATTCATTTATAAAAACCACTATTTGATTAACTTATAATAGAAAGGGCGGCAAACTGGAGATTGCCCCGGGTGGCAAAAGTTCTAGGTACGCCACTGGTCAGGCCCAGTCCCTGGTCACCTTCTCCTCCTCTTTTGTTTTTCCCTGCATATAGCAGGTAAACAAGGTAGGTAATCTTGCGAAGGCCGAAAGTAGGAGTTGAGTGCTAGAGGCTATTAGAGACGCATAATCACTCAATTAATACTCCAACGATGCATTAAGTGGATATAATCTATTTTTAATTTTTATCTACGGATATAAAATCCTTGTATATAATTGTGTTTATATTACTCAAACGAAAATAAAATCCAAGCAGTAAAAGTTAATATAGAAAAACGCCTAAATGTTAAATTAAGAATAGAAAATATATATAAAAAATAACATAAAATATAAAAAGTCTATACAAATAGTTCAAAAATTAAAAATAATCAAAAAAAAGATAAAAGAGATAGAAGAAATATTAATATACATAATAAACATGATAATAATGATGATCATATACTTGTATAATTGATTAGTATAATATATTCATTAATATGAGTAAACATTTAAAAAAGTCGCTGGGATTATTCAAATTATTTAAATACATGTTGAATATATGATTTAATATATCTTCGTATGGGTGATTCAAATGGATAATGTCTTAAAAAATTTCACAAAAAAAAAGAACTTAAAGACCTTATTTCACGAAAATTTAAACTTAAATAAAGAAACCAATTCATGAGAGAAATATTCCCATGTAATTATTTGAGGATAAAAAGGCCAATTGAATAACATCTGCCTGTTTCTGACTTTTCTTTAAAAAAAGGTAATGCATGAAAATATTATTCAATGGACTGTGAAAGATGCCAAGACCCGTCTTGGGAGAAGAACTGATCATTTTATGTTGACGCAATAAATTCTAGTCACACTAACTTTTTTAGTTCACAAAACTTTGAAGTTCTGTATAACAGTGTTTGGGAACTATTGGTATAGATTATGAGTTTAGCTTCTAAAAATAGTTTTAGGAATACAAATACATTTTATCTTTTTTTTTTTCTTCAAAGTTTGAGGGGTTAGTCGACATCACTGATAAATGTGTAGTATAATATGAATAATTAAAGTTGTCAGTGGTTAAATTTCCAATTGACATTGTATTTTACGATTTTCATTGAACTCTTCTTTTTGGAAAATAATTTAATTTCGTTTAATAGCAATTATTTAGATCTTTCATCTGGTTATATATCTGTTTATGACATTTACAGATTACAAATTACAAACTGTTTTATGTAAACCTGGGAGGTCCAGGGTAGCCCAGTGGTAACATGCTCGCCTCTAAACTGGTAGATCCGTGGTTCAATATTCATTCTGGGACTCGATTTATTAACGCGAAAAGTGTAGAAATCTGAGGACTTTAAACCGTCGTTCCCTTGACTGTACGATGTCAGATACTCTCGTCACAGATCTCTACTTTAAATTCGCTTGAGTTAAGCAGAATTTAGGACTCCCAATTTAGAATGTTCATTCTGTGGCATGACAAATTGCCAATGTTAGGGCTATGTGAGTTCTCTTGTTGGATGGGTACTGCAACTTAATTACGACTTGCACTAGAGTGAACGGAAATATTCGTTGGCTGTTGGACACTCAATTCGCATATTGGGTCACGTCACCCACTAGTATTTGGTCAATTCTGATGTGGAGAACTAAGGAAATTTTCAAAAACTGACGAAATTTTACTCTGACGAAAATAATTAGAGAAATAACGCGCCACTTTATAATATTATTGTTTTATTTTTCTAAACTGAAAGCAGACTTATCTGTAGATGTGAAGCAAAAGCTCCAAAATATCTCAAACAAGCTACTGGAATGCTTGGATATTCTATTACCATAAACAGTAATGCCGTCAGAATAGTGCTTTAATATAATTTCATTGTATGTATGCAAGTACATTGAAGAATCAATAAGTAATACTACCATAGTTTGAAAGAGGAAATCATAATTAACACAGAAACTTAGTTGAATTAAATAGAGCATCAATTAATTTCAACTCCTAAAAAGTTCAAGTAATTAAAACAAATTTAACTTTTGGGAACTCCCTAATGTTTGCAAATGAAATAAAAATTCGATCCATTCATTTAATAAATACATTTATTCAGGTTTCAGTTATTGAATGAAATAATGTACTTTAACTTTTGGTTAGAGTTCACATTTTCTTGGTACATAATTACTAAAAACATTATTACGTAGGCATGTCACATATACATTTAATTTAGTGTATTTTTTTCAATTTTTAATGTTTATTTATGCTATGTTCCTTTGAAATTAACTCCAGTCTCGGCATTTACAATCTTATGACTGATTGATTCAGTCTTATGAACTATTATTTCCTGGATTATAAGTTGGCCAAGTGATATGTTTCCTAAGGATATAATAAAGTTATAATTTACGTATATAAGTTTACGTAGAGTAAAGCGATAAAGGAAAAAAATAAAAATGGATATATGAAAGGAAAAATGAAATCCAAGAAGGCAGCAATCTTTAATAAAGAAGGAAAAGTAACAAAAAAGAGCACAAAAATATTACATTAAATCATTAGTTGTGCAATTCGTAATTGTATCGTATTTACTCATTCTGAGGTAAAATGGATAAACAAACAAAAGTCTCCACACAAATGAAGTTTTATTCAACAACAACGCGTTTCGAACACTCTGTGCTCATCATCAGGAAGACACCAAGGATGTCGTGCTGAAGGGTTGATCCAGTGAAAACAACTGCAACAACAATAGTTGTTTTCACTGGACCAACCCTTCAGCACAACATCCTTGGTGTCTTCCTGATGATGAACACAAAGTCTTCTAAACGCGTTGTTGTTGTTGAATAAAACTTTATTTGTGTGGAGACTTTTGTTTGTTTATCCATTTTACCTCAGAATTATAATGAAAGGTTAAATAAAGTATATAAGATAACAGTGTAAATTAAAAGAATATTACAAGGCAATAGGAATAGTTAAATATTATTCTAAATCATAATTAGAGTGTTAAAATAAGTTATTTCACAGAAAGTTAATAAAACTATTGATAATACGGGAAGGCTAAACAAGTTATGGGACAACAGTAGAGATAAATCAGATTACAAGATTATAGGAGAAGATTAAATTAGGTTATAAGGCAAATGTCATGTATGTCATGTTATGAAACATGGCTAACTCTTATTTCGATATCAGCTGATAGCAGGAAATTAGTTCGTAATATTCATAAAATCGAATTTCTCAGTCAGGGGATGAGAAATCATTCATCGCAAGGATAAAATAAATTATTGGTTAGAATTAGAGTACCATTTTATATAATATAGTTATATTTGTATTATAACTTATATACAATATAATATAACTTATTATATAGGGTAAAGAGAAAAAGGAAAGAAATAATAATTGACGCATAAAACAGAAAATTAAATCAAAGAAGGTTAAATATAAATAATTGCTGTATTATTTATCATATAATAAAAAAAATTATGAAATTACCTGTCATAAATAATTCTTTTATTTATGACACTTTATCCTAAATTTCAGAGGAGGACAAAATTTATGTGTTTCTATTTTTTCTCAGAGTGCTCTTTCATAAATCATTTATCTTCTAATTTTAATCCAGTGCTTGAGTAACATGTTTTTTGTTTCCATTTCACAGAGGAATCTTTTTATTATTATTTAAGTCCAGGCACCCGGTTTGAAATATTTTTTGTTCTTAGTCCCAGATGGTGTGACACAGGAAAAAAATCTGGAGTGGCCTACACTCTACTTTACTATAAGTAACTCAATGTCAAATTTCTTGAGTATATAAAACATAACGTATCATTTAAGCATAACATAAATATCTAAATGGGATATAATTATTAGCATTGCATTCGTGAGGTAGTACAGATAGTGATTGAAGGACATATCAATTTATAAGCTTATTTTTGTACATCACAAATAATAATAATAATAAATAATAATAATTTATTATTTGCAAATAATTTCATTAGTATAACTACAGCAGTAATAACATTTTTGAAAAACCAATGTGAACATTTCTTGAAACGATTTATTCTCCTACAAGAGAATGGCTTTCGTTCAAACAGCCAGTGGATTTCTTACATCGTTTACTTGACATCCTTTTACATTGAATATTAAAGTAAAATTTTAAAATTTAAAACAGGAAAATACCCTTTTTTTCTCTGAAAAACATCTTAAACAGCGAAGAAAATGTTGTTTTAAGGTGATTTGTTAATTAAAGATGTACGATAATTACAGTTATTAATCTCTAAACGAAAGATTTATATTTTGAATTATCTTTTACATTTTTGGTTTTTAACAGAATTATTATACTGTGATTTTTATGGCTTCTTAGTATTTAATGAGATCATTTTCCTTCCCCTTTGTCAAATAACATATATACGAATTTTGTTTAATGAGTGTTATCATTTACCTGCACTGTATTATTCCTCTTACATCTCATATAAGTCAATAATATATTTTCATTTTTCAATTAGAAACATCAATTTTATCTCAGTGGATTTGCTCAAAAAATTTCTAAGTCAATGTAAACAATGTAAAAAAATATAAAAAATTCGACAAGTATAGCAGGTGATCTCTTAGTCTAGGATAAACAAAGAGTTTTTATATCGTTATTACTCTTTCCCGTAATTGAAACTTCATGATTTTTTTTTATGATTTGCGTATTTTTTGTTCCATTTTTCGTCAAATTTTCATTATTTTTTAACGACCCATTTAGCGTCAAAAAAACATTTTCTGAAAACACAAATCGTACTGTAACGCCCCTTTAGCGAATGTAATTTTGAAAAAAAATATCTCAACTCATTCTCCACATAATGTTCTATTTTTAGGCATAGTTTCATACTTGTCCGTCAAACAGTATGGCTTGTACCGCTCTCACAAGGTTTGAGATTGAATTATAAGTCAAAATTTTTACATTTTATTGAAAAAAAATATTTCCTGTTGTTTTAAAATTCTGAATATATTTTTCGTTTGTTGCATTTGAAACCTCAAAGATAATGTCAAAATTTCAAAACTCTAGGGTTATCAGTTTAGGAGAAATAAATGTTTTAAAAAAAACGGTTTTTGGCAAAAAAAGTGACTTTCCTATCATGCATAATTCTTCCCAAACAATAGGGATCTTCGTCTTTATGAGGCCCATTTTTGTGTAAAATATCAACTTGATCCATCAAAGATTCTGGACCGTAGCGTGGTAACAAGCAATGCTAACACACGCACCCACCCACCCACCCACCCACACACACACACAGACATCATCGTAAAAACGTCATAAAACGACTTCTGGGACCTCAAAACATGTAATTCCGTCAAAATCTCGAGATCGAATTTTTTCACGATCACTATACTTTACTTATAGTAAAGTAATAACTTGATCGAATTTCGTCTAATCTTCATTGAGTAATATTGTTCCTCGAATGTTACTCTTAAGGAAAGAAGAAATTAACTTGAGAAATATGTTTTGTGTTAATTTTACAATGGATATCTCCTTATAAAATTTTTGTTTTTCATTGAAGAGTCTTTCAAATTTTCTGCCGTCCTACAGTTTTTTGTTGGATATATTATAATAGGTTTTTCGACCTAGAAATATTTTTTTTCTTCTGGTTACACTGAGTGACCACTATAAAATTTGTATTTTCAATGTGCCAATAGTACCTTCCCTGAAATATAAATTACACTCATGTTTCTTAGGCTCCCTCCTAAAATATTATTATCATTTTAAACAGTTTGTACTCAATAGAATATTTTGATGGTTTTGATTTGCTAAGATACCTCCAAAAAAATGAATCCCTCACATTTTGCACAGGATGCCCTCAATTTTTTGGTTTATTCCCACTTTACAGAGGATGCTCGACTAATCTTTTCCTGTTATTTAACTTAGTCTAGAATTTTTTTGCCCTAATTTGATACAGACTTGTTAATTAAATATGTTTTGTCCTTATTTTACAGAGTGAAACCACCTCAGGATTTTCTTCTTCAATACTACACTAGGCACTCCTCTTGAATTCTTGCTTCTTCTCAAATTTTACAGTTTATAACTTTGCACAACATAGCCAAAGAAAAATGTGTATGTTCTGAATTATCGGCTTATCCTCTTCCAGAAAAAAATATTCGTATTTACACTGTTTCCCCAATCCTCCAAAATAGTTATGTACTTTACTTTTATACAGGGTGCCTCTCTTAATGTTTCTTGATGTAAAGTTGCAATTGATGCCTAGCTGGACATTTTTTGTTAAGATTTTATGCTGACTACTATCGGAAATACTTTTTGTTCTCATCATTAATAATAATGCAACTGAAATATATTTAATTATTAAACATAACTCCATACTTGTTATGTTATAAGTTAAGTTATGTTATTAAGTTATATTGAAATCAGACAGCTTATTTCACCCTTAAAGATGCTTGTTTTTTACTTTTTTTTTTTTAGATAAAGTTGTTGAATAGAAGATAATTTTGTTATTATAACTCGATCCATTTTGATTTTAAACTAGATTTACATTGTTAGGAAAAAGTTTAAATTTTCCACTTTGCTTTCCCAAGTGTTGGAAAATCCTATTTACTTTTCTCCCAAGTGGTGGATTTAATTACGACAGTAATGGAATTGCTTTAGGTTTCGGGTAATGTTTCATTTGCATGTTAACTGGCTAAACCTTTCGCTTATTCGATTAATTTCAAATACTTACTCTTGTGTTTAAAACTATCTAATGTGTTCGCAACAAATAAGAGGTGTTGGTGTTACTTGAATGCTTTCTATATACATACAACAATATATAGAACCATTTTAGTACGTGTGACATAACCTATCTTGATTTAATCATGCACATAGGCTTTTTGGCTATTCCATGAAGAAGCAGAATAGGTTGATGATTTTAAACGTTAAGCCCTTTCGCTGAATAACGAGAGACCAAAGCATCGCCACAAATGTGCAATACGAGTCCTCCTGAAGTGCTCAAGCTGAACCTCGTGGAGTGGTCTTCCACAACTTACATCAACAAAAAGTTATAAACGTTAAGCCCTTTCGCTGAATAACGAGAGACCAAAGCATCGCCATAAATGTGAAATACGAGTCCTCGTGAAGTGCTCAAGCTGAACCTCGTGGAGTGGTCTTCCACAACTTACATCAACAAAAAGTTATAAACGTTAAGCCCTTTCGCTGAATAACGAGAGACCAAAGCATCGCCATAAATGTGAAATACGAGCCCTCGTGAAGGGCTCAAGCTGAACCTCGTGGAGTGGTCTTCCACAACTTACATCAACAAAAAGTTATAAACATAAGCCTTGTAGTCTCTATAAGACTGATGGTTACTTGATGAAAGATCATCAAGAATTACAGTTGAAAATAAAAGGGAGAAAAGAAAAGTAACAGCTAAAAGGGAGTTGTGATGTAGGAAAGAATAGGTAAGTAAGAGGAGTAGTCAGAGATTACAAGAAAAGGTATAGGGTGAAGGAGGAGAGACATCCAGACGCTACTGGATGTTGTGAGCGGACAAGGAAACCTATGTCCGCCACAACCAGTCCCAAATAACCAAGTCTGAATGAACCTTAGGCCTCATAGGCTACCAAAGTTACCAGATCCTACTGACGGGTGAGAACAGATCTTTAGAAATACATGCGCTAACCAGAGAAAAAGAGGAGTTTGGAACCTAACCTCCGAACAAGTGCGCATTCTATGCACTCGGACTCGTGCCCAAGAACGAGGATTCCAAGGGAGCAGCTAAGGCTGCTGAAATGCTACCACAGTGAGAAAGAAGTCTTGAAAGAGTCAAGCGATAGCAACATGATGCCGAAAGAACAGGCAATCCCAAAGGCCACAGCGGGTCAAGCAGACCTGACACTCGCGGACATTCCACACTGGGGACCCCAACCCAGGCCCATCATTGTGTCTTAGTCCACATCATGAGGGAGCAACCACTCTAGCATGTTAAGCCCCTCACGACAAGGTGAAGGCACATCCAGGGGGGATTACCTAACCATATTAAATAACTTGATTCCACTTATTCCTCATGTGTTTAATGCAACAGCTAACAAATACAATGTGTACGATGAAAATAAATTATCCAAACCATATAAAACGTAACTGAAAGAAATATATTTCCTAGCTTCACAGACGTCTTCTTTCTCCTTCCACGCTGCTCTAAAGTTGTCCGTAAAGCTCATTTGATATGTTGCACCCGTTTTACTTTAACTCAGCACCATTGAAGATTAACATCGTAGGCTTGACATTGTAAGTCTCTACTTACAATTTACTTGACTATAAGTAAAGCATAGTGATAACATTTATGATACTTATTTGGAAATCTTGACAGGTTTAGACGTTTTGAAGTCCTTTGAGTTCACGTTTGAAATGTTTTATATTGTGTATGTGTGTTCATGTGAATAAGTGAGTAATTAATTGTGTATTCAAAATTGTTTAGCTGCGATACAGTTTACAAATACAGAATAATTTGATATTTGAATTATTTGAATGCATATTTGGTATTTTATTAAGATATTTTATTCCACAGATTACATTTACAGAATTAAGTTGATCTTCAAGGCTATTATAAAATCGGAAAGTGTGTTTCATTTGTTAAATGCCACCTATTTTAGTTATACTAGAACTATAGTAGATAACGGCTTGAATATACATAGGAGGTCGTGCACTATTGCTTCAGCCAAATTTTTAAGGTCGGAATCATATTGAGTATTTGACTATTCTGTAAAATTTGAGAAAAAAAAATGAAGCAAAGGAAGAACCCTATGTAAAATAAAACAAAGAAATTCTGGTTAATGCACCCTCTGAAAATTAAAAAAAAAAAAGTATGTTTAATTAACAAACCTATATTAAATTAGAACATTAAACATTCTACCCTTAGTTAAAAGAAAAAGAAGAAAATATTTATTTAATTTTCCTGTGTAAACTGAGCAACAATCATCATAATAAAAAAAGAGTTCATTCTGTGGATTTTGTGAAGGATTTATTAAATACGGACTGGGGACCGACAGGCAGCCTCAGATCTGGGACGATGAGCCTCATACCTCTCATATAAAATTAAAAATCAGGAGCAAGATTTGCATTTTTATTCTTCATTATTAATGGCAACTAATCATTGCTGGACCACACCTGCAACTGTGTTTTATAATTAGAAGAAGAAAGACTAATTTACTTTTTGTCCATCTCTCATCTAATAATTACCCTCAATGGAGAAGTTAAGGCGAATATTTCTTTCTTTTTTTTTTGTTTGAAAAGATAAAGGTATAATTAGTTTTAACTGAGTTTCAATCTTTTCATTCATTAAACTACATTATTTTTGGTAAAGATTATAAAACTTCCCGATAAATTGTACAGCTGTTTTCAATTATTTGTTGAAAATATTATTAGTTTAAGAAAGTCTTTCGACTGTAAACGGGAAAACTTTACAAAATCCACGAAAGTTAACTAATTTTATATTGAAAACCTTTATTCATACTTTGATACAAAAGTTATGCTTCTTGCAAAATTACATTAATATTTGTTGTTAATAATAAATTAGCAAGAAAACAAGTGAAAATAAACAAATTTTTCAAACATTTTCCATATTGATTTTTAATATGTTTCATTTCTTGTTTCTTAATTAAAAAAGCAACAATTAATTCAATTTGATGACTTATCCAAATATTTGGAAAAATATATTAATTTTTATATTAACCAAAGGGGTTTCTTAAATTGTGTTCATTATTACTTTTTATGATAACGTTTATTTTTTTTAATGTTATAATTAATAATGAACTACCTTATTAAATAGTTATTAACTACCTGATTTCATGCGAAATCAACCAAAGAAACAAACAAAAATTACATCTTGTTTAACATCTTGTAGTTTGTCCATTGATCCTTAACAATCTTGTAGTCATGCCCCACTAATTCCCTTTAAGCTTTTGTCCCATCCATATGGTAATATTCATTTTAAAATAAATTAACTTTCGGGTAAAAAATAATAAAACCATAATAACTTGGTGTAAAATATTTTAAAACATGTGATAAATTAAAAATTTAAAGAAAATATTAAATAGTTTCAGTTCTGAGTTGCACACAAATGCTACCATATAAAAATTGATTCAATCAGCTGAGAACTGAATGCCTCCCGGTGGTCACACCACCGAAAGAGTACTGATCTAGGCTCAAAAGAACGAACTCTTTTGTTTGGAACAAGCTTAATGCCTTGTAAAAATAAAGAGGGGATTGTTTGGCTAAATGCTGATGGTTATATTATAGACTTGTGTCATTGGCTGGAAAGTTCTTTCTAGACAGGTTCAGGTGAAATCAACTTACAATTCATATAAGCAAGGAGTATATTTGTTTTGGCACCATTGGGCACTACTACCCATTCGTGAAGTTTTATTCCTGAGCACTCAGTCTATTCAGAAATTGCTGTGTGACACTAACTGCATATTGTTTTGTCTAATCAAAAATTAGATGATTACCGCCATTACGGTCGAAATATTGAAAAGTGAGTCTTTGTTATGTTTCAGTCTATGTGTCACAGTTTATTTTAGGTGTAATCTATCCTGCCGGACCATTTTTCGTTTATCATGGTATATATATATATATATATATATATATATATATTATATATTCACTTAATAAACGGAAAAGCGATCCAAACTGGACACAATAACAGTTCAAAATTGAAGATAGGTAGCACACTCAAATTTTCGGGCAATCCGCCTTCAGGAGAAAAGAGAAAGGGAGACCAAGCACGTTGTAGACCCAACGGCTAGTAACTTAACGGGTTACTAGCCGTTGCGTCTACAACGTGCTCCGTCTCCCTTTCTCTTTTCTCCTGAAGACGGATTGCCCGAAAATTTGAGTTTGTAAGTGTGTTTCTTTACTTTGTGTGCTACCTATCCTCAATTTTAAACTGTTATATATATATATATATAAAGATTTCACATAAACACGTGAAACAACAATCAATGATTAAACCACAATAAGAATGGGAAAACAAGACTAAGATCTTTCAACCGTAACAAGCGGTCTTCGTCAGAGTCAAAAACCCAACTGAGGGGTTTTTGACTCTGACGAAGACCGCTTGTTACGGTTGAAAGATCTTAGTCTTGTTTTCCCATTCTTATTGTGGTTTAATCATATATATATATATATATATATATATATATATATATATATATATAGGTCGGTGGACGCATTCACGTCTCCGCTACTTCGTTCCTTCTCCTTTTTCTTTTTCTCCTCTCCTGAAGACGGCAAGACAGCCGAAATGATCGAGAATAGTGAGTGTTAGTCCTCTTTTTAGTGAGTGTGTTCTCTACTTGTAACTTTAATGTTATATATATAATTGAAGTCAAGATCAGATTAGTCTGACGAATCTGAACATTGTAAAGAAATAAGATTTCACCATTAATACGTGAAATACAAAACAATGTCTAAAGCACAGTAAGAAATCAGAAAAATTACTAAGATCTTTTAACCAAAACAAGTGGTCTTCATCAGAGTTACACTGATACTGAATATCAGTCCAGGATACAGCCAGCGAAGAGGAGTTAACTATTTCAAAACTTAATTTTAGTTCAAAACAATCCGTAGGACGTTACCTCCCACGAGACTATTTCCTTTCTTCAGTTTGATCTCTCCATGGCATTACTCTATGGTGGACTGGAGTAGAATGTATTTATGCAGAAACTCTACCGATACTCGGAAACTAAAACAGGTGTCTCTAAAGTGAAACGCAGTCTGTTTGGACTATGTTAGACCCCTATATGTTAGTATAAGCGTATATGTTATTATAAATATAAGTTACATTTGTTCATCATGTTGGTTTCAAGATCAGCAAAGCATGTCCCTGTTTACATATTAGAAAGACCTAAAATTAATTGTAACTCCCTATGATGAAAATGAACTAGTAATGAATTACTACCAGAGATAAACTGATGACTTTATAACCGAGTTAAAAGCTGAATTCAAAGTTGCTTCATAAAAAAAGAATCATATATTTTCTTGATTCGAGATTAAATGTTCAGAAGAAGGATCGGTTATTAAGAAAACTTTAGTTTTTTAAATTGACTTTTAAAACTGTAAGCTAGTGTCTATCCCAATGAACCAGATAATAAAGAAGAGACTGGTGAAGAAATCTGATAATACTGCTAATGTATCTGATGGTGAAAACAAGACCTAATCTAGCACTCAGCGTCAGCTTGTTTCCACATGTTTTGACTGCTTATGTTTCGGCAGACTCAAGCAGGTTTTGCGATTCATTGCAGGGACAACTAAGCTTGGTATAATATATCGGCCAAGTAAAAATACAAATCTTGAATGTTTCAGTGATTTAGACTTTGTGGGATGCAAGTTCAAGAGGACTGGAAGATAAATTGCAGAAGGCAATAGTGATGACCAATGCAGATGAGGTTATTTATTGGTTAATCCAAAGGCAAGGAACGGCTGCCATTTCCACCAAAGCAAAGTTAGAAGCCAATAACGATACTGTGAAAGAAATAATTTGAATTAACTGTCTTTCAGAGTGAAAGAAGAGACACCAGTTGATGTGGATAATCTGGCCGCCGGAAAATTGACCCAGGACCCAGGACTCCATAGCCGGACAAAAGATATCAAGATCATTTCCATTTTTGTAAGAGAAAAAGTATTAGAAGATGAAGTCCAAGTCATTTCCATTGGAACTAATAACTAGGTTGTCGATGTAATAATGAAGTCTTTTCCTGGCCGAGGATTGCAGGCGCTACACCAATGTCGTTGACTCTTACAGAAAATCTATGATTGCGGGAAAGTTTTGCACTGTAGCTTATTTCGGATTATTAGATTAAGTTGGCTAACCTACACTTTTCCACATTGAGATTACCTTTTAACGAAGAATTATATTATTTCCAGATTGAATAGTTCACATACACTTAGAGTGTCTAATCAAAGTGTTTTTGTTCACAAACGACTCCAGTATGTATTTCATTCTTAGCTAAAAGAAAAAAAAATTGCGCAGGTCCTTGGAGAGGGATATAAAGCTGTCAGTTCAGATTGTGCATGCTGACAGATTCTCGATTAAGATCCCAACACCAGAATGAACTTGGGTAAACCATTGTATAGGACTCTCAAAGTAGAATCAACTCTGTACTGTGAATTTCCTAATCCTAAAATGACTGCCAATAAACAAATGAGCCACATTTTGCACATTTAGAAAATTGCTTAATGTGATAACCTAAAGTTAATAAGAAATTAAGAATTTATTCATACACGACTTTCTTCGTTTGTGATTATTAAGAATTTGTAAAAGCATCATTAAAAAAGTAGGCAATTTCGACTCGCAAGTTATGTTAGAATATTACTTAAAGAATAAAAATTACATATTATACTACCAATAATCTGTTTGGAACAACTGTAATATTATTTGGTTCTAAGGTAATTAAAAAAGTAAAAAATAATAATTGTTGAGTACTCATTTAATTATATATTATACTTAATTATATTTTAAAAATTTCAAAACAAAGTTTATTTGACAGTTAAAAGAAGTATAATAATTATAATGGAACGAATGCAACAATTTTATAGTTTTGGCAGATTTGGCGGTTGTGCTGCTATCTAGTCATTCCTCTTGAACTACGTTCCTCATATCAGAAAATAACATTAATGGGATATGGTTTTTTTTCTGACAAGAATATGCAATTCAATTATTTTAAATATTCAAGATTTTCAATTCAGGACATTACTTTGTAAGTATGAATTCCTACAAGAAAAGCTAACATAACTAATGAAGCTAAAATGCAATTCATAACAAACTTTCTTGCTTTTTACTTTACTATAAGTAAAATATAGTGATCGTGAAAAAATTCGATCTAGAGATTTTGACGGAATTACATGTTTTAAGGTCCCAGAAGTAGTTTTATGACGTTTTTACGATGATGTCTGTGTGTGTGTGGGTGGGTGGGTGGGTGAGTGTGTTAGCATTGCTTGTTACCACGCTACGGTCCAGAATCTTTGATGGATCAAGTTGATATTTTACACAAAATTGGGCCTCTTAAAGAAGAAGATCCCTATTGTTTGGGAAGAATTATGCATGATGGGAAAGTCACTTTTTTTGCCAAAAACCGTTTTTTTTTTTAAACATTTATTTCTCCTAAACTGATAACCCTAGAGTTTTGAAATTTTGACATTATCTTTGAGGTTACAAATGGAACAAACGAAAAATATATTCAGAATTTTAAAACAACAGGAAATATTTTTTTTCAAGAAAATGTAAAAATTTTGACTTATAAATCAATCTCAAACCTTGTGAGAGCATTATGGATTTATCTCATAAAATGCTTTAATAAATCTATATATTGCACTCTTGAGCAAAACTTAATATCAGTTACAATTACATTATCATTGTGAATGTAGTACCTTTCCATGCTATTTAAATATGATGAATGACTCTTTCCTCAAGAAAGAGGACTTATGTTTGTTGAGAAATTAGCAGTTTTTTTTTACAATTCTAGTCTAATAGTTCATATTTTTATTTTCAAAAATTAGAAGCTACCAACTATAAAATATTAAATTATTATGAATAGCTGGCTTTGACTTCGATTTGAGTATGTAAACTGGCTAATTACTAATATATTTTTTCTCAATATACATTCATGGTAAACTTATAACAGAGTACAGAAGGCAGGAAAAGGATAACACTCACTCAGAAAAAATTCGTATATATGTTATTTGACAAAGGGGAAGGAAAATGATCTTATTAAATACTAAGAAGCCATAAAATTCCCAGTATAATAATTCAATAAAAGACCAAAATGTAAAAGATAATTCAAAATTGAAATCTTTCGTTTAGAGATTAATAATTGTAATTATCGTACATCTTTAATTATAAATCATCTTAAAACAACATTTTTTCTTCGCTGTTTATGATGTTTTTCAGAGAAAAAAAGGGTATTTTCCTGTTTTAAATTTGAAAATTTTACTTTAATATTCAATGTAGAAGGATGTCAAGTAAACGATGTAAGAAATCCACTAGCTATTTGAACAAAAGCCATGTTCTCTTGTAGGAGAATATTTTTGTATAAAAAAATGTTCACTTTGGTTATTCAAAAATGTTATTATTGCTGTAGTTATACTAAAGAAATTATTTGCATCAGCTGTGTGATGTACAAAAATAAGCTTATATATTGATATATTCTTCAATCACTATCTTTACTACCGCAGGAATGAAAGACTAATAATCATATCCCATTTGGATGTTTACGTTATGCTTAAATGAGACGTTTATGTATTATATACTCAAGAAATTTGATATTAAGTTACTTAGAGTAAAGTTGAGTTTAGGCCTCTTTAGATTTTTTGTTCCAGTTTTTAACACAAAACAAGGAAAAATGGACTTAGAAATATAGAATAATTCTAGTCGTTAATATACTTAACTAAACAATAAATTTAAATATTTTAAATGTATGTGATTTAAATGGATTCAATTAGAGTTGTGGTTCAGGTAATATCCCAAAAATATTATCTATATATATAAAAATGAATGTATGTCTGTGTGTTTATACTCGATAGATTCAAAAACCATACATCCAATCGCCGTGAAAATGTAGTAAATTATTAGGTATTAGGTAATATTAGGTAAGTTTTTTAAAAATCAGAGTTGTGGTTCAGATAATATCCCAATAATATTATAATAGTAAGGTTTGATGTATAACCTGTTTTTTTACATTTTGACTGCGGTTATGGCAGCCGCAGGTAGGTTATTCTTTATGAATAACCAACTTATATTTCCACATGTTTTCTTCAATTGGAAATAACCAGGTACCAGACATTTTATTATTGTTTTCAGATTGATATTAAAGACAATTATTGTAATTTTACATGGGTTTCTTATTAACTTTAACAAAGCATTAGTTATTATCAATAGTTTACAATTAACTTTTCATATCTAACTGTTTTCATTTGCTTTAAGCATTAAAGAAAATTATGTGTTAACTAATAACTTGTTAACTTTAAGTATGCATGATAGTATTACGAATATTAATAATAGCATTTGAACCATAATTCAAATCTTTTGGCTAAAGTATTGTTAAAGTTTAATGGATTTAAGACTTGCTTATTTATTTCTGATTGATTAATTCATTTGTTTGAAATGTGCAATTATTACTAAATTATTAGTAATTAATATCCGGCCCTACTACATATAAGCAAAAAGATAAGTTATTATAAATCGATGATATCTAACTAGAAAATGTTTATGATCAGATCTATGTCTAAATCAGTAAAACTTATAAGGTAATATATACAGCATAAAAAATTAATTAGAAATATTCAAATCAAAATGTACATATATAAAACTTAATCACTGTATGTATTTGTGTGTATAAATACAGTTCTTAACATAATAACTCTTATCATTACATAATGAAAACTATATTTAGAATTTAACATTGGGAACTCAATTGACACTTTTCGATACAATGCTTCTTGATAAACAAATAATATTTCATCAAAATATTGTTATTCAAACTTTTAAGAGACAATTTTGTTGAATGATATAATTTTAATTAAACATTTAAAACTGTGTGAAGTCTTCAAATTGAAATTATTAAATGAAATCTAATGTGATATGCCTTAGCCTCTTCAACTAACTGGCTCCTAATTGAAACGATTTGTGGGTTTAAAATTAGTATTTAACAGATACATTATATTTAACAGAGAAGACATATCACATTTAATGTGCTTAGACTTCTTTCAACATTTCTTGATGTATTGTTCGGCAAAAAATATTCTTTTTATTATTTGTTTAATCTAATCTATCAACTTCCAATATTATTAGACAATGTGTGCAATTTATAATCAGTGTTAGATTATATCTTTCTTGCGTAATCTATAATTTTAATTCTGTATTACTTTCGTTTATCTCAAAAAAGATAAGTGTAACGGAAGTATAGAAAATTTAAATTGTTTTCGTTATATGTAATTTATTATTAGAGTTGAAATTAAATTGTTTCCTGGGTAAAGCCGGGTAGATCAGCTAGTTATAAATAAATCATATCGTAAATAAGATTTGTTACATCATAAGTACATTTTTCGATTAAGTGGAGTTATCACCAACTTTTAAACAACAATATATAATTCCTCTATTCATAAATTTTTGTACCAAGTTCAGTACAAAATGTATGAGTACAAGTTCATAAATAGCTTGTTCAGAATGGAGTAATGATTATTAAAAGTTGATATATTACGCTAAAATAACATACTATATATTTATAGAGTGATTATTCTGAAGTAAATAGAATGGGTCTCTCCTCCTGGTTACTAGCATACTATAGTTGTAGTCATTCTACTAATTTAAGAGATTTCATTCCATTTTTACTTTACTATAAGTAAAGTATAGTGATCGTGAAAAAAATCGATCTCGAGATTTTGACGGAATTACATATTTTGAAGTCGTAGAAGTCGTTTTATGAAGTTTTTTCGATGATATCTGCATGTGTGGGTGGTTGGGTGAGTATGTATCCACTTTTTGTGACCACACTACGATCCAGAATCTTTGATGGATCAAATTGATATTTTACACAAGTAGGACTCATAGTGTAGATGAGCCCTATTGTTTACTATGCATGATGGGAAAGTTACTGGCTTTAGACAACATTTTTTTCGCCTAACTACTACTTTTAGAGTCTCAAAATTTTGGCATTATCCTAAATGCTACAAAAACAATAAAGGAAAAATAACTTCATATTTTTAAAACGGTTTTTTGAAAATGTGTTTAGGACTCTAAACAGTTCATTAAGATGGCATGTAATTTTGCCAAAACATTAAGCAAAAAATTAGCAATTTTATAAAAAAAAATCATGAAATGTCTTTTACCATAAAGAATGATAAAGCTATAAAAACTGAATAATAATCCTGGACTTGGCTTACTTGCTATACTTCTCGTATTTGTTGACATTTATTTACATTGTTTAGAATTTTTAAGTGAATCCACTAAAATATAATGTTTACAGGTTTAGTAAAAATGGTTTGAATAATTTAATAACTTAATGAATGAGATGTAATAACTCATTCATGTAATAACTTAATGAGATGTAAAAGAATACAATTCTTACATGTAAAAAATCAACGCCAATAAAACATATAATTTATGATGTTTTCCATGTTATGATTGATTTGTCTCACAAAATGCCCTAATCAATCAATAGTAGGATATGTTTTTTTTCTTACAAGAATGTCCCATTCAATTATTTTAAATATGCAAGATTTTTAATTAAGCATATTACTTTGTTAGTATGAATTCCTACAAGAAAATTATTTGTAGGAATATAATAATATAATAATAAGGGTGTAATATATAATATGTTACACCCTCGAACAAAACTTAATATCTTGTAAAATTTGTTTTGTTTATGAATCATAATAACTTTGGGTAATATTGAAGTGTGAGGAATGGACTCTTTCCTATTATGTTGTTGACTATATTCAGTTTTTTTACTAATCTTGTCTAATAGTTCATATTAATTATTTTCAAAAATTTCAAGCTTTCATCTATAAAAGTTTTAAATTATTCTGAAAAGACGTCTGTGAATTTGATTTGAGTATGCAAAACTGGCTAATTATCAATATATTTTTTCTAATTATACATTCAGTGCAACCTTAAAACAGAGTACAACACGCAGAAAAAAGATAACACTCGCTCAGAGTAAATTGGATGTTAAAAAATGAAAAAAGATAAGTGTTTTTTTTTAAAAAAATACTTGAATGCCATAAAAGTTTTATAAAATGCCAAAAATATAAAACATAATTCAAAATTGAAAACATTCTTTGAAAAATAATAAATGAAATTATCCTATATGTTAAATGAAAAATTATCTTAAAACGACATTTTTTCTTACATGCCTTTGACATTTTTCAGACAAAATAGGAATTTTCCATTTTCAAATGGGTAACTTTGTGTTTCATCTTCTATGTAGAAGGAGGTCAGACAAACTATGTAAGAGATCCACTGACTATTGGAATAAAAGCTATGTTCTCCTGTAAGAGATTATTTCGAACACTAAATCTATAGCTTCGTTTTTCAAAAAATGTTATTACTGCTGTAGTTAGACTAATGATATTATATGAATGAGTAGAGTGATGTACAATAATAAGCATAAATATTTATAAGTGGATCAGTCACTATCTGTATTACCTCCAGGAATGAAAGAATAATAAACCTCTCCCATTTGACATTTTTATTAATCTGAAATGGAATATTATAATTATGTACCCAAGAAGAATGATATTAAGTTTAAATATAGCAAAGCTGAGTGTAGACCACTCCACCTTATTTTATAAATTATAGAATTGATAATTCACAAAATCCTGTTTTCATTTTTTTCCATTATAACTACATTTTAGTTTTTCATCTAAAATTATACTAATGTAGGCTACTCAATATTCTGATTGGAAAGGGGAAAAACACTAAATTTTCACTAAAAAAAGATTTGATTCCCAAGTTGGTGCTTTTTAAACACTTAGTGTTCAGTCATGCGGCATGTGCCTCAGTAAGGTGACATTGACTGTTTAAGGAGTCAAAGAACACTACTTACTTCTCGGTGTCACTTACTTAGTGTTTGTTCACCTTTTTAATAATGAGTAAATATCACATTAACTGCTTGCATATTAGGGAGAGTAAATATACATATTTTTTTCCCAAAATTATTGCATTAATTAATAATTTAAACAAATTAAATTAATCTATAGTTTAAGACAATTAAGTAAAAGAAACTATACACCTAATTACATGAATTAGAATATAATTTAGTTTACAAAATATTAAAAATTTTTCTTGTACATTTTATTATTTGTTTTTTTTTTTAAATAATTATTTATCTTAATTGAGGAGTGTTTGTGTTCTGAAATTTCAGACGTTCTTCAAAATGCTAGATTAATAGGTTAATACAAATGAGTTTTTGAGATTTCCTTACTTTGGGTCCTCCTTGGTTTGGTGCCTATCGTGCATTGTGTCCTTGTTGGTTTGGTGCCCATCATGCATTGGGTATTCCATTGGTTTGATGCCAGTCGTGCATTGGGTCC
The DNA here is from genome assembly GCA_026182355.1 of Hermatobates lingyangjiaoensis. Lineage (NCBI taxonomy): Eukaryota > Metazoa > Arthropoda > Insecta > Hemiptera > Hermatobatidae > Hermatobates > Hermatobates lingyangjiaoensis. The sequence goes on from JAPFBL010000057.1 coordinate 941,980, forward strand.
TCCTTGGTTTGGTGCCCATCGTGCATTGGGTATTCCTTGGTTTGATGCCCGTCGTGCATTGGGTCCTCCTTGGTTTGGTAGCCCTCGTGCATTGGGTCCTCCTTGGTTTAGTAGCCATCGTGCATTGGGTATTCCTTGGCTTAGTAGCCATCGAGCATTGGGTCCTCCTTGGTTTGGTGCCCATCGTGCATTGGGTATTCCTTGGTTTGATGCCCATCGTACATTGGGTCCTCCTTGGTTTGGTAGCCCTCGTGCATTGGGTCCTCCTTGGTTTAGTAGCCATCGAGCATTGGGTCCGCAATAGCTCAAAGCCTCCATCACCAGAAGAACATCTTGCTTCAGGAGCAAGATCCTTTTCTTCAGTTCTCATTGGTTTGACGGTTTTCATACCTTTAAAACACACAGAAAATTAACAGGGCTTGAGTTAAGGAAAATTCTGAGGCACACCTTCCATTTCAATATGGGAAACATAGGAATGAAACTTAAGTAGTGTTAAATTTGTGCCAAATCATTGCGCTTGAGAAGAGGATACAGTTGAATCAATATAGCGCCCAAATTTCCTACTTATTAATAATATAACTTTAACTTTTTATGCTCAATTTTCTTATATTATTTTTCTTTTTATTTATCCTTTGGGATTACTTTGATTGTTAGAGGTTTGGATGTTTATGATCGACATGATAAAAATGATTTGGTATTTAATGAGTATTTGATGACAACAATAAAAATAGGAAAATAATACAGACGTATTCTAAAACAACTCTCCATTTTTTGCCATATATTTTGTATTCTAGTGTCTTAATGAGAAACATGCACTTTATGAGACGTGACAAATTTTAGGTCACAGGTACATGTGATACACACACTCTCAACTCTTCATCAGCACCTTTCATATTTGATGTACTTTTACAGTTAATGTTCTTTACAGATAAAAATCTTATTCATAGAGATAATATGTAGAAGATTTCATGTATATTCAAATTTAATCTTCTTTTTCATTGGCGCACCAGTAAGCCCAGGCGCACTTGAGAAGCACTGCCTTAGAGTCTCCATGTTTGGGACCATCTTTGATTGGAATCTTAGGGTCTCCTTGATTTGGGACATTCCTTTCCTTATGCCTTTCTTTGCTTTATACCTTATTGCACTGGACCTTCTTCATTTTGAGATCTTCATGCGCTAGTGTCCCCTTTGCTGGAGTGTTAGGGTCTTCTTGACTTGAGGCATTTTGTGCTTTTTGGGTTTCTTTACTTGTTTTTATCACAGTCTATTATTGCATTATTAATTATAATATTGTGCATGCTAGTTGTTAAAAATGTAAAGGTATACAGCAGTACAAAAATCTTAGTGTTAAGGGAGCTATTAAAGATCACAGGTGAGTCTTACTAAACTTATAAAGGAGTACGAAGAAGTAATCAAAATCACATTACCGCATTATTATTTATTTATCTCTCGTAAAACCTATCTTCTCTGATATATGCATTAAGCTACATTAAGGTCACATAAAAGTCAATGTATATTCCTTATTTTAGGTAAGAGTGTAATGTAAAATATATTTTCAAAAACAGAGGAAAAACTTTTAACATTCTAAGTCTCTAAGGTAATTTACATTTAAAAGTTCTTTCTTAAAAGCCTTCAGGAAGAAAACTTTTTTTTTATGCTACTTTAGAGAAGATGATGTTCTATAACTGTAGTCACTCGAGGTCAATATAATGAAAAAAAAATGTCAGTGCAGAATTATGTCATCTGTGTTAGAGACAGGCTTTCCAGAGTGTGTTAGCTTTCATTATACAAAACAAATACGTTCCATATTAATGGCTTTAGGGGGTGAAACTCTGGAATTAGTTCATTTACTTAAAATATATTTCATTCATTATAGGTTACCGACGTGGGTTAACATCTCTATTTTTTATTCTGATTTTATCTCCTGTACTACATAAAGAAGGATATAATTTGCTTTTACTCTTTTATATGCAAAAGAGGAAGAGTGAAGTTTTAAAGTCAGAATTATAGACTAGTTGATTGAATTCCATTATCCTTTGTTGTTTTGTATTATGTGTATTTTTCATTTTATGCTGTATAATACCTCGTGTTGTATTGTATGTTACGCCATGTTGCATTATTTATTGTACTGCTGGCTGCGTTATTGATTGCGTGTTGTATATGGTCACGTACTACATCTTGTATGTAATGTACTGTCTGCTGTTTTTAATTAAGTCTTTCATTGTATCCTGAATGTTGTGTTATATCTTTTATTGTACATTGTGTTTTGCTGTATGATGTGTAATTATTTTTGTGTTCATCTATCAATTCCGTGTTGTTTCATGTGTTAGACTGTATCGTGTTTATATTGTATTTTAACGATCATTTTTTCAATTTAGGACTTTTTTTGTATTTTTATTTACAGTTGATAAGTGTACCGTCTACTAGGGCATTATCACTGTCTGGTTTTGTTCGATTTTGTTGTATAGCTTTATTTCCTTTAGGAATGATGTCACTTCACTGGAATATTTACTATCAGGGGCTAGTGCTATTATCAAGTTTGATAGTATGCCGCAGACATCCTCTCTTCCGGTAATTGTGGGCATTCTTCAATTAAATGGGCCACTATCAACACATCTTTACATTTTGGGCATGAGGGTCTTTGTTCTTTGGATAACAAGTAACTATGTGTAGCTTGCGTGTGACCTATACGTAGGCGGTTTAACATCACATTCGTTTCTCGATTTCCTGTTCCAGTGTTCAATTGTTGTCCCAATGATCCTATTATTTTCCGAAGTTGAGTGGTTTTTTCATTCCATTCGGCTTTCAACTCTGTTCATATTGCTTTTATAATGTTTTTCCTGATGTCATTCGGCCTCACAGCTATTATATTTCCAGTTTCTCTGTTAGTTGCTTCCTTTGCTACTCTATCTGCTTTATATTTTCCTTCAATACCGACATGGCTTGGTTTTCAGGCAAATGACACTTGCTTTTTCTTGATATTTAAGTCATGGAGGCATTCAAATATCTTAATAATTATAGGATCTTTTAAATTTTGTTCTTCTAGGGCAGTAAATGCTGACCTGGATCTGAAAGAATTAAATACTTTAATTTTTATGTATGGTAATAAGTGAAGGCTATTAGTTCGGCTGTGTAAACACTGGTTACAGGTGGGAGGGCCCATGACCTCTGTCAGTTGTCTACATTTATACATCATACATATATGAGTTGTACTGCAAAATGTATTACTAATTCCGTGTTATTTCATGTGTTACACTGTATCGTGTTTGTATTGTATTCTGACGATTTTTTTTTCAAATTTACGACTTGCTAATTATTATAAACTGAAGTTATCTTATAACCTTATGATTTCAGATTACATTAATGAATGATTTATATTGCACAAAAACATAATTCTCTTCTACCACAATCTCATTTCATTTACATTCTTCAGTTGAGCATTTAAACCATGCAGCTTGCATATTATCCAAGCAAATTAAATTTCAGGATTGCAAATCCATTTTTCAGTTGAATTGAATTCATATCTCATCTAAAATTTACTTATTAAGTTGTATTAAATAATACAAGATAAACATTAGAAATATTTTAATTATTTTAAATCATTTTAATCCTTTGAGGACGAAGAGACGTATTTGGTCTATAATTTTTAGTGAATTCCAGTTGGTATTAGTAAAACTTAGGATGGTCAAATTTCTACGAAACCTCTTTCTATTTATATTGCATAAGTAAAAGTTATTTTGGTATGTGCGAATTTTATCAACATCTAGATTATATATTTTTTCTCCAAAGCAGTACCTTAACTATAAGAGTGTCTGTTATAATTTTCACGGTTTCTATTTCAGATTTCATGTTTAATGTAATCATAACTTAATTAATAAAACATCATTTAAATCTAATTTATCATAATTAGTCTTCACAATGATTACGTGTATGCAACTTATAGTTTTTGACATTCATACAATTATCAAGATAAATTAAAAACATACTCTATCTTTGAGATTCAAAATCATTGGGAAACTATGATTTCTTTTAATCACCAGATCGAATTTCCAATTCAAAAACTATGATTTCTTTTGATCACCAAATCAAATTTCCAATTCAAAAACTATGATTTCTTTTGATCACCAAATCGAATTTCCATTTCAAAAACTATGATTTCTTTTCATCACCATATCTAATTTCCAATTCAAAAACTATGATTTCTTTTGATCACCAAATCGAATTTCCATTTCAAAAACTATGATTTCTTTTGATCACCAAATCGAATTTCTAATTCAAAAACTATGATTTCTTTTCATCACCATATCTAATTTCCAATTCAAAAACTATGATTTCTTTTGAACACCAAATCGAATTTCCATTTCAAAAACTATGATTTCTTTTGATCACCAAATCGAATTTCTAATTCAAAAACTATGATTTCTTTTCATCACCGTATCTAATTTCCAATTCAAAAACTATGATTTCTTTTGATCACCAAATCGAATTTCCAATTCAAAAACTATGATTTCGTAGCCTATCAGATTTTTATTTATACATATTTTATTTTATTTTAATATATATTTTTATTTTCATAAAACATTCTGCTATGACTGATAAACTGCATATTGATTTGAATATATTCATTTCTGGAACCTCCATAGCTATAGGTTTACTTGGAATTTACTGTTTGATTAGTAAACCTCATTGCGCATTGTGTAATATAACGTAGTAATAGGAACATTACCAGAAAACTGGAACATTTCTATTCTATTTTCTGATAAAATTTTTGATCTACCTAAAAATTTGAGTTATTTTTGGAAAAACTGAATGGTTTAGCTCGGATAGAGATTTGTAAACGGAGACCCAGTATAGTTAATAAATACAGTGGATACAGTGATAGAGCGACTGGCTTTAGTACTGAAGGTTCTAGGTTTATCTAAAATTCTGATAGATTCCAGATCTTTGTCATGGCATTAAGTTATTAGATTTGAAATGATATTTTTTTGTTTAAACGATACCTTTTCTAAACGATGATTCATTATTTGGTGTTGAGCAGCCCAGTAGATTTGCTATGCTTTTCATTTCATTAACTTTTCTTATGAAATGTAAAGAAAGTATTGCATTTGGTCGAAATTTCGAGGTCGAGTTGTCAATGGAATACACATACTGTGGTATTCTGAGTTGAATAAAATATTTTTTCTATAAATTGATCCATCTATGTGTGTGTGAGTTTTGTGTGTATGTTGTATGTGTTGTGTGTGAGGGAGAGAGAGAGAGAGAGAGAGATTGAGGGAGTGAAAAAGTGAATGTGGACAAAATATTTCAAACACAAAATGAGCTATACCACCATATTTCACATTACCATCATTTTACGCTCCTGGTGGCACTAACATTAAGATCCAATCTCAATGTTTTTGGATATATATATGAATGTTGTTTTGAATAATTGATATTTTCTCTAAATCTGCGAAGCATCATCCGTTTCAACTTCTTCCACTGGTGAAATTCAGTTCTGATTAATTAGAACTGCAGTTAAATAAATATAATTATTAGAAAATATTCTTTTCAATTTCAGGCCTCTAACCATCATTTCAAAGATAATATTTTATCTATTTGTGTGAATTATATTTGTTTCTATTTAATATGTTAATTTTAACAAAGTTTGATTCCCTTGAATTTTATAGTAGATAATCTAGAGTATAGGAATATAGGAAACAAAGAAACACTAATACCAGTATTTCAATCACCAAGCCAGTTATATTAATTATTGTTATTGTTATTATTATTTGTTCACATATGCAATCTGAGGAAGTTGACTAGTTTATATTAATAATAATGAAATTTTTGTAAAGTTTCACAGAAGCTTTTTTGAATTTTGATTCTTACACTCGTGGTAACCATACAAAAACCCCTTTTTACAGGTACCACTTATAAATTATCCATTATCTGTTGAGGTTTTTGATTTATCAACCCCATAACTGTAAACATTACATTGGTCACTATGTACTTTAATAGTGAAGACTTAAAGATTGTTATTTGTATAACTTGATCGTTTTGTTTGATCTGCTGGACTTGCTTTGTTGACAGTTGTTAATAATTTAGGTAATTCAGAGGAACCATGAAAATGTTATTGACATTATTCATTTGCAAATAACCCTTCCAGTCATTCACTCTAATGAACATAATCAAAAGCTTGCCTTAAATTATTTGGTTTACGGCTTTTAGTGTTTCTCAGTCTATCAGCATTATATAGTCGTACTTTGTTGATTTAATTAATTAATTTCTTGTTATTAATTTAGCAATTCTTAAAGAAAGTTTGCATGGAAAGAAAAAAAAAATGTGGTTACCTGATGGTCAGGTGAAAAATCTTGCAATCAATCAATCCCCAGCCTGTACTATGTCACAGTGATAAGTATCCCTACTCTAATAAGCCTGAGTAAGAGAAATTTAGATCTTCCACATGGAGAATAAACTCACATAATGAGGCTATAGATAAAAATTAAGGTTTTTTTCTTAAAAGAAATATGCTACATTTCCGCCTTCTAGAACACCACAGAGGAGCATAATGATGTAGAGAATTCAGATGATTGAGAAAAATTAATAACTTTTAGGTATTTTAATTTGGATTAATTTCAATCAAATCACATAAATTATTCATTTTTCTAAACTTCTAGGGTTTATAAACATGACTAGGTTCAATAAATTGTTTGTCAGATGACGTTGCAGACGTGAGGTATGAAGTCAGTGTTTGATATGCACACGCCTTGGCGATATTGTCACTTAAATTTGTCAAGATCCATTGTAGAAGGTATAATGAGCTTCACAAAGGAATGAAATGCTTTTCAAAGAATGGAGAAGTACAAATGATTAAGCTACTATAAAACACAAGCAAAAAGTATTGCCAATAAAGTACGAAACATTATTTCTTTAAGGAGATATTGTTATACAATGTAGTCTTACCTCGCGTGTTCTCTTCAAACTCTTCACCTCCAACCAATTTCAATCTTGTCCATTATCAAGATCAAACTATTGACGGTATTAAGGGTTAATCAGTTAGCCTGAACTGAAGTTATTTGGGGGTAAAAGTGTGTTTTGCTTATGATAATATTACTTACGACATTTTTGTGTTGTTAATATTTTCTGTAGAGAAGTTTTTTTTTATTTCTATGATCATCTTCTTAGTTGTTTCTTTCTTTTTCTTTTATATTTTAGGCTAATTACGTTATAGGTACTGGCAATAATACTAATTAGTAGTATTTATATATTATATTTATATTTATTATTTATGTATTTATATTGCTATAAATACTAATGTTTAAATCATTATTTGTGCAATCCGTAATTGTGTGGTATTTACTCATTCTGAGGTAAAATGGATAAACCAACAAAAGTTGGTTTAGTATTTTATTAGTCCACACTAATTAGATATAATTTGTATTATAGTGTCTTCCTGATAATGAACACAAAGTGTTCGAAACGCGTTAAAAAATATAAAAAAAACTTCATTTGTTTGGAGACTTTTGTTGGTTTATCCATTTTACCTCAGAATAATGTTTAAATAAATCTTTACAAAAAAAAAATAACAAATATAAATATATTAATAAAAATGTTCAAACATATATAATTATTATATAACATATATAACGATACTCCAAACAGCACTTATATTTATTATTAGATGGGAGCATAATTATTATGACTTTTTTCAATATATTTTATTGAAACAACAACAATACATGACAAAAATATTTTTAAAACATGTCTATTCTCTAACGTAATCACCATCTGATTCAATTACCTCTTCCAATTTGCTTGGTGGCCTGTTGATTCTACGGGTGAAGAAATTGCTGTTCTTAGAGGCTTCCATTCTTTGATGGTGGTCACTAAGTCATCCAAGCTGTTGTAGACTTTGTTTCCAAGTCAATTTTTTTTATTGAACGATTAACGTGATAATAAGCGCTTTTATGGGGAGAATATGGCAGATGAGGTAGCAGGTCCCAACCTTTGTGGGCGATACATTTGACAACGTGTCGTTCGATATGATTGTAGTAGCTTTCTCGAAGTGGTAGAGCATGATATGACGAATATAGAAATAATTTTTGTAAATTCCAAATTTATACATATTCTCACAGTGTTACTATAGAATGTATGAAATTAAAGACATACAAAATAGTCGCATCAAAAACACACAATATAAATAGGTATTGCTTCTATATATGAATATAGAAATAATTTTTGATTCGGATTCTAAAACAAGAGAAAATTTCAAATATATAAAAAACTTAAACAAACCTTTTTTATTTTTATTAAAATTTTACCAAAACTTTTAAAATTTATTGAAAACTGCCGCAATAATTATACACCCACCCAAGAGTTTCAATATTTATCATATAGTTTCTAACAAGGTTCAAAATTTATACATATTCTCACTAGTGTTACTATAGAATGTATAAAATTAAAAACATACAAACTAGTCGCTTCAAAAACAAACACAATATAAATAGGTATTGCTTCGGATTAAAATCTTTAGTTGATTCATGTTTAAAAAAAGAAGATCGGGAAATCATTTTGTATTCATAATTTTCTATCTCTTTGATTTAGTGAGACCGTCTTTAGCCTAGCTGCTCTTGTTGAATTCATATTTTAATCTACTATTAATCTAATTCAAACACATTATGCGTCATTATAATGATTAATAAAATAAATTATTTGCAATCTGAAGGAAAATTGTTCTCTTAAATCTCTTATTTAAACATAGAATAAATTATAAGTTGCGTTTAAATCAATGATGATTTATTTAATCAAAAAATTCATAATTATTAAAGTATAGTCATTATTTAAATATGATGGAATAATATTGTTGGGATATATTTCTATTTCTTGTAAATTAATTTATTTTGATTAATGGAACTTTGTAAATAAAGTGGATCAGAATCCATTGAAGATGTAATTATAAAAAAATGAAATGATCATATTAATAATATGGTGATCATCAGCACTAAGGCTTGGATTTATTAGTAGTGGTATAATACTTCAAATTTAGCATTTAAAATTACCTTTATGCTTACAAACTATGATAAAAATGTCATTGGTTTTAGATTACAAGAAAGTCTAATAAATATTAAAAAACTACTGATGACTAACTGTATTCATTTGTAACTAAAATAAATTATATATTAATTTTATTACAATTTCAAAAGAACAAATAATGAATTCTTCTATGAATTCAGAATAATATTCCTATACAATTATCAATTGCAATAATTTTTGTTTGACTAAATTAATTTTGTGAAATTACATAACCATTCGTTTTAATATAAAAAGATTAAAAAAAAAATCTGATAGATTAGGCTGAAAGAAATGTTTATCTTATCCTTGAATGTATTGAAGATTAGTCTCTAAAATATTTCAGAAACTAATAGAAATATTTAAGAGACTATCTTTAGCCGCCGTTGTTGTTGGAATACTTAAGTCGGAATAATGAAGTTGAGACTTGGAAAGAAGTTTAGAGTTGCTCTATAAAATTCAGAGGCAGTTAAAAGAAGAGGTTTAGATATGACTTAATTTAGAGTAGTACATTTCATATAACTCCTGCGAAGACCCAAGACACTAATCCAGTTAATACACAGAGTTTATGTTGGACTTTAGAAGTCATATAAAACATATCATTTCGACAATATTTTAAATTATCATTACTGATAACTTATCATTTGTTTGTCATAAAATTATTGAAAATTACTAATTGAGACGTGATTTCAAGAGAACTTCGAAAATTTTGAAAATTGAGAAAGTAAGAAACAGTCTTTCGGTAGTGCTAATATGATATGAATTAAAAAAAAGAAAAAGGCAAAACCAAAGATATTAAATGATTCCAAGCTAACATTGATTTATATGAGCTAACTATGAGCTAAAATGAATCTGTACAGTACATTTAAAAGACTATTTAATTTGTTTTTCTTTCTTTGATATTTTTTATAATCTGTAATGAGTATTTCAAAAACATATATATTATAGATCATTATTGAACTATTTTGAGAGTAAAACATGGTAAGCATGTAAAGTTTCCTTTTGTCTGGATTGCACATACCCTTTGCTAAGTTACTACTAAAGTAGTTAACTAAATGCCTGGAGGGCTAAGTCGATAAGATGTTAATCAAATTACAAAGGATGTCATGCATTATTAATGACTCATCCAATTATTTGTCAGCGTGTTAACTTCGTTAGTTTGAAAATTTTTATTTCGTTATATATTTTTAAAGAAAAATTATATTCTCTTCAAATTTAGTGAGTCATGAAAATTTATTTTAACGTCTCTTAGAATGGACTACTAAAATAAATTTATAGGAGAGATATTGAGAATTTGTGAGGCTAAGCTCTGATAACTAAGCACTTTAATTTAAACAAACCACACTCCAGGTCAAAGAGACTCCTTCCTGCCTTCTCATTATACTCACACTCTCATTTCTCTCTCCATATACAATGAGATAACTATAAAGAATATGAAATATTGAAAACTGTATTACACTGTATGATATATATGTAAATATATATAAAGCAATAACGAAATCAACGTCCAAACCACAATAAGAAATGAGAAAAATAAGATGTTTGCACTGTAACAAGCGGTCAGTCAAATCTGAACTGATGATTTAAAATTATGAAAAAGTGATGCCTAAATCTTTAATTCCGAAGTATCTCCTTAAAATTTGTCAAGGTTCCTTCGATAGTTTTCTTTCATCGTTACTAAAAAATCTTATATATATATATATATATATATATACACTTTAACACAGAGAAAAGAACACAGAAAGACACTACAGAACTCACTTCGATATTTCGACATCCGTCGTCATCGGGAAGAAGTGCGAAGTACTCGCGTTGAGAAGCAAACTGCTACTCATGAGTAAAATACATTATATATATATATTGTTAAAAATATGACCATATTTTGCTGAAACTTGCTTCTTAATAAGTTTCTCAAGTTTTCTGAATACAGTTCTTGTTACTGTATTCTTGTTACAGTATATATATAAAGATTTCACATAAACACGTGAAACAACAATCAATGATCAAGTCTTGTTTTCCCATTTCTTATTGTGGTTTGATCATTGATATATATATATATATATATATATATATATATATATATATTAGTGATCAAACCACAAATGAATTGTTATTGTGATTGTTATTTCACATGTTTATGTGAAATCTTTTATATATATATATATATATATATATATATACCAATTAAATGAAACGATTCCACGAACTAAATGAACTATATTGACACAAAGAATACTCATAAATGAAACAGAAACTCACTACTATATTTCGATGTCCTCGTCATCAGGAAGATAGAAACGAGTCACTCTGCAGGCAGACAACGACTGGCCAGTGGTCTTGAGGGAGCACAGAACAGTGCAGCCAACTTACGGAGGGAGAGGAAGGAGGCAAGGATAGAAAAAGAAATAAAAGCAAAATAAATTATAACGAACGAAAACAAAAACTATTAGCTCAGGTGAAAACACCCCAAAAAAAATCCCTTAAGAGACTAAAATAAATAAAAGGAATTATCAACGATTGAGGTTAAGCCCAGGAGCAGATCTACCCCCCAGAAGACTAATAAAAGCTTCTTCTGAAGCCCTCAGAGTGACTTTTGAATTGTAATCAGTTATCTGTCTCAGAACCTGTACACGGAAACAGTCATTAAAACTGAGTCCGTGAGAACTGGCATGAGTTGCAACGGGAAAGTCACTGCGTTTACCAACGGACGACCTGTGATTATTTATACGCAGGCTTAGCTTGGTGGAAGCCAAACCCACATAAAAAGCATCACAATGGGTGCAATGCAAACGGTAAACGCAGTTACCAGAGGTAGGTGCGTTTGCTGAGGAAAGAAGTAAATGAAGAACGGGATTGATGATAGGGCAAGTAAGACACCCATGACGTCCACATTGAACCATCCTAATAGAAGAATTGGAAGGCTCAGGAGAAGAGATATAAGATAAGATGGATCTAAGATTAGCAGGTTTACGGTAGGAAATAGTAGGTGCCTCACTGAAGATAGAAGAAGTGCAGGTGGAAGAAGAAAGTATAGAGAAAAACTCCTTGATTACTGTGTCGAGCCTATGAGCACCAGGAAAATAAGTGGTGATGAGGAAATTAGAGTCACTGCGATCACTCCTAGGACCAGAATTATGATGCAAATAAGCATGGGCTATATGGTTATTAATGAAATAAGGATGATAACCTCGGTTAGAAAATTTCTTTTTTAATAAAGATTATTAATAACGATTATTTACTCTACTGCAAATTTTATGGATACGTGTGGACCAGAATCTGGGGATGACCTTTTTTACATTGGAGGGATGACAACTATTAAAGTGAAGGTATTGCTGGGCGCTCTATCGTGTAAGCCATTTGGCTGCATTCCTGATTTGATTAACCTACCATTTGTATGTCTACTCCTGCGTAGCCACCCAGCAGGCTGCTTTTTCTCATGATGATGGGTATTGAAGTATGGACATCGAATTTCTTATTTCTCTCTATGTGTAGAAATATTTTTACAAATTATCTAATATTACCGTATAATAACACGTCAAATATCATAGATAAACAAGCTAATCAGGACTTTTATAATATTAAATATTTATTGTATCCTCATAATATTTATATACATCCAAAATTTAATTTTGTTTTTTAATATTTTTCATTCCAACAACACTTTACTGCGTGTTTTTTAAAAAAAAATCAAACATTTATCCAATTATAAAAACAAATTATAATTATAATTACTGTTTTTAAATAGTTTTTTTTTTAATGAAAGTAAAAACATTGCTATATGTGAACATGAGGGATATAATATTTATAGTATTTTCAAATATTCTAAACGTACAACATTTTTATGTAGTGATGATGTTATGAACAAAATTTCGACTTTCAAAAATCGTATTGTCAGAATTAGATTAAGATGGTTGGACTACTAGAGAACACTGTAAGATAGGGTATGGAGCTGTAATATGGATTATAAATATTTTTCGGTAAAAATATGTTTTGAAGAAGGCAGATGAAATAGTTTGTCCGGAGGCAGGTTTGCAGACGGGAGACACATCTAGCGGAGTGATTGCAGAAGAGTTAGTTGGGCGCGCTGCCGCTGGGGGGAAGCGGAAGCCTTCTAAGTCTTCAGTCGATCCGCACGCCGGTTCGTTCGTGTTTGCTTGGCGGGAGGTGACAACGCTCTCTTCTGTTATCTCCGAGACACGTCTCCAACTTCTCACCATGTAGCTGTCAGTCAATTTCGTCATTTTATTTCTCCTTCTATCAATATTCAATGACCAATACAGACAAAAATAACTATGTTACTTATCAACATTAAATATGAATGAAACCAATATGAAGACTGACTAATGAATTTGTACACCTGGAGAATTTTTTCCAAATATTTCCAATTTATACAATTTAAAATATATTTAATATCACCATCAAACATGAACTATATTAAAATCATATAAATAAAACAAGTTATATGTATGCAAAGTTAAATTTGGATGAGTTTTGTTATATTTACTTAAGAAGCCCTATTTGATGCCCTGTTTATTAATTTATTTTTGCCTTCTAGCGTTTAATATGACATCAAATAAATCATATCGACGACCCTCTAATGCTTCACATACACAATACACCAGAAAAGGAAAAATTAGAAAAAAACAGAAAAAATTAAAAAAAAAAGCGACCAAATTAGATTCATTAGTAACTACAAAATTACATATTTTAGAGCATAATTTGCCTTCAGAATATGTTCCTCTTGAGTTGCAATTAAAGTGGTATGTTGAGGTGTGTGTTTGAGTTTATTATTACTTTCACAAATTTTATTGACAGCCGTACCAACTTACGCATAGGTTTCCCAGTTTTCGAGGAATAAATATAGCAATTCTCAAAATTTTCTGCATATATATATATATATATATAATATACATATTAATTATGATTATATTATACATAATTGAGTTGGCTTTCGTCTTCTAGTCACTCAACTTCCTTTCCTGAGGACGTCCGTTAAAAGGGTCAAAATATTGAATGTGAGTCCTAATTTCTGTTTTTCATTCGTGTTCCTCAAAGTTATTAAAGTATATATATATATATATAATATATATATATAATATATATATATTCATCATGATTTGTTTTCTTGACCCGATATTTATATGATGTAATTTTTTTGAGGGTTGAGGTCCAATGATAGTAGTAATAGTAAAATAGTAGTATAGTAGTGCTAATTGTAAAACAATCATGTTGTAGCCCTAAAGATGACATAAATATATGTCGAAACGTCGGAAAAAGGACTAGTTTAAAATCATTGGACCTCAACCCTCAAAAAAATTACATCATATATATTTATATATATATACGCAGATCTTCTTTCAAACATATTTCATAAATTATTTGCCTACTTATATTCTTTTGTATTTCCAAGACTACTTTTTTCAATTTTCTGATTAAGCACTTCCATGCCAGTTGAAGTCCGTAATCAGAAAATTGGAAAAAGTATATACGAAATACGAAAGAATAAAACTAGCCAAACAATTTAATGAAATATATGTATACATATTTTGCAATAAGCATCTGAATACAAATGAATGTTTAAACCTCAGTGACAAATTCAGGCATAGGAATAAGATCTTTGGACGAAGTAAAAAGATCTTTGGACTACGACCTTCTTTACCACTTCCTTCGTGTAGAATCTTGAAATATACAACGGGATCTTCAATATTATAGTTTCTACCATTCTCACATTAATAAGGCTATTCAAAGAATCATTTCAATACGTTTCACAATTTTTTTCATATCTCCAAGGTATGGTATTTAGATTTTTAAAAGATATATTAGACTTTCAGTGGTCTAATTTTCATTTCACTATAAAAAATATAAATTATCTGAATAGGGCTAAGTTATCAATCCTTGTTATGAATAGCATATATATATATATATATATATATATATTATATATATATATATAATTGAAGTTATCATTAGAAAACAAAAAAGAGAGACTAACACTTACTATTCCCGATCATTTCAGCTATCTTGCCGTCTTCAGGGGAGGTAGGAAAAGGAAAAGGAATGCAGTTGTGGAGACGTCAAAGTATCCACAGACCGAAACCGATATATATATATGATCAAACCACAATAAGAAATGGGAAAACAAGACTAAGATCTTTCAACCGTAACAAGCGGTCTTCGTCAGAGTCAAAAACCCAACTGAACACTAGATGCAGAAAACATCTGGTGAGGAGTTGAGAAGAGTGGGAGGGAAGAGTGGTATTTTAAAAGGGTGAAAGCACAGGAAAGGACTAATGTCCAGAAAGGGATGTTTGGGGAAACAAAGGAGTACAGTAAGAAAAAGTAAAAAACTATCCGCTAGCTGTCAACCCTCTTTGAAGAGGCTATTGCCCTCGTGACGAAAGTATCAAGTTTGAAGAGACCGTTACTAATGTTTATAATATTAGATCTATTAAATTTAATTAGAGACGATTCAATAATATTTCTTAACAACATTGATTTTTCATAGGTAATAAATTTAGCTCCTGTCCAATCAATATGATGATTTTCATTTTTTATATGCAAGAATAAGACACTACTGTTTTCCTGTCTACTTACGTTATATTGGTGTTGTTTTACACGTGTTTTTAATGATTTACCAGTTTGACCAATATAAATTTTATGGCAATTTTTGCACTTTGACTCTGACGAAGACCGCTTGTTACGGTTGAAAGATCTTAGTCTTGTTTTCCCATTTCTTATTGTGGTTTGATCATTGATTGTTGTTTCACGTGTTTATGTGAAATCTTTTTATATATATATATATATATATATATATTTCATATAAACACTTGACATAGAATGAATGATCAAACCGCAATTTGAAAGGGGAAAACAAGACTAAGATCTTTCAACCGTAACAAGTGGTCTTCGTCAGAGTCAAAAACCCAAAAACATTTGGGTTTTTGACTTGACAAAGACAGCTTGTTACGGTTGAAAGATCTTAGTCTTATTTTCCCATTTCATATTGTGGTTTGGTCACTGTTATATATGTATAAATAGTTCACAAAGGAAAGAGAAAAACAGATAAAAACTCACACGAAAAAGACTCACAACGATATTTCGACATTCTTCGTTATCGGGTAGAAGTAGTCCTTTTGAGTAGTGAAGCTAACTGAGGTCCGCTAACTGAGGGAAAAAGACTAAAATCTTTCAACCGTAACAAGCGGTCTTCGTCAGAGTCAAAAACCCAACTAGACCGCTGAAGAAAAATCTGACGAAGAGCGCTTGTTACGGTTGAAAGATCTTATTCTTGTTTTCCTATTTTCATATTGTGGTTTGATATACAAGACGTTTATGCATGTCTTGTTAAATTCTGTGCCTATTCTATACCATGTACCACAAACATGGAGAAAGTGCATTAGAGAAATTGAAGAACTCAGTATAAAAGTGGTGAAATTAAAAATAGGCATAGAATTTAACAAGACATATATAATGTCATCTTAAATATTTGAACAAATAATTTTTGAAGAATTTTGAATATCCAATAAGAATACTTATAAATAAGCGATTATATTTGCTGTTTGATTAAGGTGCTAGTGGTAATCAAACTGGATCTTTGTGAATATTCCTTTGGTTTTCAATTATAAATGTTAGACAGGCATGCTTTATCTCTGGTCTTTGTTTCTGTTTATTTATTGATATCAATTCCTGAGGGCATTGTCATCAGCACAATGTTGTCTTTGTGTTGTTATTGAGGCAGAATTTATTTTCCTTCTTTCATTTAAAGGAGAGAACACGAAAGAACTACAGTTGCGCTTGGAAAGGGGTCAAAGTCCAATTGAAACATCTGCCGAAGTTCCCTTTTAGGGTCGTTATCCTATTATATACAAAAAGATTCCCTTGCAAAGCTGAGGTTTACATTTATAATATTATTTAGACCAGAAAATCAGTTTTCCAATTTTCCTTGTATTACTTGTTTTCCATTTGTTACTTAAAAGAAATTCATTGAATTCCTTTATTACTTTCATTTCCTATCTATATGAAATATAGAATAATGATAGTATTTCTTTTGGGTGAAAAATTTCTTATCGAATTTTCAATGCAAATACATATTTTGAGATCCTATGAATCCAATAAAATAGTTTTTACATCTGGTGTGTGTTTCTATCTCTATGTTTGTCTCTCTCTCTCACTCCCTGTGAGTATGAAAGAGATAGTACTAAGAGAGAGATGTAGAATGAGTGGGAGAGAGGTAGCGAGTGATAGATAGAGTGAGAGAGAGGTAGGTCTTAGTAGTATATCTCGCTGAAAAAAAATCGTTTTATTTTCCGATTTGGTAAACACCTATTAACACGATTTTGATTAAAATTCCACTGGCTCTTTAGTTGACATTAATATTAGAACAGCGTAAAAATTGTCTTTCATTGCGGAAAATTCAGAAAACTCTTCATTAATAGGGACTTACATTAGTTCTAAGGAAAGTGATTATGAAAACAGCGATATTAAAAAAAAAGAAGTGTAATACATATAATAAATATTAAATTTTCATCAGTATATATCGAACGATAAATAGAAACCAAGGAGTTCTGTTTTAGTAAATATTAAGTAAGCAAAGTGCATTTTCTGACGTTTTATCTTTTTCGAGCTTTCCCGATGAGAAATGCTTTGGTTGAGCGCTCAACTAGCTTTAATAAACAATTACTAGATTTATTTTAAAAAAAGTTACAATCTATAATGTGAATATTATAAGTATTATCTTCTTTTATAATTTTTGTTGCCGATTATGGGAAACAATTTTAAGAAATTTAATTTAATTTCTCAAATAGTGTAGTTATTATAAAAAAAATATGAAAGGAATGGCTTCTCAGACAAAATTTTTTTATATGTATTATTTTTGTAAACGATATTAATTCCATTCGTTTTCTTTCCATAGATTGAATAATCATTAATTAGCGGGTGTTGTTATGAATATTTATGATTTTTGAAAAATTTAAAGTGCCTGTAACATTTTTTTTTTAAAAAAAGAGGTTCTCTTAACATTGAAAGTGACATTGTCGCGAATTGTAAATTGTCGTAAGTTTTTTAAGTTGTGTTAACACCTGAGTTGGTTTTTTTCAATGGATTTGGTTTTTTTTTCATGTCATCAATGGATTTAGCATGTTTATTTCTAGTATAAAACCTAGAACATCTGTCAACTACTTTTTGATATTGGATCAATATTCGTTACAAAAATAAAAAAAGTAAAAATTGGCTAAAGTTAATTAAATTTGCTATTTGTTTATATTTTGACATTCACCTGTCAGTGACTGCAGATATTCGTTATGGAAAAGTTTTGAATTAATTCCACTCCGCCTGGCTGACTCTTTTCCCTTAAAATATCCAAGTTAGATTTTTTTTTTTCATAGTCTGCAGCTGTGATTAGAAGCTTTAGAATATGCAAAGCGTTTTAAATGATTTTTTGGATAAACTGAACAAATAACAAAGTCATCAGTATATTTTGATATTCAAACCAACAATGAAAACAAACATATCCTAAATCAACCATATAATTTATAGCCAAAATATAAATTATTAGATCACATTTTTTTTTTTTAATAGGAGACGTAAAGTAGGATTTTTGTTTGCAAAAATTTGATTCCTATAGTAAAAGAGAAATGGGAAATTATGAATACACTAACAGATGGATCATACAAAGAAACTGTTTTGTATTAAAGCAACATCAATAACAAATGTTTAACTGGAACATCAGTGCATTTTGGGACAAATACTTAAGAAGTACACTGAAAAGAACACATTGCTAAATGTCGATTGCATCACTGACTTGTTTATATTTGCATAATATTTTAAATGCAACACAACGGAAAAGAAGATTACTATGCTATAAATGAATTTTTTCTAAGACTAAAGTACATCTTGAAGCTTCATTACAACAATGGGAAGAAATACATAATAAGACCTAGGTTTTTGCATATCAAGATAATATGTTTGACTCAAATCTATGACAAAGCCTTACAGAACCTTACTGAATTTTTAGTAAATTATATGATAATGTAATTAACAAATATATATAGATGTATAACTCAATAACGAAAAGAGGAAAACATAAACAAATATTGAGTTAGTAATCCAGTTGGACCTTTTAATTTTCTTCATATATATAACGGCATATATATTATATATTACCTCTTATGTAAATATATATATTTACCTCTTACCATAGTAATTACACTTACCCTATCACTCTCTAGACTTCTTATACTTGTGGTAACTGCGTTTACCGTTTGCATTGCACCCAGTGTGATTCCTTTTATGTGGGTTTGGCCTCCTCCAAGCTAACCCTTGGTAAGAAATAATCGCAGGTCGTCCATTGCCAAACGCAGTTACCTTCCCGTTGCTACTCATGCCAGTTCTCATGGGCTCAGTTTCAATGACGGTTTCCGTGTACAGGTCCTAAGGCAGATTGAAGAGACTAATTCGAAAGTCACTTTGAGATCTTCAGAAGAAGCACTTATTAGTCTTCTGGATGGTAGATCTGCTCCTGGGCTTAACCTTCATTGTTAATTGTTCCTTTAATTTATTTTAGTCTTTTTTTGTTTTTTATTTCAATTTTTATTTTGTTTTTTTTACAAGTTGTTAATAGTTTTTAATTTTATTTTTAGTTAAATGTTTTCATTCGTGTAATCTTTATTTGACTTTTATTTCTTTATCTTCCTTGTCTCCCTCCCTCGGAAAATTGACTACACTGTTTGATTGCTTCTTTTTGAACGCAAGCCAGTCGTTGTCTTTGGAGTGATTCACATCTATTCCTGACGACGAGGATATCGAAATAGAATAGTGAGTTTCAGTGATTTCTTTTCTGTGTGTTCTTTGGAAAATTCTAGTTTATTCAGTTCGAAGAATCGTTTCATCTAATAAGTTAGTATATATATACAGTTACTATTTTCCATTTAACAAGAATCAGAATAATTAGATACACTTGATATTGACTATGCAATAGAATAAAATGGTATTTTTTTCCAGGTTCAAAAACTTTAAAAGCGATGTTTTGGTTTTTTACCAAACATATCTAGTAAATTGACCTCCTTATTAAACCGGTTTTGGCTAATATCAATTTTTGCAGCTCCTCAAATTACCAAGTAAGAACAAGTACTTGTAACTTATAGTGAAAAATAATTTAATAAGAACTTAGCACAACGTAAATTTCTTCTAAGGGATCAAGTTTCTATTAAAAAAAAAACCCGAAGAATTAGAATGTTTAAAACAATCAGTCATTCACAACACCTTTCATCTACAAGTTCCCCTTGTATTTCAATCAAATGCCTAAACCCTTATTTTTATGCAATATTATTCATCTGTACTATAAATCTTTTTTTTTCTTAACTTTAACAAGGGGAATTAACTAAATGTAATGTCTACTCTCTTCCAAGCTAGCATAACCATAAATAAGATCACTATTTGGTAAATCAATCTCAAAAGTCAGTCAGGTTGGGTGTCAACGGTAGCAGAGGAGATTCACAACTAATTTTCATAATTTACTCCATCAAGTTAGGAACTTTTATTCTTCCTAACTTCTTAATTGTATTTGACATGGTTGAAATTTTGATACATTTAGTGTAGTAACTGTAAATTAAACGATTGTCAAAATTGTTGTACCATGTCCAACTACTATTATTGATTTCGTTGTCATAAAGGCAATTGATTGTCTCCATTTTCAATACCAGTATTAACGTAATTCATTCACTCATTATTATTCCATTATCGGTAGAAGCATAAACTGTAAATGATAAACAAATGTGAATAAACCCTGGATAGGGCAAAAACCTGTAACTCATAGGCAAGTTAACGATAACAACTGCAGTTTATGAGTTTTGATAACGTAAAACTACTTCACAAACAAACCTAGAACAAATGAAATTCCAAGGTTGATAAGAGACATCCAGACATTGATAAGAGTTTGGTCATGACAGTTTTACATCAGGAAGTTTAAACATCTATTGAACCGATAGGATTAGTTCATTTTTCATTAGACTATAGCAAATTTTAAAAATATAATGATATGTAGACTAAACTTGAAATATGCATTTGCCTGAATTATCATTTCTTTACACCAATTCTAAAAATAACTTTTTAAACACAGATTTAATCACCTTATTATTATTATTATTAAAAAAAGATTTCCCCAAATCTCACGAGAAATTAATTCAAGTATTACAGTTGATATAATTTTAATTGCATCTTTTATTTTTCAAAGGATTTTAATGAAAATTTTGCAATTAATTACTTCAATTTACTACTGACGAATTAATTATTTCTAATGCTGAAATTTGAAAGAATAACTTAAAACGTTTTTCACTAGGACAATAGACTATGGGTAGAAGAAAATAGTCGTGGTGATGAAATAGAACAGTCTAAAAGGCATCAAATTTTTATCAATTAGAACTCAAATAAAGACTATTCAACATTTGAAGTCTTCACAATGACAAGAAAAGTGAGGTTTTGGTTTTTATAAGACATATGACCATGTATCTTTCCTACGTCCACAATTACAAGAAAAGTGAGGTTTTGCTTTTTATAAGACATATGACCATGTATCTTTCCTACGTCCACAATTACAAGAAAAGTGAGGTTTTGCTTTTTATAAGACATATGACCATGTATGTTTCCTACGTCCACAATTACAAGAAAAGTGAGGTTTTGCTTTTTATAAGACATATGACCATGTATCTTTCCTACGTCCACAATTACAAGAAAAGTGAGGTTTTGCTTTTTATAAGACATATAACCATGTATCTTTCCTACGTCCACAATTACAAGAAAAGTGAGGTTTTCCTTTTTATAAGACATATAACCATGTATCTTTCCTACATCCACAATTACAAGAAAAGTGAGGTTTTGCTTTTTATAAGACATATAACCATGTATCTTTCCTACGTCCAGAATTACAAGAAAAGTGAGGTTTTGCTTTTTATAAGACATATGACCATGTATCTTTCCTACGTCCACAATTACAAGAAAAGTGAGGTTTTGCTTTTTATAAGACATATGACCATGTATCTTTCCTACGTCCACAATTACAAGAAAAGTGAGGTTTTTCTTTTTATAAGACATATGACCATGTATCTTTCCTACGTCCACAATTACAAGAAAAGTGAGGTTTTGCTTTTTATAAGACATATGACCATGTACCTTTCCTACGTCCACAATTACAAGAAAAGTGTGGTTTTGGTTTTTATAAGACATATAACCATGTATCTTTCCTACGTCCACAATTACAAGAAAAGTGAGGTTTTGCTTTTTATAAGACATATAACCATGTATCTTTCCTACGTCCACAATTACAAGAAAAGTGAGGTTTTGGTTTTTATAAGACATATAACCATGTATCTTTCCTACGTCCACAATTACAAGAAAAGTGAGGTTTTGCTTTTTATAAGACATATAACCATGTATCTTTCCTACGTCCACAATTACAAGAAAAGTGAGGTTTTGCTTTTTATAAGACATATAACCATGTATCTTTCCTACGTCCACAATTACAAGAAAAGTGAGGTTTTGCTTTTTATAAGACATATAACCATGTATCTTTCCTACGTCCAGAATTACAAGAAAAGTGAGGTTTTGCTTTTTATAAGACATATGACCATGTATCTTTCCTACGTCCACAATTACAAGAAAAGTGAGGTTTTGGTTTTTATAAGACATATGACCATGTATCTTTCCTACGTCCACAATTACAAGAAAAGTGAGGTTTTGCTTTTTATAAGACATATGACCATGTATCTTTCCTACGTCCACAATTACAAGAAAAGTGAGGTTTTGCTTTTTATAAGACATATGACCATGTATCTTTCCTACGTCCACAATTACAAGAAAAGTGAGGTTTTGCTTTTTATAAGACATATGACCATGTATCTTTCCTACGTCCACAATTACAAGAAAAGTGAGGTTTTGCTTTTTATAAGACATATAACCATGTATCTTTCCTACGTCCACAATTACAAGAAAAGTGAGGTTTTGCTTTTTATAAGACATATAACCATGTATCTTTCCTACGTCCACAATTACAAGAAAGTGAGGTTTTGCTTTTTATAAGACATATAACCATGTATCTTTCCTACGTCCAGAATTACAAGAAAAGTGAGGTTTTGCTTTTTATAAGACATATGACCATGTATCTTTCCTACGTCCACAATTACAAGAAAAGTGAGGTTTTGCTTTTTATAAGACATATGACCATGTATCTTTCCTACGTCCACAATTACAAGAAAAGTGAGGTTTTTCTTTTTATAAGACATATGACCATGTATCTTTCCTACGTCCACAATTACAAGAAAAGTGAGGTTTTGCTTTTTATAAGACATATGACCATGTATCTTTCCTACGTCCACAATTACAAGAAAAGTGAGGTTTTGGTTTTTATAAGACATATAACCATGTATCTTTCCTACGTCCACAATTACAAGAAAAGTGAGGTTTTGCTTTTTATAAGACATATAACCATGTATCTTTCCTACGTCCACAATTACAAGAAAAGTGAGGTTTTGGTTTTTATAAGACATATAACCATGTATCTTTCCTACGTCCACAATTACAAGAAAAGTGAGGTTTTGCTTTTTATAAGACATATAACCATGTATCTTTCCTACGTCCACAATTACAAGAAAAGTGAGGTTTTGCTTTTTATAAGACATATAACCATGTATCTTTCCTACGTCCACAATTACAAGAAAAGTAAGGTTTTGCTTTTTATAAGACATATGACCATGTATGTTTCCTACGTCCACAATTACAAGAAAAGTGAGGTTTTGCTTTTTATAAGACATATGACCATGTATGTTTCCTACGTCCACAATTACAAGAAAAGTGAGGTTTTGCTTTTTATAAGACATATGACCATGTATCTTTCCTACGTCCACAATTACAAGAAAAGTGAGGTTTTGCTTTTTATAAGACATATGGCCATGTATCTTTCCTAGGTCGCAATGATGCCTGAAAATAAAACTAAGTATTTTGCACAGTAAGAACAGTATCTCTGAAAAATGTTGGCATTTGGTAGTATATTTATAAAATTTTGTGACAGACTCATCTACGTATATAGATGCATAAGCAGATTCATGATACCTCAAAACGTGTAAACCTGTTGGTATTTTGAAGTCATTTTTCCACGTCCTTTGTACTTTACTTACAATAACAGAAAACTTATAAATTTGCTTAAATATTAATTTATTTTCCAATAAAATCGAACTTAAACTTAATGATTAAAAAAGAAAAAAATTGAGTGATATCACTCAATTATTATAGTTAGTCAAACTCTTTCAGTTTTAATTACAGAGAAGTATCTTTGAATTGTTAGATAACTTTATCTTAATTTATAATTTTTATTGCAATAAATTAAATAACATTTTAACTTGTATAAGTTACTGTTACAGATTAGCTAAACAGAGTATTTATTTGCATTGTATAATTAAAAAGTAATTATAATGAACAATTATATTGTAGTTGTTTAAGATATTCTATTACGTTGTCCATTTAATTTTCTAAATTTCGTTTAGTTCCATTTAGGAGAGGTGAGGCCCCATGGTGGAAAAACTTATTTCTCTACATGCTTTCAGTAAAAAAAAAACTCTAATGGTTTAAAGATTTTGGTATAAATCGGTAGGGAAAAAAAACGGTTGTTCGTTTATATCCGCAGAGCATAAACTTTTTTCTCGTTGATTCACATTCTTGAAAGGAAAAACACCTCTACACCCGTTTTTTAATGCGTTTAGAAAACGATATTTAAACATGAAAACAAATTACAAAAAACTAAAAAGAGAACTTTCGTTTTAGAAATGTTCACTTACATTCCTCGTAACGTTACATTTCTAAAAACCGAACAGTTGTAGACTTGTGGTGTAATTTCCCTAGTTCTTGTTTCTAATAACAATTTTAGGCGTTATTTTTGTCTAAAATAGAAACATGCAGATAGAAAGACAATGCACATATTTTTTTAACAATTTTTATCCAAAAAAAAGTTAGCAAATATTTTATATAATTAAAAAAATAAGAGTAAAATGACTTAGACATCATGTGATAGTTCTTCAAATTTCAATGAAAATCTATATAATACTAGTTTGATGCTATATTTCTAAAACTTAGATCATTCTTTTGATTTAATTGTCATTAATTTTTAATAACCATATTTCAATTGTTGTTACAAAAGCTTTAAATAATATTTTTTTTGTCGTTATTCATGAAAACTATGATGAAATGTAAAAACATGCTGTGACCCATGGGGGGTTTGCCACCCGAAGTTGTGAAATGCTTTACATTCATGATTCAGTTGCTATCCAGCTTCGACCATAGAGTTATGAGTTCAAATCCATAATCCCTAATTACTTATTTTGCACTTTTTGAATGACTGACTTCAGTTAGTTTATGGTCAAAAATTTTTTATATTACCGATTATTCACCATTTCAGCTTCTAACAATGCACTGTTAAAGAGTATAGAACGGTGTAATATTTTTTATTATTATTGAAGAAGCCAAAGCTATAAAACTGGTCGAGATAAGAATTGGCCAGAAAGAAATCATAAGTTATGATACTGAGGTGTAGTTAATTTGCAAATTAACTTTGCAAATAAAGTTATTATATTTAATAACATGGTTAAAATTCTCCCAAGGAGTTATTGATATCCTGATGATGAATGTGGATTATTTGAAACATGTTGATGATGTTTAAATGAGAGTGTTATATAGGGAAACTAGCAAACGTACCCGTCTTTGACGGAATCAAAAATTCTATTATACTTGGTATTCCAAAATATCAATTATAGTATTATACTAATACTACAATTAGAAGTTATAGAATAGTAGAAAATACCATTATTAGTACAGTGATAAAAAAAAGCCTCTGTATACAAAGATTAGATTTTAAGTTAGACATACACAAATCTACAATCAATGTTTCAGCTTTATATGTCTTATGGTAGCAATATTTTGTGGACAAACCGACAGACAGAAATTATTCTAAGGGTACATGTGGCTACTCTGAAGTATAAAACGTAAAGAAAACTTGAAATGAGTTAGTTCTAATTAACGTGCTCCCAGTCAAAAGCTAGCATGCAAGCCACTGGGCTACTCTGGTTCCATACCTTACTTTATTACCAGTGTTTATATTACGCAAATAATAAATTAAAAAAAAATATTTTTGTTGTGTTTATTTATAATACATTTGCACTACTGTCATCGGCGAGCAAGCAAGCTACTGGCAACCCTGGCTAGATCCCTTTACTTTATTACCACCTTTTATATTATCCACATTTTAAATTCAAAAAAATATTTGTTTGTTACATTCATTTATAATACATTTGCACTACTGTCATCGGCGATCACGCAAGCCACTGGGCTACTCTGGTCCCATACCTTACATTATTACCAGTGTATTTATTAAGCAAATATTAAATTAAAAAAAAGTTGACAGTTATATATAATACATAGCAAACGTACCCGTCTTTGACGGAATCAGAAGTTCCTGTTTTGGTTTATTGCCGTGTGCCTATTGCCTTTCGGCTATACCACGGAGGAATCAGAAGTTCCGTCATTTTTGGTATTTCAAAATGTCATTAGAAATTATAGAATAGTAGAAAATACCATTATTACTACAGTGTTAAACAAATGCCTCCAGCTTATACACTACATTAGCTGTCTGTCCTTCAGGTTCATGGTAGAAGAAAGAGTTGAAACCTCTGACCGTTGAGCATGTAAACTACATTTGACCATGTGAGAAAAACTTGGTTTTGCTACCTTGTATTCCTGCGTTAGATGAAGTCTCCCTTTGCGACTTAGTTAACGTCATTGCGAAATAGACTCTGACCGGACTTTGCAATCATTTCAACGTAAACAGACAGTGGCTCGGAATCAATGGTATGTGAAGTATACACACAGACTCCCCAATACCACATCCAGTCATTATGTCCGCCTCTATGGCATATCTGTGTAGAGCACGAACTCAGAGTCGTGTCCCGTTGCACAGTTTTGGGGCACTCATGTTTCGTAACATGAAATTTGTTACTGCTACTAAATTGTAGCATGATTGGTGCTCTACTTTAAGTTTTTACTCATGAGCAGGCAGTCCAGGAGAAATAATTTCAGAGTCAAGAAATTCAATTAGATAAAGAACTGCTTCTTCATCACTATCCAATCTCTTTACTGACTTGTAAGTTCTTTCCTCGGTATGATATAGCGTAAGAACTTGTTTGTTGATTTCTCCTGCCTGTTCATATTAAGGGCTCAGAATTGCTCGTTTACAAAACATTTATTCTCAATAGATAGTACATCCTTAACTCTGTGAAACACCATTTCAATGATGTCAAATACGCAATATATTCATATGCTCAATTGAAATTAAAATCAACTAACAATACCTACTTGCCACACCTGTGTATTTTCAAAACAAACTTGTCTGTGAAGTTAGGAAAATACAGCTAAAAGCCCCATAACTTCGCTTCTGTACTGAATTAATAATCTATTTAGAGCCCATATTTTAAGTTAGGCACACACAAATCCAGTGTCAATGTTTCAGCTCGCTATGTCTTATGGTGGCTGAGTTTACTTGTGACAAACTTTTTGCGTTAAACGTCCATAACTTCACTTCTACGTTGAATTTCCAATCAATTCATAGCCTATATTTTAAGTTAGACCTACACAAATCTACTGTAAAAGTTTCAGCTTTATATGTCTTATGGTAGCTGAGTTTACCTGTGACAAAGTTTTGCGGACAAACCGACAGAAATTTTTCTAAGGGTGGATTCGGTTTCTCCAATGTATGAAACGTAAAGAAAACTTGAAATGAGTCAGTTCTAAGCAATGTACAGACAAAATCATTATTTTATTTATAAAGATTGAGAAGCTGGTTAAGCTGCAGTCATCAGCTAAGATCACAACGAGACATAGAGTACAGAATTTGATTGAGGTGTAAATAAGTTATTTCAACTTCATTGCACCTCAAGAAATTGAAAAGATATACAGTGGTACCTCGTGATAAGAGTACCCCAACATACGAGTTATTTGAGATAAGAGCTGTCAAATGAACGAAATTTTGTTTTGAAATCCGAGTGAAATTTGAGATACGAGGAACAGTCAATTGTAGTATCAGGTCATTTATAAATATGTATATTTCTTTTTTCTACGATGCCGTCTACGGCTCACTCAGTTCTCAGTTTACCTTTGAAAATTGGAAGATCTTGAGAATATTGGAGAGAATTTCACAGTTCGTGGCAAAGAAAAACTCCGAAAAAGTTGCAACTGGTCCGTGCATCGGATCTATTTAATGAAACTTGCCTAACTCATTTCCTTAGCATTCTGAAAGAGAGGAAGAAACAAACCTCCTTGGACAGTTTTTTTTTTAATCCTGCAAAAAAGGCAAAGACCGTGAAGAGAAAAGCAGTAACTAAAATTAAGCATACAATAGCATTTAATTTATGTCTAAGTTAAATTTAAATAACCAAAATACTAAATTAGACTCCATTGATTGAGTTATATTGGGTTTTGTAGGACTACATATTTTCCTTTCTGGATTTTACAGAAGTTAGTTTACATGCCTATCTTCTCAGAAATAGGAAGCCGATAGAAATTGCTGGCTATTCTTTCAGATTTTGATTAAGGAACAGTGATAAAGAGTTCACGGTGTTTACCATTCAACAGTTATCTCACAACACGGAACTGTTAATCTAATCTACGCTAACTCTCCTGGGAATCAGTACGTGTATGTGGTAATGTTACATTAACAATGTGCAGGGGACAAGGACATAGGAGATAAAGGGTTCAGGCTTTAAACTAGTGTTGGATTGTAATGCACCAGTCGTATTTTATGTAATTGAAATAGAATTATTTAGAAAGCGCTGAAACTTTTCAGAAACATTATTTTAAAAGCAGTTTACTAATAATATTTAAAAACATATATGCAGGTAGACAAAGTGAATACAAAATTAGAGAAACATTTCTTTTGAAATGAAAGAATTTCATTAAAGCCAGTATAATTGGTTTTATAAATCTATAAAAATAAGGTATCTGTAGGAACTTTAGGTGGAGCCAGGGTAGCTGAGTGGCTCACGTGAACATCTCCAGACTGGTAAACAAGGGGTTAGGAGATGCTCTTAACTCTGGCCTTTGATTTATTCAGGCCAGAGGTGGAAAAAATCTGAGCATATCATGACTCGTCCCCTAAAGAGCCTAAAAGATGTACTCGGGACCGACACCGCAGTAGGGATATTTATTGATCTCAGTAAAGATCCCTAATTTAAATACACATAAGTTAGGACAAATTGAGTACTCCAAATATAGATCATTGTTTAGTATGACAAAGGGACAATGTTTGGTCTATGAGATGTTCTTTCATGAGATGGCCACTGAAACATAACGTAAGCTACCCATGTATCATAGGTGCATAGGGCCTACATGGAATCCAATTTGAAGGGGAGATGTGTCAGTGCTTTGTACATTTCCCCGTTAAAGTTTTAGTATAAAAAAAATCCCTAAGTATGAGTTCATAAATAACTTAAAAAATGGTTTACTTAGTTGTCACTTTTTCTATCACTTTATCAGACCCTTCTCGTTGTGTGCTCCCTAATAGTGATAAACTATGTCACCTTTACGAGCTTTACGTAGAGGTTTCATACGTAATTTTTTTTTTCAAAATTTCTTAATGTACAAGCGCTGAAAAAATTAAAAATTAATATAAAATATTCAGATCATTTCAAATTATTTTATAAACTGATGTCAGCTGAAACATAGTTAGTTATTTGATGTCCTACAAATTATATTCGTCTAAAAAATTTATTGTGGGAAACATTTTGTTTCTGTGTCGGCGTGTAATAACTGGAAATTTTGAAAGGAAGAAATCTTGATATTATCTCCTTTATGTAAGTGGAGTCTAAAGGGTTATAACCTATGCCAAGCGTTTCGGCATAACTCCAATCCTTAGCATAAAATTCTGAAGAGAGACTGCTATCTTGTATTCATGATGAACAAGTGGTCTTTGGGCTATTTAGAAACATAAATAAAATGAACAATTTGCTTCGATTCTAACGTATTGCAATCAGTTATTATGAGGTCTTTACTCATTGTAGGGTAAAAAGCTAATGAAATGGTCTCCACATATAAAAATTTAATCGTATAAACAACGCGTTTCGAACACGTAATGTTCTTCACTCACCCTTAGTTAATATCAGAAGAAGAACACTACGTGTTTGAAACGCGTTGTTTATACGATTAAATTTTTATATGTGGAGACCATTTCATTAGCTTTTTACCCTACAATAATCAGCTTTGACTGAAAGTGAACCGTTGCCAGCCAAATAACCTCCTTTAGTATTTAAGAATAGTAAAAAAAAAAACTTTAAAAGGGAAGGTGGTTAGAAGTACAATGTGAAAGAGAAGAAGAAACGCATACGAAGAAGTACATAAATGCTATTAATTCCACACAGGTTATTTTACATGAAATTATAAAATAGTAAACCTCTATAGTCCTTACTTGAACGTTTTTATTATTAAGATTTCATCACGATACACTAAGTCTCAAAAGGACTGGTAGATATATATATTTGTAAATAGTGTTGTTTATATTTTAAATTCAGTAATGAGTTTAGAACTTATTAATGTTAATAAATTAAAAATGATTTGATAACAATACTATTTGAAATGAATATATTAAATTATTGTAGTTTGTGGCAGTCCTGTTTCTTAGTTGTTGTTATTATGTATACTTGCCAAATCAAAAAGGTAAGCTATTTTAACTTAGAGGGCTGATATATATTTGTGTTTTTTATTAAGAAAAGTAAAGAAGGTAAACTTTTGAGGTCATCTCAAGAAGGCTAGTGAAATTCTTTTAGTTGGGACTGAGAAGTTTGACCAATGAAAGGAGGTGACTGTGACTTTAACGGACTGCAGACTTTCAATGAATAGAAATGAATATAACGTTGATAGAATGAAATCAATAAGGTTGGATAGGACGTAGGCCTGAGGGAGAGTGTGATTTGTGACTGGGCGACTGTTAGGAGTATGTAGCCTGGAGCGTTGAACAAGCTATACCACCCGGTACTTATTTCATATGCCACACTAGTTTTTATGATGCCTTTAAGAGACTTCTGACAATCATTGTTCGTCTCTTAGAAATATCAATAATTCTGGTTACAATTTGCTTTGCAATATTTGGGATTAATTCGTTATTAATCGAAATTATTGACGATTGATGGAGCTAGTAAATAATTCTGGGACTACGATTATTTTTTTTTTATTTTTAAACCAATATCCTAGGGGGTGATATCGTCAGACGTTTACCGGCTTTCTACACATTTGGGAGTCCTAAATTTTGCCTAACTCAAGTGGATTTCGAGTAGGGATCCTGACTTCGTACAGGCTCAAGACCGACGGCTTAACGTCCTTATATTAGTTTTAGTCTTTTAGTATTGAGTGTTTCTTAGTTATAAGTTAGTTTAGTTTCCACCTCGAGGGAATATTTTAGTACCTTGAGGCGTAGCGATAAGTTGAGTTAGTCTTGATTGTGTATTTATATGTCTTCGTTATATGTGTTCTCTAGTTAAAGTGCAACTGGTAAGGGAATTTTGAGTACCTTATCAGTAATTATCTCCGCATGTTACCTGGGCTTTAGTTTGTCTATTACTCTTGGCCTGGGTACCGTTTTGCGGAGTAACTGTCAGAATTCGTGCTTAGCATTGCGTTGCTTGAGGTGCCCTTGGGCACTTCCATGTTCAATGGAGGTGGCTAAAGGGTAACTTGTCAACAAGGCGGCCTGGCTTGACTAAGCGGTTATGGCACAAAATGCCGAGGAACGCGAAGATCAAAACGGGCTTAACGTCCTCACCGAGGGACGACGTACTGAGATTTATTCACCTACCGCGTGAATAAATCGAGGGCCAGGTGGGGATCGGACCCTGGACTACCAGTCTAGAGGCGAATAGATTAAATACTGAGCTAACCTGGCCCTCTAGAACTCACGACAGTGAGGAAAGTATATTACGTCTTCACCACAAGGATTTTATTTTCCTTGTGGAAACTAAACGAAACGCGTTTCGAACACTTGGTGTTCATCATCAGCAACATCTACAGTATAAACACTAAATGTATAAATATTTGTATACACTTCCTGTTTATATTGTTGATGTGCCTGATGATGAACACTAAGTGTCGAAACGTGTCGTAAAATAAAATCCTTATGGTGAAGACTTAATATATTTTCCTCACTATACCACAAAAAACTGCATAGCTCGTCATTCTAGAACTGTTTAAAACAATATGCGTAGAAAATGTTTTTGTAGTTTTGTTGAAAAAACTTATTTGTTTTCGTTGTCTACTGTCTTATGCTTTGATCTAAATTTATGATTCTTTCCTAAGCTCACAGTCGATACATTACTCATCTTTAGTATTGAAGGTAATTGTAATATTTAACTAAACTGTATACAACGTAAAATTAATGTAACATCAGTTTAAAGACTATAAGAACTGAACCTGTTATTCTTATATTGGAATTAAGAATTTAGCACGAATGAATATGTCATAGAATGTAACCATTGTTATAGAGTGTATCACTTTGTTCTCTAAATTATATATTCTGGCTTAAATATGATAATTATCTTTAAAATTAAGTAGGCATGGGACCAATATTTTTACAAGATTTGATACCTCTATTTAAAGAAATTCAATTAAGTTGTTTATTATATTAAGCTTATAATGAAGATGTTTATATTACTTATATCAACCTATCAACTATAATATGAATTGTAGTTATATTGTCTGGAAAGATGCAATTTTCTTATTGTAACACTCCTGACAAGGACCATTACTTAAAAAAACATCTTTGCCCAGCTTTCAAATTCATACTTTATATTATATGACCTGTGAAAGATACGCACTATATGACTTAGAATTACATATTTTCATACAGAAATAAAAGATATTTACGTATTGACAATTAATTTTATATATCAGTTTTTTATTAAAAAATCTTAAATTAATTTCAGTTGTACAGATTTTTAAAAATACTTTTTTCCTTGATATATCTTTATTAATGATTCTAAGCAGTGTTTAACTGCAAATCAGTTTTTTTTTCTATATAAAACTCATATCTTCTCTATTCCCATACATTTTAAGTTAAATTCCAGCTTATATCGTCTAACACTATTCACTTTAAGTTAAAAACTCTTTATATACTGTAGCAACATTCTGAGGTGAAAATTTGTATTCTTTACCTTATTATCATCCAATTCGGGTCAAAATCTGTTTTATATTATCTAAAACTTTCATTACTTGTCCAATGTGTTATAGAGTAGTATTTACTCATATTGGGGAATTTAAAAAATTATGACTCCATGTCCTCTTTTAGATGTAAACCTGAAGAAGAACACTGTTCGAAACGCGTTGATAGTTTTGATATTAAACTATTTTTTTCTGTGGCGACGTAATTTTTGAAATTTGTCAGTATATCTAACATTTTTTGTAAGTCCTAGTCAATTCATATCCTACAGGATAACTAATTTTAAGCCAGAACTCTTCTTGCGTCTTTTAACCTCACCCACTTTAAGTCACAACCCGACTTAAGTCTTTTAGTCTCATATCTTTACGTCAAAACCCATCTTATATATATCTTCTAGTATAAAAAGATTTCACATTTTTACTTTTTCTTACTGTACTCCTTTGTTTCCCCAGACATCTCTTTCAGGACATTAGTCCTTTTTCTGCGCTTTCACCCTTTTAAAATACCACTCTTCCCTCCCACTCTTCTCAACTCCTCACCAGATGTTTTCTGCATCTAGTGTTCAGTTGGGTTTTTGGCTCTGACGAAGACCGCTTGTTACGGTTGAAAGATCTTAGTCTTGTTTTCCCATTTCTTATTGTGGTTTGATCATATCTTCTAGTCTAACCGACATTAAGTCACCTGTCTTATCTGCTCGTCAAAACCCTTTGGCTTAACCCGGATTAAGCCGAAACCCATCTTATATCATTTAGCATTACTTAGTTTGTTTCCAAACCTGTTTATATTTTTTGACACTATTTTCTCAAAGTCAAAACTAGTCTTATGTTCTTTTCCCCTCACATTAAGTCAATCTCAATCCTAGTTTTATGGTCTAGCACCGTTACGCTATAACTAGTTTAAATCCTCTAATACTTCTCATTTAAAGTCAAACTCCGGCTTGTATTCTGTACCCTTTACCCGCTTTTAGTCAAAACTTGTCTTATCTGCTCTAGTCTCTTCTACTTTTAGTTAAACCCTTTTATATCCTCTATCACTATTCGCATTAATCCAAACCCAATCTTGTGACTAGAAGCCTTATCCACTTTTTCTTATCAAAACCCGACTCTGATATTATACTATTTAAGCAAAAATCATTTTTATATCTTTTAACCTCACTCATATGATGTCATAACTTAACTCTCGAAAACATTTTCAATCTAAACAATTTTGACTCTGTAGTCCTTACTACTTTCAGTAGTACACATCAGATCTCCTTCTTGTACTACCGCTATTAAACGTTGAACAACGTCGAACGTAGTTTTGTCTTCCATAATAAGTATAAATAAACAAAAAAAAAAAGCAAGAAGAGGATTTTTTCTTGATTGTAATTTTTCGTGCTTGGTTTAAAACTAAATGAATTATTGATATGCATAGAGATTCTTAATTCATTTTCTTTCAGTTGTTTTAACCAGCTATCAATTTTTTAGTGACTCCATGAATGGACAACAAGTTTGATCATTACGTATTAATTTCCAATCTTTTAAAGTGACTTCTTTCTTGGATGTAGCTACAGCATCATTGTTGCTCAAAGCTTGACAACTATTGAAAGATAGATAATGATTCACAGACTAAATCATGGAGATAAATGAAATCATTAAAGCTTGAAATGGTTTTATTTTGATAACAACCTTAAGCCTAGGTTTGAGATAATTAATCTGTTAAGGTGTTGGGTGACTATGAGGCTTAGCAATACTGTATCAGTTCACATTACAGCATTTAGATTATGCATGATTTATGCTGCAGTCCGTACTTTAGCCTATTGAATTGAGTGTCTTGTTCATTAATATCTAAACGTTCAATTCAAATACAATTATTCTCTTTTGTAACTTCATTTCAATATACTAACATAATACTCATTCGTTTCAATTCACTTTATTTTGACCTTAATAATGTTTAATAAAAGGTTGAAACGTTGAAAAGTTGAAAAGGATGTTACTAAATGATTTTTAATCATTATTGCATTAGCTGTTTTGTGAAATCCCTTTGCCTGCTTGTTAAACATTATAGCTTCTGATTTGACGGATACCTGTGTTACTTTGAATGTTTTCATTTATTGAACATTGAAAACTGTCCAAAGGACAAATAGTATTAACACTCTCAAATGGACTTAGTTAATAAAATACTGGGTCTCACCAGAGGGAATTGTATAAACAATTGTCTTTATGATAAAAAACAGTTGTACCATTTATTCTAAATTTTTCTATTCTTTATATCTATGTACACTTTTATTTGGAATTATTTTTTATTGGGTTCTTTTTATTATGATCCAATACAATCATAACAATAGGTACATTTAGTATGCAAACAAAATAGGGAAGTCGATAAGATTATTATGTTCTTAAAGCAGGAAATATTTTCATGCATTTAGGATATCTCAATAGATTTTGCTGTGTCGTAAATCATCACAGTTTGCAAATATGATTCTTATAAGAGGTAATTTTTTTTATTCAAAATTTAAATATTCTTTAATTTTATTTATATATGTATTACCACATATCAAATAAAATACCAATACAATGAGGATGTCTGCTAACACAACTGCTCTGATAATAACCATTTTAATACTTTTTCTGTAAAAAAATAAATCCGAGCTTGAAAAAAAAATACCTGATTACTTCTTACTTTAACTAAGTAGTTTTGTTCTTCTATCCACACTTATTAATGGCCTGAGGTGTTTTGATTAACATGTCTGCTGTGGGAAGATTCTTGAGCTGTCAGGGCTACGTGACCTCTGGGCTGTCCTGTATACCCTTGGGTGTCCTCTCGAGGCCTTGAATTGATCGAACAGTTTTAACATTTCAGCACTTCTTTTCAATTCCATATTTATATATGCCTTGACTTTTTTGTTTAAGGGAAGTCTTTCATTTTCAATGTGATAGTAACCATATCCTCTGGAAAAGAACAACTGTAGAATCATTACAAATTAAATATATCTTTAAGATTTCTGTTTGTCATTAAATTTATAAGTTATTGTTAAAAATAACTTCTGGACTGGTAGATCTGAAGTTCAATATCCACTTTGGCTTTCCATTAAAACATGCGAAAAGGCAAAAATAACTGGGGACGTCGTCCCTATAAATAAGGAGAGTACGTTATCCTTGGGTCCTGAACCTGTACGATTTCAGGTACTCGTTCAACATCCCTACTCGAAATACTTGAGTTAAGTCAAAAATTGAAGGCATCCAATGTAAAATGTTCATAGTATGGTATCACAAAGGCCTATCTACGAGTATGTTCAGCATATGTGCATATTAAAATGTCAATGTTCGCTCCCTCAGAGGACTGCTACTGCAACCTACTCTACTGTTAAAAAATGGTAATGCGAAGGATATTTTCTGTAGGTGTTAAATTGTATCCGTATATATCTGTATATATATATACCATGATAAACGAAAAACGGTACGGCAGGACAAATAACAATTAAAATCAGCAGTGACACATAAACAGAAACACAACAAAGACTCACTTTTCAATATTTCGACCGTAATGGCGGTCGAAATATTGAAAAGTGAGTCTTTGTTGTGTTTCTGTTTATGTGTCACTGCTTATTTTAATTGTTATATATATATTATATATATATATATATATATATATTATATATATATATTATATATATATCAGATAGCTTGCGCAATCAATACGTTTTCTTTTCTTATACTTATTATTATTATTCTTTTCTTTATTTTCTAACTAATTATACCTTCCCTATTAATTCTTACTCTCTTTCAACTCTTTATTTAATATATCTTTTCTAGTTTACTATTAATCTTAATTATTATTATTATTAACATTATTATTATTATTATTATTATTATTATTAATTTTCTTAATCTATTTATTCTCTATTAGTCCAGTTATACCGTTGACCTTTCAACTCTTTTATTCTAACCGCTTGTTTCTTGTTCATTATTGACCTTTGACCTTCTCTTTATATTAACCTGTACTATCCTTGTAATTTATTTATAGCAATGACTAAGCATGAGTCATCGATTTTAATTTAACATGTCACTTGGCCAACTCCTTTTCTAGTTGAACCCTGTTAGCAGGAGGTTAGTTCGTAGGATCGAATCTCCCAGTCTTAAGATCGTGAATACCGAGACTGCGGTTAATTTTAATGATACTTGTTTAAAAGAGGATCTGCTGCCTATTTATACCAATATATATATATATATATATATATATATATATATATATATAACGGTTCAAAATTGAAGATAGGTAGCACAGAAAGTAGAAGAAACACACTTACAGACTCAAATTTTCGGGTAATCCGTCTTCAGGAGAAAAGAGAAAGGGAGACCAAGCACATTGTAGACACAACGGCTAGTAACCGTTACTAGCCGTTGTGTCTACAATGTGCTTGGTCTCCCTTTCTCTTTTCTCCTGAAGACGGATTACCCAAAAATTTGAGTCTGTAAGTGTGTTCTTCTACTTTCTGTGCTACCTATCTTCAATTTTGAACTGTTATTGTGTCCAGTTTGTATCATCTTTCCGTTTATCAAGTGTATATATATATATATATATATATATATATATATATATATTTTATCTGTATATATAGTATCCGTAGTTTTATGTTCACGGATGTCAAAACAAATAAAGTGGTAACAATCTTTGAAGCTAACTATATAAATTTGTTTAATTTAACAAACAAAGTCGTTAAATTGCGGTTAGTCATTATTTAGCTTTACTTCCATTCTAACTTTTAGTTTTTATCGTATATTACATTTCATTTTATTTCCATCGCTAGCTTTTTTTTACAAAATGATGTTGGAAAGTATTTCATCAGTGGCGAACATATAATGAAGTAATGAAACAGGAGAATGATTGAAACCACAATAAGAAAATGGGAAAGAAAGACTAAGATCTAGTTTTCAGTTTTCAGTTGGGTTTTTGACTCTGACGAAGACCGCTTGTTACGGTTGAAAGATCTTAGTCTTGCTTTCCCATTTTCTTATTGTGGTTTGATCTTTGATTGTTATTTCACGTGTTTATGTGAAATCTTTTTATCGAAGGTAATAAATTGTTTACTATAGTTTACCTATTATTTAACTGTTACTACTATTAATTAATTAAATAGTTGAATATGTGACCTCTAGTACTGGAGGATATTGATCCTTGACAGCTGTGAAATCAGAGGTGTGACCGAAAAAAATTTCATAACAAATCAACAAGTTCGGAACAAGTTATTTATAATTTTTTGTTTCTTGAAAATTATCCGTACATATTATTTTGGGTTATTTCTTAGAATACTTTGAATAATTTCAATTAGCTTTCTGTATTTGTTTCGAAACAATTGTGAAAATAATTACCATTATTTAATCTATAGTAATAATTACTATTTTTAATCTATATACGATGCATTAAGTAAAATTCATTTGTTAAATGATAGGGAAGGGCATGACATTGTTTCCTCACGATGGTTGTACTACCTGTAACATACCCATGAAAATAAAGTAGATGATCATTTAAGGAAAGTTGATCTTTACTTGTTTTATACGTAATTTATGGGTTTCAAAACTCGATTTTAATCTCATAGCTAATTACATATCCCTAATATGAACTCGGTTATGATTATTGTAATAAAGGTTATGTAAACAGCCAGTTTAGTTTACTACTTAACACGAACATTACACTGTGCCTACAGTATTGGTTTTAACGACATTTGTCTTGGACGAAGGTGCAGCATATGGTCGCTCCTTGGGAGAGGAGGTTGGTGGTGTTTTTCCCACGAGATGCTCTTGAAGATGTATATTGGCGCTGGATGCAGGTGGGACGCGAGGCCTGATATGAATACTCAACACACGGGGCTTTCCGCTTTATTTTTTCTTGCTAAATTCTCAACATGAAGTAGCTTGGACGGATGTTTTTAATAACAGCCGGTACTTTTAACTCCATTCATAATGCATACTATTTAATCAATTAATGCGCAATATATCATTTTATTTATTTTAATAGAATTCCAAATATTATCGTTTATCTTTTATTACCAACTTCTTTGAATATCTTCTTAATTTATTTTCAATGGAATAGTTGATCATGCCTAAGTAGGCGTTTGAAATATTCTCCGTAAGTTCGAAATATTCTCCATAAGTTTGAAATATTCCCCATCAGTTTGAAATATTCTCCAGAATTTTGAAATATTTTCCGTAAGTTTAAAAAATTCTCCACAAGTTTGAAACATTCTCCATAAGTTTTCAAGTAAATACCTGTTAGTGTTGTTTTATCTTCACATTCGCACTTCTGACAATATCAATCAAACTGTCCCTATTTGTGGCTTTATGTTACAAACACATTTGTAGCTTTACATCATCTGGTACCTTGGGTTCATCTTTTTTTCATTATTGTTTTATTATATTACAACTACCGTTAGAGGGGTAACAAGTGATACTGATAAAAGAGAGGAGAAACCACCCATTGGTAGTACTCCATATATGTACACAGATTGTTCAGATCACTTGCAACTATTCTTGACAGTTATCATTTCTAGAGGAGTAGATCTCTGGGCCAACATCTTTTCAGCCTTCTATTTGGGTTGAAAGGAATCTGGTGGGATGATAATTCCTTAATAAAAGGGTCTAGATTGCTGGATAAAGATTGATGGAATTTGTGGTATCGAGATTAGATATCTTGGTGTATAAAAGGGATTTTCAGATCATTATGAATGGTGTTGTTAGAAACATAAAAGGCAGCTTGTACAATTTTACGAAGGATTATGGATTTTGTTCTTTGTATTCTTTAGATGTTCGAACGCTTGGTTCATCCCCAGATTTCGAGTTCATAAGTCCAGATCGGCTTAAGTTGTTTATTCCTAACTTGCTTTGTTTACCCAGTATTGCCGACTTGTTTTTACTTTTTCTTCTCTTTTGCTCCTTTTATCACACTTGCCTTAAGCCATTTTCTTAACTCTCAACCAAATGTCTTCTTCAGATCATTCCATCTATTCAACTTGTGACTGTGAAGAGTACCGTTTCTTCTTCGAATGATCTTAGTACTATTTCAGTACTTGTTATTGTAGCTTTTTCTTTTCTTTTCCCATGTTTATTATGAAATAAATCAGTATATGTTTATATGTTTGTTTTGAACTATGAATATAGTGATCTAACTGGGATATATGTAACTAAAAATTACACTGCATGCAGAACAAAAACAATAATATGAAGACAAAGCAATCGAATCGGCTTCGATATGCATGACTGAATTCATCTCTTCCGCTTCGCCGTCTCTTCCGATATTCTCTTGATAACAAAATATCATTTGAGATAGAGATTTTGTATCTAGCTTTTTCTATTTTATATCTCGTCTAATTTTCAGCTAAATAGGTTCTTTTAAAAACTGGGAAATTATCTATAAAACGGCCAACAAATGTTTGAAAATAATATAAAAAGACATGCGGGTATCGTTTATTATCAACTATAGAGTATCAATTATAGAGTATCGTTTATTATCAACATTTTTCAGTTTATGTCAGTTTATAATTTACTTATTTATATACTAATATAATATTCAATAACAAATACTGTTATAAGAAATTGCACTCAACTAATAATTCTTTTTAGTCCAGTGTTGACTTCATCTAGTCCATTTAGCTAATC
Source organism: Hermatobates lingyangjiaoensis (assembly GCA_026182355.1). Taxonomy (NCBI): domain Eukaryota; kingdom Metazoa; phylum Arthropoda; class Insecta; order Hemiptera; family Hermatobatidae; genus Hermatobates; species Hermatobates lingyangjiaoensis. The sequence goes on from JAPFBL010000057.1 coordinate 982,891, forward strand.
CTTTAACTTGAACTATAGCAAAGCGTTAATTAATGGCTCGTTTTAAGTATAGAAATTTTTAATTTGTTTGTAAAATGATGTTCTGTTAGATGTAAAATACAAGAAAAATCAATAAACATAGAAGTTCAATGATTGGTTTCTTGAAAATTTTTGGTCTAAAAAAAATTACATTCCTGTTTACACGCCGACGTTTCCCCCAAAAATTGTTTGGCATTTTTCAAGGCTAGAAAGAGTTTATTAACGGCGTAAGCAGTGAAAACAAATACATCCACGGAACATCAACGAACAGAAAGCAAAAAACACAACAAACCAAACCATAAAACACCAAAATATAGTAAAAAGAAAACCAAAAAAGGGCTACAAAATAGCCAGTGTTATTGGTTTTTTTTAAAAAAAATAGTTTTTTTTAAATAGTCTACATTTATTTTTTTTAGTTTAATTTTTAAATTTATTTAGTCTAAAATAGTATTTTTAAATAGTCTAATTTCTTTAGACCAAAATCTTCAAGAAATCAATCTTTGAACTTTAAAAACTTTTGGTCAAAGAAGCTATATCAATAAAAATATAAACAAAGATTTAAAAAAAAAACATTCTGTATTTCTTTGAGCACTAAATGTTTATGTTATTTCGTATTAATAATAGATTTGTTTTAATGAAAAAACACAAATGAAATTGGTTTAGAATGAAATTGCTGTTTATAAAGAGAACAAATGTTTTAATAAGCTCTGCTAATAAGAAACATAAAAAAGGCAGGTATAAAATGGAGTTGAGGGTGTAGATTTATAGGGTGTCAGATGTTGTATTGAGTTATATATCACTTGACAAAGCAAGCAGCCCACGTCTAGTGGCCTCTGGTCTGGCGAACAAAAAGTATCTGCTCCTCCTGCGACTCTGCATTAATTAACTTCCTATTGTCCTTCCCTCAGGCGCCTAACAAATGACGGGTTTTTTGACTCTCTGATGTATTCTTATAGCTTCAACAGCAGACTATGTAATTCAAATGAATACATAATGCTTAAGTTTTAACAAAATGGACTATGTCAAAGAGTGTAATATTATATATATATATATATATATATATATAGCAGATTCAATAATATATCGACCGTTTGATAGAATAGGTGTGTTCTCTAATCGGGATTTGGTCAATTTTCTAGGATAAAAAATCAAACTCTCGTTGCCAACGTTTCGGTTTTATTTAAAACCTTTTTCATAGGCAGAAGTAAGAATTTTTTAACTAAGAAAATGAAATCTACATTATTTAAAGGAACAACAATGTTAACCGAACAAAACCTTCGACTAGATTAATGTCGAAGATTAAATTTAGAAAAGAAAAAAAGAAATTTAAAGAAAATGAAATATACTGAAAAACAATATGAAATGTTTGGAATGAAGGCAATGCGAATGGAAGTGGAATTTTATTACTTGATTAATTAATTAATTAATATGGTTTTTAAAAGCAAAGATGAAATTGAAAGTTACAAAGAAAAGATACATATACTGGAATACAGCCAAGTCAGAGCTGGTGTGTATAATTTTCCTATAATTTATGTTTCGTACAAAATATCTTGATCTTTCATGGATTTAATAACTGAATCAAGTAATATTTAACTTCATATCATTGTTGTATTTCATCCCAACAAAATAAATGAGCATTAAATTTTTAAACATCACTCTTTTGGTACATAGCTGACTCGTCAAGCATATGAAATTATAAAATCTTATTAATAAAACAAGAATGGAGCAAATTGAGTTGTAGTAAAAGTTCCAATACAGCTCTAATCAGTATAACCATTCCCTCAACTATTTAAATGATGTACGAGGTGAGTGAAACAAATGAAATGTAACTCTAGAAAACCTTACTTATTTATAGTATTTCTTTCAGAAATACTTTATGAATGAATACAGGGCTTATTCTGTCGTTTGCTCGTGCTTAATATTTTTAATTGCATTTGACTAGCAGTACTAAATTATTCAGCCACTTGGAAAATATTTCTCTCACCCTCCATCCTTTTCGCTTCTGTTTTCATCTTCTCTATATTTATCTATTCTTTCATTATTTGAACAGGAAAAAATTAATTCAGCCTTATAATATCGTTTAATTTTAACAAAAAATTATAAATAAATACAGATAATTAAAGAAAAATGAACAAAAAACAAACTAAAAAGAAAAATTAATTAGGAAGAAAAAGTCCTATTAAAAGTACTAATTAAATAATCAATAACGATTTCGGTTAAGCCAAGGAGCAGATATATCTTCCAGGAGGAAAGTAAGAGCTTCTTCTTAGGTTATCAAAGTGTTATTAGCGTTGGTATCATTTATCAACCTAAGAACCTGTACCCGAAAACAGCCATTGAAATTCAGGTCATTGCGCTTTCGAAAATATAGATATATACTTTTCACCAGTGCGCTTGGTTTCCCTCTCTTATCTCTCCTGAAGACGGTTAAACCAATAATTGTAATCTGTAAGTTTGAGTTTGTTAATTATTTTTGTTTTTTATATATATTTTGGACTTTATTTATCTGTTTCTTATCGTTTTTTTGTCGTAAAGTATATATATTTTTTATACAAGTTAAAATGAAGGTACATAGATAGAAACAAGAATAACTCACTTATGGGGGCGAAGAGGCCTGCAGGAAGACTGTTTTTCTTCCTGGGCGGTGACTGCTTTTCACATTTATCGGCAATTGTTGACAATTAACAATAAACCAGACTAAATATGGTAAGATTGTGACTATTGCGAGGAACAAATAAATAATACTTATAAAATAGAAATGTTATTTCTACATTAATAAACTGGTACCTTCGTATATCTATTAATAACTCTTATCGGTATTGAAATAAGGAAAAATAAAATATCTTAACAAGGAATAAAAAATGATCATACAAACCACTTTGTTAAAATTGATTCATATATAGAGGAATTTAGGGGATGATCGATATATGGAAGAAGAGTGTCACATAAAGAATGATGGACAAAGGGAGGATGATAAAGTGGGGGAGGGAGTTATAGAGCATTATAAACAGAATGAGTGATAGAAGAAGGATGGAGAGACGTTGAATGATAGATGGGTGAAAGGAGGGAGGCAGATAGATCCAGTGAAAGAGAACAGAAGACGGAGAGAGAGCTTTTTATTTTGAAACGAAATTCCAGTCATTCAGTCCAAAAGAATTTTTTTTTTCATATCTGGAACCAATTAAAAAAATAAAAATAAACGAATCCAATTGAACATGTTGAGAATTATTTCATTTGATTTCATTATTATTTCAACCGTAACAAGCGGTCTTTGTCAGAACTACTGAACCCTCTGAGGGCTTTTGACTCTGACGAAGACTGCTTGTTACTGTTGAATGATCTTAGTCTTTTTTCCAATTTCTTATTTTTAACATATATATATACATATGTAACATTTGGTTGCAGTTCTTCTATTAAACATACATTATTGAAAGTCACTTCAAACTTAGGTGATACCTGTTTCCTATGAAGCTTCTCAATTTATCTGAATAACTTCCTTATTTATGTATAGACATGTTAGGAAACACGTATCAGCTAAGTTTGGTGTCATTTTTAATAATAATAATATATATATATATATATATATATATTGTGTGTGTGTGTGTGTGTGTGTGTGTGTGTGTGTGTGTGTGCAGAAAAATCACAATTAAACACGTGATGCAATCAATGAAGTCCAAAACCACAAGGGAAAAGAAAAATAAAAGAAATAAATGCTCCCTCTATGTCATCAGAGAGCAAACTAAGTAAGAAAAAAAAGGTGAAGTAAAGTAAGGAAGCAATTTTTTTTCTGTTATTGTTTTTGCTATCTTATTACACAAAGTAAAAGTCCTCAGAGTATTTATTTCTATTGTTTTTCTTTCTCCTTGTAATTTTGGACTTCACGTCCAATATTCACGTCTCCTCTCCTTCGTTCCTTCTCCTTTTTCTTTTTTTTCTCTCCTAACAACGGCGAGATAGCCTAAATGATCAAAAATCGTTAGTGTTAGTGCTCTCTTTTTCTGTTTTTTGTGTTCTGTAGTTGTATCTTTTATTATATATATATATGTGTATATATATATACAAACCAATTAAAAAAAAGATAGCACACAGATAGACACAGGAATAACTCACTTCTATATTTCAACCATCGTCGTCATCAGGAGGCGAAGAGTCCCGCAGAAAGGCAGAGCGGCGACTCTGTCTATCAGTCGCCGCTTTGCCTTCCTGCGGCACTCTTCGCCTCCTGATGACGATGATGGTCGAAATATAGAAGTAAGTTATTCCTGTGTCTATCTGTGTGCTATATTTTTTAATTGGTTTTTAATTAAAAGTTAGTTGGACCGTTTCATATACTATATGAATGTGAATATATATATATATATATATATATATACAGTAACAAGCAGTGAGCAGATGTTAGTAGGTGGACAGGTAATGTTCAAATGATCTTGAGCAATGGGAAATCTCTTTTTCCTTTAAAAAAGAACTAAAAGTAAGACTCTGTGACGGCTACTCCCTCATTATTTTGTATAGATCGTTACTAGCAATGAATTTATTTTAAATCATTAATGTCATTAATAAATACTCAATATTTCCCAACAGTGCGTCTTAATTATGGCCGTATATTGATTCCATCTCTTTAAACAAGTCATAAATTGGTTGAAAATTTTTCTTCATTAATTTATTTTTCTTAAGAAAACCTCAAGATTTTCTAATGAAAAAAAATATGACTACAGTTTTAATATAAATCAATTTAAAGATTTAAGTAAAAATCAAGTGAATTGAAGTGGAATGAATAAGAATTAGGATTGGTAAAGTCGAATAGAACGGTGAGATAAAAATTGGAGCTTTTTGATTAATTCGGGTTTAAGGATATTAAAAAGCCTGTCGTGAGATATAAGTTTTCTTAATTTCAGTATTTGAATTGAAAATTATTAATTCTATTGAATAAAGTAATCTGGTTTTATTAATAAAATTGAAGGTTTTTACTCCATTATTTCATGTTTTGATCAATAAAAGAATTTGAACTTTTGTTTACGATTTACTTAAAATTAAGGAGTATTTTGAAAATGATTTGTGTCAGTCATGAAGTAAGTGTTTTAGAGGATATAAAAAAAAACACTATTCTGGAGTTTTAAAAAAGTTTCAGGGCTGTAAACAACTGTGAGATGGTTGAACTTATTACTTTTTGCAGCTGTGTCAACCTCAACGTCACGTTTTCATAAAGTTATGTGATTTACTGTTGTCTTAATTAAACACAACAACCTCATTATTGTAGGGAACTCAAGAGTGCTGCGGATTTGGCGGAGAGCAGTGCAACAATACTGCAGCTGCTAGACCCAGCAGCACACATTGACTAATCCTTCAAGAGCAGAATATTACACATTTCTTGTCTTTAAAAAACATTGCTTGTATAAAAAATAATTTTATATGATTTTGTGGCACTGAAAAGTACTATGGAATAAGTGTATTCATTTGGTTTACATTTTCTTTCTTAATTATGTTTATACCCTAACTTGAACTGTTCATAATATCAAGATCAGATCATTATGTCATTTGTCTTTACACGAATTGATATCAACCGTAGTTTCTTTCAAGAAGACATTTATGAATGTTATCTATGTTTTACTGGCTTTCGTATATCCATATAAACTTTCTGAACGTTTTATAAGGTAAATCATACCTATTATAGAACAGTTTTTAACTTTTGACTCAGAAAGGACAAACAACAACTCTACCCAAATACTATTAAAGGTCAACTAAAAAAATCAGAAACACAATAATTTTGAATGAAAATTATGTGGACAGATTTCTATAAAGTTGCAAAAACTGAACTTCTTTCCAACAATATATTTCCCAGAAATGTCTAATATTGGTATGGAGATTCTGTTCCTTCTCAGGACTAACAACACTTAAAATAAAAATAAATGCAAAATTTGTTGGTGAAAACTATTTTAATTTTTGAAGTATACTATACACATAAATACACTCTGGTACACACACATGCACATTTCACAAAAGTATTTTATTGTAATCAAAATGTGTATTTTTATTGAAAAGCTGAATATCAAAATTTAGATTTATATTACTAGAAATAGGTAAAACCGTCATACCTCGTAAGATGATCTTGGAGTTGTTGGAGAGCTTTCGGACGTTGTCCATCTTCGATCGCAACAAACCTAAAGTTTAAGACTCCAAGATCATCTTACGAGGTATGACGGTTTTACCTATTTCTAATAAAAATCATACTAATCTCAGTGGTATTAACAATATGCATGTATCAAAATTTAGATCTGAACGGAAACTCTCAAACATGCATATTTCATATAGAGTACATTCATGAATATAGAAAGATTAAGTTTATATACATTTTGGTAACTTCTTATATAATGTATAGGAGCAGATGTTCTTCAAATAAGATGATGATAATTTAAGTAAAACAATCATTTCGTCCACACAGTAACCTGTTTAGTCACTTCCAAACTTAAACAAGGGAGACAGATGAAAGCAGCAGAAACTGGGATGTTACGTATAAGTTAATTATCACCCCAATCATCTTGTTTTCATCCGTCCTTGTTTGGATCTTTGTAAATTTTAAAACATTATTTCATAAAAATGACCAACTTATTTACATAAAAGTAGTCTTTATTATAATTTTTAACTAACCAGATTTTTTTTTAATTTTTTCCAATCCGCGTTAATGTTTATTTTAAAATTCAGAACATTGCATGAACTTTTTAATAACTCCACGATTATAATCCTATCCTGCCATAAGTTTGTTTTACGGGAATATTTTAATACATAGTACACCTTGCTAAAAATTCGTTACGTATAATTATTCATATCTATTGATGAAAAATTAACTTATCTTATTTTTGATTCTGTAAATACTTATATATTATAAGGTGAAAGGTGTTATTATAGTTTAGTTTGAGTGATATATTTTTAAATTTGTAGTATCATATTTTTAAATCATCATTCAGTAATGTATAAAGTTTTTAAATCAAAAATCAACAATTTCATATCTATATTACAAAATATTTAGATATTTGTAAATTCTCCTTGACATTTGCACATCAACGAATGAATAAGATCAGAAAATATAAATTGAAGGTAGAGGATTTCTATCAATAACTGTCGATGTCGGATTTTGAAGGAGAAAGAATTCTCTTAGTGATGGATGGAAATTATTCCTGTTTAGAATGACAGTCAGTTTCACATGTGATTAGGATATTGATTTTACAGTCGAATTGTAATATATATATATATATATATATATATATATATATTATTTCGCATAAACACGTGAAATAACAATCAATGATCAAACTGCAATATGAAATGGGAAAAACAGACCTAGACCTTTCAACCCTCGGTTTGGTTTTTGACTGTTTCGAAGACTGCTTGTTACGATTGAAAGATCTTTGTCTTTTTTTCCCATTTCGTATTGTGGTTTGATCATTGATTGTTATTTTACGTGTTTATGTGAAATCTTATTTATATATATATATATATATATATATATATATATGTTTTGAGATTGTTTGAGAGTTTTTGGTCTAGTTATTAAAAAAATCTTCTTTGCCTACGTTTCGACATATATTTATGTCTTCCTCAGGGCTAAAAACATTGATACATTCACCACTATTATGTCAAAAAAATAGGCATATTGTTTGCTATTATGTGCAAATAATGATAAACTATAGATTGTCATATTTAAGCATGGTTATATTTTACAATGTTTAGAAACTACAGAGATCTAAATTTGCTTACCTGGGAAGTCTGCTTTATTTTCATTGTTTGTTTTTTCTTCATCTGTATTAATCTATGCTACATATTTAATAACTATAGGGAATTCAGTTGGACTACAAAGTGCAATGTGTCTTGGAGGTAGCATTTTTGTTTTGTACCTATTCTGCGTTTTGAAGACCCAGTGTTTCCAATTAAGTTTGTCCAATTAAGTGTTTTGTCCCTATGCTTGTCTGTTGGATTGTGAAAAAATGTTAGTATATATTTTACTGAATTTTCAATGTCTGTTCTTCAGTTTGCATGTGTTTGTGGTTCTTTCTTTATGGATTATTTCTTTTACTAGTTGTTTTCTCAAAACGTTTTTGCATGCCTTGAGCCGGTGAGTATGAGTGTTTTTATGTTCACTACATTATGTATAATGATTAATACTTGGTTTTCCAAATAACCCTTGCATTTATTCAATATCTGTAGTTAAACTACTTCTAAATTTAGTCCAATAAGAAAACTTTGTAGCAGATCAGGTTCATTTTGACTCTTCTACTTCGTTTCGGGTTGTTTCTTCTCGTGAAACAAGAAGTGTTTGATTAAGTTGTGGATCTATGACTGTTTTAATAGTCGTCTTATGATAAAACATACATATTGGTCCTATTTTATCTATGTATAATTGTAGAGAGTTTGGATTAGCAAAATCAATAGAAAACACACGAAAATGTTAGCTATGATCTTTCTTTCTTAAGTAATTGTGCTTCTTCAAACCATAAAAAGAATAATTCAAATGGAATGGGTCGATAGTTAACTGAACCCTTGGTAGCTTTTTCTATTTTGTCTATGTATAATTGTAAGGAGTTAGGATTAGCAAAATCAATAGAAAACACACGAAAATGTTAGCTATAATCTTTCTTTCTTAAGTAATTGTGCTTCTTCAAAACACAAAAAGAATAATTCAAATGGAATGTGGAGAAGTTGATAATTAACTGAACCCTTGGTAGGTCTCAGACCTACTAACAGTTATAAGAATTGAATATATAATATTTCAAGAACTCTTCAAAATAGAGGTCTTCGATATGAAAATGTTGGATCAGACTAAGAAACAATTGCACACCAAAGGCTGAAAACCCAGGCCTTTTACTTGAAATTTAACATCAGAACATTGAGGGTATAAGCCAGTGGTTCTCAACGTGGTCCACATGGACCCCCAGGGGTCCACAGAGGATTACTGGGGGTCCATGAGAAAAGTAGTATTCTGAAGGTCCATGACACGTGGTTAGCGCTCTATGTTAAGTTTAAATGAATTTATCAGCAAACAAAAAATAAACCAAAGCGTAGTAAGCTTTGGCCGTACAATATTCACACATAATTAAAATATAAGGCCTAATATCCTCGTCAGTTTGTTAAAATGTTCCAATGTTTTTAAAATTTTCTGTTGCACTTCTCTTTATTGTACATTCAAAATTGATTCTGTTACAATTTATTTCAGGGTTCTTTATAAAATGTTAATAAAGAAATATTTTGTTATTGTTTTAAATACAGTTTTGTACTCGTATTTCGGCATGCGTTGTAGATGTAATGAAATTATTTCATAATTAACGATATTCATTTACCTAAAAACAAATATTTATTTATAAATTTGTATAATTATGTTTTTTAAGTATCCGGGGGAGTGGGGGTCTACAAGTAGTTTTTAGGGGGTCCACAAGCAAAAAAAAGGTTGATAACCCCTGGTATAAGCCATAAGCCATGATTGGTTTATCATTGCACATTGGGGAAAGACGTTACTGCAGCAAGTGTTGCGTAAAAATTATTTCTACTATATTTATTGCATATAAATATAAAATAGTATTCGTATCAATAATCAGGATTAATCATCCAGATTTATATATCTATTAGAAATATTTCAGATTTTTCCATGTTCCAACCAACTTTTGATGGAACTTCAGCTGATTGACATAAAAGTCATTACTTATGCTTTACACTTTACAGGTAATTAAATAAAGAGTTTAGAAATATAATTAGCAACTGTAAGATGGAGGAAAGTTGAAAAGATTTCCTGGCAGTAATCTGAGAATAATTTGAAACATAATGACTTGTCTAAAGAAAATGAAATATCTTTCTTGAAAACTGACACAAGAAATTATTACTTTTTTTAAAAAAAAAAAAAAAAAAAAGTAAAAACCCCATTAAAACCATTTTGATTAATATTTCATTTTCATCTGTTTTCATTTAATAAGAAAGGATTAAATTCAAATTAAATTGAAAGAAAACCTACAAATTTCACCTTTACTTAATCTTTTTTACCTGCAGTTTAAAAGAAACCAGTTATCCTTAAAATAGAATTATTTTTATTTTCTTAGGTTAGATACAATTTGCTTTCCTCTGTTCGTGTTAAAAAAATTGCTATTACAATAAACAATTTATTTGTACATAAAATACTTCGGAGTTTTCTTTACTAATTGTTTTTTCCTATGTGAATTTGAAATATACAATAATTTTATTTAAAAATAGCTAGTATACTCGCTGTTTCAATTGATATGACTTCAAATACATGACAAACATAACGTTGAGATTCAGGATAGAGACCCTAAAAAGAAATTTCCTATGGTGATAAAAATATTGAATTAAATATTGAAATATTAAGTTCAATTAAATATTGAAGTTTATACCTTCTGGTAATAAACATCACAAGAGACACTTAAATAATTCTGATTTGGGCCTGTTGTGTGTAGTAATTAATAGTTTTTTTTATTAGAATGAAGGGAAACAAACAATATTTTTGAAACGTTAACCGGTTATTTACGAAGTTTTTTTGATTTATTTTTCCGATAAATACAAGTACTTGTTTTCTGTATTATCAATATTACTATATTAGAGAGTATGTTAGCTGGAATCCGGCTTTATTATTTAAAGGCAAATTATAAATAAATAAAAAAGATTATCTTAATTTTCAACGTGTTGCATATAGCAAGCGGTTGCTATATGCAAGAACTATTTGTATATAGATTTTTCATGTTTTGTGTAGTCTCCAATAGATAATGGTTGTAGTAAATGTTATCATCAGGAGAATTCTGAAAAAAATGCATGAAATATTTTATTCATACAAATGTATATGAATAATGATTCATATAATATTGAAAACAATGATGATGGCTGTGCAATCTGTCTGTTTGTCTGTTTTTATGACTTTTACTATAGAGCAATAAGCTCTGATTCAAGTAATGTGTGAAGATTAATTTAGTAGTTTAGTTAATACTGAATGATAAATTTTGTTTAATCCTGTTTAGTGAGTAAGCTATTATAATAATTATCTTGTACTGGGTGGTACGTAACCTTTTGCAAGGGAGATGAGAAGACAACATTTGGTTTTACAGAAAAGTTTATTCCTTTGCCAAAACAATTAAGAAATCATAAGACTTTTAATATTCGTGTGGAAACCACGTGCGTCTCGAACAGCTTGTATCTTGAAGGATATCACTGAAGAAGTGATTCAAAGAGATTAGTATCAAACTCAAGTTCTTCTGCCACGTCTTGCAGATGTGTCATAAGCTTGCCTTTTGCATAACGATCAGCATCGACTTCTGCGATCATTTCAGCTTGCAAACACCCCTGTCTTTTAGAATTGCTCCTACGTGTTCAGCAGAGTTTAACTATGGTGAATTTCCAGACCAGTCAGTTGGATCAAAGAAATCAATCCCAGTGATTTTTATCAGGTTTTGCGTCTTGTTTGCTCAAAAGCATGGGACTCTCTTGTGGAAAAAACATACTTCAGCATGATCAAACACACTTTCATAGTCTTTTAAAAACAGGATTTCGTTTTCATCCACAATTTTTTGTGCGAAAGTAAGCTCTGGACTAAGTCTTATCTTTCTTCCTTAGTTATCCATATGGGCGCTTCCCAGTGAAGTATAAATACATCTCAAAATATAAGCAAAAAAATCAGCAAAATATAATTGAATGGAAATCAAGAAAAATGTTATAAAATAGAAGAAAGTATACTATTGATAAATTTGTCCCTTCTCCCCTAAAAATATACCACCCTATACATTCAACTGATTAGACAACTGCATAAGAACAAGACATTCCTGTGTGGAATGTGGGTGATGATTGTATTGAATTACCACAGGTAGAATGGTGAAACTGACACCTAAAATGAATAATCAAAATTACTCCTTTTAGGGGTAAATCTTCGTGACCGGGTGGGAGTAACAGCACTCTCGTGGGGTCTCTATTTTTTTTTTTCTGAAAACTAATTTGTCAAAAATTGGAGATAGTAGGTGTGTTTGTTTACTATGTTTGTTAGTTTTCTTCGTATATGAACTTATGTGTCATTCAAATGTAATGAGTGTGGGAACTTAGATTTTAGGGATAATTAATACGTGATTTCAGTGAATATTTTAGATGAAACTGCCAGATATACTCTCATATTCCTTAAGAAGTATCAGACATGCGGAATAGAATTACTGCGACAAAGTCTGTACCTTCAACTTATGTTGGAAACTTAGTTCAGTTTTATCATATAAATACCAGAAGCAATTCTGAAAATGAAATATTTACTTTTTTTTTTCAAGTTGAAATCAATGAATTATACGAAAAAGGTGACTTTAAAACATATTCTTAAAAAATACATTTTACTTGTTTAATACGGAGTGCCACCAATTGGTGACCACTCAATCCCGTTATAAATCCCTAATACTAATCGTTGATAACAAATTACAATCACTTCTTAATACAAATACTTTCTAGTTGAAGCGGAAAAAACGTATTTAATAGATGCTTTAGTGTTTCTATATATTACGCTGAGTATTAGTTTCTTTGTTTTAATGTTAACTCAAATACAATGAAAGGAAAATAAGCATGCAGGACAATATCCTTATGTCAATGTATAAAAAAATCCATGGTCGAAATAACTGATTTCTCAGTAAATTCCTCTTTGTTACTGTATATATTAAAATGTAATAAATTACCAAATAGTAGTAATAGTGGTGCTAATTGTAAAACAGTCATGTTGTAGCCCTGAAGATGACATAAATATATGTCGAAACGTTGGCAAAAGAACTAGTTTAAAATCATTGGACCTCAACCCTCAAGAAAATTACATTATATAAATATTGGGTCAAGAAAACAAATCATGATATATATATATAGTTCAATGTACATAAAGAAACATAGAGAAATTAAAAAACACCGTCTCTGTAGCAGTGTACTTGGTTTCCCAAAACCAAGTTGAAGACGGTTCAACCGAAAATTAGAGACTGTAAGTGTGTGTTTTTAATTTCTCTATGTTTCTTTATGAACTGTATTTGTCCATTTTGGATCGTATTTTCATCGAAAAAGTGATATATATATTTAAATTTTTTCTTTCGGTTATTATTAATTTCTTTACCTGTTCTTGTCTCCTCTCCCTTTGTAAGTTGGTTACAATGTTTGAGTGCTTCTTCAAGGCACGAGCCAGTCGTTACCAATCTTCGGAGCGATTCACTTTTATCCACCTATGATGGTGCCATCGAAGTATAATAGTGTGTTTCTGTTTCATTTCTCTGTGTTCTCTTTGTGAATATAGTTTATATATATATATGACCAGAACTATTATAGGCATCACTAGTAACTCTACGACTATTAAAAGAATTTGAAGAATAAAAAAGAAATTTCCTGCCAAGATTTTGGCTTCTTCCAAGCCAGGTTTGCGTTTGAATAATCACAGGTCTTCATAGGCCTACCTTTGTCATTTATGCCAGCTCTCACGGTTTCGGTTTTAATTGCTGCTTCCATGTTCAGGTTCTTGAGCAGACAACTAATCTCAGTGTTGATATTACTCTGCGAGTTTCAGAAGAAGCACTTATTTATCTACTGGAAGGTAGATTTGCTCCTTGGATTAATCTCAGTCGTTAATTATTCTTTATTTTTATTTATTCAATTCATTATAAACAATTTTGCGTAATTATTAATTATTTATTTAGTTGTTTTATTAATTTTTAATATTATTTTATTATTAAAAGTTTTATTTGTCTATATTTATTTATTTTTATTTTATTTTTTCTTTTGTCCTCTCTTACCACTGATTGAGTCCCTCTTGAATGAGACAGACTTCAGTCCTCGCTTGTCTTCCAAGTGGCTGTCATCTCTTTACCTGATTGTGTTGCAGTCGAAATATATGAGCTATTATGATCTTTTGTGTTTTCTTCTCGGAACTCAGCAAGTTTCCATGTTCAAATCAAACTCTGGAATGCCGACGTTTTGACTTTTTCATAATTTTTCTATTTTTGCAGAAAATAACCGGTTCGTTGTTTTAAAATGATGAGACTTTTTTTTAGTTTATTAGAATAACACTTTATTTTTTATATTATGTTGACCTTTTCTGTTATCAGAAATTCCCGATATTCTTGTGAGTTATTAGTAATGTAAGTTTAATTATGAAAGTAAATGTTATCTATAGAACTCATTTTCTGCAATAAATTAGATTTCCTATATGGTACGATATATTGCCCAAGAACTGCAGGAATTATCTGCACTATAAGGGCTATTTTTATGCATATGTATTCAATCCATTAAACTGTGTGACTGGCAGTGTGGTCCAGAAACTTATGGATACTCCTTGCCCACTAATATACGAAGATCATGAAAAAAAAACTTAAATAATGGACTCACAGCACTTCAAAGCGTGTAAATCCGTTTAAACCTTGAAATCGAATTTTTTAATGTTCGCTACAATTTTTTTTTTCTTTTGTAGATCGCTTCAGGACTGGCAAAGTCAGCACGCTGATGCTGAATCCTTGAGGGATTATTGCATCTCCAATTGATTATTCATTAGGAGTCTTAAATTTTACCTAACGCAAGTGTATTTAGAGTAGGGATCTTTAACGAGTACCTGGCATCATACAGGCTTGGGACAGACGGTTTAACGTCCTTATCCGAGGGACGCCGTGCTCAGATTTATTCACCTCACATGTGGATAAATCCAGGACCAGAGTGATTTATCACTCCGGTCCTACCAGTCCAGAGGCAAGCCATTGTCACTCGGCCCCACTTTACTTACAATAAAGTGAAAGTGCATTTAAATTTTGTTGAATCCTCTACAAATAGGTTGAAGTTTCTTCTTGAATACCTCATTCAGGGTATGTCCTTGGTCTTTTAAGAAACATCAAAAATGACAGCTTCAAAACGGAATTTGCACCATAATGCATTAATCAAATAAGTAATTATACAAAGGTGAATCCTATAGAATTTCAGATGAGAAAAAGAACCTCAGTAAAACAGATGGACCTTGGCAGTAAGCACTGTTGGCAGTAATCAGCAATTAACACATCGCCACAGGGATATTAAAGAATAATCTGATGGGATCCACACTGCACTGCTGAACGCTACACTCAGTGGCGTAATTCTGTTGATCGTATCAGTCACGGAGCCATTATAGACTCCTCTTACTCATAGGCCTTACATGTACTATACTCCCCCAAAACTGTTTAGACATCACTAGTATTTCTAATTTATTTATATGCTGTTACAAGATATGAAATCTGCGGCTCCACAAAATATCTGTACCGTAATTTTTCGGAACTATTTATCAAAATTTGTTAGTCTGTATTTTTGGTTGCTATCTTCAAAATGCCATTAAAAATTATATTCAGAAGTATGGAACATCAATGACCTTAAACTGCAGTTTCTCAACCAGGATATGCTCATATATTGAAGAGAGCGGCTGGGGAGATGCATTATATTAAGTATATATCCAGCCTGTCTGTTTTCATACAATAGCTTCATTCCCCCAGGTAGATATTGAATTGATGATCCTAAGTGGTATGACGTAATGATGAAATGGTGTGAACGCGATTGATACAAACTGAATAGAATATCACGACTTCGTGGCCTGAGTCAAACTCTGTGAGGCCGGTCTTGTTGGGTAACAAGCTAACATCTTCTATCACGAACGACGGGTTCATACTGGGGCCAGTCAAATCTTCTTCAGGTACTGGTCCACTCTTTATAAGTATCAAAGAAAGTGTTACTTATTGAGAAATGGTATTCCATTTTTGAAGAATCATCCAATTTATTATTTGGATATTTTTTAATAATTGTTTATAAGCATAAAAGAAAGTGTTACTTGTTAACAAGTGATATTCCATTTTTGAAGAAATCATCCAATTTATTATTTGGTTGTTTTTTAACAATTGTTTATAAGCATAAAAGAAGTGGTATTCCATTTTTAAGGAAATCATCCAATTTATTATTTGGATGCTTTTTAATAATTGTTTATAAGCATAAAAGAAAGTGTTACTTATTAAGAAGTGGTATTCCACTTTTGAAGAAATCATGCGATGTATTATTTGGGTGTTTTTTTAATAATTGTTTATATGCAGGATGAGATGAAATTTCGCATTTGTTATTTAGACTAAGGCAGGGGGCTAGTTCATTCAAAACAAGGTTAAATTATAAAATACAAACCTTGTGAAATGTGGTAGAATTAATTGAAAATTCAATCACTATCTGTGATAGTGTAATGTATTGGTTGTTGGAAAATAGTCGAAGTTTGAAAACGCTACTGCTGTAAGGACGCTTATACGTGTTTCAGGAATACATTTGCATTTGACTGTAATTTAAAAAGACTGGCCAGAATTTATATGTTGTTGACTC
This sequence comes from Hermatobates lingyangjiaoensis, assembly GCA_026182355.1. Lineage (NCBI taxonomy): Eukaryota > Metazoa > Arthropoda > Insecta > Hemiptera > Hermatobatidae > Hermatobates > Hermatobates lingyangjiaoensis. The sequence goes on from JAPFBL010000057.1 coordinate 999,259, forward strand.
AAGAGTTTCCTATTTTAGCTACAACGGAGAATAGGGTAAATACTTACATACGATACCATGGTAGCAAAAACATCAAGACCTTTAGATGTTCTTTTTCGTAAGATGTTTTTACTGTTCAAAGGTAATTGATTACAGCCATTTTGGTACTTAAGATAATGAAAACACCTAAAACTTTTCTAACAACCTCGGCCGAAACTGTTGATGTCACTGAAATCATTTTATATCATAATTATATAGTAAGCTTTATCTAATTATTTATACAAATTAACGGTATTTATTCACCGTTAATTAATATTCACAGATTACTTAATAATTTATTATCTCATTAGCAATTAATTGAACGTGTTTGGTTCTAATATCACTCCTAACTTACATATACTCTATTATAATAGTTATAATATTACTCAATAATATTTACCCCCGTAAATATTATACACCAATGTTCTCATATCTCGACTACTTATATTCTACACCTGGGGTCTCCAAACTTTTCAATGAAAGGGCCACAATATATACTTCTCACATTTATGCAGGCTGAGGAATAAATAAAAAAAAATCAGTGCCAGTAATTTAATTTCCTCAGATATTAGAGTATAAACTTGGAAAAATTAAAACATATCTTGTTGGAAAAAATCAGGGTAAACTATACAGATTCCTGTCTTAAGTTTTATGAAACCAAATTAGCGCGACGAATGATACCGTCGTTTTGACTTCAAAATTTCATTAAAATCAGTATCTGTGCGTCACACTATCGCGAGAGAGGGAAACAGACTCGGGCTTAGCGCCGCCAGTCAGCAGCTCCAACTTTGAATAATTCAAATTATTTTTTTCAAGACCACCACACAGGGATTTGTTTGTCGGGGCGGATGAAATTATGTGGTGGGCCGGATGTGGCCCGCGGGCCATAGTTTGGAGAGCTCTGTTCTAGACTATGTTTCTTTATTGACGTTTTGGTCCAGCGCCAAAGAAATCCAAAAAAAACTGATGCACCTCTGTAGGCAATATTTCTAGATAATGGGGGATAAACAGTTCACCCTGTACTCGCTCATATATCTACTATTCTGCTGGACAATAGTAATGTAATCAATAGTAGGTAGTAATCAAAATTTTATGATATTTATGCGGGAGTTCCAATCTTTAAAGGTACTAATCAGTTTCCCAATCCTATTATAACTGATATATTTATAAAGAAAATTATAATGATACATGTCCAGTTACGATAACAATTTAAATTTCGTCATCTCCAATAAATATTACTGGATGTCCCAATTCAATTCGATTATTAATCTAATTGATATTCGAATTGTCCCTGCTCATATTTCAAATATCAAATACAAAGTTTCAATGTCTTTATGATTAATTGTAAGTAATAATTTTATAAAGATATTTGAATTATTTGGTTATACATTGTAGATCTATATATGAAATGTGTTTCTCTTGTCATGCTGTATAGACAATTTATGATTTTAGATTGCCTATTTTAGATTGCTACTGTGAACTAGCCTTTATTAAAGGTAAAGGTTATATTTAGTATGCTTTTAATTTTGAAGTTTAATAGTTTTTTCAACTTAAAGCTATAATAAGCTTTATTTATTTTTTTTTATAATTTGTTATAAGCAGCACGTAGAAGTTTGATTTATTTAAAAAAAAGTACGATTCATTAATTTATATTTAATATATTTATAATAATTATAATCTAGAATTATAGTCTATTTCATTTATTCACGTTGACATATTTGGTTACTAGCCTTGTGGTTCTCTACCCCAGGTATAGGAAAGAGTTGTAACACTGGAGTTCAGTGCCACTTCATGATAAGGACTTATATTTATAATTTCTATGTTACAAGAGGTAGTTTGAGTGCCTCTACTTTTACAAGAGGGTATGAGTATGATCTGTATGTGGATACACTATTTGAACAGAGGTATTCTTGAACTTTTTCTCAGTGCAGCGGACATAGGATAAGCAAGGTCTTCTGCTCATAAGGCAGTCTTAAAGCTGCAGACAGTCTAGGTCAGTCGCCTCTCTATGATAGGGACTAAAATAATCTGCATTCAGCGTTCAAAGACAATCTATGAAATTAGATAACTCAAAGGTTATCACAACCAATACTGCGTTATTGATTGCTCCTTATTGATAACTTGTATAACAAAACGCTATATTTTCTATCACGTTTATCAAACAATTCATTGATACCTCAAGTCTGAACATAACCAGATTCAATGGCAGTCTTTCTTAAAATTCCTTCATTCAATTCTTTGTCTAATGCATCTCAAATAGTTTGCCCGATCGCATTCGTGCGCCATTGAATGTATCCAGGTGCACCCCAAGATAACAATATATATATATATATATATATATATATATATATAATAAATTCAAAACGAAGGAAACACATAGAAAGACACAGACATAACTCACATCGATATTTCGACCATCGTCGTCATCAGGAGGTGTGAAGAGCGAAGAGTCCCGCAGGAAGATTAATTAACCATAGTATTATTAACCAATATTTTATTAATTTTAATTTTTATTTTTTTAGGGCTGTTGTTATTTTGCCAATATTTGAGGTAATTATTATTTATAATTGGAATCAGGTTGTGAACACCTTCATTTCTTCGTCTTTTTATTTTCTATTGTTAACTCAAAGAGAGCGAAATGCTGTTAAAAATGTAATTTCTCTATTATATGTATATATAGTAATGAAAAGTGTCGAAATAAAAATAGAGAGACAGCAATAAGCACACTTCCTTCTACGTTTTGACATCTGTCCTTTGATTGTGGCGTCCTTCCGATCCATTTCCCTTTTCTTCCTCAGATGTTTCATAGTAGCTGTTTTGTGACAGAGTAAAAGGCTTGACGTATGCATACTTTTGCCCTTACATTGAATACATCTTTCCAGGTGATGATGCTTGTTTATGTTTGGCCCGGTGAGTTGATCAGAGCAGAACGAGTAATTTCAGTTTTTATTTTTATTGAACTTCAAGCATGCTTCCAAATTCCTAATACAAACAATTTCTTTACATATAGAATTATATAAGGATTTTTATCTTTTAGGTACAATGCCTCTATTTCTAACAACATATGCCCTCTTTTAATCTATGATAACCAAGATTCAATGGTCTGAAGATTGTATAAATCAAACCTTTTACAATGTCTCATGGAGAGCTATTATGACAACAACTGTTAGAAAAATTGAAAATTACTCGGAAGACGAGAACACCAGTCTGAAACTTATGTGTAGGAGCTGCTGAAACTTTTAACAACACACACACACCACACACACACACACACACACACACACACACATATATATATATATATTATATATATATATATTTCAGGTAACTCACCACAAATTAGAGAAGATAGTCGCTCTAAGGCCTTTCGTTTTCACGTCGTCAGAGAGCAAGTGAATACAAGTTGTAAGCAGGTTATGAATTTTGATTTAAAGAAGGAGTAAGATTGGCATCATTGACAGTATTTTTCCCTATAACAAAGGGATTTTTCTTTAAATCAAAATTCATAACCTGCTTACAACTTGTATTCACTTGCTCTCTGACGACGTGAAAACGAAAGGCCTTAGAGCGACTATCTTCTCTAATTTGTGGTGAGTTACCTGAATATTTATATCACGTGTTATTGTGACAATTTCTATATATATTTATATATATATATATATATATATATATATTATATATATATATATTGAATGTTTCCCTTATCTGTAATGATGTAGTCTTGAAGATGTCTACAAATATAGCGAAACGTCGGCTTAAAGGTATTGTACTTTTGAAGCTAGACCAAACATCGATAAAAAAGAAAAATAGTGTATATATATATATATATATATATATAGTATATATATAATATGATCAAACCACAATAAGAAATGGGAAAACAAGACTAAGATCTTTCAACCGTAACAAGCGGTCTTCGTCAGAGTCAAAACCCAACTGTTGGGTCAGTTGGGTTTTTGACTCTGACGAAGACCGCTTGTTACGGTTGAAAGATCTTAGTCTTGTTTTCCCATTTCTTATTGTGGTTTGATCATTGATTGTTATTTCACGTGTTTATGTGAAATCTTTTTATATATATATATATATATATATATATATATATATATATATAAAGATTTCACATCACGTGGAATAACAATCAATGATCAAACCACAATATGAAATGGGGAAAAAAGACTATTATTTCAACCGTAAGAAGCTTCTGTCTTCGTTAGTTGGGTTTTTGACTCTGACGAAAACCACTTGTTACGGTTGAAAGATCTTAGTCTTTTTTCTCTATTTCATATTGTGCTTTGATCATATGAAACCACAAAGAGTGTTTTCAAGAAACAGACTGGATATGAAGAATTCGGTGTTTCTATTTGAAGCAATCTGTCCTCATAGTGGTGTTTTGACAATTAGAAACAGAATTGAACAAACAAATTAGCTTATACATAGATTAATTCAGAAATAGCACAACACAATTTACCATTATCATAAGATAATGGAACAATTACTGATTTTCTAGAAAGCCCACTTTCAGGCGACCTAATACTATTACCCTAGTAAAGTTGGTTTATATGTAGATTCAACTAACACCATTTGTTATAATTATTTCTGAATTGTGACTAATAGAGTAGATTTCCCAAAATGTATGGTGTTGTTTCACTAAGTTCATAATCTGAATATTATACACTGTAAATTTATCTCTTCGTACATAAATCTGTTATCGCTTCGATTATAATTAGTTGTGAATTTAAATAATTTTACTGTCTAATGGTTTTTATTTTTATTACATTATTTTAAATTGTTGGGTTTGAAAAGCTTGATCTTTCTCTCATTAGGTAGACTTATTACAAGTTTGAGATTGAGATCAGTTTATGAGGTTTTTTTCTGTAGTGAACTAATCCCTACAGCAGCATTATACCTATGATCTGGTGCAGGGGTCGGCAAACTTTAACACCAAAAGAGCCATTTGAACCCGGTTTCCGCAAAAAAAAATACTGAAACCCGCAAAACTTTTTGACATCTAAAATGGGGAAAAACGCATTTATTAGACAGTAAAAAATAATCATACACTTATTAGTGCTTTGACTACCCTTTTAAAAATGGGCTTAAAGTGTTGCTTATGAAATCCACAAAGTGCTACAGAGAAAATTAAATTTAATTTCTAATAAACACATTTTGAACATTCCAAATTCTTGAAAAATAATAAGAATGTCTAAATGTCTCATTGAAATATATAAAAGGCTGAACTTAAATAATCTATGTAGCAAACAAAAGCAAAAACGTGCTTCAGTGTCTTCATTAGCTTTTCTCTTTTTATTTTCCTCTGATATTTTTTTCTTAGATTTCTTCATATCTGGCCTTGTTGAGGTTGAAAGTTGAGATGGCGTTCGGGCGGGAATACCGGCTTTCGCGAGTATGACGTTTATTTTGAGCTACAAAAAACAATAAAATATACTTTTTCTTTTAATATTTGAACATTTAATATTTAAAGATCATATAAAGATCTTTTAATTTAGAACTAAAACACTAAAAAAATAACTATCACAAATAAAATACACATGAATACTTGTTTAAAGTAATTTACTTTCCCAAGCCACTCGGAGCTGCAATGTAAGGATGAAAGAACCGCAGGTTGCCGACCCTTGGTCTAGTGCAGGGGTGCTCACACTTTTTCAGTATGCGAGCTACTTATAAAATGACCAAGTCAAAATGATCTACCGACCCATAAAAGTGTATGTTATTTTAAAATTTATTGAACATTCTTACCTTGCATTACCACATGAGCCAATATTGCACCAAAATAAGCTCACAACATGTTTTTGTGATTACCATATAATAATAATAAAATTTTTTTTTTTGTTAAGGAGGTGAAATGCATTTACGCACATTGTGCTGGGCTCCCAATAATAATAATAATAATAATAATACATTGACAATTTATAATAATAATAATTAAAAATAAATAAATAAAAACAATAAAATAAAATAATAATACAGCTGTTTTTTGTAGCTTTTCATTGTGCTCAAAGACAGAAGCTTTACAGGAGGATCAAAACACACACACACAACACACACCACAGAGATATATAGATAGATAATAGATAGATATAGATAGATAGATAGATAGATAGATAGATAGATAGAGAGAGTAGAGAGAGAGAGAGAGAGAGAGAGAGAGAGAGAGAGAGAGAGAGAGAGATAGGCTGACTGTCACCCTGGAACTTTTTTTTTTTCAAAGTTGTATGCGATCTACCACTATTGGCCTCGCTATCGACTGGTAGATCGCGATCGACGTATTGAGCACCCCTGGTCTAGTGTGTTGAAGTGGGTAGCCTCATGTTAGCAGTTTGTAGCTCAATAGTAGACATGCCTAAGGTTTTTCAACACGGTATTTGGTAAGTTTTTTTGAGGGCTAGGTCTTGGAAATGAATTTCTCCTTATTATGTCAATGTTTCGATGTATTTATACATCATCATCATCAGGGTTACAAAAAAAAAAAAGATAAGGCTATAATATTATCAACAACTATGTACAAACTCAATATGGACTACTATGAGGACAATAAAAACTTGTTTTAACAATAAACATTCTTGTTTACAAACAAAATGAGTAAATGGCTTTTCCTTTGTTATTCATTGATATCGAATTAGATCAGTTAGTTGTAAAGACAGGCAACAGCTGTCTAAACGGTTCCCTTGTCTAATGGCTTGTAATTTTCCAATCCTTTCATCACACTCTTTCAATTCATCTTCTTTCCCTTCCTTTTTTTTTTCAGTTTTTGACTGAAAGCTACTTCCAAAGATATTTTTTTTCTATTGATTTTGTGGTGATCTTTTTAAATATTTATAGAAATGCAATGATCAAACCACAATATGAAATGAAAAAAAAAAAAAAAGATTAAGATCTTTCAACCATAACAAGCGGTTTTCGTCAGAGGCAAAAACCCAACAAAACCCAATTGAGTGGGGTTTGTGACTCTGATGAAAACCGCTTGTTACAGTTGAAAGATCTTGATCTTTTTTTTCCCCCATTTTCATATTGTGGTTTGATCATTGATTGTTATTTCAGGTGTCTATTGTGAATTCTTGTTATAGAAATACAAATGTTAGAATACAAACATGTCCACATTGTTTATTACTATTTATTAAATTTTTTTTAATAAGACTCTAAAAATGCCTCGACTTCAGTCAAATCTAATGTGTTAATGTATAAGTAAACTGATATTTATTAAGTGTTATAATTTTGCAGTAAACAGTTTGTCTTATCTGAGTGTGGCCATTGTTTTTTCATCGGTGCATTATTATATAAACAGCGGGAATAGGCAGTCTTAAACAATCAGTGATCAGTAACCTTTGCCTTAGTGCTTATATGAAAGACAGGTTCAAGATGTTAGATTAAAGATTTGAAGGGAGAGCAATAAAAAACAAATGACAAAGCCGGCCTTGAGGGATGGCCTAATCTTGTCACACGTCGTACCCTGCTGTTCTGACTCCATTAATATTAATAGGCTGACAGCTTTGTCTCCCCCCAATGCCACCTTTATGCCCTTAACTATTTTTTTTTCCTTTAATCTTCTTTAGTTAGCTTAATTCTTACCTTTTTTTATCTTCATATCTTTTAACAAATTATTAATTTAAAAAAAAATATAATATTGAGCCGAATTTTAAACAAATAACAAAATAGTACATACATGAAACAAATGATATTAATGAAAAACTAACAATCATCTTATGTCTTAAACAAGGTTGTAGTATTCAAGAAAACATAAATTTGATGATTGTGTTAAATGAATAATTTTGCTAACCATGTAAACCAAATTTGAAATAATTGAGTTAGAATATGTTTTGGACTCCTTCGAATGTTTTGTAACTACCATAAAACTATCTTTGTGATAAATCCAAGTTAATTGTTTCTTCATTTTTATTTTTTTTTTCATATTCTTTTTTAGTATATATTATTGATTTTACTATCAAGTAAATTATCATTTCATTCAGGTTTAGGTTTTTTAACTGTCAGTTTTATTCCTTGTTGGGAAAATCAATAGTTTCAGAATATTCAGAATCTGTTTCAGAATCTGTTACACCACTCTTCGGGGTGGATGTACCTAGTACCGGCGTCCCCGTCGCAGAGGTGGTGATTGTGTAGGCTGCACAGCACAAGCTAATAGTACAGGGCAGGCTGCTCCAAGCGCGGTCAAGTAGTCAAGACCCTGACTTAGTCAGAGGGAATTCTTAAAGTGCTTCGGCACAGCTTGGCTACTCGTTGGGTGGTACGGGGTGGTAGCCCCACTCTTGAGAGTTTAAAAGGTTTTCTTAAAGAGTGTCAAAATGGTAGCCTTGTGCAGCACCATTTCGGTGGTGGTTCTTCCAAACTGACACTCATCCGTCCACCCGCCCGAAGTGGGGCCATGCAGTCTCTACCATAGGCTGGATGGCTTAAACTCCACGAGGTTCTTGAACCGGGGCAACATTAGTACCACTCCTGGAGCCGTGCAGTTAGCCCATAGCTGCATTGGCTTTACAAGTGAGATCACCGGGGGCAATAAGGGCCACTGACCCTACCTGCAGCTGAGCAGGTTCAGTAGGACCTCGGTCCGGAGTTTGATCCGAAACTCTTAAAATAAGTCGGTACTACGGGTGGCGGGGGCCCCTGGAAGAGTTTTTCTCTCCAGCCCGCTATTGAGGTCGGACTCGTAGTGGTTGTGGTTCTCACCCAGGTTGGGTAGACCTTCGGGTCGCTGCGTGAGGAGCAGTCTCTTCTCGGGAGGATGCCTGCTTAGCATCCAGGGGAGCTAGACCCCAGCCTTTACCAGTAGGTACGGACCACGATCTAAGCTAAGTGGGCTAGAACACTGGTAGTTGCTTTCCTTTTGGCTCTAACGGAACTCAGGGTGGGTGTGAATGGGACCCTCCCTTCGAGCATTAAATCTAACGTAGAGCGAGATTTAACGCCAGGTGGCGTTGGCCAACAAGGGATTGTTGGCCAATAAGGGACCCCTTATTTTAACCTCATTGATCCAGGAGCACCCACAATGGGGCCCAGAGGGGTCAAATCATTGCAACCCCTGATCCCGGGGTAGCGGGTACTTTCTCTCTTATAGGGGGTCGACCGAATCCTCAAGGATCCTGTGGTAGACCTAAAACTGTAGACCTTTGTAGGGGGTCGGCCATTCAAATGTTGCTGTTTATTTCGCATGATTATTGTGAGATGCGTATATTTAGGTATGCTTCTTAAACGTTGATGTTTATTTCACATTGTTACTGTGAAGTTCATATATTGTGCCTATTACTTATATTTTGATGTTTATTTCTCGCGATCATTGTCATATCCTCTAATGACTATTTGTTTAGTCCTGGTTGCAAGATAACTAGGATCACTATAAAGATCACTATGAGAATCACTAAAAATAGTATCACCATAAGTATCACAAATAAATAGGATTATTTTTTTTTATTACATAAACATATTTTTACAAATGGTTTTAAAGAAGAACCGATTGTAAATAGAAATATGATAAATGGACAATTGAAGAAATGTTATTTTTGAAGTAGGGCAGAAGGGAAGGGAGTTTGTGAGTGAAGCTCTCTCTGTATCCTGTGTGTTGCGGCCGACAATACATCACCAGTTGTGAGTCGTCTTACAAAATGACTTGTGCCAATGTGCCCACTGAGGTAAAAAACAACCCTCCCTCCTGCTTCTCAAATCCTCCGCTCAACCCATTCAAATATAAAACTACCCCAGTTCAATACATTTCATATTATACCTCCTTTCAACAATATTCTTTCTTTTTTACGGAATAATTTTAATTAAACAATATTATTTCAACATTTCATAACTAATCAAAACATCAACCTGAATACCTATTATTTATTCAAGATTTTTTTAAACACATCTTTTAAATTTTTGTTCATCTATCATACCAAAAACAATTAACTCTTTGTGCTACGAGTACATTTTAATGTAAGATTTAGCGATGTTACCTGAAGGATGATCAATGGCAGAATTACATTTAGGTAGTTAACTTATTGCCTGTTTGTTTTATCAGTTTTGAGAGGTTATAAAAACGTAACAAATTAAACTATAATAAATAATTTTTCCTTTTTTTTAAATTTTATTTAGCACATTTCATTTTAAATCATATGAATGTGATATATTATTTATATATCATATATATAAATTGAATTAAATATATTTAAATTATTTATGTAAATCATTTATATAATCTGAGATATATATATATATATATAATAAATCATTATATAAATGATTTAAATAAATAATTTAAATATATTTAATTGAATTCATATATATTATATATAAATAATATATAATATATAATATATTTATATATATAAAACCAAATAAAAAAGATAGCACACAGATAGACACAGGAATAACTCACTTCTATATTTTAACGATCGTCGTCATCAGGAGGCGAAGAGTCCCGCAGGAAGGCAGAGCGGCTATCTGTGTGCTATCTTCTTTTTAAATTGTTTTTAATTAAAAGACCGTTGGACCGTTTCATTTAATTACTATATATATCTATATATATATAATATATATATAAATACACTTTAACACAGAGAAAAGAACACAGAAAGACACTACAGTACTCACTTCGATATTTCGACATCCGTCGTCATCGGGAAGAAGTGCGAAGTACTCGCGTTGAGAAGCAAACTGCTACTCTATTATATATATATTATATATATATAATATATATAATATATATATATATATATATATATATAGGTGTATAATGTAATCGGGATTCGGTCAATTTTCCAGGATCAAAATCAAACTCTCAATGCCGACGTTTCAGTTTTATTTAAAACCTTTTTCATAGGCCTACAAACAAAGGATGACAAGAATCATATTAAACATCAACATATAACTAACATCAAATGGAATATTAAGTTGTGAAAAAACCAAAAATATTATACAAGTAGAAGTAATAGAAAAGCAATAAACATTTTTATGACTTACAGAAGTCAGAATTTTGAATTAGAAAAATGATGAAATTTACATTATAAAATGAAGTAACAATAGATAGTTAGTGAATAACATCTTAACTGGTCAAAATGGACCAGACTAACTGAGGTTACATTACAGTAAACCGAACACTGTTCACTCAAAGAACACAAAAAGAACTAAGGAAATTAAATTTCACTAAAATTTATTAAGGTTTTGAAATTAGTGTCCAATGTAGTATTTCTAAAAGAAAATAAGAAAAGGGTAAAGTCATTGTTTGCAGAAAATTGTTATCCAAACAACTTAATTGAACGTTATTGGTTTAATTATAAAGAACAACCAGAACATTCCAATCAAAATCATGCTGAACTTGAAGTTTTAAATAAAAAGTATTTCAAATTTCCGTATGTTGAGGGCTTATCACAATCAATTAGAAAAGTTTTCAAACGAAATGTACCTGAAGTTACATGGCATTTTATAACAAAAGAAAAGTCAAGTCTTTATTTTCAAATTTGAAACATAAAATACCAAAGGAGTTACAAAGTAACCTCATTTATGCGATCAAATGTAAAGACTGCGACAAGCGTTATTACGGAGAAACAAGTCGTTTTTTAAAAGAATGACTTTAAAACTTTCTTATTCAATAGAACTAATAAAGTACGCCACTGCTTTAGCATTCCATGCCTTAAACGAAGGTCACATGTTCGATTTTGAGAAGCAATTATAGTAGATAAAGAACAAGATGAGCAAAGAAGAAAGACCCTCGAAATGCTATATATTAAAAATGATCTAAGTTCAGTAATCATAGAAGTGACATTACCAATTTGAACACTATTTATTCAGGAGTGTTAAGTTGATTTTAGTGAAATTTAATTTCCTTAGATTCTTTTTGTTTTTAGTGAACAGTGTTTCGGTTTCAGTAATTGTATCAGTTAGTCTGGTCCAAGTTTTTGACCAGTTAAGATGTTAGTTCACTAACTATCTATTGTTACTTCATTTTATATAATGTAAATTTCATCATTTTTCTAATTCAAAAGTTCTGACTTCTGTAAGTTCATAAAAATGTTTATTGCTTTTCTATTACTTCTTTTATTTTTGTTTTTCACAACTGTAATATTCCATTTTGATGTTAGTTATATGTTGATGTTTACTATATGATTTCTTGTCATCCTTTGTTTGTAGGCTATGAAAAAGGTTTAAGAAGTGAAACGTCGGCATTGAGAGTTTGATTTTGATCCTGGAAAATTACCAACCCGATTACATTATACACCTATTCTATCCAACGGTTGATATATTATTTGAATTTTTTATATATATATATATATATATATATATATTATATGGTTATGTAATTTATTTTTTCATTAACATCTTAATATATTAATTATTGAAGTTAATTATATAGATATTGGTCATTTTTCTAATTTTGAAAATAAATAAGTTACAATGAATTAGTTAATTTGACCTGCGATATTTTAATATGGAAAAAAATCTAAAAACTAAATGTGAAGTAACGTATAGATCTCCATTTCTATTATTTTATTCCCTTTGCATGAATTCAAACATTGAAACAAATAATATAAATACAAACAATGTAAACAAATGAAACATTTGTGGTCCCATGTTCAAATAAAGTAATACTATATGAAAAATTGGAAGTTTTTAATAATTGGAAGTGTGGCAAAAAGGGGTCCTTCTGTTCATAAAGAAAATGCACCTTTCTTGAAATTTGTGAAAAGGAGTTATATTAAGATTTTTCAAAGTTTAATATGTAAGTCTGTCAAAGTTTAGAAATTGATTTTTTTTATCATGTTCTTAGTAATTTACTTGCAGTAATGTAAAAATCAATGTTGGTAACTGTTTAATAGTGTATCATCCAGGTTAATAAGCAGTTGAGAAAATGTTTTCAAGCCCCACACGCATAAGCTTACGAGGTGTGTAAATAAAGTAGTGAGACTGGCAACGTCGCTTTCGATCTGGCAACGCTGGAGACGCGTGGCCTTGAGTAGCGTCAGGTGCACGTGTGATGCGCCTCCAGTATGAATCTGAACTCGCCACAGTCATTTGTTTGTCCGTAGCGTTGGTTTTCGTGAAATAGTTTTTTCTTGAGCGTTTTAAAAATGAGTGACCTCAAAGTTGAGCAGCTGTGTGCAATCAAATTTTGCTTCAGACTTGGACATAATGCAACCGAAACTTTTGAAAAACTTCAGGAGGCCTATGGAGAACGTGTTTTATCAAGGGCACAGGTTTTTCGGTGGTTTAAGGAATTTTCAGAAGGAAGAGGGTCGATTGAAGATGAATCACGAAGCGGAAGGCCTTCAAGTGCAAACACCGATGAAAATGTCAACAGAGTACGGAACCTTGTGCATTCAGATCGACGCTTGACAGTCAGAATGATCGGGGAACAGTTGAATTTGAATCACACCTCCGTTCATCACATTTTGACCAATGAATTGGAGATGAGAAAAATTTGTGCGAAAATGGTTCCGAAAAACCTTTCCCAAGACCAAAACGATCTCAGAAAGGGAAGGAGTTTTTGGCCAGTAAAAACATTCCTGTTGCTCCTTAGCCTCCTTATTCACCAGACTTGAGTCTTTATCACTTTTTCCTCTTCCCGAGATTGAAAAATCACCTCAAGGGAACTCATTTCGGGACACTACAAAACATACAAACTGCTGTAACCGACCAGCTGAAGGCCATTCCAGAATCCGAGTTCCAGCAATGCTACAATGATTGGAAGGACCGTCTCCAGCGCTGTGTGGCTTCCGAAGGGAACTATTTTGAAGGTGACAATATCACATTGTTATTATATTTGAATAGAAAATTTAAAAAAAATCAGTCTCACTACTTTATTTATACACCTCGTAAGCCTTAAGTGTTGTTCTTGGAGTGAAAAACATAGATCATTTGTTACTGGTACTAATTATTAGCCACTTTATAGAGGTGGTTTTCAATGGAATTGTATTCAAGTTATTTGGAATAGGGATCTTTTCGGGTATCTGACATCCTTTGCTTCCTCTCCAATGGACTGCGTGTACATGACTTCCCGTTTCTTATTTAAAAAAATCGATGGTCACGATTAATTACTATTCTGAAAGGTTTAGTCTGATGGAAAGCTGGTACCAGTTGACTTTTTTTTTATTATTATCATTCTTTTAGGGTGACTATAGCATTATGTGAACATGCTATAGTGAATATGCTATATAGATATATATAGGGTTTTTGACTCTGACGAAGACCGCTTGTTACGGTTGAAAGATCTTAGTGTTGTTTTCCCATTTTCTCTTAGTGTGGTTTGATCATTGATAGATATAGGATGAATATGCATCTGAAAAAAAAATTATTGTACTTCCTCCCTTCTGTACTAAAGTACCCCAGCAGTTAGCTTCAACGCCTCCAAGAAGCTCAGCACTTTTGCTGGGTTCAGCGGTAAACTTTTCCTATGGTTTTGTTGAGTATCCCGTAACACCTACATCTGTACAGCAAAGTTGCCTGACAGTCAGTCAGTAGGTGCAACGGTGTTTCTTCCTCTTGTTTTGCAAAATCTGCACAAAGCATCATAGCACAAACCTCCATAGAATGGAGCCCATTCAGACTCCATACATTTCGGGAGAAAGTGACTTCCTTTTTCCTTCTTCGGGACAATCTTCTTCGGGTCCTTTGGTTCACTTGTGGAAGGTTGGTTTCCACTAGTTAGCGCTTTTGGGCCCTCTGCGATTCCGGAGTATGGTCTCCGGACTTTCTTGTTCTTAGTATCATTCAGAGGAAAATCCCTGAAGCTCCATCGGTGTTATTTTGTCCGCTCCGGTAGAGCACCGCATACCGGAGTAAGGCTATGTACTCATGATGGTCTCATGGTACCCTTGAGGCGTTGACCCTTAGTAATAGGTTAGGAATGTGGAATCTAGTTTCACGGAAAATATATTGATATTGTATAGCTACCCCACAGGATGACATTTTTAAAGAAACTTGTTCAGCATAAAAATGCCAACAATAGCCAAAATCACAGGTCAGCTCGCTTTTATGAAAAAAATAAATTTAAAATTTTGAAATTTTAAAGTGCCAAATAGTTCTTTTTATTAAATTATCATATTAAAAATAACAAATAAATGTGTTGAAATAATATATTATTTGTCTAATAATTAGTTTTTTAACATTGAAAATTCACATTACATATTCATTAGGAAAACTGAATAGCTAAATAAGTAACTCACCAGCGTCAATGAGATGATTGACACGTAGTGTTGGGGTCATTTATACGTTTTTAAGACTGTAAAGAAATAGAATGACCACTACAGTGCTTACTAGGGCTACGATTTTTGTTTTGTATGTGTTTATGAGCTTTTAAGTCTTTGACACCTGTGACACTTGGTGAAAGTTGATATTATTATGACCGTGATAAGAATAATAAATTTAGGAAATTTTATTCATAATTTTTTCCGTAAAACGTGTCTATACGAAAACAATTGGCATTTAAAAAAGGGGCATAATTTTCTCAATCGGATAGCTAGAACTTTGCACCCTGAATAGGTGTCCCATTTTAAAGACCTTCCTAATTCTATCGAATTAAGTTTGGTTTTTATAAGTTGCTAACCATAAATGACGAAGATAAAAATAGGTCATTTAAATTTAACATTTAAAATGCAAACTATCTCGAGTGTGTCTGGAAATCCTACCAACTAAAGGTGTTAAAACATGTGACGATTTAACGAAAAGAAAATCAACAAATGCTTAACAAAAGAAACCACTAACAGGAGTTCCAAATTAAAGATAAGAACAAGATTGTGTAAATTTACTTTTATTATCCTTACGTTCTCTGTAGATTGAAAGACAACAAATTTGTACTTAGGAGTAACAAATTACTTTTCGTGCATTCTATTTATTTTTTAAAAATGTCATTATTATTATATCTAAAAAAAAATTAGAACGAAACTAAGGATAGAGGAATAGATTTGAATATGATTGTTAAAAAAAGGCAAACGCTTCCATGATTTCTTATCAAACGCTTGAGTAGTGATGGTTCATATTATAGAAAGAAATGCTAGGAAATACTGTATATTGTCTCAAGAAACTTGAACTGAATATTCACAAAGATTAGTTCAAAGATGCTGTGTGAAGCAATTACTGTTAAACAATTAAAATAATGTATATTATTTTATACATTATTACACGAAAAGCTTCAGCCATACTTTGAGATTGATGTACCTAATGAGAGAAAGTTGTGAATTATCGGTAATACAAATGGATAAAACTTGACAATCAGTAAGTTTAATTCATCTTGTTAATAAGATGAAGTAATGTAACGATGCCACTCTGAAACAAAAGCATCACTATATAATACGCATGATCATTCTAAATTCTAAAAAAAACACCTACATCTTATAATGGTTCATTAGTGTTTTTCTCAATGGGAACAAAGTTTGATTAGGTATTTGACCGTATTCCAAACTAGAGGAGATACACATTTTTCTTAAGTCGGAATAGTGCATGACAACGGAGTTAGTTCATTTACATCAACAAGTTTATCCTAAAATATGTTCTGCCTGGGAAGGAAAACTGTAGCTTAAGCTGTTCTAATGTTTACTGTTATTTGGAACTGTTGTTTTAAACTATTGTTTCATTTAAACTTCCTGGAGTTTTTTACGGTCTGGAGTTTGTTATTTAATGTTTGGAAACAAATATTTTCCAGGCTGACTTGAAATACACTTTGATTGCACAAAGTGTATTTTTGAAAGTTTTAATTTGTTCGACATGACATAAAAGAAGGTTTTAGAAGTTGGAGGTCAGAGTTGTTCTAGGGGTTGTTAATACGATAGGAGACAGTTGATTGAGTTAAGTGGAGATGGTGGGTAAGTTGTGAGGAATAGGGAGCGGAGTGGGCGGGCCTGTCCCCCGTGCCACCCACATGTCCTAGAATCAATCCATCGCCTGCACATTAGCCACGTCCATCACCAGTCAGAGCGCAGACGGAATTCGAGAACGGCTATGGATGACAAACATCTGCATGTTTCAATCGAAGACCGCAAGCAAATGGAGCATTTCGATTGCTGACTCACGATACGGCTGTCATCAACAACCTTTCCACTGGCTAATATCCATGTGATTCCCTCCTGCAATCAAATCTACAACAATCCATCCTGCTCAGCTACAACAATGAATATATAAGAACAGTCGAGCGCTATCTATATAACAATGTGTAGCAACTATTTATAATGATTTAATTAAAGAAAATTATTAAACCACATGTATACCTAACAGTCAATAGTTGGTTGCACCAGTCTCCAGTTAGGCTTCCTATAACCATCATTTTGTTTTGTTTTTTTACTCTAACGAAAAGCTGTTCTCCAAAAGCTTGGCTATATATATAACTTTAAATTACACAAAGCACGACACAGAAAAAAGAAAAAAAGGACACTTATAGAATTCAATATTTCGAACTGTTGTTCGTCATCAGGAGTAGACTACAAGAGAGGACGAAGTGAGAGAGACGACGTTTAGTGCCTAGCTCCTTATTTACGCTAGTGCTGCTCTCATCGGTTGACTCTTTATTGCTTCATTCTCGCTCCGTTCTTCGACGTGGGGAGATCTCTCTCACTTCGTCCTCTCTTCTAGTCTACTCCTGATGACGAACAAAAGTTCGAAATATTGAATTCTGTAAGTGTTCTTTTTATTCTTTTTTTCTCTGTCGTGCTTTGTGTAATTTAAAGTTTTATAGTCCTTGTGGACCGTTTCTTATATTTAGTATATATATATATACTAAATATATATTTATATATATAAAAGATATATATTATATCTTTTCCTATCCTATACATAATACTTTCCTATCCAAACATAACTTGAAATATGTGTACACACATATATAAAGATTTCACATAAACACGTGAAATAACAATCAATGATCAAACCACAATAATAAATGGGAAAACAAGACTAAGATCTTTTAACCGTAACAAGCGGTCTTCGTCAGAGTCAAAAACCCATCTTAGTCTTGTTTTCCCAATTCTTATTGTGGTTTGATCATATATATATATATATATATATATATATATATATATATATATATATATCATGATAAACGAAAAAACGGTCTGGCAGGACAGATAACACTTAAAATAAACTGTGAATCCTGACTTGAATTTAAACCGTTAGTTTTTTCATTTATTTAAAAAAAATTTTAATTTTTTATTTTATTTTAATTTTTTTTATTTTTATTTTTTTATTTATTTCCTTTATTTTATGTTTCTTCACTTTTATTCTCCTTTTCAAATAACTTTTTTTTTTCTTTTCCCTCGACTCCTTAGTTTCTTTTTTATCTTTCTTCCTTGCGGCAGCACTGCTTTAGCCCTCACCCAGTGAGTTCTTTAGTTGACTGTCGTCCCTCAGTCAATTCATTTCTTCTCCTGAGGACGACCGCCATTAAGGTCGAAATATTGAAAAGTGAGTCTTTGTTATGTTTCAGTCTATGTGTCGCAGTTTATTTTAAGTATATATATATATATATATATATATATATATATATATTATATGTAAATTTTTGTAGCAGTTCTTCCTGTTAACATATGTTATTAAAAGGATAACCATTATTAGCAGAAAATTGCGTTTGTTAAGTTTCTCTGTCTTCCTGTATAACGTTGTCATTATTGCATCTAAACTAGATAACATACTTCCTACAGTTCACATGCTTCAACTCTTTCCTAGAGCTATCGTCAAATGTTTTTCAGCAAAGGATTGACATATTGGGTAGCAGTCGGTAAACTGCAGTCATGTTTGGAAGGCTGTAGTAATCGTAGAATGCACATGTGTTTTTTTAACTCTGATGACATCAATAACTGATATTAACATAAAGGATAAGATCAGTATGATGAAGAGCAGGTCAGGTAGGTGGATGTGGGGTGAGGTGGAGGTGGCTCTCCATAGAAGGCAGTCTTCTAGACAAGAGGGCAGCGACCTTTGACTTTATTCTTCTCATTCGATTTCCTCCTGCTAAAGTATAGTTGGGACTGAGAAACGATATGGGGTCAAATGCCGTATATGTGTTCTGCAGATTCTAGCTGAGTTCGGAAACAATATTCTCCGAGTAATAACTATCACCTGAGGCAGTGAGAAATACTTTTAGGATGAATGCATGCTGTTTTTGGACTAATGGTTGGGAGAGGAATATAATGGTGGATTTGGTTGGCACCACTGGTAACTCAGCTGCAAGCTGTGAAATCCGTGCATCAGGTAAGGCTGGCAGTGAGTAGGGGGCTAGTATCCCAAGGTACCAACCTTGCATACATTAATATGTTAATCATTTTATACTGTCAGGCAAAGGAAAATATAATAATATAATTGCATAAATTCCCTGGAAGAAATAAATTAGTTTTATCAAAACTCAATTATAATGTGCAATGATTAGGGGTTTAACTTTCCTTTTCAAAGTAACTTGATATCCCTCATTTTTGCTACCAAAGCTTTGCGGTTAACTTTCATTGATTAGTGTCTATTATCCCCTTGAATGTAATAACATACATCTTGAAAGACTTTCAAATAATATTAAATGTTGGGTTTATTGCTCTCAAAAGCATGTGATTAACTTTCTCTTCCACAAAGTATCTGGATCTTTCTTTAGTAAATATGATTATTACTGATCGATCCTAACTTACCAGACATTGATGCGAATATATTGATAATTTTTTTTTAAAATATTTGAATGATTGCATCAAAAAGCAAGATATTGATTTGTGCAAACTGCGAAAGTTTTCTTACTGGTTTAACATTTAACAGATAAGTGATCTGTGCCCAATATAAATCATTAAACAGTCGTGAAGTTATCTGTTGAGATATTGGTCGACTAACTTATAACTATCCAAACATATCCTTACAAACTAAACTGCTAATTTTTAAATTACTTTTAAAACCATTTTGGACGTATGACATCGAGTTATGTAGGACCAAGAAGACAATAGAGTTAGGAAAGCTTACATTGTTCAGTTGTCTTTCCTCGCTGGGGTTGAACCAGTTTCAGACTACTCCAACACCAGTATGCGAATAATACAGTTTATCAATTTCCTAATTGGTACTAATAATATTAATATGTTTAATTATAAATATTCAATTATTTCAATTCCAAATGATAAAATGGTTATAAGATACTTCCTATTAATAATCCAAACTTTATATGTATTCTGCAAAATAAATAATTGTGTTTGCAAAATACCTGATTCATTATAAATTATCTCATTGATCTCTGCGAAAACATCAGAACTCAAAAACTAATTTGTTATGTGCATTCATTATTTTGAATCGAATCCTAAGAAGCTGAGAGAACAATGACAACATATTCTTTGGCTAGTAACATAAGAACTACTAATATACAGGAATTATGTTTACAATATATCTACATAACTGTGGTTGCCTGAACCGCAAATGCATTCTAAGCATAATTGACTGTTCCACAAATTTGAAGCATATTTATGATCAATAATTTCATTCCCTTTCAAAATAATTCATTATTGCGTTTTTAATGAATTCTTTAAACGATTGTATTTATTCATTGTAGGGTAAAAATCTAATGAAATGGTCTCCACATAAAAAAATTTAATGATATAAACAACGCGTTTCGAACACGTAGTGTTCTTCCTCAGGCATTAACTAAAAAATACAATGACACCAGAGAGTTATCTATAGTACAAAGTAAATAAGTCCAAAAAATTTTGTACTTATTTACTTTGTACTATAGATAACTCTCTGGTGTCATTGTATTTTTTAGTTAATGCCTGAGGAAGAACACTACGTGTTCGAAACGCGTTGTTTATATCATTAAATTTTTATATGTGGAGACCATTTCATTAGATTTTTACCCTACAATGAGTAAATACCACATAATAACTGATTGCACTACATTAGGATTGTATTTTTTTTTTGGGCCAATTTTTATTAATTTAGAAAAAATGTTTACCTTATTGTTGTAAGTCGGAACATACCATTTAAACCCTTTTATAGCCCTGCTATACATATTTTCAGTCACCACTTTTCGCTGTATAGTCTACCTTCAAC
Organism: Hermatobates lingyangjiaoensis; assembly: GCA_026182355.1. Classification (NCBI taxonomy): domain Eukaryota; kingdom Metazoa; phylum Arthropoda; class Insecta; order Hemiptera; family Hermatobatidae; genus Hermatobates; species Hermatobates lingyangjiaoensis. The sequence goes on from JAPFBL010000057.1 coordinate 1,020,277, forward strand.
TTGGATGTGTAGTTCTTTGTTTTATTCTTTTATAACAAGTATACATCCAAAATTTAATTCTTTATTTTGATTAAGATAAACCACTGTATATTCAGCACTGTCTAGAATAGAAGCTGTATTCTTAAAGAGTCCAATATTTTAGTTGAGACATCAGTGACCTTATTATAATGGACTGAACTGATCTACAGCACTGCTGACTTGATCTTGAGACAATTCATCCCACTTTACTATCATTGAACACTAATATGACTGATAGGTTGATATTTGATTTCTACAGCTCACACTTTGTACTATAAATATACTGTTATGGATCTCTTTTTTATAGTATCGTATGCGTAATAGTATATAAGCTCTGCGCAAGTACACCAAAAAAAAAAAAAATAAAAATTAGTAATTTTATATTTAAAATACGTAAAATCTGAGATGTGAAATTTCTACGCTAAACTTCAGGTAAATTGAAATTCTTTAAAATTAAAGTATCCAAAAAAAAAGGAAAAATAATATCGCTTTTAGTTGTAAAGATAGAATAAAGTGTAGCAGATGAAAGATTATTGGGAAAAAACAATTTTAAACTTACAGAAAATCAAACATCTATGAATCAATTAGTCAAGAAGGTGGGCTCACATAAGCTGTATCTTTCGGTGGCATAACCTTACGCGAAACATTTACAGCAGCAACAAGCTGAAAAAATCACTATAATACTGCTATATAGAGCCAGACTTTAAATGTACGATATCCTATGATAAAAATGTCCCAAAAATCCTAGCAGACTGCTGGCAGCGGCAGAATTCTGACTGACAACAGGTGCTGACTACCTGTGAAAACACCTCTACCGTATAGGAGTGGCGTCAGATCCCCGTTGACATCTGTGTGACAGAAGAGAGGAAACTGTCAGACACTACCCAAGAACATGTCCCGCCTTTGCTGATTGCAGAGGGTTGCTGGTGTATGAATTATACCGGGCTGTATGGAAGCTAATGGCAAAAGCTTAATGCTGCTGGCATAATTGAAAAAAAATATAGGATATTCTCAGGCCGATTATCCCCTTTAACTTCGTTGATTGGTATAACGAATGAGCTATTGGTGCTATAAATACACGAGTATTTCTATACATCGGCAAAACAAGAAGGCCATTGGGACTCACTTGGGTTCCTATTGACATAGGTGTAAAAGATAACGAAGTTGCACATCAGGTTTCCAGACTGGCGGTCTTTTCACTACCTGTTACAGGGTGGATGACCTGCAGATGTGAGGAATGCGACTGCTAAATGGGTAGGTGTTGGGTTTTAAGATTTTCTTTTTAAGCTATTTCATTTTAAATGAATACGGAATGCAGAAACCGTCAAATCGTCAAAGAGTATTTCTTAGAGTGGGAATGACTAAAAGCAACAGAGAGCTATAATCATGATCTGTCCGAGTATCAGACACACCCCACGTACTCTTGTTTCTTTCTAACGAGGAATAGCTGCCCCATTTGCCCTAGATGTAAATCCTAACACTGTCACGTTAGCTGTAATCGACTACTGAGACAATGCAACCGTATGTGAATGCTCAAAAATCCAGCAGTTGCTATAGCTTTGTTAATAATTATTCTCATGCTGTGCAAATTTTCCTTGTAGCTATTGCGATCATCATGGTGTTATAGACCGTGTTTAATGGAGTTGCCACTGTTTTGAAGTGTCCTGCTCTTATATTCTATTACGCGAATAGGTCTGGAGTGTGCAAAAAATTAATTAAATTAACTTAATTAATTATTTAATGTTAATTAATTAGTTACTATTAGCTAGCAGTATATTTAGGTTGAGAACTGGGCCATCACAATGTGAAATACAGTGGCCACCAATTACTCTAATAGTATCGTTGTTTGTTTGCATTTTTACCTAAATTATCGATTTAATTTTGTTATTTACGTCAGTTGATATATATAAAAAACAAAACTATTCATTAAGGATAACTGTATTTCTGACGAATGAATGTATCAAGATATAAACAATTGACAAACACCAATTTTACACTTTGACAGTTTTTTTTTATATTTCAAAGGATTAGATGACATTATTGAGAAAAATCTTTTGAATAAAATTTGTAGTGTATAAACTTAAAAACGACTGTGTGTTGTAAGATTTTCTTTTAATCCACTAATTAATAGCTTCACAAATTTATGCTAAGACAAGATCTATAAAGCTACCTGCATACAGCTCTGAAAGTTTTTATTAATAATACCTATTTTTAATTCATTGCTATTGTGTACAGAGAATTTAACCACTTAAAGTTATCGAAAATAGAATTAAAATACCAAATTATTGTAAAATTTCTTGGATGTTAGGTCATCATGCAACGCAAACATACAACATTTAAATACACTTACACTTAGTCTAGTTTATGTACTTTTAGTTTGTTAGCACATAAACGGACATACAGATAGACATAATAATGTCTATTATATATATATTTTGAATAACATTTGTAGTGTATAAACTTGGAAACGACTGTGTGTTTATGATTTTCTTTAAACTTATTTCATTTTAAAGTATTTCAACCTGAATATTTTCCAATTAATTTGTCATATATTTTTGTAATTTTGACAAATTCATACAGATTTTAAAAATTCATACATATATTTAGACATAATAATAAAATGTGGGATTGATGGAAAAGGTTATTTTGATTCTAACGTAGTACAATCACTTATTATGTGATATTTTTCATTGGAGGGTAAAAAGTTAATGAAATTGTCTCCACATATAAAAAAAAATGGTATAAACAACGCGTTTCAAACACGTAGTGTTCTTCTTCAGGCATTAACTAAAAATTCAATGGCACCAGAGAGTTGTCTATAGTATACAGTAAATATAGTACAAAATAAAAATAAGATAAATAAGGAAGAGAATACGAACCTAAGTATTTTATATTATTTTTATTTTGTACTATATTTACTGTATACTATAGATAACTCTTTGGTGTCATTATATTTTTTAGTTAATGCCTGACGTGTTCGAAACGCGTTGTTTATACCATTAAATTTTTATATGTGGAGACCATTTCATTAACTTTTTACCCTACAATAGGTTATTTTGAGCTAATGACTCATAGATCATGGTCACTTTTTGATTTCACACGGCTTTTTCGGTCCTTCTGCCATCCAATAGTTTCATTCAAGGATATTAGAGTTGTCTACTGTCGTTTCGGTATGTCTTACATACTCAGGTAGCATGTTCAGCATTGTCCAATGAACGTTTTTGGCAAGGACAACTAATCTCCGTTACTAGTGGATAGCGTGCTTGCCACTAGTACCGGAGATTAGTTGTCCTTGTCAAAAACGTTCATTGGACAATGCTGAACATGGTACCTGAGCATGTAAGACATACCGAAACGAAAGTAGACAACTCTAATATCCTAGTCTCTAACCACGTCTAGTGGTTAGCGAGCTTGCCACTAGACTCACCCTGAATTCATTAATATGACTAGTGTATTCTTGTATAATGGCAATACTCAAGACTGTATAAGCAATGCATTGTTCATAATGCTTTTTTTTCAAATAAAGGTAGTTCAAATAATAAAGGTTCAAGTAAATTACTATGTTTCGATTTATCAAAAGAATTGTTTTATAATACCTTTTACTTAAGTTTAAATTATTTATTCAAGGTGACCTGATTTTGCGCATTTATATTATAAAGTTCATCTTTTATTGTTGATGCAGAATATGTTGCTTAACTCTATTGCCTGGAGGGTAAAACAATGCAATTTTCGTATTGTAATTTTACTTCGGTGTTGTTTGTTCTTCATGCAATCTTAAGAAGTTGGTTTTCCCTGCTAAGAATAAAGTCAACAAAACAAATCTGGATGATAAGATGATACCATGGAATGTGTGAATAAGATAAAGCGAGGCCATCTACTTTCAAGGAATCTAGTTACCTTTTAGCTGCTGCAATATGAATTTCTCCTTCCCCTCAACTTTCTTATCCTTTTTGTTTTTCTATATTAATAACATATTAATTTTTCACCCTATGTAAAACTTTTGAATTATTTACAACTAAACCTACCATCAATTCGTTAATTATAATATAATCGTTAATAATATATATATATATATATATATATAATTATTATAATAATAATATATAATTATTATAATATATATATAATAATTCTTATAATTATTATTATTATTATTATCATTATAATTATTATTATATTATTATATAATTATTATATAATATTATATAATAATTATATTATATAATATAATTATATTATATAATTATTATACTACTATATTATTATATAATTATTATTATTATAATAATAATTATAATTATAATAATTATATATAATTATATATATAATATATTATATTATATATATATATATATATATATATATATATATATATATATATAATAATATTATATAATAATATAATATAATTCGTTAATTATAAGAATTATAATCGTTAGTTTAAAATCTGTTGCACACACATATTTACCTCTCAATAAACATGTTTTTAAATAAGTTACATTTTTTTAGTAATTACCATTAAGGCGTACGTGTATCTACACTTTTAGAACAAATATAAAGATAAAAAAATATTTACTGACTAAAAGATATTCAGTTTTGTTTGCTACATGCTGATTGATATTCCCCTTTTATGTTATTTGGAGTACACATTCTTCATTTTGAAGAATCGTATTATTTAATTGATAATTATATTATATAACAGCTGTTCATTATAACTCCAAATATTATATGTATCATATATTTATTACTGTATCATCATATAATCCGTGATGATATGATAATACAGTATGAATATATAATAGTATACAATGCTATTATATATATTATGTATATTAACATGTAATATACATAATATAATATAATCAAATACATTATTAATTAATAATATTTTAATATATGTAATATGTTATATATATGAATATATAATAATAGCTATATACTGTGAAAATATAAATATAATAATAATAATATGTTTATTATATTTTTCTGGCTTTTGTTTATTTCCGTATAAAAAAAATTTTTTCTTCTATTCTAGAACTCTACACTTTTCACTCCGATAGATAATTTCTTTGCGAATCACTATCAATAAATATTAAATATCGAGTACAAATCCAGAAACCATAGCTGTTTTGATCAATAGTCTTATTATTATAATTATAATATTTATTTTTTCTATTTTATTTTTGCAAATTCTTTGAATTTTGTTTTTAAATTGAATTGTTTTTTTTTTCTATTCTTTTTATAATTATAATTACTATTATTCAATATAAGATTAAGTATTTTAACCAAATTTCCCTTTCTGATTTGAAAATAATTAATATTCATCATATGTGAATAATTGATGAAAATGCTATAATTTTTTAGATTTTTGTTTGGTTAATTCATCCAATTGCTCCGATTATTCTTCTTGTATATTGCAATTATAACACTTTTTTTTTCTTGATAAATTATTGTTATAATGGATATTGGCGCGATTTTTTGTCAAGTTATTAAAATTATTGAGTTAATCCATGATAGTTCTGTGATGATTTCTGTAAACCATATGGATATTCTACTAAAAAAAAAAAATTTTAATTTCAAAATTAAAACTTTTTTTTCAGTTAAAATACCCTCCTTACAAATTGAAATATTAACATCCAAATTCTCTTCAGTCTTAGGGCTGACGGGAAACTTATATATAAGGTTTGGCGATTACAACTCTTTTGGGTTTTTGGAGTATCTTGCTAACACGGACAATTTATCCAACTTGGGTAACCTATTTTATTAGACTTCTATAACATCAAAACGCAGTATTTCCATTGAGAACTTGATAACGAGCATTATTATAGAGGGTAATAATTAGTATAAAACTGCTGGGCAAAGAAGCTCCAACGAGTTGGTTAGTTAAAGATTCGTTGAGAACAAATGTATCCATTATTATGTAAAAGGGGTTGCTCATGAAGAACCTGCGCTCGCTAGGGCTAGTTAAAACAAAAATTATGTACCATCCTATGATGCTTTGTGTTAATCAACATAAAAGCTAATAATTTAAAATTAGTTTTCGAAAACTATTTCTAAATTATTAGTTTTTATGTTGTTTACGTTTGGCAGGTTTATCAGAGTGTCCTGTAACTTTGATTTTTATTAAGATAAAAAAAAGGCCAATATAGTTTTATTTTTCTTTGGCTTTTTTTTGTGTTAATCTCGATTCCTAAAGCTATTTGTGAAAATATTCCTGAAGTAAGTTTTCAAAAAGATTTACCTTTTAATTCTTTTTGAGTAAATGTCGAACTTTAATCAGTAAAAAAAATAATTCACTTCTTCTTGCTTCGCGTTTTTTGCTTCTAATAATACGTACTAGGAAAGAGCTTTACATTCCAAGTATTCACATGTCTATATAAGTTTCGGACAAAGATTTAAAGTTCCTCAGTAATCAATATCCAATTTTGAAGGACCTAGAATACAAAGTTACTTTATTATATAGTGGTTGTAAACTAAGTTCGTTATTCCTATGACAAAAAAAAAATATAAGTTAAACAAGAGTGAGCATTTCTCTAAGGTGTCTTTCTCGTAAGACCTGTTTCAGATGTTCTGATCGAGATGATCATTGAGTTGATTGTCTGATCGAGTCAATCTTGTGATTGAGCCAATTGTCTGATCGAGTCGATTGTCTGATTGAGACGATTATCTGATCGAGTTGATCGTTCAATCGATGATTTCCTTCCTCATGAAATTGCTAGTGAATAAGTAAAAGTACGAAATAAGATGTTTCATTCTGTTTTAATTGTTGCTAAAGCCTCCGATGTACTAATGATAAAAATATTATGTTTAATTGTAACTTAGTAGTATTACATTTGTAGAAAATGATCCGGCAGATTATATATACTGAGAAGATATTTTCAAAACTGCTTAGAATCAATGACTCTAATTCAGAGAACTGGTCTGCTGAACTGGCAGTCGTTATTAAACGAAGTCAAATCTCTGGGCATTGAGCCATTCTCTTTGCTTTCCTCTGTTTGAAATGGTTCATCCAAGTAAAACCTATTTCTCATCGCAATTTCTTGTCAATACAAACTGACATCTCTATTGTTTGCTTTTTTGTTTTTTTTTTCAAATCAATTCCCAGATATACAAAAGCCCCATTTTCAGCTCGATTCGAAGAAAGACTATTTTCTCTTCTCTTTTATTCATGAGTGACAGTTTAAATTTTAGAAATTTTTTTCCTTGGCACAATGGATTTATGGTTCTGAGATAAATTGGGGCAACAAAAAAAAGTTATATTTTATATATATATATATATATATATATATATATATATACTATATATATACTTTAACACAGAGAAAAGAACACAGAAAGACACTATAGAACTCACTTCGATATTATGACATCCGTTATCATCGGGAAGAAGTGCGAAGTCTTCTATTATGACGACGGATGTCATAATATCGAAGTGAGTTCTATAGTGTCTTTCTGTGTTCTTTTCTCTGTGTTGAAGTGTTTATTGTCCACACGAACCTTTCATTTTATTCGAAGTAACTATATATATATATATATATATATCCACTTAAAATTCGATCCAAACTGGACGCAAATCAGTTCACAAACGAAGAAAAGCAACACACAGAGAAAGAGACACACTTACAAACTCAGTTTGTAAGTTTGTAAGTGAGTCTCTTTCTCTGTGTGTTGCTTTTCTTCGTTTGTGAACTGATATATATATATATATATATATATATATATATATATATATATATATATTATATATAAAAGAAAATATATTTTGTATTGTAGTGGAATAATATAAAATAGTATATATTTTAATTCTATTTAACTGACACAACCAAATATCAGAAAAAAATAAGGAAATATCTTGTGTTAATCAGAATGGAAATTTAAATCCCAGTTCAGGACTTTAGCTTTTGGTTGACTGAATCAATGTTCTGACTGGGTGATTGCAATTTAATGCGAACTCATGGTTAATTAAGCTTGAACAGAGAAAGTCGTGAGGCTTAGAGAAGATTAGGGCCGAGAAACTTCCTAGACCTTCTAAGCAGCATCTGTCAAAGTTGGCTTAACTTATTGCAAAGTGCCTAGGACAAATATCTCTAAATGAAGCTAAATATATAATGATTTTTGTATATTTTAGAGTAATATTTTTTTAATGTATAAACTAATATAATAAATAAATCACAAAAAATTAAAGAAATTTTTGGTTACTTTGCTTTGATTGATGAGTTACACCATATATAACTAAAATCTAGAAACAACACAAAGAGAACAGTCTACTTACTACGGACGATATTTCCAACAGTCGCTGATAATCAGGACAAAATAAAAAGAGGTGATAGTCGAAGAGAGAGGTATTCAATCTGGCGTGCGTAACTGGACCTCGTTAAGTTGGAGCAATATGCATGCATCTTCCTTTTTATCTCATCCTTTGATCTTTTCTGATAACTAACTGCTGTTAGAATATCGATTATGGAATGTATTTTTTGTGGTGTTTGGTGATCAGCACCTTAATTGCTATCTGAAATTCTTAAATACTTTAAACATAATATATATTATTATCATCTCATCTGAATTCATACAAAGAGTAGTTAACTAGATTTTGGATGAAATGACTGACAACTAAATATATAGATTTTAAATATCTTAACATGTTGTTTTATAGAAAATATATTTCAAATATGAAATATTGAATCCGATATTTCTTCATAAAATAATGCCAAGAAAATTGTATGATATTAAATAAAAGAAAGTGTTTTTGCTATTGTTTTGTTCAGAATTGCAAAAGAGTTATGGGAGAAAGAGAGAAAGTGAGAGAGTGAGAGAAGGCCTAAGAAGAAATGAATAAAATATTGAGGGGAGGGGTAGCTGGGTGGACTCCAAAGGGTGTCTGAGTTATGACCCTCAAAGGTCTTGTAGTGGCCCTTCAGGCCGTTCACAGTACACATTGACTGTGCCTTCACCACTGTAACATAATTTTAACTTTTATTATGTATACTTTTAAACTGAACAAAACTGTTATAAAGTTTTGAAAGTAAAATACTGTGATGTTATCAGCGACAATTTTATCAAGCGGCTATTGTCAACAAACCAGTTGCAGACCTCCAATTAAAATTGAATTTAATTGATTCGTTTATATATTGAGAAATAAATTTTATTTTCGTTTATAAATTGTTAACAAGTAATTAGAGAAATTTATTTTGTGTTCTTGTACTTCTTTTCTCAAATAGCTACGATTTTGGTTGAAAAGGGTAACCCAACACAACTTACTCGCTCCTAGACTTGTAGATTCGGGGTTCTCAAATCTGAGCGCGTCGCCCATGAGAGGACATTAAGCCGTTGGTCCCGGGTCTGTCATATGTCAGATACGCATGAAAGACCCCAAGCATATTCTAAATATCCTTGAGTTTAGGAATAATTTTGTAGATCCTACATAAAACCGAATGTTCATTGTGTGGGATCACAAAGGGCCAGTGTTCGGCCTAAGTGTGTTCTCTTGTAAGACTGCCACTGCAACCTAACCTTACATAAATAAATATACAATATTTAATATAAATATATAGTCTGAAAGTTTAATAAAATTTGGCACACATCTGCTCAAAACTGAACAAAACACACTTAATATAATTTTGAAAAAAAAAATTCAATTAATGAAGTGTTTTTTAATATTAGTAGTTCCATTAATGAACGGATTTTTAGTATTACAAATACCGACCTTTTGTAGTTCACATATACTGACCTCTTTTTGTCATTAAATCTTGGTCATTACAGATAACCTTGTCTTCAGGCCAAGGTTGATGCAAGATAAGTATGACTTTCTAAGAAATATTTCCTCGTTGTATTTTCTTAGATACTAATAGATATATGTCATTCCCCATCTTAGACCTATGCAGATAACTCTTTGAAAAGATAACTGATTCTCACAGAGCGACTCTGGAACTGACAGTTACTTCAGTAGAATCAACACATTGGACCAGAAACCGTAGCCTCCACTAGTACAACAGTAAATTAAGTTCATCCATGAGTGCATCGTGACTAGACTTTGGCATCGCGTTTGATGAGTGTACGCGTAATTCTTCAGATCACGTAGATCCAGTTGAATCGAAAGGAAGGGGTAGTACGGGCTCATTTATCTCCATAATATTAGGAACAAGATACAAATAAACATGCAAATCTAGAATCAGCAACTGTTATGAGTGTTTCAGTACTTTAGTACTATGTAGATGTAGTACTAAATTGAATAACTGAATAATAAACGAACAAACAGTAGACAATCAGTCTGTGGTTGGAAAATCAATGTTGGTTTCCCATAGACTAAAACGACCTCTGCACTTTGCCTTCGAAGAATGTTTGTGTCCAAAACGACATGGAATCCATAATGGAGATTATTCTCGAATAATATGAAATTCGAGAGCCCGAGATTTTAGGGCTTTCAAGGCAATAAACCCCGTAATAAAGGTATGGTCAGAGTGATATTACCTTTGGGAATCACACATTGGCTTGTTATTTGGTATTTTCATTGCAAGAATTGATTTAATGTTTCTGATTCACAAACTATTACATCATACGTAAAGCCATCTTTAAGTAATTTAATTTGCGTTCCTTACGTTGCAAATTGATTAACATGAGTAAACATATTGTTATACAATTTAGTTACAAGTTATTTGTACAGCAATATGATGTATTACGTCGTTAGTATGCACATTGTTATGTTATTTTCTTGAGTTATTATCACATATTTTTTAATTTTATTTTCGTGTGGTGTCATGTATTATGAACAAAATAAAAAAATGATGAAGATGCCGAATATGTATTTACTGTTCTATGAGACTGGATGACGGTGTGTTGACTGATGCAATGGTTTCGGATGGTGATCCTGTGCTATATTGTTACCTATGCTGTAATAGTTTTTGGTGTAAATCTGCACTATTAATTAACATTTCTGAAGTTAATTTAAGAAAGTAACAGTCATAAAAATACTACTAATGGAGTAGTATTTTTATGATCATACAATTTCCTTTGAGTATGTTCCTAACCCAAATAAACATCAAACAACGCTGTGTTTACGTGGGCCATACTGGGTGTTTTTAGATAAGGAATTATCAAAATTAACATAATCATTACTAATGATTTTAATGGTTTTTTTTTTAAATTTAATTAGTCTTGAACTCAGTACATGAATACCACTTAACATTGAGTACTCATTCAATTCTTCGTACCATGACGTAACACCAGTCTTGGAATTTAGCAAGCGCCATGCACGTTACTGACTTTTCACGTTTGAGAAGAAAACGGCCCATGCAAGATTTGGGCTGTAGAGTGGAGGCAAGATAATTACTTGTCTTGATGCTATCCTCAGTCAAGAAATAGCTTTGAGGCTTGCATTGTCGAGGTCCAGTATGACCGTGTGTTTATGGTTATTTCTGCGAATTAGCAGAATGGCAAACAAATGGTCATGCACCAATCAGTATTGACTGTCTTTCCTTTTACCAAACTACAAAAGGTGATATATCCAGAAATATGTCAATATGAAATGAGAAATTCCTTGAAACACTTCGCCAATGATCAGTATTTGTCGTTTTTTTTCTATTTCAAAGACCCTAACCTGATTTGAATTTAGTTACTAATTTTATGTTTCTAATAATAAATCAAGTTTAACTAATAACAATGTCAAAGATTTCAATTTATAGATACTAGTTTAATTTTCCCATATTGTCCTGCCATTATGTAAAATTTCTTCAAATCTAAATTTCTTCTTCTAATTTCTAATTTTCTAAGTTTTAGAAAACATAATTTTCAGTCACTTACATGCTCCTATAGGATCGACTAATTAACTGCACCTGAATCAAACTCCTCTTATCAGTGTTGCACTCTGGTGATGTTTGGCAGTGACATTGACAGACAAGTCTGATCATCGAGACTACAGATTGTTCAATTAAATTCAGAAAACCATTTAAACCCTGTCGAATTTAAAGCTGCTGAATCTTCAAAGAACAAAGAAACAAAGCATAAAGGTGTATAAAGCTCCCCATTTGTTTCAAATAACTTTTAAAATCGTAAAATACGATTGACTTTACATTTTTTGATGTCCTGATTTGTATTGAACGTATAGATTGGCAATAAATGGATAGTTAGGTAAGAATACGCATGGCTTTCAACTAAATTTTGATGATAAATATCAGGAATTCTTTTCTTTCTATAACTACTAATAGCATTCAATTCTAAAGACTTCCTGTATGGTCTGCGTGTGAGGAAACATTTGTTTTGTAAACAAGAATATCTTTGATATTATTCTGCTCATATTTTTTTTTAATATTTAACAATCAAGAGCAAACTTGATGAACTTGGAAATGAAATAGATTTTTCTGTGGTCGATAAGATAATACAACATAGATTTCTATTTAACATTGTTACATAATTTCAATTTTTTTTTCAATTTAAAATACTTATAAAATCCGTAACTTTATTTATAGGTTTTATATTTATCATTACAATGAATTTCTCCTGTTAAATATTATGAAGGTCAAGTAAAGAAAGTATGGCTTGTTTGAAGGGAATAACTTGGAGATTTTTGAATGAAAGGATAATTACAATTGTTTACTTAATGAAATGTCTAATTTTTGGTATTACATCATTTGTATAAATAAATTAGTTTAGCAAATTATTGATTGGGACAACGTTTATTAGAGTATATATTTATGTTGTTATATCTATTTATGAAGGATAAATAGCCTACAGTTACGTAAATACAAAAGGGGGTCACGACGCCGTCAGCTGTTCAGCAAACTGCAGTTATCTAACTGTAACCTCAATAGATGTAGGCTATCTAAATTGAGAAATGACATTTAAGTTTGAGTCCAAAAGGGATGCTTTAGAAAGACCCACCCACATATTTGTAGGTGGGTCATTGAGGTCTTTGAAATAATTAAGCCTTTTTAAGTCGTTTCTATACATATAATACCCTTTCTCCTCTAAAGTTGTTATTAATTAGTGAGAAAAAGCATATATTTCGTTATTACATAAGAGTATACCATTTAATTCATAATAACATGAATAAAATAGTTAAAATGATTATTTTTATACATAAGTTCAGAAAAGTCACAATTAAACACAATGAAGTACAAAACCATTAGGAAAAAGAAAAACAAAAGAAATAAATGCTCTGAGGCCTTTCAATTTATGTCATCATTTCTTTTCTTTTTCTTTTTCTTTGTGGTTTTGTACTTTATACATAAGTATACATTAACACATAATATGGTATATACATAGACAGTTATGCGATTTATATATGAAGTTGTCTTTGAGTTTATACAAAGAATATATAAAAGCATTTGAAAGAAAAATATCTTCCTTTTGTGTGTGAAACGTCCAATTATTTGCCCAAATGTTTGCAGGAAAACAGTAAAAATGAATGTTTTCATCGTTAACCAAACATTAAATCATCGTTAAGACTAAATCAGTACATGTTGAAAATGAAAGGGGAACTCATTACTAACAACCCTATTACGTTTATTTAGTTACATTAATAATTATGAAGGATAAATTAATATTTATAATATTAGTAATATTTAAAATAATCAGTTAATTAATTTATCAACAAATTTATGTTTTTAAGGTTTTTATTATAGAAATTGTTGATACACCTTAGACGTAAATAGCATTATGTTGAAATACGAGTACATTACACAGTTAATGTTGTGGGACGCTGATCAAAAAACTCAACTCTGTCTTCCAACGTTTCGAAAATTTATGTTTTCATTTTAAAGTCTTACACTGAGTGTGGAGTTATAAACGGTAGGTTCTAACTCAGTGTAAACCTTCATAATGAAACTATAAATTTTCGAAACATTGTAAGACATAGTTGAATTTTTTGACGAGATATGCCTTAAAGAATACAGCAATATTTATTGTGTAGTGTATTCAACATTTACTGGTCTATAATAGGAGATGAACTATTATATTAAAAATTAAAAAAAAAATTCTTTTAAGTTTTTAGCAGATTTAGACTTTGTGACTCTAAACTTTAACCTAAATTCAAAAAGATCAAAACTGGTGTTTTAGCTGTTTTTATGGTAAAGAAAAGTTTTCTGTTAGGTGTATCAAGACTTGAAAGATGTCTTGAAGAGTAGAAGAGTCGAAATACTATAACTGCACACATAAAAATAATTAAGATATTCGAGGCAAATTTAGAAATCATGAATATTATACCTTATCAATCTTTGGAATTTATGAATTTTGTTTTTCAAAATATCTAAAAGCTGGCAAAGAAAGAGCTCAGCTCAAGAATGTTTTACAAGAACAATCGTTAATAGTGGGATAATGCTCTTGGAAAGCAGTTGAGCCTGTATTTATAGCGCTATTTGGAAGAAAGAGGAAAAACTGATCAGCCTAGTGCATGGAGGAAAACACAGTGTTGGCCTTAGGCCAGCTCAGAAGTCGGTCTGTCGCCAGTCCTCAATCGATACTACTCCAGTAGGGCACTAGCGGGAGCATCTCCCTACGAGGGTGGGAGCCCTCACTCGCGTCACCCAGCCTGTCATCTGCCTTTAGCTTCAGTCTTTAACACTTAATCGAATTACTTCATTTTACATTTCCTCAATGGTTAATCCAATAATTACTAATCCCTAGCTCTTGTTATACCATTTTATCAATTGCTTAAGTCAAACAAAGGGTTTTGTAAGATTGTTTCTTAGAGCACCAGTAATCTACAAAATTTTTATGAAAGTTTAAAACAAGCTTTCAGAAAACACAGTATTAATCGTAGGGTCATGAAATAGGATGCCTAATCATTTACTGTGTGATATTTACCCACACTTCTTTTATAAAAGCATCGCTTGTTGTCATATAAAGTTAAAGTTATATAAACCTGACGATACGATTACGTTAATGTGAAGTGCTTGTGTTTTAGTTTCGTCAAACTCTCAAGAATTATTTATATTTTGTAAAATTACCGCCATGTTATAAAGTTGATATGGGCAAAGTAAGGTCAAAGTAATTCATTTTCACCTTTTTGTTAAAAAACTTCGAATAGGAAATGTATAGGTTTTATTAGGGAATACAGACGCAAAAACATAAATTGCCTTCTGAACTGTTTTATACTAGTTATAACTTGTCAAAAAACAAACCAGGGTTGAGCAATGTCAACTCACGACTCTACAGTAAAACAACCATCTCTACCAAAACATTGAGACTATAACTATAAGACTAACTATCTCATGACTTCGCAGACGTTGATTCAGATAAAGTCCATGACCAGTCAGGAGTCTTGCTTCATACTGTTCTGTTTTTGCCTGCAGACTTCGACCTACCTTCCTTAAGCTCTCTTGTTTCATTTTGAAACCTGAAGACGACTCCCTCTCTCATTCACTCTCTCTTTCTTCTTCATTTCATACTCTTTCTCCTTCTTCATACCTAATGAAGCACTCCTTCAATCCTATGAACTGTCCTATTCTTTGTTAAGAAGACATTCAATGTTATTTTTTAAGTGGTTGTATATAAACTTGGACATCAGAGATATTATATTTTTAAATGATATATTTAAAAAATAAATATATCATTTCTTTAATTGTGATGATTTGAATTTTTAGTAGAAATTATGCAGTTTATTTATTAACACTTTACAGGAGATATTGAGTAAGAAAATTTGAATTTTCTATTTAAATGAACAAATAAGATATTACCGTTAGTGTCATTAAAGTTGTTAGTTCTATTTTTATATAAACATATTTATTGTATATGTTATATGGTATGGTATGGTATGGTTGTATATAGATGGTTGCGTGCTCGCCTTTGGACTGGTAGATTCGGGATTCGATTCCCGCTCTTGCCCTCAATTTTTTCACGCCGAAAGTGAATACGAGTTCATCCTCTCTCAGAGAGGACGTCGGTCCTAGCCTATATGATGTCAGATACTCGTTGAAGATCGCTACTATACATACAATTGAGTTAGGTAAAAAATTTAGAAGTCCCAGTATAGAATGTTCATTGTGTGGTATTACAAAGAGACAGTTTTCGATCTATGTGTGTTCTCCTAACCTATCTCGTACATTTCTTCATACCTGACAGTGTAATTATTACCGTCTTTGAGTCAACTGTTGACTCAATTACTTTACAATTACAATTACTTTCTCGTAGAACCTATAATTCACATTCTAATGTTTTCAATTTTCCTAATACATTATACTTTAAATTTTGATTATGGTTAATTAATTTTTTAGGATATTATTTCAATTGGTAATTCATTTTGGTTATAATTTAGATACATATTTATAATTTTATATATATATATATATATATATATATATATCAGCTCAAAAACAAAGAAAAGCAATACACAGAGAAAGAGATGCACTTACAAACTCAAATTTTAACTCTTTCTCTGTGTGTTGCTTTTCTTCGTTTTTGAGCTGATTTGCGTCCAGTTTGGATCGGTTTTTTTTTAATGCTGAGTGAAATATATATATATATATATTATACCATGATAAACGAAAAACGGTCCGCCAGGACAGACAACACTCAAAATAAACAGTGACACATAGACTGAAACATAACAAAGACTCACTTTTCAATATTACGACCGCCATTACGGTCGAAATATTGAAAAGTGAGTCTTCGTTATGTTTCAATGTGTCACTGTTTATTTTGAGTATATATATATATATATATATATATTTATATTGATACATATACTTTGAATAAAATGAAAGGTCTGTGTGGACACATTTCCTATGTGTTAAAGTTTATATATACATATACAGAGGGACGACCTTATAAGTCCGATAAGGAAATCCCACAAGGTGGAACTTATTGGTTGTCCTTTTCAGTGTTGTATTACTATTTAAATAATACGAACTCAATAAAATTTGTATCATACTATAAGCTTCTAGAAAAATCATGAAAGCTGGAAAACTTCCTAATTTAGAAAAATCTTCTGATTTAGTAAGATGAATTACCTTTCCAATGATGAAATATTTCCCAAAGACAATAAAACACATTTTCAACCCAAGAGCTATACATCTGGCAAATTCATTTAAACATTTGAAATGTGGTAATTGTAGACTGATAAAAACATTGGGGGTACTTACCTACAACGCTCATCCAAATGTGAAAATCTTAAAAACTGTATTAAAAGGATCTTATAATGAGGAAATAAATATTTATCCGTACTCTAATTCCCTCAGGTAAAATATTACTGTTTTCAATTATCACAACCATGGAAACACACTTATTCATGCACACCCACCCAGACTCTCTCTCGCTCACTCTCTCTCTCTCTCCCACTCTCTTGCGGTCTCTCCCTCCATCTCTCTCTCTCACTCTCTCTCACACACACTACATGTACACATACACACAATAAACACATAAAAACGCACAATTTCCTTGCCACTACTAAATAAAAAAAAAAAACCTGAAGAAGTGAAAACGTTGTTATGCTACATAAACATATCAATAGTCGCATACATTCATTTAAATATTAAAATTTTAGAAAAACTTTAGAAAAAAAAAGTTAGGACCATAGTAGTTAAATTAGTTCGAGTTTTACATGAATATTCATTGAGAAACTTACATTCCTCATGTAAAATGTAATTTTCTGGTCGCCTAAAGGAGAGAAACAGAAGGTGGTTGAGATAGAGAGTAATGAATTTTTCTTCTTGATGAATTAAGTTGTTTAAGCCTTGAGCTTAATGGAATCCTTGATAACCTGGACTTAGCTTTTAGAGAGAGCTAAGGAAAACTTGGAATTTATCCTTCTCTTTCCTTTTACATGGTGCGTTTGGTGTTCCGCTAATATTGTGTATTTCCTCCTAATTGTATTTATTCTTTCAAAATAACATAAAAATATAGTTTACAAATATATTTTACATATAAATCAAGTAGCTGGAGTGGTCTATTTAAGAGGCTATTTGAAGTAGCAGTTACTGATTAATTTTTTAGAAGACCAAAAGATGTCTTCTCTTGTAAGAAATTATGTCATGTTGTTTTTTAAGACCTTTTATAGTCTTAGTTCTTTTTAGAATTCCTTGATATATGTGTTCTATAAAAAACAATAAAACTGTTTCTTTGTTTTTTATTACATTGCTTGTGTTTGTAGCGGCAACACTGACGCAAGTCTGTAAGAACCAGCTGTTCTTAAGAACCAGCTGTTCTTTAGAACAAGTTGTTGTCGCCATCTTTACCTTTTGGAATCGTCTCTCGCCCTTACTCCATCAACTCGCCATGCCTATGCTCTGCCGCCATGCCATGCATAACTCTGCTTTGCAGTATCGCCGCCGACGAAACGATCTGGCCAGATCTAGCAGTGTGTTGTGAACTGTTTAATGAAATGTGTTTCCTGTTACTGATGTAATGCAGTTTTGGAGGTATTGCTGTAAATATTATAAATATAGAGAGAAAATAAATATCCTCCAAATTGGTGTTTCCGCCCGAAAATATCCACAAAATTGGTGTTTCCTCCCGATAATCGAACTGGTGTAACTAATTGCAATGATTGATTCAACTTGTACAGCAACTTCGGTTCCTCCAGCAGTCGGTAGGTTGGGCGTCAAACTGCCGCAGTTCTGGAAAAGTCGCCCCCAGTTTTGGTTCCTGCAGACTGAGGCCAATCAAACGTCTGGTAACACACCTCCAGACCAACTCAACGCCTGGTAACTCGCCTCCAGGTCAACTCAACGCCTGGTAACTCGCCTCCAGGTCAACTCAACGCCTGGTAACTCGCCTCCAGGTCAACTCAACGCCTGGTAACTCGCTCCAGTCAACTCAACGCCTGGTAACTCTCCTCCAGGTCAACTCAACGCCTGGTAACTCGCCTCCAGGTCAACTCAACGCCTGGTAACTCGCCTCCAGGTCAACTCAACACCTGGTAACTCGCCTCCAGGCCCATCGAACACCTGATAATTCAACCAACGCCTCGATGAAGCCAACGGACGATCCACCACCTCGAGTTACTCGCTCCGGACGGCTCGTTCGTTTTGACGCTTCGAAGGTTAACTTCTCCGCTGGGGGAGGTGTGATGTAGCGGCAACACTGACGCAAGTCTGTAAGAACCAGCTGTTCTTAAGAACCAGCTGTTCTTTAGAACCAGTTGTTGTCGCCATCTTTACCTTTTGGAATCGTCTCTCGCCCTTACTCCATCAACTCGCCATGCCTATGCTCTGCCGCCATGCCATGCATAACTCTGCTTTGCAGTATCGCCGCCGACGAAACGATCTGGCCAGATCTAGCAGTGTGTTGTGAACTGTTTTATGAAATGTGTTTCCTGTTACTGATGTAATGCAGTTTTGGAGGTATCGCTGCAAATATTGTAAATACAGAAAGAAAATAAATATCCTCTAAATGTTTGTTGCTTATTGTTTTTTATTTAATATTCTCTGGAGGTATTTATTTTCAGAGTTGGTTTACAATAATACTTATTTTTTCAATAAATTGTTTTTAGTCTTGAGAATGCCGAACAATTTTTGGCAAAACGTGGGCTTTTAATCTGAATTGATTTTTTTTTTGGACTTAATCGTCAAAAACCTATTTTGCATTAGGCGAGGGTATAGTTTTTTGGTAGCATTGGATAATATCTTATTTAAAATTGTACTACTTAATTGATAGTAATATGTTTTCAGGCGACATTTTTTTTCTCTTCGACTATTAATTTTAGAGAGTTGTAATTTGACTAATATTTAACCGATATTAGTATAACTAAAAGAAATCATTATTTGATAACCAAAAAGACTATATTTATGTAAAAATGTAACAATTTTAACTGAATTTGTGTCCCAAATATTGTGAAGGTGACACCGGTCTTACCATTGGACACATAACAATGAAACTGAACTCGGAAATACACTAAATTAAGGAAGATGAAATATATTGTTTTTGAGCGAAATTATATTATATTTCGTTATCATATTTAATTGTTTTCCATTTCCTAATAAACACGTGTTCATCTTTGTATCTGGTTAGGATAAGTACTACTAATAATAGTATTAACAATAAAATAATCATTGTAATAACTCAGAAAGATTAGATTTTGACGAATTTACCGTTCTACCTGCATATGGGTGAGTGGATGTCTATTTTGGTCTCCAAGACTTCCACCGTTTGATAATGTATTGCCATTGACAGTCATACAGCTTCATGACATGAACTTCATTGGATTCCGGTAGTTTTGCCAAGAGAAAGGTGCATTATCGTTCTTTATACCCAAACAGGTACAAATTAGGATCTGCTTCTCTGGTGATTCTACAAATTTAAAATAACCTATGTAGAATTACTTTAGCATGACTATTGCATCATAAAAAATTTATGAATTTATAATTTTGGAAGAGGAGATGTTACACTAAAAGTAACAACTGTTAAGTCCCATGTGAGGTAACTTGTAGATAGTTGGTTCAATAATAATAATAATAATAATAATAGTAATAATTTAATTTTTATTACTACAGACCATATAGATAAAGGTACGGTTAACATTGAATAAATGTAAAAATTTAATTGGTTGTCTTTAAGTTTGTGATAGTACTTTTACCACAGAGTTTGATAAACGACATCCAATAAAGTTAAAGAAAAGCCTTGATAGTCATTAAAATAATTACAAATTATATTGCTTATCAATCAATTTGATATGTTTACTTAAAGTAAAGTTGACTGTAGCGCGAAGGAGATGTTTTTTCTTTTTCTTTTGATATATATATTCGCTTTAACTTTTGTCAATTGATATATAAAAGCCTTTCAGACAGTACAAATTCTTTTTTCTTTTTTTTTTTTAAAAAAAAAAAATTGTTTTTACACAATCTGTTGGGAATGTTGAAAACGACTTTCGATCAGGCGACCATGTCCAGGAAATTTTAGTTTGATAAAAAACAACTGAAACTGTTTGAAAATTCTCGTTGGAAGTGATGTAGATGGAATTGTTTGGCAGCCAAACCGTAAAGTGTAGCCATTCTTTAGTGAATCCTGTAGATTTTGTGGGAATTAGTCACGAGAGGAATCAATTTCGAATAACTGACTAAAAAATACTTTATGAGACGACTCCTCCGGGCTGTCGCACACTATTCATTGATTTATGTTTTACTCAATCTGCTGTTTCAGTTGGATACCATAATTTTTTGTACAATTAATTTTCAATTGAAATTAGGTTATTTATATTTTACGCGTTATTTTCCATTGCCGTTTGAAACAAAGATGTATGCATCTATTCTATTTATTTATTATTCATTCTGTTTCCTATTGAATGCCTTCCGTTACTTGGATGTTATGTACACAATAGTACGGTTTAAACCCTTTTTTATTTTCACGAATACTATTTTCTATATTTTTTATATTTTTATGTTTTATTTTTTGGTTTAAAAAATCCTTATTCAATACATTTATAGTTTGTGTTACAAATATTTGTTATCTGTATATATAAAATACAAAGTTTGTCTGTCTGGCCACTATAGAAATTAAACTTGAGACAATGAGATACTAATAAACACATGGATCTTATGTAACATTTTTTGCTGGAACTAACTACGGTACTTTGATTTTGATCAGGGTTCTTTTTTGGGATCTACCACCCATAACCAAATCAAACTATAACCATGTTTGTCTTAGTAAGTTTTTATGTTTTTTTTTTGTGTCTGTTTTTTCTCTTTATTTATATATAAACTATATTCATAAAGAGAACACACGGAAATGAAACAGAAACTCACTATTATATTTCGATGGCCTCGGTAGATAAAAGTGAATCGTTCCGAAGATTGGCAACGACTAGCTGGTGGCCTTGAAGACGTTGAAAAAGTGTAGCCAACTTACGAAGGGAGGGGAGACAGGGGAGTTAAAGATATAATTAATAAACGAATGAAAACATTTAAATAAAAACTATTAACGCATTATAAAAACCAACAAACAATAAAAATAAGTAAGTAAACAAATTAAGAGACTAAAAAGATCAAAGAAATAATCAACGATTGAGGTTAAGACTAGGAGTAGATCTACCTCCCAGAAGACTGAAAAGAGCTTCTTCTGAACCCCTCAGAGTGACTTTAGAAGTAGTTTCAGTTTCTGTCTCAGTATCTGTTCACGAAGTATCTGTTTACCCTATAAAAATAAAAATTTATGAAATATATTTATGTTATCAATCTAAAATGAACATTAACTTGTGAAACAAGCATTTCTAGATACTTAATAAGGAATAATGTTATTTATAATGAAACTGTAGTAAAAAGTAAAAGGACGGATCATCCAAAAATTTGAGTTTGTAAGTGTGTCTCTTTCTCTCTGTGTTGCTTTTCTTCTTGACCTAATTTTCTAAAATCAAGTTAATTGATTTTAATACAACATGCATAAAAGGAGGTCCGAAAGGTATATTATATATATACCTTTACTAATGTATATATATCAGCTCAAAAAGAAGAAAAGCAACACACAGAGAAGGAGACACACTTACAAACTCAAATTTTCGGATGATCCGTCTTCAGGATAAAAGAGAATGGGCGACCAAGCATGCCGGAAACACAACCATTCTCGTTTCTCCTGAAGATGGATTAGGTAGGAGATTCGAAAACCTCCATAAAAAAAGGTACTTGTAATCAAGTCAATTTTTTTTAACAACTGAGTTTTTGTTGGGTTTTTGACTCTGACGAAGTTACGATTGAAAGATCTTAGTCTTGTTTTCCCTTTTCATATTGTTGTTTGATCATTGATTGTTATTTCACATGTTTATGTAGAATCTTGTTTATATATCTATATAAATTTCTAGTTTTCCTCACAAGGACTAAGAAACGTTTCGTTATCAATGACTAATTTAAAAATGTGTATATGCGTCTGATCTGTGTCTTCTAAATCTATTATTTTGTTTAACATATTTATTCATATTTTTTTATTTTTATTATTATTTATATTTTGGTACAATTTCCTTTGCATTGATAAAGTAAATGAATTTCTCATGCATCTTAAAGTTACAAAAAGAACTAAGAAGGGAGGTCCTAATATGCACTGAAGGTTGCTAAACATATTCAACAAAGTCGTCCAAACTCTCAAACTTCTCAGTTTTTTTGGATTTGATTATTTTACAGTGAATCGATAAAGTGTCCATTTATCCTCAACTCATCTTTCTTCTTTGGCAGTTTTTGCTAAATCTCTTTTGATGGATTGCCTTGATACTGATCGACGAGGTAATCAAAGTATAATTTTATTATCAATAGATTTCTTAAAGAACTAAAAATATATATTGATATTCTTGTATTTGAGCCTTTCTTATTATTTTTTTCTTGTTCATATGACATATTCAAACTTTAATGCAGAAGGGTTATGGTTTACTGTAACGATTGATATACTGTCTTATTCTTTTATATGAAGAGTGTATGAGATGTAAGATACTATTATTGTTTCATGTCTTCAGCTTAAAGTAGAAGGATATAGTCATATTGCACAGTAAAAAAGTACCAAGTTATCAAATGTTGTTGCTGTCAATGTTCATTTAAAATGAGAACAGAAAGTAGGATTAGGAGGACATTCTAAAATATTAACTGACACAATATCTATTATCAATAACGGACCCAAATTTTCCCCTGTACATTCAAACAAGTCCAGTTAATTTCAAAATCAGTATTTTAAGTAATGACACAAGTTATTTAATAAGTGTAACATTGAACATTAATAAATTAAATAAAAATATACCTAATATAATATATAATGAAAGTATTAATATTGACTAACTAAAAAAATATATATAATATAATATATAGGTGTGTTATCTAATCGGGATTCGATAACTCGGATTCAGTCAAATTTTCTAGGTTGAACAATCAAATTCTCATTGCCGACGTTTCGGTTTTATTTTAAAACCTTTTTCATAGGCAGAAGTAAGATTTTTTTTAAACTAAGAAAATGAATTTTACATTATTTAAAGGAATAACAATCTTAACTGGACAAAACCTTCGACTAGACTTCGAAGGTTTTCTAGTCGAAGGTTTTGTCCGGTTAAGATTGTTATTCCTTTAAATAATGTAAAATTAATTTTCTTAGTTTAAAAAAAAATCTTACTTCTGCCTATGAAAAAGGTTTTAAAATAAAACCGAAACGTGGGCAATGAGAGTTTGATTTTTGAACCCAAAAAATTTGACCGAATCCCGATTAGATAACACACTTATTCTATCAAACGGTCGATATATTATTGAATCTGTTGTATAAATAATATATATATATATAATAATTATTATAATGTAAGTGTAAAGTTAATTATAGAACAAAAAATAAAGAGATGAAAATGCTTTACCAGAATATTACGTAGTGTTAATTGCTTGGAATAAGTTATTTTCGATGTGGGAATGATATTGAGGTGCCTTTGCAGAGAGCATGTTCCTCTACAACAGAAGCTAGAAGTATATCTGTTTTGTTATCCTCAGTAGTTCATACTGTGATTTATAATCTACTTTAAACACAAATATTGCTATAAAAAATAATTTTTTCTTTGTTTTTCTTAATTTCAACAGATAATTATCGAAAAAGAACTATAAGTATTGTTGTTAAACAAATATTTTGATTTTTTTTAAAAAAAACTAAATATACCATCATTACACCTATAAAGTATAAAAAAATTACATTTTATAAACTGATTCATATTCTATTATACTTTTATATTTTTTAATAAAATGAACACATTTTTATAATGAGATGATACAATTTTTTAGCCTAATTGGAACTCATTCCCTTTATAAAGTATTGATCGATTATATAATTATTTGTTAAACTCTTTAGCAATAAAGATATCACCAAGCGTAATTTATATCTTGACTGCCCTTGGACCTTCTACATTTAAAACCTCACAATAATAGTTTTTATGTGAAAACTTCTTTGATTTTCTTGAGGACAGTAAAATCCACTTAGTAACTTATTTGACTACTTTAGACTTTTATTTCTTTTTCAGAAACTTTTTACTACCGTTTTATTATAAATAACATTATTCCTTATTAAGTATCTGGAAATGCTTGTTTCACAAGCTTAATGTTCATTTTAGATTGATAACATAAATATATTTTATAAACTAATTTTTATTTTTATAGAGTAATATAAGTTTATCATATTGGAAAATAATTATATTTGTTTGTGTATGTTATTCTTTTAAGATTGATAAGATTGACAATTAAGATTGACATGAACCCTACCGACGAAAACTTAGCATTATTAAGTTAACATGCCTATATTTTTTAAGCAATATTTTTTCTTAACATTTTGTAATTGAAGATACTGCTTGAACTTAAAAAAATGTTCTTCATATACATAGAATGACACATTTCTGAGTAAGAATGAAATATTTGCTAAATTTTCTGATAACTCTTTTTTTTTGTCAACATATTATTAATCAATGGTGTGATATAAAATTTGAATAAAATAGTTTGCAGTTGTTCATATTCAGTTTGACTATAACTAAACTTGAATTACATGAGTTAAATTTATTGATTGAATTCCATATGACTACGATTGTTTCAATCAATATTAACATTTATGAATCTTTATTCCAGTGACTCTTGCATTTCTTTTACACAAAGGTCATCTCTGAATAACAAACACTATAGATTGCACGTTTGATTTTTATATGGATAATATAATTAGGAAATATAAAATTATTATGAAGTTTCAGTAACTTCAATTGTTTAAATTTACCTATTACCTGAATAATTTTTTCCTAAATTGATTTTTTGTATTGCCAAATTCATATGTTCACTATGAAAATGAATTATTATTTTTTCTTAATATTTGACACATGTAATGCTATTTTACTAGTTGTGATGTACCTCCTTTGAATTATTTTAAAATTCTCTTACTATCTGAATAACTGTTTCCAAAGGCTGATCTCGTCTTAGGACGAAAGCAAAATGTTACAAGTTCACAGTATATCTAGAATAAAAGAATTTATTCATTTTTGAACTGAAATGCCACCTAACTCATTTGTGTTAATAATCAAAAATTGAATTACAATTTACTAAATTAGATATTACTATTTATGGGCAAAAACGAATTGAATAATTTGAAAAATGTTTTGTAATTGAACCCATAAAAATTATCTTATTCATTTTAGATAGAATGTTTATGTATAAACATATCAACAGAATGAGAATGTTATTGTTGATTGACTTTGGAATATATAGTTTCGATTTACCGATCAGTTTTTCATTTGAATATTCTTGAATGATATACCTAAATGATAATGTGATAATTAGAAAAGAATTAGCCGAAACCAGACATAATGTTTTATATAAACCCGAAGAGATGTAGATTTATTAAAATTTATTAGAGTTGACTAGAGAGTTCAGAGATATTTTGCATAGAGATGGAAATCAGAGTTGAGTGTAAAGTGAAAATCAATGATTGCTTGCCAAGTACTAAACGCAGGTCTCGACCGGTACCATAGTTGGTGTAATTGAATTATTTAAATAAATAAACTTATTTCCTAGTGACTATGAAAATCACTTCTTTATACTTATTATTCTGTTCCCCTAAACTAGGAGTTTAACGTAAAGTTATTTCCGTTTCATTTGCCAATTACATAATCAGTGAAAAAAAAAACTGATTATACTTGTGTAGGCTGAACTTAATACTATATGTTTAACAATAACTATGTGAAAACTTTTTGGTCAAAAACATGATTTGCATAATTAATAGACATAACTTATCTAACCACGAAATATCATACGAATATTTATATGTATATAATCAAACCACAATATGAAATGGGAAAAAAAGACTAAGATCTTTCAACCCCAACAACCGGTCTTCGTCAGAGTCAAAAAACCAACTAACTTTGTTGGGTTTTTCTAACCCGTTCGTCAGTTGGGTTTTTGACTGTGGTGAAGACCGCTTGTTGTGGTTGAAAGATCTTAATCTTTTTTCCCATTTCATATTGTGGTTTGATGATTGATTGTTATTTCACGTGTTTATGTGAATCTTGTTTTATATATATATATATACATATATATATATAATAGAGAGAGAGAGAGAGAGAGAATTAAAAGAACACACTTACAGTCTCTAATTTTTGGTTTGGACCGTCTTCAGGAGAGATAAGAGAGGGATACCAAGCGCACTGGTTCAGAGACGGTTGGAGATCAACAATTTTGCCGCATGCTCGCTCGGTAACAGAGGATAAGGTAAACAGGATCAATTTATAGCTAAATTAAATTGGTTAAATAATAATAAATAAATAAGTTAGAAAATTAGAGAAAATTAGAGACTGTAAGTGTGTGCTTTTAATTTCTCTTTTTTTTTTCTACATTGAACTACTACTCTTGAAGACAGTTCAAACTGAAAATTAAAGACTGTGAGTGTGTGCTTCTAATTTGTCTATGTTTCTTCTTCTACATTGAATTATTTTTGACCGTTTCAGATAGTATTTCTAACGACAAAGTATATTATATATATATATATAAACGTCTAACCATATAACCAAAATAAGGAAAATATAGGAAAAATGTCTAAGATCTTTCAATGAAAGAAGTAATCTTCGTCAGGGTTTAACTGATACTGATTGATGGATCAACCACTTCCCCTCTTTGAGGAAATAAACGATCTTATGATGTGTTGAAGGTAATAGCCACTATCAAACCGAAAGCAGTACGTTTCAAGATAATTATGACTGGTGGTATAAGATAATTTAATGAAGGGGTTGTAAGGAGGAGCTGAACGTTCTTGGTATATTGAATAGAATCCAAACCCTATCTTGCTCAATATTCGTATAAAGGGAACTTCCATCCATTTAACCATGAGTACTGCATCAAGGAGAAGAGCGAGTGGAGGAGGTCTAGGAGAGGACTCTGTTAAGAATTTATAAAATTGGATTGTGTCTTTGCACTGAGAGGGGTTGCCTGCGAACAAAAGGTTATGACAATTGGCCCACAAAAGCAGACATGTTTATACATACGCAAGTGTATCAAAGTTTTCTTATCTCCACCACATATACTCTACACAATTTTCTGTATCGAATTATTGCGGGGTCAAACTTGGTTAAATAAAAATGGTGTATTTGTATGTATATATTTTATACCTAATATTCTTTGTCGTAATTAGTCATTGGAGTTTTTTAATTATCACTGATATATTTATATATAAACTACATTGACATAAAGAACACACAGAAATGAAACAGAAACCCACTACTACATTTCTATTCTCCTGATGACGAGGCCATCGAAATATAGTAGTGAGTTTTTGTTTCATTTCTGTGTTTTCTTTGTCAGTGTAGTTTATTTAGTTCGTGAAATCGTTTCATTTAATTGGATATATATATATATATATATATATATATATATATATATCAATGTTCAAACCACAATAAGAAATGGGAAAGATCTTAGTCTTGCTTTCCCATTTCCTTATTGTGGTTTGATCATTGATATATATATATATATAATATATATATATATATAGTTTGACAGTTAGTTGACTATGACGAAGACCGATTGTTCTGATCGAAAGTTCTTAGTAATTTTTCTCATTTCTTTCTGTGGTTTGGACGTTGATTTTAATTTCACAACTTTATTGTGAAACCATTGTATATATAACAATCGAACCATGAAAAGTAGTCCA
The DNA here is from genome assembly GCA_026182355.1 of Hermatobates lingyangjiaoensis. NCBI lineage: Eukaryota > Metazoa > Arthropoda > Insecta > Hemiptera > Hermatobatidae > Hermatobates > Hermatobates lingyangjiaoensis. The sequence goes on from JAPFBL010000057.1 coordinate 1,048,837, forward strand.
GTTACGATAATATCAGTCTAGACAACAAATAAACTCTAGATTCTCATAAGATAGAAAAAAACTTAATATTCCCTAGTCTTTTACATAATCATCATCAGGAGAGGAAAACAGTAATTGAGTGAAAATCCCACTGGTGAAGCTATGGTTGGAGACCAATTGTATAGTCAAATACAAAAAAAGGAACGTTGTGAGTCATATGTCAAACAAGGAATCGGTAAACAAATTATTTAAGGATAAAAATTAAGAATTATAATAAATATATACTAAATTTGTGGGGAAAAGAAATTCAAAATGAATTAATTCATTTTGATTGATTAATTGAAAGAATAACATGTCTATTAGAAAGATGAAATTAGAAGGAAAGAAAAAAATTATTAATTTTTCAAATTTAAATTCTTTTTTTATATTAATAACTGTGTTAGTTAAGCAGACAAACAAGTTTCTGAAAAACAGACTTTCTGAGTTTTTATTGCAAGGGAAATATGTTATGGAATCTATAGCTCTTGATTTAAATATTTAATAAGAACTGGGGTTATATGTAAAGGAGTTTATTTTTTTTTATTATTTATTTGATTGCTTATTTTATGTAAATAAAGAGGGTGAGTATATAAAAGAAGAATTCAAGTGGAGTTATATGGCGAGAGATTCTAAAGTTATTTAGGAGCAAGTCTGTAAGAGACGAGTTCATGAATGACTTTGTGGTGAATGGTTGCTGAAAGCAGTTCACTTCCTTAATGATCCGTGTTCCGCACTACCTCCAAGCCAACGGTCCTACGTTACACTTGGTCGTCCATCCAGCAAGCATTTGCCACCGTCCTCCTGCTCAAGGCCCACGTTGCCTCTTAAAACCATTAATTACTCCTTATTATAACTATATATATATAAAAAGATTTCACATAAACACGTGAAATAACAATCAATGATCAAACCACAATATGAAAGGAGAAACAAGACTAAGATCTTTCAACCGTAACAAGCGGTCATCGTCAAAGTCAAAAACCCTTAGTTTTTGACCAGAGTCAGGGTGACGAAAAAGTATATATATATTTGTAAAAGTTGGAAGCAGTCCTCCATTTAAACATATATTGTTAAATAACGCCCCATATTTTACTTGTACTCTATCTATTTCTTACACAATTTCTCCGGTTTCCGGAATTCCTTCCTCGTCTCTTTATTAACTACATAAAGCTATAAAACTATAAAGCTTATCACCAATATTGCTAGGACTAGCAATCAATAACATTGATTGTTATTCCACGTGTTTATGTGAAATTTATATATATATATATATATATATCAGGGACGTGCAGTCAGGGGAGGCAGGTGAGGCACTGCCTCACCTGATAATCTTGGAAAGGAAAAATGCAAAATGAATTGTACATATCTAAATGGTTATATTTATCCAGTGAATTGCGCTGTAAAGATATTTGTCAGCATTTTTAACTTTTTTTTTATTCAAAATCAATGGTTTTTCGCAACTATTGCTTAGATACTGAAAAGAAATGTGCGGTGAGTCTGCCGCCTGCTGTGCGAAGAGTCACTAAGTGAGGCACGCAGTTCTGCTGCCTTATGGTGGGGTTCGCCTGTGACTACAGGGGTTCTTCTTTGTGATTCAGCAACAAAATACAGTCAGCGACAGCACTCTAAAAGCTAGCAATTTATTTTTTACCTTCCTTACTTTTGCAAATGGAGTAATGCATTTCAAAAATTAAAACGTTAAAATGTTTTAAAAGGAAGCTGATGTGAGATTTAAACATAAACTACTGCCAATCAAATAGTGATAAGGTAATCTGTAAGGTTCATATTTTTGTAAATCTAACGGTGATGGGAGTCAGTGCCTCACCTGCCATGAACCCCACCGCACGTCACTGATATATATTGATAAAAGTATCAACCGTGGAATAGCAACCAACAGAACTAAAGTTTATCAGTACTCGGTGTCAGTTCTTCAGGTTCAAATTGAACTCTCATTGCCAACATTTCGGTTTTTATTTAAAACTTTTCTCATAGGCTCATATCACATCCATAAGTTCTTCTTATATCCTCATAGAAACCCATATTTATTATCCCAAATTATATAAATGTTGATTAAAGATAAAACTTTTATTAACATTTATATAATTTGTGATAATAAATATCGGTTTCTATGAGGATATAAGAAGAAGTAATAAGAGTTTAATTTGAACCTGAAGAACTGACTGAGTCCCGATAAACTTTAGTTTTGTATATATATATATATATATATACTTCGAAATTCTAAAAATGCCGTCCGACCAGTTTTTACAAAATGAACATACATGGAGGATAGAACAGAGGAAGGCACTTACTAGGATCGATAATTCGAAGAGCTAATACATTTGGTATAACCTTCGTCGGGAGAGTACAATTGTTTGTATCTGTATGTCTCAGGATGAGACTCGTTTTATTGAATTATGGAATTTAAAAAAGCAATGTAATTTGCAAATTTGTGTCCTTGACTATGTAATATGGTCCATTTTAATTTGTTAATTTATCTTTAATATATGAGCCGCTTATTTTGAAAGTGGCCTAATTCCATTTATGTTAAAATCGAGATATTTAAGTGTTTGCGTTTTACAAAATTTAAAAATATTGTCATTTTATTTATCAACTAATTTTTGTTTAAAAATTCTTAGTAATTTTAAATAAATTTTGTACAATTTGCTGCAAAAGGTAAAGATAACGTAAAAATGTAATTATTTAAATAGCTAGCTAAATTTTTTTGGAAAATGGAATTAGGCCACTTTCAAAATAAACGGCTCATATAAGAAACTAATTTTATTTTTATAAAAAAATACTCCTAATTTAATAATACATTGCTTTAATTTTAGTTCCTTAATTTCTTAGTATTAATTGTATAAAAAGGAAAAAATAATTATTTTTGGTTAGTGAAAAAATGTTACAGAACACATTCTTATGCAAATTTGGAATATGTTTCTACAGTCCGTATTTTGTATTTTAATAATGTAAAGCAATACCAGCTTTAGGCCTTAGAATCTTCATTGGGGAATTGAATCAGTCTGCAATTAAGTTGAAATCTACACAGTCCTTCCTACCTCTGCTCCTAATTGCTCCAATACACTTTTAGAAGTTTTAATGGATGCTCGTTAAATATAGCTGGAATATTAACCATTAAATATGAATGGTAGCGAAACCATTGAATACGAATGGTAGAGGAACTAGTAAATATGAATACTATATTAATCATTAAATATGAATAGTAGATAAACCATTATATATGAATGGTAGAGAAACCATTAAATATGAATGGTAGAGAAACCAGTAAATATGAATGGTAGAGAAACTATTAAATATGAATGGTATATTAACCATTAAACATGAATAGTAGATAAACCATTATATATGAATGGTGGAGAAGCCAGTAAATATGAATGGTAGAGAAACTATTAAATATGAATGGTAGCGAAACCATTAAATAAGAATGGTAGAGAAACTATTAAATATGAATACTGTATTAACCATTAAATATGAATAGTAGATAAACCATTATATATGAATGGTAGAGAAGCCAGTAAATATGAATGGTAGAGAAACTATTAAATATGAATGGTAGCGAAACCATTAAATAAGAATGGTAGAGAAACTATTAAATATGAATACTATATTAACCATTAAATATGAATAGTAGATAAACCATTATATATGAATGGTAGAGAAGCCAGTAAATATGTATGGTAGAGAAACCAGTAAATATGAATGGTAGAGAAACTATTAAATATGAATGGTATATTAACCATTAAACATGAATGATATATAAACCATTATATATGAATGGTATAGAAACTATTGAATATGAATGGTATATGAACCATTCAATATGAATGTTAGATAAAACATTATATATGAATGGTAGAGAAACTATTAAATATGAATGGTAGATAAACCATTAAATATGAATGGTAGATAAACCATTATATATGGATGTTAGATAAACAATTAAAAATGAATGGTTGATAAACAAATATGAATGGTAGAGACACCATTAAATATGATTGGTAGATAAATCAATATAGATGAATGGCAGATAAATCATTATATATGAGAGGTAGAGAAACCATTAAATATGAATTGTAAATAAACCATTAAATATGAATTGTAAATAAACTTTAAATTTCAAAATGTCATTAAATTTTAATGACATTACAGTGATCTACTTTGAAAATAAGTCAACATTTCTAAAGTAATTTTATGAGCAAAATATATCAAGATGGGAAAGTGAGACTAGCGAATGGCTTATGTCTGTAATCCCTTCAACTAAAATAACAGTATCCAGGGAGAATAAGAAATAAGATAGTATCTTTAAGTTAGAGAATTATTTTGGTCCTTTTTAGTCTGTTAGTCTATCTAAAAAGTTTATTTTATTAAGAAATCCACGAAATGAAGAAGTTAGAAAAAACTTGACATGATATTTATCAATTTTTTTTTAAGTAAGGAAACCAAATTTATTGTTCCAGTGTTTTGGAGTTTATTCATTATGTTTATTCATTATCCTTGATTCAAACAAATATAAGAAAGTTTAACAAACTTTCAACTCAGGTTTCTTTGTTTGATTTATTTCCAGAATGTTCAATAGTGTTGAAACTAAAACAGTTTCGTCAAATCTAAACGAATTCTAATCGATATATATTTTCAAACTTTATTAACTAAAAGTAGACCTTAATATTTTTGAAAACTTGATTAATAGCATTAAATGTCATAACCGAATATAAAAAAATTAAAAATAAATAAAACCTGAAAGAAGAACTGGAGTATATTACAAATACGGGTTTCAATCGAAGACATGGATACTCAATAAGTTGTTACATTATCGATAAGTTCCAGTCTATTAATGCAGCCTGCATCATTGGCATGACCTTTGGGTTTGTGAAGGATCATGCCTATTAGAATGCTGTTCATTATCGTAGACGCATAATTCAAGTTGTTCAAAGAGTTGGCATTGATATCCGTGACACATCAATACGGTTTACGATATCGAGATGGATTAAATAATTATTAGAAGTACCATTATTATATGAATATATAAAGTTTTAACAATATACAATTAATTTGTTAAGTTTTTATGAATTCAAGGGGTCAGGTTAGATCAGTGGCAACGTGCCCGCCGCTGGACTGGGTCCGGGGTTCAATACTCATTTTGGCCCTCGGTTTATTCACGTGGAAGGGGAATAAATCTGAGCATGTTGTCCCTAGGAGAGGACGTTAAACTTTTGGTCTGGAGTCTGTACGGTGTCAGCTACTCTTTAAAGTTTCCTACTCTAAATACTCTTATTGAGGTAAAATGGATAAACAAACAAAAGTCTCCACACAAATGAAGTTTTATTCAACGCGTTTCGAACACTTTGTATTCATCATTAGGAAGACACTATAATACAAATTATATCTAATCAGTTACAAAATTAGAGTGAAATAATAAAATTCAATTAAGAAAATTCAAGACATACCCAAGGATGTGGTGCTGACGGGTTGGTCCAGTGAAAACAACAAGTAGGAAATAGATCCGCTGCGAAAGAGTGGGGATAGGCATTTAGGAGATAAGGTGACAAAGGTGTCGGGTATGCTTGAAAACCGTTAACTGAAATACAGAAGACCAGAAACACTAATTTATAGGAAAAACTATTTTTTTTAATTTATTTTTTGAGTTAACTTTTGAGTTAAGTTAAAACTTATTGAGTTAGGCCAAAGTTAGGGCTGTTGATTGTGTGGTATGACAAAGGGCCAATGTTTGGCCTATGAGTATTCTGTCGTGGAACTACCACTTCAACCTAACTTAACCTTCTATAAATTGCATGCTATTTTTACAAAAGTTTCTGTAACAGAGTAGATATCCTCATATTTTAATTGGGGAATATAATACCTTAAGGAGCAAACATAACAAGGAAGGAAAACTTTTGAAAGAAATATAAAGTGTCTTTTCAATAGGATGGTTGACATTTAGTCATTCCTGTTAGGCAACTTCTTTTTTCACATTTCATTAAAATATGTTTGTCAGTAATAAACCAATTACATGGCAACCTACATCCCTTCATCAAACCGTCTTGTTTTTTTCTTCTTTTGATTCGTGAAGGATCATGCCTATTAGAATCCTGTTGGTAATCGTAGACGCATAATTCAAGTTGTTCAAAGAGTTGGCATTGATATCCGTGACATATCAATACGGTTTACGATATGGAAATGGAATGAAATTGTGAGGACAACAAAGGGTCTGGTCTACATGTGGAATGCAGTGTGGAATGAAGGAATGTAAATGTACCTTGAGGAGATGCAGATAATTTGCCTGATGGGAAATTATATATGCAAAAAAGAACTCCGTAATTATACTCAATATAGTGTATTTGCACTATAGTTTTAGTTCGAATTCACATTTGAATACATTAAAGCACTGATAGGTTTTAACTATATTATTATAATTAAATTGTATTAAAAAATAATCTTCTATAAATTAGGCCAGTGGGAACGTGCCCACCTCTGGACTGGGTCCGGGGTTCAACACCCATTTTGGCCCTCAATTTATTAATTGAATAAGTTTCCAAATATAGAAAGAGTAAATTTCTTTACTCTTTCTAACGTCTATTTTATTGAATTAATTATATTTATTCAATATAAAGAATTTATATTGAAAAATATAATTAAAAAAACTAGAATTGGAATACGAATGTGAGGGATGGATTCGAGGTGGTTTGTGATGGATTGGGTTTCTAAGTCCCTCAAGAGATCAGACATAGACCGAACATTGGCCCTATATGGTACCACATGAACATTCTACATTAGGAGTCCTACATTTGTCCTAACTCAAGACCATTTAGAGCACGTATCTGGCATAGTACAGGCTTGGCGCCGACAGTCCCCCTCTAGTTTAATAGCCGAGAGGCCCAGGTACACATAAATAGGCTTAACGTCTTATCCGAGGGACGGCAGGCTCAAACTTTTTCACCACTCTCTTGAATTCAAAAATTCTTCTTAATTTTTCACCTTTCATCTCATTCATCCCACAACCCTTTCAACTATTGATATATGAATAGTGTGTATTTTATATGTAATCTGATGCGGAACACATTGTGTTCGAAACGCGTTGTTTTATAAACATATATATGTGAAAAATTTGATTACTATAATACAACACTAAATTATAGTATTTATAAATATTGTATTTATATATAAATATAAAGGTAAAAATACATTTATATTTTTATTTATATATAATACAACTTTAAATTATAGTATTTATAAATATTGTATATATATATATATCTTTATAAATAAAATAATGATTTTGTCTGTACATTGCTTAGAACTGACTCATTTCAAGTTTTCTTTACGTTTCATACATTGGAGAAACCGAATCCACCCTTAGAAAAATTTCTGTCGGTTTGTCGGTTTGTCGGTTTGTCGGTTTGTCCGCAAAACTTTGTCACAGGTAAACTCAGCTACCATAAGACATATAAAGCTGAAATTTTTACAGTAGATTTGTGTAGGTCTAACTTAAAATATAGGCTATGAATTGATTGGAAATTCAACGTAGAAGTGAAGTTATGGACGCTTAACGCAAAAATGTTTGTCACAAGTAAACTCAGCCACCATAAGACATAGCGAGCTGAAACATTGACACTGGATTTGTGTGTGCCTAACTTAAAATATGGGCTCTAAATAGATTATTAATTCAGTATAGAAGCGAAGTTATGGGGCTTTTAGCTGTATTTTCCTAACTACACAGACAAGTTTGTTTTGAAAATACACAGGTGTGGCAAGTAGGTATTGTTAGTTGATTTTAATTTCAATTGAGCATATGAATATATTCTATTTGACATCATTGAAATGGTGTTTCACAGAGTTAAGGATGTACTATCTATTGAGAATAAATGTTTTGTAAACGAGCAATTCTCAACTCTTAATATGAACAGGGAGGAAAAATCAACAAACAAGTTCTTACGCTATATGAAGCCGAGGAAAGAACTTACAAGTCAGTAAAGAGATTGGATTAGTGACGAAGAAGCAGTTCATTATCTAATTGAATTTCTTGACTCTGAATTTATTTCTCCTGGACTGCCTGCTCATGAGTAAAAACTTAAAGTAGAGCACCAATCATGCTACAATTTAGTAGCAGTAACAAATTTCATGTTACGAAACATGAGTGCCCCAAAACTGTGCAACGGGACACGACTCTGAGTTCGTGCTCTACACAGATATGCCATAGAGGCGGACATAATGACTGGATGTGGTATTGGGGAGTCTGTGTGTATACTTCACATACCATTGATTCCGAGCCACTGTCTGTTTACGTTGAAATGATTGCAAAGTCGGGTCAGAGTCTATTTCGCAATGACGTTAACTAAGTCGCAAAGGGAGACTTCATCTAACGCAGGAATACAAGGTAGCAAAACCAAGTTTTTCTCACATGGTCAAATGTAGTTTACATGCTCAACGGTCAGAGGTTTCAACTCTTTCTTCTACCATGAACCTGAAGGACAGACAGCTAATGTAGTGTATAAGCTGGAGGCATTTGTTTAACACTGTAGTAATAATGGTATTTTCTACTATTCTATAATTTCTAATGACATTTTGAAATACCAAAAATGACGGAACTTCTGATTCCTCCGTGGTATAGCCGAAAGGCAATAGGCACACGGCAATAAACCAAAACAGGAACTTCTGATTCCGTCAAAGACGGGTACGTTTGCTATGTATTATATATAACTGTCAACTTTTTTTTAATTTAATATTTGCTTAATAAATACACTGGTAATAATGTAAGGTATGGGACCAGAGTAGCCCAGTGGCTTGCGTGATCGCCGATGACAGTAGTGCAAATGTATTATAAATAAATGTAACAAACAAATATTTTTTTGAATTTAAAATGTGGATAATATAAAAGATGGTAATAAAGTAAAGGGATCTAGCCAGGGTTGCCAGTAGCTTGCTTGCTCGCCGATGACAGTAGTGCAAATGTATTATAAATAAACACAAAAAAATATTTTTTTTTAATTTAATATTTGCGTAATATAAACACTGGTAATAAAGTAAGGTATGGAACCAGAGTAGCCCAGTGGCTTGCGTGCTAGCTTTTGACTGGGAGCACGTTAATTAGAACTAACTCATTTCAAGTTTTCTTTACGTTTCATACGTCAGAGTAGCCACATGTACCCTTAGAATAATTTCTGTCTGTCGGTTTGTCCACAAAATATTGCTACCATAAGACATATAAAGCTGAAACATTGATTGTAGATTTGTGTATGTCTAACTTAAAATCTAATCTTTGTATACAGAGGCTTTTTTTTAGCACTGTACTAATAATGGTATTTTCTACTATTCTATAACTTCTAATTGTAGTATTAGTATAATACTATAATTGATATTTTGGAATACCATGTATAATAGAATTTTTGATTCCGTCAAAGACGGGTACGTTTGCTAGTATATAAATATAAAGATAGAAATTGATTAACATTTTTATTTATATATTTTATACAAATTTATATTATTATAAAATTTTTTTTATATTTTCTACATGTTTTAAATATTTAATTTTTTTATAAAAGTATATAAATAAATTGTTAAAATATAAATATATATTTTTATGAAAATATAAATATGTTAATTGATATATCTCTTTAGAGAACTATGTACAAGGGCTAAAACAGAGACTGGCCAATCCCAGAAACCTGGGAAATGCATAAGTCGGTCTAGTATACACCTAAGCAATATACGTATATATCTTTGCTTCGTCATGTGTTTGAGTCTTTGCAAATCCCTTTGTTATTTATTTAGTAGTTATGAAAGATTTAAACATTTAAGTTTTTTTTTTGAAAGAATTCAAGATGAATAACTATGTTATTCATATGAATAACTGTTATTCATGTTGAATAGTTATTTTAGGCAATCGCGTTAGTTAATTCAATGCCTTCAAATTTGTAAAAAAAAAATAAGTTTATTTAATTTTTGGATTTTGTTTCAACCTCGTTATATTTGAATGGGATTACTGTGTAATATATAATTAATTTTCTCCATTGGTTAATAAAGTAATTATTATATTTATAAATGCAGAAAGAAAAATTATAAACATTTTTAAAAGAATATCACGTAAAATAAAAGAAAGAAGGAAAACTAAAGGCTGTAACTTCTCCTATTGATACCCACGTTCACCACCAGAGAGAACCTGGATATTTTTTTATCGTGCAGAGAAAAACCTTCATTATTAAATATACTTTTATTCTCCATATAAATATTCTATCCGTCTATTTTCTTTTATTTATATTACTGTTTCGTAAGTTTTGCTGTATTTGCACAGTCAGTGAAACCCTTATAACTGAAATGCTTTCTGATATCTGCTGAGATGGGAAAACTTTTTCTATCACGATCAAATATTCATGGGAATTATAACTTTGAAATTTTAATACAACTAAATAATTACTTTTAGTATATATTTCTCATACGCAATGGTTTTTTGGATATATGTTTTTTTTTTGAAAATAATTATTTTTTGAAGTTATTAGTTTTCATATTTTTTTTTCATTTATTGGTGTAGCAATGTTGATGGTTTTTAAAAGAAAATCAACGATTCAGTAACACAAAGTTGAAGAGATTCGTAAGTAGGTGACTGTGGCTGGGTCAAATGACTTTAACCAATTAACGATGTTAATTAAAAAAAATAATTCATTGAAATATTTATCATTCAAGAACATGGTTAGTGCTGGCTCAAAATTTTATAGTCTCGTCCGTATAAGTTTAGTCGTTGAGATGTTTATCGCAATACAAAGGCAAATATATTCGGATAAACACTTCGAAGGTAAAAATTTGAGATTTGGCTAGTCTAACATACATAGACAGATAATTAAACATCTATAGTTCATTTACTTGGAACCTAACCTATACAACTGTAATCTAATGAAAAAATATATTAACATACAAAAAATGGCATAACTAAGCAACTATAACTTATACGACTGTAATCTAAGGACAATAATACTCGTATTAATATACATGAAAAGGCATAACTAAGAAATTCTAACTTATATAACTGTAATATAAGAGATAATTAAACAACTCCAACTTATACGACTGTAATTTAAGAAAAAAATACATTAACATACATATATTGGTATAATTCTACATATATTGATCATTCACTTGAGGCGTAACTTGTATAATATACTTAATCTAAGGATCTAAGGATGTTAACATATTATGTTATGGTCAAGGAGAAGTTTTATCTAACCAATCTACCGTTAAAGTTTACTTTAAATGCTACCTGACTTAAAGAACAGTGTTCTGAGAGTAAATGAAATTATCACATTTGATTAGGTATAAATAGACTCATGGCATGTTATATTTGAGACCTAACTTAATAATCTCTGATATAAGTAATGTGCAAAGAAAATAATAAACTTTTATAGTGAGTAACTGCAAATACTATATTTGATAAATATTAAATTTGGATCTACGAAAATTATCATGTTTTAACATTAAATAGAACGACCTTGAAATTATATGTTTAATTTTCTTTGCAATATACAGTCTGTACTTCATTTCTATAGTGTAAATGCATTAAGTATATATTTCTTATAACGAATGATAACAGGGTTCTGCCATGGTGACGTAGATACCTGCACGACGCTGTCGTCACGGTATATGACTTCATTCTCAAGATGAATTGAGACTTATCTAATTATACTTATCACTAAATGAATAACATCAGACTAGTTGAATAGTACTATATATGTATATAAAATGGTCAATCAAAGAAAAAGTCAAAGAAAAGGACTCTTTCTAAATGCATATTGTTTATATATTTTCCATAAGTTTAAATGAAGTCCTATACACTCTTTAGTAAAGTATTGCTGTTATTTCGACAGAATGTAAACAAATAATTTTCTTATTAAAATACTAAAGGAATATTATTTAATAAATCATAAGTTCCATTCATAAATGAGGTAGTCAATTTTTTGACTGTATTTGATCTATTATAGACAGTTTTTCAAAATATATTTTTTTAATAATGACTGAAGTAATATGTTTGTGCAATCTTTCATCAGTATAGATTAATCACAATTTGCAATTTTTGAACAGGTTTTCTTTTCTCTTCTATGGACTTTTAATGGACAATAAAAATAACAAACTGAAAATTACATTGAACTAACACCACAAACTTCAGTCCATACGTCATATTCTTCAAGAAAACAATATTTACATAAATGACCACAGTACATCTGCAGACTGCCCAGTAACCGGCCATCGTCATCCACGTCAACAGATGGTAATCCCCTCAGTGTCTGCTGTAGAGAGCACGGATCTTAAACACGTAGTCGCCGGTGAATGTAACCTAATGTGGTTACTTAGGCTCCATTCTGAACCCGATTTAAACCAAAACTTCTAAACTTCATATTCTCATTATTATTTGTTTAACTTCCGTTTTAGAAGCTCTCAGTATTAGTAACTATTATTAGATTTATTTATTTACTCCTGATCATTTTATGTTAAATTTTACATTCCTTTTTTTGTTTTCACTGTTTTATGTTTTTTTATCCTAATATAGACTTTTTACCTAACTTACTTCAATGTTATACTGTTCGACTGTGAATTTGTTCGTGGATTTACCTAACTTACTTCAATGTTATACTGTTCGACTGTGAATTTGTTCGTGAATTTACCTAACTTACTTCAATGTTATACTGTTCGACTGTGAATTTGTTCGTGGATTTACCTAACTTACTTCAATGTTATACTGTTCGACTGTGAATTTGTTCGTGGATTTACCTAACTTACTTCAACGTTATACTGTTCGACTGTGAATTTGTTCGTGGATTTACCTAACTTACTTCAATGTTATACTGTTCGACTGTGAATTTCTTCGTGGATTAATTAACTGTTTATCCTAATGGGTATCGTTCAAAAATGTTTACTTGATTTTGGCCTGCTAGACTAGAAATATTTCTTCGTATTCATCTTCTCTTCTTATGTTCTTCTGATGGTGAAATGTTTGAAATATTTATTATAGGAAATGATCATACTTTTCTGTGTAATTTTTATTTTTGAAGAATCCAGTAGGACAATCATTATCGACTTTTGACTTTTATATATATTTAATTTCATAAACTAGAATTTTCAAAAGAACATATAGAAATTAAATCACTGAAACTCACTACTATATTTCGATGTCCTCGTCATCAGGAATAGATGTGAATTGCTTCAAAGTCTGATAATGACTGGCTGAAAATGTAAGTCAAAAAGAAGCAACTTTGGGAGGGAGGGAAGAGAAGAAAGACAAAGAAATAAAAGTCAAATAAAGATTTAATGATTGAAAACATTTAACTAAAAGTAAACTTAAAAACTATTAACAACATGTAAAAAACCAAACTAAAAACAAAAATAGAAAAAAAATATATTCAATCATTAAAAAATAAAACGGTTCATAATGACAACTAAGAACAAGGATAATATATAGAGAATACCAACAAAAACTTACTTCATTACCTCGCCATCTATCGTCATTAGGAAATGTTATTTATGGTTTGAAAGGCATACAAAGTTCAATCTAAATGAAATATTGAAATAAATTTTTAAAACATTGAGTGAAATTATACGTAAGAGAAAACATTGATAAAGATTTACATCAATATTTCGACATCTATCGTCATCAGGAAATATTGTTTATGGTATGAGAGGCTTATCAAGACTCAGCAATTATTTTATTTTGAAATAATATCCAAAGGACTGTTCACTGTGTGAACAGAGTATTGATTTCACGTAAGATGGCCAAATAAACTACACTTTGATATTTAGACATGCTTGATCATCAGGAGAAGATAGGGATTGCCTTAAAGAGTATTCCAAATTTTATACAGTTATGGTATATTGGAAAATGAGACATTTTACGGAAGAAACTGTTTATAAATTCTGTGATATTTTCTTGTGATTATCGTAACTTAGATTTAATTAAGAATGAGGATTATTTTTTTTATTTCTACTATCATTTCCGAAGATGCTTTTTTTTTAATCACTTCTTTTTTTTATCTTCTTAATATATTATGTGGAATGAAATTCAGAAGTAGCGAATGCAAATATAACACAATTGATGTGTAATGACAGATAAAATCTTTGGACTTATCCAAAAGATTGAATTAAGTTATGTAGGATTCAAATGAATTAGAAATAAGTATGTCTTCAAAGTAGTACTATCTGAAGCATAAAGAGTCATATATTGAGTTTAAAGTTGTTATTGAATTCCTGTTTCATTAATAAGAATGAATTTCATTCAAGAATTTTTTATGAGAGAGATATAAAGAAGATTTCAATATTAAAATGTTCATTTCATTTTTAATATGCTAACATGAGGGATAGCATCATTTTCTATTATCTGTTTTTGATCTCAGTAAGCCGTTCCTTCTGCTTCCTTTCTGTTATGAAAAGTGGCTTTTTTAATATAACTAATCCAATTAGCAATGTATTTCAACCAGACGTATGGTAATTATAAAGCTACAAACTTTCTGTATTTATTGAAGTTTAAATTCATTCGAAATTCTACAGAGTAAATAACACTAACCAATAATATTATTGTTTACCAAGAAAAAAATCAACAAAATTTTTCTACTCTCCGCAAACCAATGTTTAACATGGTACAATGATTCCTAAATTTTTCATACGAGTACGAGGTTAGATGGATAATTTCTGTAATAATTTTTTAAGTATACTCTCAAAGTATAGATGAATAATCAAAGTAAGATGAATAATTTCTGTACTAATTTGTTGAGTATACTCTGTGGTAGAAACAATGATTTTTGAGTTTCTTTAGTTCTTTTAGTTTCAAAAATCCTTTTTTTAGTTGCTTTACTTCAAAAACTAAACAAAAACATTTCCTTTTGCTTGATGTTTTAAAAAAATGATGCTGCAATCGTTATCAGTTATATAAAAATGGTAATACACAAAACTCTGTTCATTCTAATCAAGAGCATTATAATAAAGGAACCTCCTGATGGATTTGGTAAATTTCTTTAATTTTGCATATGGGTGTAATGTCATGAAACAAATGTTTCATAGATGTATACCTTAACCGACCCAGATTAGCCAGGTAGTAGGTGAGTCCAACCACCCTACCTTGACTCTCTGTATTGCTCCCTGATCCAATGGTGATGTCCTGTAAACATTCCGATACTAATTCACTTTGTGTATGTAAACTTATCAACTTACTGTTTTTTCATTATTGTCCTGATAATGAATGTGGTATATTCAAAACATGTTGACGAGTAGTATTGGTGATAAGCTTTAAAGTTTTAATAAAGAGAGGAGGAAAGAATTTCGGAAATTGGAGAAATTAGTAAGAAACAGAAACAAGCTAAATATTGGGCGTTATTTAACAATATATGTTTCAATGAAGAACTGCTTCCAACTTTTACAAATATATATATATATATATATATATATATATATATATATTTTGTGTAATTGGAGAGCAGATTTTCATTGCAACGTTGGTGAATTGTGTAAAAGTGAATATTGTTAAGATTGAGTTTTTGAGATAAAACTTTTGGAGAATTATTATTTCATATCCCGGAAAACTTCAGAACACTGATTAGGAAATTAGAAAAGTTTAAGAGAAAAGAGACGAGAACAAGGGTTCAAAAAGTGTTTAATGAAATATATATATATATATATATATAAAGATTTCACATAAACACGTGAAAAGCAAGATGCATGCCAAATTAATGGACAGGCTTCTAAGACTTTTGCCACTCCATTCGCTAAATTAAGTTACATGTCGGGGGATTCAAGCTAAAACTGGAATCAATATATATACAACAACATAAAGAAGAAAGCATTACAAGGAATCCATCCATAACCTATTCATCGACTATCACGCAGGCAGAAAGCAGAGTTAAGAATTGCAAAAACTGCATTCATAAATGCATTTGAACAGGTGCATGGTTTCGCGAGTTATCATAGAGAGAATCTTTAACGAGTACTCACAGTTCAATAAGACCAGACTGATTTACGTCCTCTGCAAATGGCAAAGTGAATGTAATTTTTATCTTTCACATGAAAAACATTTAGGTCCAAGTTACAAACTCCCAATCTTAGGTACTAATAACAGCACAGAGAAATCACCAGGTCACACAGACATCTGCACTTCGCCTTGTCGCTGCCTAGTCTCCTAATCCTTAAATCTTCGCTAATCAAATTGTTGTTTTTGATAAAAACATAAGAATGTTAGCAACATTACGCAAATTAGGTTTTCAACATTTCTAAAAAATGTATTTCATATTAAAAGCTGAAAAAGAACAGCAAATATTTATTAATTGGTTAAGTTTTCAAATATTTTTTAATTTTATTGATATATTATAATTTTTACAGTTTATGTTATAAATGACGTACTAAATTAGAAGTTTTTATTGTTCTAACTGATTGTAACATTAAAATATTTTTTTCTTCCAGGTCGAAATGCGTATAACAACAAGAACGATGGCCAGTTCAATACAAGAAGAACTGGATGACAACCTCAAGGTAAACATGATCGCAACTTAGTCACTATATTTATTTGTATTTCTCTATTGATTTAGAATCATATTACAAGTATTTTAAGTATGTAACTGAATAAAAAAAATAACTAGTAGAGTAGAATTATGCGTCGAAATTTGAAACAACTAGACATTTTGTTGTAGTCCGTCATCGAGCATCAGTATGTAGTGTGATTAGTTTGGGATTGACGATTATAAAACTTATCTGAGTGAAGCCAGCTAGTTGGGATTTATTACAAATGAGAAGAAATAATAAGCGATAAAATATTGGCTAGGGTAAATTTTAGCAGCGTGAATTAAAAGAAACTGGAAGAGAAGTTAATACGAGATTAGCATGTTATATTCTTTGGGGAAAAGAATGAAAGAAGCTGGTTAAGGAACTGCTGAAGGCAGTTTAGTAAAAGAGCCAGAATCAACTCGTGCGTCACCGGTAACTCTTGCATACCAGAAGGATGACGGCTCCAGGTCAAGACTTAGTTTAAACTTTCGAAATCTTATCACGCTGATAGCAAAATGAATACCAACCATTTCCGATCATAAGTGACGTTGTAGAAAAAGTGTTTTAATGTAAATGTTGTACTTTTATTAATATTAGAGCTTCATTTTGGTGTATTAGATTATAAGAACAAGACCTTCAGATATATCTTTCTATACAAAAAATGGAAAGTTTATGTTTAAAGTTGTATCATTTATATTCAAAAATGCTCTAGCTATTTTCAAACATAACATGAAGAATTAATCTGGACAATTTCTTCATAATATATGATCGCCTTATTTTTTCATATGATTTAACGCATCATGTCTGGCATGTTTATATGGCTTAGTAAAAGGAGGGTTTATGCTAAAATTGTTGGATTGTAAGTTGACTGTGAATTCTCTAAAGTATCTTGGAATTTAGTTAGAGATTATAAGTTACAATCTGCTCAAGAACACATGAAATAAAAAATCTCAAAAGATCATTTGACAAAACTGTAGTGGAACACTTATCAAGAAAAATTAACTTTTATCTCAAATAAGAGTATATTGAGTATAGTGCCTAGGCATTTCATCTCATATAAAATGATTTTAGAAGGTACGTGAAGTTCTGTTAGTCAGAGGATCGGGATGTGGCTTCAACTTCATAAAGGAGTACCTCTCTCCTCACCTGGTTTAGAGATGCTATAATAGATAAATGACTTATAGATAAATGTTATAAGGCCAAATTTTGTTTAAAAGAACTGTGGGGTGCTTTAAAACAACCATTTCTTGATGACATGTTGCATCTTGTGGTATACTTTTTGGTCAGCGATATGACTGAATAAGCTAGGAACGTTAAATAATACCAAAACAGATATACTTTGTTATGAGATACTTTGGGGGAATCTTTCAAAAAGCTGAAAAGAAGTGGATATTTTTCGTTTAGAGTGGAAAGGAAATTAAATATGTAATCAAATATTGATAATATCATCTTATTGGACATTTTTTTAATACACTAACTATAAACAACTTAAAAATTAAGTAAAACGCGGTTAAAATTGTGGTGATTCAGCTCACTACTATGAAGAATAAAATATTTGGACTCATCTATTATGACGGTGTCGTATTTTTGAAGAATTTGAAACCAAAAATGAATTTGGTGAATTTGATTGAACTTGTCGAAGTGAAAAGTAGCCAATACAGTTGAACATAGAACTGCAAAACAAACTGATCATTTATATTATGTTACTTATTAAAGTTAAAGGGTAGATCCTAATTTTTTTCTGAAAAACGTTAGTTTCACAGTTATAATTAAAGGTCATGTTCATTACGGTCATATCTGAGTTTCTCAACTGAAAGAAAAGACGTTTCCCTTGTAAATTGCTGACATCCAGAGCGATGGAAAAATAGAACAGTATCTACCTTTCTTAATTAAACATGATATTGCTTCTGTCATTTTTCTGACCTTTTTACTGTGGTTTATGAGTTGATTATTATTTCACATTTCATTGTGAAATTTCGTTATATTTATATTAAAGTTTTTTAATTCGTCTATATCAGGGATGGTGAACTATATACCCGCGGGTCACCAACTGACCCACCACTCATATTTTAGTGACCCAAGTCGTTCTATGTCGATGTTTGTGCAAAGCTAAACAAATATTTTTTTTTTGCTATGGCAAGTGCTTTTCGTTTACCTATTAACGAGCAGAGGCAACTAATGCGTAGAGTTGCCAATTTAGCATTTATTATGGTGGATTTAGCACATTACAATGAAATATAGCACCATGAAATGTATATTTTTCTATTTAAAGTATATGTACTAGTGTTTTTTTGTTTTAGTTCTGCATCATAAAATTGTTTTTCTTATCTATAATAGATAGGTTAACTGCGCATTTATTTGTTTTTTAATATTAACCTCTGTGGTAATGATGAAATGCATCTATTTGCTTTTTGCTTAGCATTTTCTCTATGAAAATATTTGGCAACACTGCTTGGGCGCTATTAGCCAGTTGTTTTTTGGCAGTCGTAAGCGGCGATGTGTACGAATTTGCTTCTCGTTTTAAGTCAAGATTTTCCTGCCTGCATCGGTGCATACTTACGTGCCGTTGGTATTTTTAGAATTAAAATCCGTGCAAGTGCATTTCCTGTTTCATCTTAAAATATTTGTGAACCGTAAGCATGGCAGAAAAGAAAAGAAAATATCAGCCACAAGCTGGGGGAAGCGGAAGGCTATTTCACGATGATAAAGTTTGGCGTCATCAAACACAACGACAAAGCTTTGTGCTGCCTTTGCCAAGAAATAATTACTGCTCGCTATTACAATATTAATCGGCATTTTGTAAGTAACCACAATAAACTTTGCTCAATGAAAGAGGAAGAGAAGTATGAAATTATACAGAGAGAAGTTAAACAACATAACTACCAAAGCAACCGCTTCCAAAGAATATTTAAGCCAAGAAACAACATTTCGGCAGCCAGTTTTCAGTTGGCAAATACTATTGCACGGCATGGAAAACCACTTTCCGATGGTGAGTACTTGAAAGAAGCTTCTAATAATTGTTCGGAATTCTCATTTGAAGATTTTACAAACAAAAATGATTTTCTCAAAAGAATTAATGAAATGCCAGCAGCTAGAAATACCATAAAAGATAGAATTATTGCCATGGACGAAGACGTAACCGAACAGCTTTTACAAGACTTAAGAAATGCAGAAATGTTTTCGCCTGCAACCTGCCCTCTGCCGACCTTGCAAAGTTCTCCACCTGAGCGGACACTTGCTCTTTTACAGTCACCAGAATTTGGTTTTTCAACTCAAAGAGTGTAGTGGCTACTTCTTCTCTCACTTTTCTAGTGATGCTCATTTCATAATCTATAGGAGTGCCACAGCCCCTATAGTTATCAAAATTTGCCTTCACTGTTCCGGTTAAGGCCCTGATTTCGTCCATTCCCATGGCGAACTGCAAACTTGCTCTTTTCAGCCCGGCGAGAGGCTCCATATGGCCTGGGTTTTCCTCCTCGATTTTCTGAATACTTTTATTAAGCATACAGATCGTGGCCATGGCTTGGTCTAACTTACCATAAATTCGGCCCACATTCATGTCGAAGTCCACTACATGCGATAGTGGGTCCCTATCGCATGGGGCTTCTACAGTACACACGTTTCCTTGCGCCCTTGGTTCTTCCATTGGCCTCTCTGAGTCAGGGGACGCCATTCTTCCTCTTTTGGTCTCCGTCAGGGACATGCTCTCGCGGCCCCTTTTCTTAGACTCCGGAGTCGCCATGAGGTCATCTAGGAACTTGAGATTATCCGAAGATAAACCCTCCTTTCCGGGGGAGATGAACGCTTCCAAGTTTTTCTGCTGGCCACTCATAGCGACCTCGCTATTCCTTCTTGGCGCTACACATAGCTTCCCTAACTCACTTGCTACCTTCTTGTCGGCGGATTGTCTCCTCAACACATCCGTGGGAGCGGACGAGGGCTTGCCCATTGACGTCCTCACATACTTTACATCTGCACCCCACGGCCGGGGGTTGGCAACCTTAGTAGTGCTTCGCATCTTATCCTCCGCTAAACTTGCCCTAGGAGATTTTCTTATCTGGTCCTCGCTCCTGGAGGAGGTCGATTTCTGTTCCGCTTTTGGTGACTTCCCACTCATGTATCGGATACTCCTTGCACTCCTGATTAAAATGGCGTTTTCCCCGTGCCTGTAGCTCCACCTGGAGCCGAGATAAACGCGTTCAAAAGTAGGGTCAAAGTTCAATCCAGAAATTTTCTGGGTTAGGGGATTGGCCCAGAGGGCCGGAGATGATGGGAAACTATCAGGGGGGGTAATAAAATAAAATTGGATATGGGCCAGGTATGAAAAAATAAGGGGGGGGGGGAGAAAATTGGAAAAAACGCAAAAACCGCTGAAGACTCAGAAAGTGAGGGTTAAAAACTTCTCACAATGCTCCAAAAGTAAAAAGCTCCAGATGACAACTCACTAAAAAGTGCTCAACGCTCTATTGCGCTCTCTCTCGACTAAATTGAGAAAACATTTCCCGCAGGGGATGCTCTCAGTATCACCAAAGGTCCAGGATATCGCCGTACCCGGACAAGTCTCGCGCGCGACGACTGACGGCACGATACTCAAATGAAAAGATATTGAAAAGACCAAGAGATGGCGTAGGAATCGCCGTGTAATTTCATGAAAAGACCAAGAGATGGCGTTAGAATCGCCGTGTAATTTCATGAAAAGACCAAGAGATGGCGTTAGAATCGCCTTGTAATTTCATGGAAAGGCCAAGAGATGGCGTTAGAATCGCCGTGTAATTTCATGGAAAGGCCAAGAGATGGCGTTAGAATCGCCGTGTAATTTCATGAAAAGACCAAGAGATAGCGTTAGAATAGCCGTGTAATTTCATGAAAAGACCAGGAGATGGCGTTAGAATCGCCGTGTAATTTCATGAAATACACGGTTATAACAAGATAGTCTACTGCTATCCTGATATTATTACCTTGATTTTATTTAGTTATTTTTGATTTTTAGTTTTTATCTATAGACAGGTTAGAAAACACAATGGACTTACTACAGAAAGGACAGAGACTCAATCTAACTGAACAGATAGAAATTTATATCCATAAAAATGAAGGTAAATTAAATGAACAAAATATTTACCAATCCCATATTTAATGTAAATCACTAATAAAAATAAAAAGACGACTGGACAGACAGGATGACGAAGTTAAAAAATATAAAAAACCCAAACTAGATAATAAATAAAAACTAAAAATCAAAGTAACTAAATAAAATCAAGATAATAATGTCAGGAAAGCAGTGGACTTAACAGATAACCAACCCCCTATATAACAGCTCAATAGGTTTGTTGCGATCGAAGATGGACATGGTCCGAAAGCGCACCAACTCCAGGATCATCTTACGAGGTATGACGGTTTTACCTATTTCTAATATAAATAATTCATTTCATCATTGTTCAATGCCTAAGTATTGCCGGTCGCCATGCATGGTCAAAAGAGCCTTTTATATCTAAAAATAGACCCACTACATACTTACACTCAGCTTCAGAGACTAGGCTGCTGAGCCTCCACAGAGCGTCATCGACGGAATTGCCACGTAGCAGACATATGGGCCTGTATGATGGCGTCCTGGATGGTTCTTTGTCGCCTCCTTTGACCAGCATGACGACATCAGCCTTCTTCCATGCTACCGGGAAGTACCCCAGTTTAAAATAGTCTCTGTATATCTGCACAAGGCCATCCCCAATAACTGGGAAGGCTTTCTTGACGCATATGGGCTGGAGCTCGTCAGGACCAGGAGCCTTGAAATTACCCTGTCTGCTAAGAGCGACCTTGACGTCCTGCGAGCCCCATTCACATTCCTCCCTTGCACTGGGAGGCTCTTCGCATATAGTCCTTGTAGACTGGTGGCTTTCCCGTTCGTTGTTAGTATCATCGAGGGGGTAACATTCCTCCAGTAGCATGGAATAAAATAAAGTAGCATTTAGAAGAAAACAAGTTGAAATATTTTTCATCATTAAAGAAGCACTTTGAAAAGTCCGGTTTGACTGACAGCTCCGAAGAGAGAGAAATACCGTTCTACAGGTATTCTTCTATCATACGAGACGCAAGAAATCTACTTTCAGAAAGGTTCGTTCAATTCCGGAAACTAGATACTACATTACAGTTTATCTTTTCCCCCGATACTATTCAATTTGAAGATCTGAATTTATCACAGTTTGATTGGCTTAATCTTAGTAACTTGGAAATGGAATTAATAGAGTTCCAGGAAAGTGCGGTGTGGAAAACGAAAATTTTTTGACATGAACCAGAAGTTACAGAAAATTGAGTCAGAATCATTATCTACTGAAGTCTTTGCTGAGAACATCATTCTTACAGAATGGAATTCCTTGCCATCTTCTTTTAAATCAATGAAAAAATTAGCAATAGCTCTCCTGACGTTGTTTGGTTCCTCATATTCATGTGAATCCTTGTTTTCACATATGAATTTCATAAAATCAAGTACCAGAAATCGTCTTGGTGCTAATATGAGTGCTGCATGTATCAAACTGAAAACTACAACCTATAA
This sequence comes from Hermatobates lingyangjiaoensis, assembly GCA_026182355.1. NCBI lineage: Eukaryota > Metazoa > Arthropoda > Insecta > Hemiptera > Hermatobatidae > Hermatobates > Hermatobates lingyangjiaoensis. The sequence goes on from JAPFBL010000057.1 coordinate 1,071,923, forward strand.
ACCTCGGATTCTAATGCTATCAGATAAGATGCATTGATTTAATATCTTTCTCATTGATTTGATAAGTAAAGTTGTGACCCACTTTCGTTTATTTTTTTATATAAGATATATAATTGACCCAGGAGTTAAAAAAGGTTCGCCATTCCTGGTCTATATATATATATATATATATATATATAATATATATATATATATCTACATTATTTATCTTTATCAAGCGTTATTACGGCGTGAAAAAGGACTAAAAAAAATCCTTATGTCAAATTTTATACCTATTTTTAGACTTCTTCAGTTTTCCATCAGCATCAGATATTTACATATATACGAGTATATTAACTAATTAAATGAAACAGTTTCACGAACTAAATAAACTACATTGACATGAAACTCACTACTATATTTCGATGACCTCGTCATCAGGAGGACAGAAACGAGTCGCTCTGCAGACAGACCACGACTGGCGGTGGTCTAGAAGAAACACTCAAACAGTGTAGCCAACTTACGGAGGGATGGGAGGCAATTATTATATATTATTAATTATTATTTCTTTATCAATCCATGCCTCATAGTTATGAGTTTCTGTTTCATTTCTGTGTGTTCTTTATGTCAATGTAGTTTATGCAATTATATATATATATATAATCAATGATCAAACCACAATAAGAAATGGGAAAACAAGACTAAGATCTTTCAACCGTAACAAGCGGTCTTCGTATGAGTCAAAAACCCAACTGGAGGGTCTTTGGCCAGTTGGGTTTTTGACTCTGACGAAGACAGCTTGTTACGGTTGAAAGATCTTAGTCTTGTTTTCCCATTTCATATTGTGGTTTGATCATTGATTATTATTTAACGTGTTTATGTGAAATCTTTTTGTATATATATACAATGTATTTATATCCTTTTAAATTCGTGCGCAATCTCATTTTTGACATGTAGAGTTTTAACGCTTTGGAAATTTAGAAATATTTGTTATAAATGATAAAAGAATCGAAGTAAAACAATTTTGCTTGGGGAAATTAGTTGTTGTTGAAGGGTAAAGTTGCTGTTTGGTTCGCTAGTTGATTGTAGAGTTAGCGAGCTAACTTTACCCCCTCCCTCACCCCCCCCCCCCCCCCAAACACAACTTATCCAAAGCGGCTCTGAAGCTGACCACTGGACGTCCCTTACACCTGCTTCTGCCTTCTAATTACTTCTCCATAAGCAGCCATCAGTCTTTAGTTACCTGTATATTTCTAAAGCGTCTCTGAAGTCGGCCACATGACGCCCTTCTCACCTGCTTCTGTCTTCTAATTCCTTCTGCTTAAACCACCACCCGTCTTTAGATGTCTGTATGTTTTAGGTAATAAAGTGGCTCTGAAGCCTGCTTCAGCCCTTTAATTCCTTCTCCATAAGCAGCAACCACTCTTTAGATACGTTTATGTTTTACTTCAAAAGTAACTCTACAAAATATTAGGTGCACAGTGTCTATCAACTTTATCATGGTCATTACCTTATTATAAAATTGAGTGAAACTTCTTTCAGATGAAATACATAAATAAAACTCAGTTTTAAAAAAAATATTTATCAAATTGGTGTTGTGGACTTTCGACTCTGCGATGTCCAAATTGGGCGAATTTTGAGAGGTTTAAAATCCAAACTCTGTGGCTTGGGGTTCTGTGCTTTTGGAATGCGTTGAAATAGCTCTCACGTAAATTTGCGTTTATAATTGAAGGGCTCAGGCACGCTATATTATACTAAAACAGGCCATGCTTCTTGTTTATCATGCAAAATAGAAATTTAGATCAAAACAATTGAGTGAGAACTAACGGAAAGGTGCTGATGCACCATATATAAAACCAAGATAGTATGAGATAAATGCAATACATGCACCGACAAAGTATTTCCTTGCCTACTTTAGAGTCGAGGTCTCTTCTGTTACTATACAGCTAACCTCTCAAGAAACTGCTTATCACATAGGGAGTCTTGATCGGTAATTAGCTTAAGACTATATCCACATTAGGAATGCCTGACTCGCATAAGATGGTATAACGAACTGAAAGCTTCCTATTAAGAGCGAACAATGCAATGCGGTCCTGGCCAGGTCTCGATTGAGTAATCTATGCTTGGTAAGTACGTACGCAAAATCGCCTAAAGGCCTGAATTATTTCATTCTCTTATCTCAAATCAAATAAAAGAATAACGGTATAATATTTTAAATTACATATTTAAATGAAAGAAAGTTACGCATAGAACATTATTTATTCATTATTTAAGGATAAAATCATTTATGATTTAAGCAGTTTCAATATGGAGTTATTCCAGTTGTCAGAATCAGAAATAGGTTGGACGATACAAGCTAGAAGTGGAGTGGTTTTAAGTGAATTGTGAACACCAGATATTGCGGAGCTGACTGGCAGGCGAATTGTGGGGCCTGCATTCACCCGTCTCTTATCGTTTCCAATCCATACATGAATTCACCTTTCACTTTCTATTTTATATTTAATACAACATTCAGCTTTCATTAAATATCATTAGTATTTGTTATTCAATTTTCTCTAGCCAATTTTAATTTTCCTGGTGCTCCATGTTTTATGTAATATATATACACAACAAGATATCATAATAAAACACTTGAAATGAAAATTAACAGTATCTGTCAGACTCTGACGAAGACCACTTAGTTTGGTAAAAAAGTTAGTCATTTTCCTATATATAAAAAAATTTTACAGTTATCAAGTCAATTAAAATCAACCTATGAGCTACAGTGAGAAATTCACAAATGGCATTAAGATCTTTAAACCAAAATAACTGGCTTTGGTTCGAGTCATAATCGAAGATCAGTTGTTTTAGTTGAAAAGCCTTAATCCTATTATGAATTTCTTACCGAGGTTAAATGTTAATAACCATAAGGAAGGGTTCACAAGAAAAACACATGGAATTCAAAGAAAGAAACATATAGAAAACATTGGCACATGACACAGAGATAGTTATCAAGGTGAAATCGATATCAATTAAACATATCAAAGTAAACTGTGTCAATTCTTTCTATGCGTTTCTTTTTTTTAAATTTAAAAAAAAAATTAAGTAAAGTACTTCCAAATTTTTTTTGATGTTAGAGAATAGGAAAATCAATTACTTGGTGTTTTTCCATTTAATGGTATGTTTAAATATTTTGTTTAAACCTCTTGATATACTGAAGTAATGGACTAGATGCCTCATGCCTCCTTGTAGAGAATTGGTGTTTTTAACTCCAATAAGTAGGTTCTTTCTCATTTGTCCAACATAGTCTGAGTTACAATCTCCACAAGACCTTGAATAAACAATCTCCTTTTTCTTTTTCCAAGTAATTGTTAGCAAATCTGTTTAATAGAGTACACTCCGTGATGAAGAGAACTGAAGTGTCAAATTTTTAGAGAAATGAAATATTCCTTAATGATCAATTGAAAGAGATAACTAAAAAATTTCTTACAGTAAAAGATTCGTTCTTATTCTCATATATCAATGATAATTTAGTTTTCTTTAAAATATTTCAATCAGTATTGGTAAATATCTCGAGTATGTTACCATTTTTGAACTACTTCGTTGCACAATTTAAATACTGCCTTTTAGATATTCAGAGGAAGGGAAGAAATGAAATATACATCGAAAGAAACATTAGTATTTTTTTTCATACTCTATTACAGTTCAGGGTCATTCGATAAATATGTAAATCTAAAATCCGCTACTCGTTATTAATTTCAACTATGGGAGGGATTAATAACCTATAATAAGTTGGAGGGGATAGAAAAGAGAGTGTACAGTTGATTCTGAATCAGGTACGAATGAACATTCCTGAAAGTTGTTACATTTACAAACAGTTTTTTGTTTGTAATCTCTGAGTATTTTTTTTTATCATATAAGAAGACGATAATATCCAAGTTGGCAAAATATTGAGACACTATAAAACAAAATATTTGGATTATGAAATGCTGACACAATAGCCAAGATTTCTTTTTTTACAAAAAAAACTTTTATTTCATTACAAAAACATAATGCAGCTAAAGTTTCATCTAGCGCCCGCGCGGGGCTTCTGATTCATTAGATATTGTGCTGTCCTGTAGAGTTACTATAGTCCTTCCCTGACGTTATTGCAATTGATGTCCCTTGAATCACAGGTGCTGATGCTGCAGGTGTTCAGCTGTGTCATCTACATGAATGCAGAGAGTGAACATACAGTAATTGCAGCGACATTGTTATAAAGTTTTGTAGGGTTATTTCAAACAGGGTCTTAAAGAAATTGCAAAGAGGTAATGCTTTTGTGATAAACTCAATGCGTCACGACTGGAAGGAGTAGGTTCAAGGGACTTTTAGCACGTGTGTCATTTGTCGGCACTTTAGATCCAAGGGACACACTTAATACCTTAATTGGTATTTCTAATCCCATGACAAAACGGTCGGCGCAAAATTGTTCAGTCTAAGAGTTGTGGCAGAATAACTTACACGCAATCTATGCCGACTAATTAAAATCTAAATCTTTCTTTGTCAGCATACATCAATATTCATGCCAGGCCCAAAGCTATATCAACTTAAATAGCTGGCCAGTTCGAACTACCGCTGCTAATCTCAGTAAACAACACTGTCGTTTTAGAGTACGTTTAAAAGGTATGGCGGCAATACTATAGAATATAGCTCTTATTTGTTTAATGGAAACTTTTCTCCGACTTTGTCTAATACGAGTGAATACTGCACAGTTACAGATTACACAGATGTAAAAGGTATGGCATTTTATCATGCTTTTGAAATATATAAACATTTTTAAAAGCTATCACTCCACGTGTTGCCACAATCACTACATCAAATTGCACCGGCAGTTTAAATATTGTAATTGTGAAATTTTAATCATAAATTGTAAAATCGCTAGGAATTAGTGTGTACTGTAATTTATCGAACACTGATAAGACCGACAAAAACACATTAATCCTTGGACTTGTGTTGAGAGCAGCAGATGCTGTTCATTGATTGAATGGTTTGAAAGGCATTTGAAATCTTCCGCTAACGAGAAGAGATGATGTAATATTGAAGTTAGGGTTTTTTATTGTGGTGTTCAGTTATGTATAAACATAAAATATGAAATATAAAAAAATTTAAAATCTGACTAGAAATGTTTCTAGTTGAGATCCAATTGACCCCATGTCTGAGTTTGTTGAAATGATAAGGTTTGCTTTTGATCAAGTGTGCACTTTTTTGACTCATAAACCCTAGTTTTGTTATGTTTTCCAGAAATTTGTTTGACTATCTCAAAAATATATACTTTTAATATATATATATATATTTCTCTTTTATCCTGAAGACAGATTACCCGAAAATTTGAGTCTGTAAGTGTGTTTCCTTTCTCTGTGTGTTACTCTTCTTGAGTTTTGAACTCATATATATATATATATATATATATATATATATATCAGCTCAAAAACGAAGAAAAGCAACACACAGAGAAAGAAACACACTTTTACAGACTCAAATTTTCGGGTAATCGGTCTTCAGGATAAAAAATTTATCGCTGGTCTATAAAAGAATTTATAGACGCTGGTTTGCGTCCAGTTTGGATCGTTTTATTTCGAATTTTGAATATGTATATATATATATATATTGTTAAAAGTTAGACCATATTTAGCTGAAACCTGCTTTTTCATAACTTTCTCGAGTTTCCGAAATAACCTTCTTGTTACTGTATCCACAGATATGCTGATAGTTACTCTGGAAACTCGAGAAACTTATGAAAAAGCAGACTTCAGCTAAATATGGTCTAAGTTTTAACGATGTATGTATACAGGAAGGACTGCTACCAAAATTTACAAATATATATCTGTATATATATATATATACTAATATAAACTGTGACACACAGAAAGAAATGGTACAAAGACTCACTTTTCAATATTTCGACCGTTATGTCAGTCGTCCTCAGGAGAATAAGTGAATTGACGGGACAACAATCCTGACAAGGGACAACATCCAATAAGTTCAACGGTCGAAATATTGAAAAGTGAGTCCTTTATATATATATATATATATATATATATATATATATATTATATATAGAAATTTCAGATAAACACGTGAAATAACAATCAATGATCAAACCACAATAAGAAAATGGGAAAACAAGACTAAGATCTTTCAACCGTAACAAGCGGTCTTCGTCAGAGTCAAAACCCAAACTGAGTTTGACGAAGACCGCTTGTTACGGTTGAAAGATCTTAGTCTTGTTTTACCATTTTCTTATTGTGGTTTCATCATTGATATATATAAATATACATATATATATATAATATATATATATATAATATATATATATAAATAAATTCAAAACGAAGGAAACACGCAGAAAGACACAGACATAACTCACATCGATATTTCGACCATCGTCGTCATCAGTAGGTGCGAACAGCGAAGAGTCCCGCAGGAAGACAGGGCGGTACTCTTTAAAAAAGTCCACTGGACCGTTTCTTTTAATATATATATATATTCAAAATGAGATTATCGATGGCCACTCTTGCATAAATAAAACAGTCAATATGACTAAGCTGAATGAATAATCGTGGATATTATATCACTTATAGATTCAACAATCTATTGTGAAGTTGTAACATGAATTGTAAAGCAAGCTGTTAATTAAAATAAAACAAAACTTGTGAATAATAAACTTAATTAATAAAGTAAATAGGAACAATATGAATGATAATTACAATTTGTTTAATAAAAAGTATTTCTTTGTATGATACTCGGCCTCAGGGAAAGAAACCCCGTTCTTTGTTATCAACCTTTGAAAAGAAACAAAACATTTCTATTCTCCATTTGTCCGGTAAAAAGGTACCTCTCTTCTTTCATCTGTAACATTTATTCGCTTTTTTCTTGCTTCGTATACAAATAATATTGAAACTGTCAATTTCAGACCTGTGTTGTTGAAAACGAGTTGAAATTTATTCCTTAAAATTGAATAGTTTATTTTTGTATCAAATACGGTAGAATATTTAAAAAAGAAAGAAAGTCCTATGTTTTGTGTCAGTATTAATTTATTATTTTCTTTGTTTTATATAACTTGATGTTGATTTGAATTTTATTAACTATTATTGTATTAAAAACTTGAAATACTTTTATTATAGCTATAAATTAGAATTCTTTATGTCAGAATTTTTTTTTTAAACATTTCAAAGTCAAAGTAATCAAATCCAACAGCTTATCGATTATTCCAAGTTCAGTTTTTATTTTATTTTATTTTTTTTTTTTTGAACTGTACTTCTATGGAATTGATCTCTCTAAATTTTTATTGATTTATAACTAGCCGTTTAGTATAAAAAACAAATAAAAAAAATCTGATATCCTAAGCCGTATCTTAACGCCTTTTTACTTTTATGCAAATTCAACAAAAAGATATGTATTTTTTTAAGTAATTTTTTATACTCATAAAAAATCTTATGTATTTTTCTTGCTTACTTGGTCTCCCTTGATTTTGGAAATGCCCATTTATTCATCAGTTGTGTAAATAAGTTATTTTTGTGTTATGATTAAGGAATTTGGTATTTTAGATATTTTAACGGTTATTGAAGGGGTTTATTGAAACAGATCTAAGTAAATGTACTTTAGGGAAAACAGAACGAAAAAGGAAGAATGACTAGATGATTTACACTCCAGTCATGTAACAACCTCATCCTGAGGGTAATTCAGGGATGACTAGGGTAGGAATACATGCAGCACGCAGAAAAAAAAGTTATTATAATTGCTTAGATATAATAATTAATTACAATACTTTTACAATTATGTATTTTTACAATACATTTTGTTCTAAAATGTATCGAAATTATTCATTCGTTTTGAAATAAATTTTTATTTTTATTAACAAATTTTGAATGGAGACAATGAAAATATAACTATTTTTTTTTTAACTAATTCTATTTATTTTATTTTGTTCTTTTAACCGATAGAGATAACCATTGTATCCATAAAATACAATAAGTGTCATGATATAACTAACTGGCTGAAAACTCTAATCTAAGTTATGTTAAGTGTTGTTCTAATCATTAATGGACTACTATAAAAGGCTCTCGGGAGTATAAAGTAATTTTGGTCGAAGAACCCTTTCCATTTTGATAATTATGTACACCGGGAACGCTGTCGGCAGAGAATGATTAATAATTCTACAGAAGGCATTATCGTTTGAAATATTAACAGTGGATTCGTAAGTTCCTCTTCCTGTTACAAATATCCCCATCTGTGCTTGTAGTCATATACTTTTTGCAGTCATTATTTTTACTAATTAAAAAATTTGGCGTTTTTGAAATTGAAACAACTTTATGGTTTCAGATTATAAGTAACTAACAAGAATTGTTAGTAGGGATTTCATATTTTTGTGTGTTTGAAGGTTTTTCGTGAAATTTGTTCTAAATTTTTCTCACAAAATAATAATAATTTTAAATTATACCTTAAGATTTGAACCAGTATTCTTCCGTACTGAAGGAAAGTAAGCTACCTTCTAGCCTACATCTGACACTTGAGACTAAAGTATTCTTTCTAACCATTAAAGATAAACGCCATATCTACGTCGTACATTTTCGACTGCACCGTCGTGGAAGCCTGTGAGTTCCAAGAGAATCGAGGACAGAAGTCTGTCTCCTTCAAGATACTCCAAATTAGTGTAGTCAACATACGGTGAGACAAGGAAAATAAAATAAATCATAAGAAAAATAAATAAATAAAGAACAACATTTTACAAGGAAGAAATTGTTTTAAATTAATAAAGAAATGAGGAATAAATGAAAGATAAATAAGTAAACAAAATTGTTTCAAATAATTGAATAAATAATAATAAAGAAAAATTAACGATTGATGTTAAACTCAAAAGCAGATATACTTGATAGGCGTCAAATAACTGCTTGTTTGGAAACTCTCAAAGAGACGTTGGTGTTGGGATCAGGAATCTATCTAAGGACATGCAGACGGGAACAGTCATTGAAACTGAGTCTATGAAAACTGGCATGATTGGAAATGGAAAAGCACTGTGTGAACCCCCTAAAGACCTTTGTTATTCATACGAAAGCTTAGCATGATGGAAGCCAAAACCCCTCTGTGTTATGTGATTTAGCAATCACATCTACCTCTTTACTCACAAAAGCTCCAGAACTTCTTGTAACTGCGTTTATCGAGTTAATTTATTAACTTCCACAAAGCTAAGCTTGCATGTGAAGCCAAGATCTTCCGATAGTAATGGCAGTAGCCATTCCATAGCCATTCATACCACTTGTTATGGACTCAGTTGCAATGACAGTAGTCATTCCATAGCCATTCATACCACTTGTTATGGACTCAGTTGCAATGACAGTTTCCATGCACAGGTTATGAATCAGATTCTTATTTCCCAACTGTAATATTACTTTGAGAGCTTTAGAAAAAGTAGGTAGGTAGATCTGCTCCTGGACTTCAATAGTTACTTTGTCTTCATTCTTACGTATTTAATCTTTTTAAACAATTTGTTTACTTATTTCTTATGCAGTCGAATAGAGTAGTGATTTTTGTATCATCCCTTGTAGAGCAGGTTTTTGTTTACGCATGTTTCATTATAAACCTTGTTTATGATTGCTGTAACAACATTTTATAGTGAGAAAATCATTCGCACTTTCCCACTTATGTATTTAGTTTTTTTCAAGTTTCTGGGGCTAAGCCTCTTCATTTTTATAATTTTTTTTGAACATTTAGCACAATAAAATAAAGAAAACAGGCCTCATCTCATCTGAACTTGGTCTACTCTGACCGTTTTCACGGAAAATATGAGGTTAGATTTATCAATATTTGAAGTTATAAACCGAGTTGAATTAATGTAAAATTTACTATGTTAATTGATTTCAACATTTTTTTGTAAATATCAGGTTGCTATAAAGAAAGTTACAAGTATGGAAAATTGCTCTAAATATATTTGATATCTAGTTACTTGTTCCTACCCTACCATGTTAGTTCAGAAGCATGTGTCTAAGTTACTGGTGAAACCATAAAAATATTTCTGATGTAAAGTTTTTAGTTAATTTTATCTAATGTGGTGTGAGGCAATATCCAAAAAAACTATTTATCTTTATCTAATTGAAAGTATCAATAATCAAAAATGCGATAATATCCTTCAAAAATTTTGGTTTATTTCATTTAATGGGGATTAATTAAACCTTTTCTTTTCAACTTTTTTAAGTGGTAGAAACTAATTAGAAAAGTTATTAAACTTTTTTCCATTCATGCATATATTCTTTAATGAAATTTAACTCTTCTCTATTTCTGATATATTAGTTATCAAAAGAAAAGTAATTGCTTTTTGTTTTTCTACTAAGTTCTTTCTATTCTACAATTTTTAATGGGATTCAATATTGTTATCTAGTGCAACAATTAAAGGTATATCTATTTCTTTTCTTTGTAATACTGGTTTCAGATTTCATAAATGTTTTCTAAGAGTACAAGATGATAGCATTTATGAAATTAAAATAATATATGTTTATCATGTTTAATTGCCCTACTCCACAATTCCACCTCTCGGTTTTAATGTCACTATAGCAATTGTTCATATTTATTTGACATTATACTACCTTCATATTATTTGAACATTTCAGTAAATTGTCCTCTTTGACTATTAATAATTGGTTGTTTTAATTTCAATTTGGTAATTAAGTTGTCATTTCAAGCTGCTCTGTTTTGAAATTTCTCATGAGCTGAGCGCTAACAGTAGTTTGAACTTTAAATAATTTTCCAATGATTATTATAATTAATCTAAATGACAAACCAATGGTTTGAAATGTCAGTTTTTTTTTGAGATCTACCAACAGTGTGATTCATCTGAACACTGGAAGTGAATACTTCGAAAAGTATAAGGACGGAATGATGAAGAAACTCATCCAAAGTGGATACAAAGCATCCTCAAGATGGGATTTGTACAAGAAAGGTACAAGGATGGAATGATGAAGAAACTCATCCAAAGTGCATACAAAGCATCCTCAAGATGGGATTTGTACAAGAAAGGTGTAAAGACGGAATGATGAAGAAACTCATCCAAAGTGCATACAAAGTATCCTCAAGATGGGATTTGTACAAGAAAGGTACAAGGACGGAATGATGAAGAAACTCATCCAAAGTGCATACAAAGCATCCTCAAGATGGGGTTTGTACAAGAAAGGTGCAAAGACGGAATGATGAAGAAACTCATCCAAAGTGCATACAAAGTATCCTCAAGCTGGGATTTGTACAAGAAAGGTGCAAAGACGGAATGATGAAGAAACTCATCCAAAGTGCATACAAAGTATCCTCAAGATGGGATTTGTACAAGAAAGTTGCAAAGACGGAATGATGAAGAAACTCATCCAAAGTGGATACAAAGCATCCTCAAGATGGGATTTGTACAAGAAAGGTACAAGGATGGAATGATGAAGAAACTCATCCAAAGTGCATACAAAGCATCCTCAAGATGGGATTTGTACAAGAAAGGTGCAAAGACGGAATGATGAAGAAACTCATCCAAAGTGCATACAAAGTATCCTCAAGGTGGGATTTGTACAAGAAAGGTGCAAAGACGGAATGATGAAGAAACTCATCCAAAGTGCATACAAAGTATCCTCAAGATGGTATTTGTACAAGAAAGTTGCAAAGACGGAATGATGAAGAAACTCATCCAAAGTGCATACAAAGCATCCTCAAGATGGGATTTGTACAAGAAAGTTGCAAAGACGGAATGATGAAGAAACTCATCCAAAGTGCATACAAAGTATCCTCAAGGTGGGATTTGTACAAGAAAGGTGCAAAGACGGAATGATGAAGAAACTCATCCAAAGTGCATACAAAGGATCCTCAAGATGGGATTTGTTCGGAAAAGAGGCAGAAAGGCTAAAAAAATGTGCCTATTAATAAAAGCTGTAGCGATAAATGTTTTACCTCCATTTAAAAAGTTTCATAACAGCTTTTATAGCAATTACTTTCAGAATAATGTTGCAACTAAAGCTGCAACTTATACAGCTTACTATGAAAACCAGTACTCGGAGCACATAAAACTGGCAAACGCATACTGAAGGGAATAATCAAGACTTACCTCAGACCAGAAAATATATTCAACTCAGCTTTCTTTATACAGGCTTAACAACAGCAAGTGTGCTAGTTAGAAGGAACATGCAGGAAAAATCAACCCTCTAAAGAACCAACGTTGTGTATCAAACGTACGTTTCTTTCACCACAGCTAAACTTTTACACAAATATACGATGCATCTTACTTCAGGAGGACCTAAAGAGAAAACTTGAAAAATCTTTATCTATTCCATTCATCGATTCGAATATGTCTATCAAGAGCTCCTTTTACACACAAGAATTAAGCTGAACTGATTTCTTTCAAGTTTGTAAATGTTTCTCTTATATCAAAGAAATATCGGAAAAGTGTCAGAAAAAGTGTCATGTTCATGAAATCAGGAATAAAGTTAAAATGCACTGTTTGAAATTAACAATGATATGCTAACTAGCAATACAGAAGTACTCTACCAGGAAAACTATGTACCATACAAGGCTACAAATTTCTGGGACTAATCATATAGTTATTCATTCATAATAATAACTGGGATAATCATATCCCAGTACTCTAACTCATGTTTCCTTAACAGTTTCAGAAGACACACATGTAAGCTCTTTTGGTTCCTGCTCATCTCTGGGTCTTAATCCTCTATCTTTGAAGTTTAGTCATGTTATACGATTAATTTTTTTTATTACTTAATTACATTAGTGACCATGTATTATTTATATATCATTACACTCGTTATATGTTTCTTACATATTATTATTGTTACACATTTTATCCATTGTATTTATATCTTTATTTTGTCTTCTTCTCTCTCCCATCATACTCGTACTTCCTTTATTTCCTTGTTTTTACCTCTATCTCTCTTAAATTGAAGAAACCTTGATTATTCTGATTGACAAGGTGCTGCTCAGTTGAACCTAACGAACCACTTCTACTCCTTATGACGTCAGGTATCAAAATATTGTAGTTACTTACAGCAGTTTTTCCCTGCTCTTCTATACTTAGTTCCCTTAGAAGTACCATAAATACCCAGGTAATCATGTCTGTGTGTATATATAGCTAAAGGAAATATTTTATATACGCTACTGTTTTATGCATTTCATGTTACCCTGAAAATGTCTATTCATTAACCCTTTTTGTAAGATGTTTATATATAGAAACTGAACAAAGCTCTTTCTAAGATCAATCTTTCGAAAAACTGTTCGTAGTTAGGGGAAGATCAGAAGAGAAGAAGAACCATAAGATATGTAATGAGACTTGCAATTCAAAGTTGAGCAATATCGATCTTAGTAAGTGCTTTAACTTGTTCTGTTTTCTATATATTTTAGGTTTAAAATTGAAGTTGAACAGTTGTTTCTGTTTTGCAAAGTAATATATGAATAAATATTAAATATAACAATAAATATTTACTTTTTTATATAAATCAAAAGAAAAAAAATGAATTTTGGAGGATTTAATAATTCATTTATTAGATTTTTGGTTAAATTGTTGATTATCTTTTTAAAATTTACGACAACTGTACGTGAATGATGAATTACGTCTATACCATAACAAGTCTATTGCTTATAACAAAAACTGCGACTGGCTTCTATCTTGTTAAACCAATAATTTTTTTTTATTTCGACTCCATCTTAGTCGTCTACTCAAGATGTGCAACGTTTTGAAATCTTGGTTATAGTAGAAGTTTATTTGAGTTCAATCTCGTACTTGTGGGTCTGGTCGAAACACTGCTTTCATATTTTATGACATGTTCAGAGACTGGAAATGTTTTCTGCGGTTTAAATTCTTTAATATTTAAACTGTTAGGGAGGGAAAATTTACAATACCATCTTTTGTTTTTTTTTTAAATAAATGAATTTTTGTTGTTTAAATGAAGTCAGTTGGCTTTATCCACTTTCAGCTAGAATATGGAGTTCCTTAAGTTGTACAAAGCTACCATTACAGGAGTATTAAATTGGGTTTAATGAATCTATAATTATATTACTCTGTAATAGTACGCTTTGGTCTGCCTCCAAGTCACGGAATTATTAAAATGGCTGGTATGTTGGAATAACGTAATGGATGCTTCTGCTCTTCTAGTGCTACATTTAAGCTGCTCGATAAGGATTAGGATTCCTTTGGCAGCTCGAAGAAGCAGCAAGAATATATTCATATTTGAAAGAAAAAATATAAGATAGAGTTGTTGAAATGCGACCCAGAGAATGCTTTCTAGAAAGAAATGAGTAATGAATGTCTGTATATGTGGGGTTTGTAAGCGAAAAAGAAATAAACCGTGTCTCTAGGTCAAGGCCTATCAGACATACCGATAATCACAGAGGACCATAATAAAAGATATATACATATGTGTAATATCTTCGACCGACCAACGTCCAACGATATAGTTCTAAAATAAATTTAGTAAATATGACCTTTCCTATTCAGAAATGATTATTTTCAATATTTTATATTCTGTATATCATTTATATTGATTTATTATCAATAAAAACGGCTCCATTTCTCTTTTTTCACAAATAGCATCCGGTTCGACTCATTTTCAGACATGTGTACACATGTCAGAGCCTGGTAATAGAATGAACGACACGTAAAAGAGTTCCATTTTTGTGCCGTTCACTGAAATTCAATGGCCATTCTCACCATGCCAAGAGACCAAATGTTAGTCCATCCTCCTCTACTTTGTCAATACGGCTGTCCTCTTCTTCCCTTTCTCTCTCATCTTCTCTTGGTGACTTAAAAAAAGTAAAAGCTACATAAAAAAAACTGCACTAAAAAAATTCGCGAAAGGCAGACCGCATTATAGCGACGGTTCACTGTAATACCATGTTTAATAGCAAAATGGATTCAATGAACACAACATGTAAATCCGTCAAAATCTAGTAATAGATATATTACTTTACTTGTAGTAAAATGAAAAGCCATATATCACTCTGATCTACAGTTTAGGCCAATTTTTGGTTTTGGGAAATAAATAATGACATCTCTTTTACAATTATTCTAATATTTACTAGCTCGATCAGCAACGTTTCCTGTAAACTGCACGCATGCGCAATCGCGCACTTCTCGCACATTCTCTGCGCACAACAAAACTAATCTAGCGCACAAAAAAAGTGAACATAAAGTCGCCAAAAAAATTTCTAACCTTTGAAAAAAATGAAGTAGCATTTTGAAAAGTAAAATACACCATTTTTCTTATGTTATCACCTTAGTACAATCGTGAAATGCGCTTTTTTTAAATTTAATAGGATACAAAATAAAATCAAGAACAATTGCAAATAATGTATTTTTAAAAAACTTGCTATATATAGGCACTTTTATTTTTTAGTCAAGGCATTTTTTAATTTCATTGATCATATTTCAAGATCATAGAAATTACAATTTTTCTGTGAGTAATGTATATATATATATATATATATATATATAGTTCAATATAGAAAAAGAAACATAGAGAAATCAAAAGAACACACTTACTGTCTCTATTTTCGGTTTTAACCGTCTTCAGGAGAGACAAGAGAGGGAAATCAAGTGCACTGGTTCACAGACGGTTGGAGACCCAACCTGGGTCTGTGAACCAGTGCACTTGATTTCCCTCTCTTATCTCTACTGAAGACGGTTAAAACCAAAAATTAGAGACTGTAAGTGTGTTCTTTTGATTTCTCTATGTTTCTTTTTCTATATTGAACTATATTTGTCCGTTTTGGATCGTATTTCCAACGAAAAAGTGTATATATACATATATGATCAAACCACAATAAGAAATGGGAAAATTCATTGATTCAGTTCATTGATTGTTATTTCACGTGTTTATGTGAAATCTTGTTATATACATATATATAACACTGTGGTCCCTAGTCTCCTCAGAGAGCTTGTGTGTGTGCGCAGATTCATGAAAGTTTAGAGAGAACATTGCCGATCAGACAAGTTCACAATTATTTTTTTATATATATAAAATAAATTGAATTAAAAATAAATATTAAAGTTGGTTAAATAGGAATTGAGGTAATTTTCAAAAATGACGACTGCATTGATAGGAATGGTCTCTGATGTAAGCCACAAGTGGACACCGTCCCCAATCCCCCTTAATGAGTTCTCTGTGAGTGGAATTCCTAAAGACTTACTTCTATTGCAAAGCACTTGCTTGCCTTGTTCATCTCTTACGACTCTCACGTCCTCCACTTCCTCTTCCACCTGTTCGCTAATTAGTTTTCTCTTCTCTCCTTCTTCCTTTGTGTTCGATTTCAATCAGTAGTCCTGTAGCGCTCCGCTCTACCCATAACGCTTCGTAACACCAATCTTAAATAATCAATTTCAAATGCAATATTCACATTCAACTGGAATAAATTAGCCGATAGTTTCTTTTCATTTTTTTTCTCTCCTCACATCACTTCTATTAGCTGATTATTCATTTTTTTTTGGAGCACTCAAATTAAATTTAATAAACTCTTAATAAGCTCTTTATGCTGCAT
The DNA here is from genome assembly GCA_026182355.1 of Hermatobates lingyangjiaoensis. Classification (NCBI taxonomy): domain Eukaryota; kingdom Metazoa; phylum Arthropoda; class Insecta; order Hemiptera; family Hermatobatidae; genus Hermatobates; species Hermatobates lingyangjiaoensis. Next base: position 1,088,426 of record JAPFBL010000057.1, read on the forward strand.
TAATTAATATTAAAATAAATTCAATAAATTTTATATTTAAATATTAAGTTTTAATTTACATAAGTGGTTCACATGGACTCCGAGGAGCCACGAGCAAACATAGTATGTTAAGGGTCCATAGTACATGGTTTCCTATACTATGGACAATATATCACATATTATATATGGTAATTGATTATATATGATTATATATGGTGCATTGATATACACATGCTCCATGTTAAATTTATATGTGTATATCAGCATAGCATAACCCAAACCATATCAAAGCGAAGCAAGCTGACCGCTTAGAATATTCAAACATAATAATTAAAACACAAGACTACAATATCATCGTCAGGATGTTATAGTGTTTCAATGTGACAATTTTTTTGTATGGCATACTCAAAACTGATTTCTTTTACAATTTATTTCAGCATATTTGAAAAAATGTTAACACAGATATATTTTGTTATTGTTTTAAAAAGATTTTTGTATTTCGGCATCACATTGTATATGTAATGAAATCATTTCATAGTTACACTTTTTATTTACCTGAAAACAAATTGTTTGAAAATTTACATGCTCAAAATTATGGTTTTTAGGTATCCGGAGGGGGGAAGTCCACAGATAGTAAAATAGCTTTGATTTAAATTTATTTCATTTAAATAAGTTAAATTAAGGTAGAAATGTATGGTACATCGTCTAATATTACGATAGAGTTATCAACATAATTGTGTACAAAAGAATCAATGTAGAGTGTTACATATTTTTTAATTTTCTTGAATCGTATTTAAATACTAGGAGGATTTTAATTGGGTAGATTTTACTTCAGTACTAGATTTGAGGTGATTGACCCCCATTTGTATATATTTATCTATATGGTTCTATTCTTACTAGTTGCACTATGTAGTTCTAAGATATATTGACATCTTTATCAGTACCGCAGAGATAAGTAAAAATTAAACAATGAAATTTTAGGAAAAGAGATGCATATCTCTAGAAACAAATGTTTTATTTAAATAATGTAAGAGGAAAGCGTACTTTCCATCAGATTACTTTAGATTTTTGTTTAGAAAAAGTGGAGACGAAATTCTGAACATGACTAAATGTTCAATCAGTAACTGACTGGACAACTTTTGTAACTGTGAGATAGTTATGAGGTAAGATATGTGAGGATATATTGGATATATAGAGGAAGACCTTATATGAGTCTTACCTCATTTACTGCTTGTGGTTTTAATGGACCTCTTTTGACAGAATCTTCAAAGAAAATTACTGACCTGTCCAAAACCTTCTAGGTAGCCTATGCCTGTACAAGGATTCCGAACAGGATATTAGAATTTAGAATTTCTTAAATTAACTTACACTAAACCTCTGTGACACTAACAATATCAATGTACTGAGATATGCTTCTTACCTGTCACCTTAACGTAATAGTAATAGTAAAGATGAAAATAGCTCTCTTAAACTTCTAGGATTGTTGTTATCAGAAAAAAAAAATAAATTTGGGGAAAAAAAAGATAAGTTTATCTCTTAATACACTTTTGGATTAAGAGATAAATATTTTTTGAAGAAGAGATATCCCTGAACTTTTAACGTAGTTAAGTCAGATAACCCATACAAACCTCTACATTTAAAGTCAACTGAAGACTACGAAATGAAAACAAAAGTTGAATGACTTTTAAAACCTACTATAATCTTAGCCACAGGGTCTCTAGGTGTAAGAGATTTCCCCTATTCTATTTCATTTTATGCATTTATTTTTCATTCTCTCATCAGATGTTGTTTTGCAGTAAGTAATTACTGCAGTCGAGTATATTACTTAAACCAAATGAATATCACACCCTCATAATTATTATATCTTCAAGGGTTGAGAGTTTTTCACTTTATTCTGTTTATGTTTTGGAAATATTTCTGCTACATATTTCACTTTAATCTATTTCTCCTTGCCAGCCAAAATCTTCCATATTTTTAAATGGGATAGAAATAATAATCAGAATTTATTTCAACTTTGACGTAATCATGTTTTTACTGATACAATAATCAAAATCTCATGATTTCTTTTATATAATGTAATTTTATTTGAATTTAGCACAAAATATTTCGTGATTATTTTTTATGTTTTAAGAAGTATTGTGGGATTGCACATTAGAGGGAAATACATTTTGTATTTACAAATGTTGTTTTATAATAAACTGTAAAAATGTCTACAAAAAATAATAGGATGTCTACAAAAGTAACCATTACTCTTATATTGGTTTTATTGGAAATAGATGTTAGGAGTTATGCAATAATATAAAGAAATATATGTATATTTTATAGAGCTCTTGGGCTTGATGGTTTAGGGTCGATAGGAAGGGAGTAGTATATCTGTAGGAGTGTCGGCAATCTCGTCTAGTATATTGAAACATCATCTTTTACAGACCACTAAAGGTCGTCCACATTATTTTATCATTTGAACAGTTGATGACCAGGTGAATTAGAATTCATTGTGCTCAAAGCCTTCTGGACAAATCTGTTTAAGGCTAACGTTGAAGATAAGATGGTTGAATTCCTTGAATAACAAACTATTACCAACATATATATATATAACATGATAATAAATTAACACGATTTTAATTTACCATAATAATTTAAATTTCCCGTAATAAATGAGTTTTTCAAGTCTTTGCTATGAAGGAGACTGTACATAACTTGCATGTTTCTAAACAGAATCAGTTTTGATACAAAAGATATAAAATTATGTTGATGCAAGTTAAAATAAATTTAACAAAAAAAAATCTGGAGTGACCTACAGTCAACTTTACTATAAGTAAACGTAATATCATTCTTCTTGGGTAGATAATATATAATGTTGAACTTAGGTATAATATAAATGTCTAAATGGGAGATTTATTAGTCTTTCATTCCTGGAGGTAGTACAGATACTGATGTATCCACTTATCAATGTATATCTTAATTTTGTATATCAAACCTCTGATGCGTATAAATATCATTTGTATAGCTACAGCAGAAATAATATTTTAACTACAGAAGCTTGAACATTGTTAACGCGATGATAGTCTCATCTTTTAGCGGATGGTAACGAAGTAAAACCAAAAATAAATTCTTGTAAGAGGATAAACTCTATAGTTTTTTTTTTTTGCTGAACTCTTGGAAAGAAATGGTTTTCTTTATCCTGATGCTTGCAGTACATGTAGTACATATAACTAACATGTATTAAATTGACAGAGTGTTACAGTTATAATGTAGGCTGACTAAAACTATGGGTATTTTAAAGAGACTGCTTAAGGAAAGACCACAAGAAGTCCGGGATTAAGGGAGAACTTGGTCCTTTACTCAGTAAGGTCGTTTGCTAGACTTGACATCACAGATGTTTTTGAATCCTTTTGTATTTGATTGTTTCTGTTTAGATTTTATATGGTTCCTGAAGATGTGCCCACAATTATATATGATAGTAATAAAAAAAAAACCGGTCCTTCATTATGTATTGATTCATTAAATTATATTTGATTGAAATGCTGATAATTTAGTCTTCTAAAGTTATTTTAAGTAATAATATTCACTTGAATGTTTGATATTTATTAAAGATATATTCCCAGTATGCAGGAATATATCTGGACCAGTTGCTCAAAGAGGACGTTAAGCCGTCGGTCCCAAGCCTGTACTATGTCAGTTACTTGTTAAAGATCCCTACTCTAAATATATTTGAGTTAGGTAAAATTTAGGACACTCAATGTGCAATCAACAGGTAGCTCGCCCAAAACTAAAACGGGTGTCTAGTAATAAGTGAGTTACAATTTCCACCTCTAGAACAGAACTAATAGGTGAAAGCATTATAATCGTGAACTTTGGAAAACCAATATATATATAGAAAACTAAAATTTATCGGGACTCGGTCAGTTCTTCAGGTTCAAATTAAACTCTCATTGCCAACGTTTCGGCTTTTATTTAAAACCTTTTTCATAGGCAGAAGTATAAATTTTGAAACAAAAAAACTAAGTATTACATTACAAATTATTTTACAAAGAAAATGAGTCTGTGGATTTTAACAACAACTGAAGTCTGAATGAACACGTGACACTGAACTGTTTTTTTTAACTGTTTTTCTGTTTCAAAATTTATACTTCTGCCTTTAAATAAAGACCGAAACGTTGGCAATGAGAATTTAATTTGAACCTGAAGAACTGACCGAGTCCCGATAAATTTTAGTTTTGTTTCTATTCAACGGTCGATACTTTTATCAATATATATATATATATATATAATTATATATATTTTTACATGGAGACGTTCTTCTTGATTTCTTTGGAGACATTGATTGAAGAAGCATTAAACACCGCATGCGATTGGTTGACTATACTAGACAGCCCAACCAGTCACCCGGCCTCTCATGGCTACTCAGCCGATTGGTCATCACCATTCACAGGAGCATCGAATTCGCTCATATCGATTACTAATTTGTAGGAGCTATCAAAGTTTCTGCAGCTAGGTATAACATTCATATCACTTATTTGTGAATTTAGAACAGGATTCAAATCTTTAATATAGAGAGCTTCAATTATTTTTAATCTATTGCTATCACTGTTCATCTGCAAAATAGTTGTTCCTTCTTCTAAGATCTTACGTGTTAAAGCCATACCATGGGCTTCTCTTGCATGGTTCTTGGGGGCCCCATTCACTAAATGCATGCTATTATATATATATATATTATATATATATCAATTATATATATATATTATATATAATATATATATATATATATATAAAATGATCAAACCACAATATGAAATGGGAAAACAAGACTAAGATCTTTTAACCGTAACAAGTGATCTTCATCAGAGTCAAAAACCCAACTGAGTTTTTGTCTCCCAACTGAGTTGGGTTTTTGACTCTGACGAAGACCGCTTGTTACGGTTGAAGGATCTTAGTCTTGTTTTCCCATTTCATATTGTGGTTTGATCATTCATTGTTATTTCACGTGTTTATGTGAAATCTTTATATATACTTTTATATATATATATATATATATATATAAGTATAAAAAAGTAAAAATTTTTTATTACGACTCCTCAGTCTTCAGGTTCAAATCAAACTCTCATTACCAACGTTTCAGATTAATGAACCTTGAGAACTGACCGAGTCCTGATATAATAAAAAATTATTTTGTTTCTACCTCACGATCAATACTTTTATCAATATCTAATTATATTTATACCTTATATAAATTCGTGAATTAATAGTAATATCTAGTAGTAACCACACTTTTTCGCTTATTAGTTGAACAGAATAAATGTTTACACCATTATTAGATTTTCAACTCACTATTTCCTAAGGACATCATATCCATTATCACATACTGATCACCCATTCTAGATTACAAACATCTTTTATGTGAATTTATTTAGTTTGTTTAAGCACATCTTATTTAAACAACCTATTAGTTATTAAAAAATATCACTCTCTTTAGCTTATAAACTGAACATACTGGGTGCAAAAAATCACAGGATGTACTCTGTCTTATCTTGTCACCAGGTAATCATCCATCAAAATGGCAGTTATTTTAGTTTAAGAACTGCATGCATTGTCTGAGGAAGCTCGTAATTTATGCACTAGATCGATTGAGCTAGACTGCAGTATTCCCGGATATATTAAATTGAAGCAATTAATATTGAATGTTATTTTTTTTTTTAAATTAAGTTGATTGAATAGAGAAATAATTTTTTTTTTCTTTTGCTAAGTGGCTCTAAGGAAGTGTTTGAGGAGATATTGGCAAGTGAGCCGACTTGAGAAGGGAGAGTTTGAGTAATCAGCGATGAGGAGAGTGGACCTTCAAAAGGGATTAGAGGGCGGAGGGAAGCTCAAAGGGTTTGCTGGTCTGCACAGCCAATCTCTCAGGCCAATATTGATTCAACCAAATGAACTGCCCTTAGCTGTCATGTGTACCGCTTAGCATAATATGCATTAGTCCACTTTCCCTACAATAGAAATTATAATATTCTTTATATTCAACCATTTATTTGAATCACTTTATCCACAGATAAAATATTTATTACCAACCTTCTGTGTTAATCTACCCATATTAAATAGTATTAGAAAATAATAGATATTTGAACAAAAGTATTCATTTTTTTCACAAAATATAAAGTAGTATAATAAAATACCAATATATTAAACCCGGTTTGGTATAGCGAATTGATGAACTTTGGGAAAAACGAGAATATTCTTGGAGAATTCAAACAATCTTTATCATAATATAGTTTTTGCAAAATATTTGTTTGTCTATTTCAGGAAAACTGTAAATCTGATATCGAATTAAAGAGGCATTCAGGTTTTCATGTCTATACTAATAAATAATAAGACAGATAACTTCTCATATTGTCTTAAATTTTCATACAAGCATACAACATGAACAACACTGACATGACCGGCAAATCGATGCACTGGGTCTTCTCTCTCACTCACCCTTTCTCTCACACTCTCACTCTCACTCTCTTTCTCACACACTCCATACATAAACATAAGTGCGCACATAAATATTAGTTTTCTAGTTTTCCTTCCAGATGAGATTGCACAAAAAATTATAAACTGTAAATTACTATATCTATTTATAGTTTTCGTTTTAGTTTGTTAAACCTGCTAATCTTCAATCTATCTTCTCTCACATCTCTTCTCCTAAGCCTCCAAAAACTGCTGGTGGTATGGTTCAATGTGGACGTCGTGGATGTCTTACTTGTCCTATCATCAATTCTGTTCCTTCCTTTACCTCTGTCCATAGTAAACGCACCTACCCTATCTCTCACAAGACCTCTTGTACCACTGGTAACTGCGATAACCGTTTGGATTGCACCCAGTGTGATTCTTTTTATGTGGGTTTGGCTTCCACCAAGCTAAGCCTGCGTGTGAATAATCACAGGTCATCCGTTGGCAAACGCAGTGACCTTCCCGTTTCTACTCATGCCAGTTCTCAAGGACTCAGTTTTAATGACTGTTTCCGTGTACAGGTCCTGAGGCAGATTGATCAGACTAATTCGAAAGTTACTCTGAGAGCTTCAGAAGAAGCACTTATTAGTCTTCTGGGTGGTAGATCGGCTCCTGGGCTTAACCTCAATCGTTGATTTTTTTTTTTTTAAGTTGTTATCAGCTTTTAATTTTATTTTAGTTAAATTTTTTTAATTTTTATTTGGCTTTCATCTCTTTATCCTCCCTGTCTACCATTCCTCCGAAAGTTGGCTACACTGTTTGAGTGCTTCAGTTCGAACGCCAAGTCAGCCGTTATCAGCCTTTGGAGCGATTCACTTCTTTTCCTGAAGACGAGGACATCGAAATATAGTAGTGAGTTCAGTGGTTTCCTTTCTATGTGTTCTTTTTTTAAATTCTAGTTTATATATATATATATTTATATATATAGTAATTACAGAATATATATAAACCAAACTCGAAAAGATAACACACAGCAAAAACATCGCAAAAACTCACTTTGGTTTTTCTACTATATAGACTTTCTTGAGTAGTGAAGCTGCAGATATTTTACTATATATAAGCAATATTCACTAAATGAACACACAGAAATGACACAGAAACTCTCTACTATTTTTCGATGGCCTTGTCATCAGGAAGATAGATTGAATCGCTCCGAAGACTGCCAACGACTCAATAGTCATCCGAGCGATTCAATCTATTTTGCTGATGACGAGGCCATCGAAATATAGCAGTGAGTTTCTGTGTATAGTTTCTATGGTTTCTGTGTGTGTCATAGTTTCTGTATATATATATATATATATATATAATAAAGCTTGTTTATTAGTGTAGGGTGAATATACATTTAGACCATATTATTAATTTCTATCGTTCCAAAGTTCGTTCAACAAAACATGTATAAAAGAAGGATTGCTCCCCAAATTTACAAATATATATATATATATACTCTTCAGTTCAGTTGGGTTTTTGACTCTGACGAAGACCGCTTGTTACGGTTGAAAGATCTTAGTCTTGCTTTCCCATTTTCTTATTGTAGTTTGATCATTGATATATATATATATATATATATATATATATATATATTGTAAAGTTTGGAAGTAGCCCATTGTTGAAACATATTTCATTGAATAATTGACTGTATTTCGCTGAAGTCATTTTTTTCATTGGTTTTTTCTAGGTCTCTAAATAATTTCCTCTTTTCTTCTTCTAAACATTGAAGTATGACTGGAGGTCGAAACACGTCAGATCCATCCTAACAAATATTTTTCAATATTTGGATGGATAAAAGAAGAAATTATTGAGAAACTTAGAAAAACTTAATGAAGAAAATTACTTTAGTGAAATACTGTGAACTATTCAATGATGTATATATATATAGAGAGAGAGAGCAGTGGCACTTTGGGATAAGTTTTTAATAAAAAAAACTCATTTTCCAAATAAATTACTAAGGAAATTCTCGAAGAAAAGCGCTCCTCTCCCTTTAAAGCGCTCCTAACTCACTCCATAATAACTCCCGTAACTACGTATTATATATCCTATATAGTACAGTATATTGAATTGTGAAACACCCTTATAACTAAAAGACCGAAATAAATAATAAGTTATTAATACAATCAAAAATCAATACTGTATTCTTACTTTCAAGACAGACAAACATACTGACACTAAAGGTTTAGGAATAATTTTGAACCAAAAGTTCCTGTTTTTCTACTAACTGCCCCGCAAGTGAAGCTCCTGTTTCAAAATTTAGCTCGGATTTTAAGCAGAACTTTAGCTTGAAATATAATATAGGTAAATAATAATATTTAATTTGATTTGGATTGCAGATAAAATAAAAATATACGAATATTAAGATATAAACACGTGAAATAAAAAGATAGCAACTTATTTTGGTTTCCCTTATTATTAAATTCTCTCTCTCTCTCTCTCTCTCTCTCTCTCTCTCTCTCTCTCTCTCTCTCTCTCTCTCTCTCTCTCTTTCTCACTCAAGAAACGTGTATAAAACACTTCAAGAACTCACGAACCATCGTCACCAAAGATAAGATGTGATTCGGTGGTGGAGTGAAGCCGCACTCACTTACAAACGTATACAAATTCTGGAACAAAAGGATTTGTTCTCTATATCTTTCATACATTCTATTACTAGTGGTTCGTTATGATTGCTTCAGACTTAATAATGGCTCACCAGGTACTGGTTAGTTAATCTGATTTCCCCATAAACAAAAGAGAAATATTTCAGCCTTGATTGAGGGCTGTGATCCATAACTATATGTCAAGAAATACGATAAAACAATTGAACTGTTTTCTTACGAGATAAGAAAAAAAAAAGTTGTGGTAAGATTTGTTTTGGTTCAGGAGGGTCAAGTAATAGGAGTGAAATGGTTTCGGGCAGGGTGGCGCACGCGATGCGTGTTAACCGAATAATACAAACCTCTCACTAATACTGGTCCTTATTCATTCATTTCCTTCCTTTCATTTTGATTATGTAAGGAATCAGCTCTGATTAACAATTTTAATTGATTTTTTTTCCACAGTTACTGTTGTGTTAGATTGTGGCTTCGTGGGGATCGAAACTTTTTTTTCATTAACTATAATGTCTATATCAAATATAAATTTATGAAAGTATTTCATCAGAAGCAAAATATCCGTATCCAGTTTTCAGTGAAAATAAATGCCTTGAGGCTTCCTGAGCCCAGTAAAATGGGTTTCACAAATTGTTGTGTGTATCTTGCTTTGCAATATTTGCTGTGTAATTTATAGTTGTATACCCAAATAAAACTCAAAAGATAACATTTAAAAACACTATTAGTCACTTTGATATTTTGACGAATCATCGTTTTTAGAAGAGATGTGATTCACTTGAGGAGCAAATCAATGCTGGAGCATTCCTTTGTATTAGTAGCTTTAGAAGTGCTGCCAACTTATGCAGGGAGGGGAAAAATAATATATCTAAAGAAAAAATGAAATGATACAAATAGTGTAAATAATATATTAAAATAGAACGAATAAAAAAAGGATAAAATAAAAAAAAAATTAAATACAGGCTTAATACAGGTATTTAATTCTTCAGATTTTCAAAACTACGTGCTCGTTTTTATTATCATTTAAAGCTTTTGGGGTATCTTTAAAATTACTTTTAAATATCCATGAAAATTAAACGTTCCGCACTTCTGAACTTTAAAAGTGATGTGTCTTAAAGGAAACTGTGTTTCGTTAAAGGAAAGTTTAAGCGTGTGCATAAGGAAAAACGAATTATAAAAATATATAATTTCACAAAGAATTTCTAGATCTTTTAACTGGCTAACTGTATGTAAATTTCCGTATTCCAATGTAAACAACTTGTGTTTTCTGATAGTTAGTGTTTATATATATGTATATAGTAAAACTGGATATTTATTTGAAATCTATGAGTTCCTTTAGCAGTTACTGACATCCCTCAAAATATTAGCCGGCTATTTCTTTTTTTACTTGTTTATTTCTTAACATATTTTGAATGAAATAGATTTTTGATACGTCTGTCACAATTGATATTTTACCTTCCTGATATGATTTTATTAGTACTTCACTGTAAGTGAAGTATACTTACTGGTTATGAGAAAAGTTCGATTTTTTGAAAGAATTACACGTTTTGTGAGCCTTTGAAGTTATTTTTGATATTTTTAAGAATGACATCTAGATTTTTGCTACGTAAAAATTTCCTTTTTTTGTAAAGTGTCTGGCAACTGGGCTAATATCTGCAGTTCTACTCCTATGGGTCTTGGGTTAGTTTAAGTTACTTTTCCTAAAATGAGAACCACATTTAACTCATAAAAGCATTTGTTGCTGCTATTCAATCTACTTGATTTTGAATCTGAATCTCTAAGTGTCACCTTAGTATGTTCATTACAGTAGTGACCTTTGCTGATTAAATGATATACATGTCTGATGAATGATCATCATCTGATCATTTGATTGATTTTGCATCATATCCGAAGGTTTTACATCTCTCAGATGAATAAATGTAAGATTTTTTGAAATCTTGAGACCAGAATGTTTTAAAACTAAAACACTGTTACAACTTAAAACACCTGATCTTTAGTATTATTGCACATAGTATAATACTAAAATATTATAACGAATAAAACGTCCTTATTTTTGACATATTTATTACTTCTAATTAATGAAGTAGCAGTTCTTTGTAGGGTAAAAAGTTAATGAAATGGTCTCCACTTATAAAAATTTAATGGTATAAACAACGCGTTTCGAACACGTAGTGTTCTTCCTCAGACATTAACTAAGGGTGAGTGTCGGTGGTACAACTGATTCACATGGTGAGTAGTTTATACCATTAAATTTTTATATGTGGAGACCATTTCATTAACTTTTTACCCTACAATGAGTAAATACCACATAATAAGTGATTGCATTACGTTAGAATAGTAGTTCTTTGTTTAGAAAGTGATGTATGGTTGATTATGGCTGACAAGTCAGCGCTACATAGTCTCATTTTCAAACAGATATGCATCTTTTTGTCGCTTGGGTAAGGGTTGGCATACAAGAAAATTATTTCTTTGAAATAACTAATATGTATATATCATAAATATTGAAGAGCTGTCTAACTAAATGTTATAAAGGATACTACTTTTATAATTTATTGAGATGATAACAATGTGAAGTGATTTGAATTATAACATTAATAATAATAATTGTTTATAGCGTAATGTTGAAAGTAGCTTCGTGTCAGTCATAGCAAACAGGGACTAATAATTGTGCCATGTCAAATGGTAGCGACAGCTTTTGTGTCACTCATCGTTGAGGATTTAATTGCTGCACTTAGCTGTTTGTTTATTAATTTACGATGCTGATTACGAAAGGCTGTTTCAAAGGGAAAAGGTGGGGTATCTGTTCACCCTAACTGTTATGGCAGTTGCGTTTTTACACCAACTGGAAAAGCTTTTAAGGTAACGTAATTTCTCTATCATTTTTTTTTATTCGCGTTTTGAACAGAAGATCAAGTTACTATTTTCGGTTAAAAGTTGTATAACTTTATTACATTTTTTTTCGACAAAACTGTTTGAACTAAGTACATTTTTTTTTTAGAGTTTATGAGGTTTAAAAGCATGATTAATGTTGGGCGTCTTTGAAAATGTATGCACAATTGAATTTTAAAGCTAACCGACATACTATGGTCTGATGTTTTGCGACCTGAGCGTATATTCTAAGAGCGATGCCCCTGATCGTTATAAGTGTCAATTATTAGCTTCCAGGGCTCAGAGAACTAGTTCTGTTATTCAACCGGGTGAACTGTCCACCTTATAGTGGACGAGAGTATGAGAGGGACCACAGTTGTCTAGAGGTGGATTACTGAGTGGACGAAATCTTCATGTTCACGTCTAACGTTTGTGTGTATATGTAAAAGACACACACTCTCTCTCTTCCTATCCTGTATTTATTAAAATACAAACTACATATATATATATTTCCCTACTGTAATACCGGGGTTGCCACCTTACCTAGTCGCGAGACCCCGATTGTACAACCCCGCCAGGAACTGTCTCGCCATTGTGTGAAAAGAAAGATGCGACTGAGTTCCCGCTCGCAATTGGTTTGCCTGCCATTGTTTCTGTATCAGTCGGTAAATGTTATACTGAATACAGTTAGTGACTGTTCATCATCTAGTATACCAATTATAATATTATAATGACGCATCCAGTTTCCGTTCGTTTCATTAAGTTAGGTTATGTTGCAGTGGTAGTCCCACAAGAGAACTCGCATAGGCCGAACATTGGCTCTTTGGATATCATAGAATGAAAATTATACATTGAGAGTTCTAAATTTTGCTTAAATCAAGTGTATTTAGATTTTTAACTTGACACCATACTGTCTCGGGACCCATGTCTTAACGGACATTATTCATCTCCCGAGTTAAAAAATCGAGGGCGAGAGTGGGTATTGAACACCGAATTTACTAGTTGAAAGATGAGCGTGTTAAACATTAGGCTAACCTGGCCTCTCTTCGTTTCATTGGCAACACTGGTTTACAGTTCCTTCCAGGTCATTTTATTAGCAACACTGTCAACTGCAGACTCAGGAACTGGTGACTACCGTATCAGTTTGCAGGTGTCCTCTTGAGACTCTTATATAGTTAATACTTATCAACAACTTGCCTTTAATACAGTCTAGATATAATTGGGACTAATTGGTTACATTATTATATTTTAAAATTATAATTTAGTTCATCAAGTGGTAATATCTCGCTACAAAACCTTCCACAAAAATCTTTTTAACAATAATAATCCCTTAGTCCTAAACATCTCCTCAACAAATATTCCATTAAATCCCCAAAGACGTCTGAAGAGAAAGGGGCTAAGACACTTATTGGTGTGAATTATTCTAATGACTTATAAATTTAATCAAATTTTTATAGCTTATTTTTCACGCCAGGAAGTATAATAGCTGGATTATTTTTTCCCTCCTGCCTCCATGTGCAAATCTATACACTTCTTTCATCATTGTCACTGGTAATGTTTCCTTTACGTTAATGTGACTATGTAAAATAAAAATAAAAAAATTATAATTTACCCATGTATTATTTCCACATAATATGATTATTAATTTTGTCTTAGTATTGTGTAGTTCTCATTGTAATTCATCTTTGAATTAATATATGTTAATATAAGAGCGTACTTTTTGACGGGGTAGAGGTGGAAAAGTTTTACGTAATCACAACCAGCTGTTGGGACGACATGTAAAAAAAGGTTGAAGACCACTGGTCTTCCCCACTACCTGTTCCCCTGTACCTGCTGGTCCAGGCAGCTATCTTCATTTTCAAAAGTACCTCAGCGTAACTGATCTATTCCTGACCTTTATTTTGAAGAATAACTAAGTATTTATAACTTTTGTTTATAATCCATTTAGTGATTGCTACATTATGATGTACCACGAGTATACTTGGTGTTCTATACTACTCTTATTATATATTATACTAATTCTATTAAAAGTAACCTGTTTATACAAGAATTTTAAAACAAGAACTTCATTTTCTATTTTGAGAAGTTGTGTTTAGTGGAATGTAATAATGGTTTATTTTTTATTATGAAGTATGATAGTACTTAATAATCGAATATTACTGTACTTTAACTGATGATTAATCATTAAATGTTAATAACATATTTAGGGATTAAACAAAGATTAGTAAATAAAAAGTTTGATTCAAACAAACTTGATCGATTTGCTGGCGGAACATTAGTTTGTGTAAACTAAGAGGAGAACGTGTTTCCAACAGGCCTGGTGACCATATTGCCAGTTTAATGGCTTCGCTTTACAGCACATGTCAGTCTGTTGCAATGGAGCGCAGTGTATTGTTTATATGGATCATTTAGCTTCTACATTCCTTGTTTCTCCATGATTATTAAAGTTAGTGTCGAAGGACAGTATGTCTCGTGGCAGTAGGTGGCAATAATAATAAAATTAGCAATTTAATTAAATGTTTACAACGACAGATTAACATAAAATTAATATTAATACTACGATCTCTGCATATAGGGAGATTTCGAACAGCTAGTCCAGTATCGGTAGATTATTTTAGCGATAAACATTTGTATTTGCGTTTGAAATGTTCATTTCATGCGAGGTAATATATTCCTTATATTTATATATATAAAACAACGGGTTACTTGCGTTTCGTCTACAACGTGCTTGATCTCCCTTTCTCTTTTCTCCTGAAGACGGATTATCCGAAAATTTGAGTCTGTAAGTGTGTTTCCTTACTCTCTGTGTTACTCTTCTTGAATTTTGGACTCATATACATATATATATATATATATATATATATATATATATATATATATATATATATATATATATGAATTAAATACCACAATAAACAATATATATTCATTAAAATGCTCTAAGGTCTTTTGTCACAACATCATCAGAGAGCTAAATGAAACAAATAAAAAAAACATAATAACAAGTTAACCTGGTTGATTGAAGTCCTCAAGATTGTTAGCATCCCTGTCTGAATTTAATGTTCCTAAACTTGAAGGAGTCTTGATCTCCTTACTTATTTCTTTTATTAATATTTCATCTAGTTTGTAAAGTCCCGAACTATTGTTCCATAGAATTTCCATACAAGTTCTTTATGAGTGCTATTGAAAGCACTCATTGAAATACTCATTCTTTATGAGTATTATTGAGAGAGCAAAAGCAACAACAACAAAAATAAAAATATAGTCACACTGTTCGACATATCGTAATAAAATTACAACTGAAAGTAACGTATTTTGATGGGATGAGCTGAAATTATTTTGTCAAAATTACATGGACGAAAATGTATGTTATAGCATATTTTATAATTCTAGAAGATGTTTTTTAAAGCTAAGCGACTTAGCGTTTTGTTAAAAACGAAACATAAAATTAGGAATATAAAAAAAAAACAAAAAATAATGTTGATCACATGAAAAATGTAATAAAGTTATTAAAACTGAAAAGTTAACTTGTACTAATGGATTTCCTACTGTACTCGTTACATTTTATGATTATACATTATAAGTAGTCATAAATAATATTATGGTTACTGTACTTAATTCGAGTGTAGGCCACTTCAGGTTTTTTATTAAATTTTTGTGTAAAGTTAAAAAATGAAAATATAACCAGCAGTATTTTGATTTTAAGATAATTCATTTTGTCGAAAGAGTTTCCATCTCTGCCTTATTACCTTATCTCTTCCTTCTGTCTCTTGTAATTTTGTTGTGTGTAATGTTCTTGAGATAATATTCTTTTTCAGATGAGCTTGATTTCATTAATAGATACCAAGAATATGATAATGATGTTTATATTAATACACATAATTATCTCTATAGACTTGCATCGCCCGTATTGGTTTAAAAAACATTTTTTTCTAATAAAGAATTCTCTTTTGTCTTTGACTTGTTTTTTACGCAACGCAATTTCTTCTCTTATTGCCATTTAATTTCCATTCAAGATTTCCTGTCATGTTAAGGGCTCCTTTTGCAATTACCTGTTTTTTCTTTACTTCATTGAATCCAATCTCTGTCAAACAAACTTTACTGTATGAAGCAAATCTTTCATCAGATTGTTATTTTTACTAAAAAATAATGCGATAATCTTAACAATAATTTATTAGTGTTATTTATTTTATTGGACGTTTATTTTCTTTTATATCGTCCTTTTTCTCACCTCTATTTTTAATTTTCATTTTAAAATATATATCTATATATTAAAATCAAGAAAAATTACATCTTTCTAACGGAACTTAGCTAACGGAGGAATGTTGTTTTTGTTGAAAGAACTAGTCCTATTTCTGATTTTTTAGTACGGTTTAGATGCTGATTTTCATTTCACGTGTTTACTCTGTAATCTCTAATACCATATATATATCACTTGTTTATTCAAAATAGATAGTTGTTGTTGAAATTCTTAAATTGTTTTCTTTAAGGAAAAAAAATCTCTAATGTAATACTAATAGAAAGTTTTTTTCTTTCGAAATGCTATATACCTGTAAGCTTTCTCACTTACTTTTTGTCAAAATTCGTGTTGTATTTTCTTATTTGTTACTTTTTGCGCTGTTTATGTATGTTTGATTTTGATGTATATATATCAGTCATATATAGAAAGAATATATATGGGAAATCAAAAAGTGATAAAACAAAAGTTTGTGAGGAATAGTCAAGTATGGATAAAAATTCCCTTTGTTAGTTTTGCTTGTCATTACACATCTCCATTGAGTGTCTGGAAACTTTTAATGTACCATATATGAGTTTAACGTTGTGCTATTATTTATTCCGGTTTTATAAAGCCCTAAAAATTGATATCTTTGCCTCATAATAAAGGACAATTATAGGTGGTTCAGTAGTCTAATTGTGTTTATTTGATTTTACTTTGGAATTTTAAAACTTTTATAACATGTATTTTAGTAAATCAGCACTTATGCTCCAGGCAAGTAGGAAGTCAAAATTCACAAAGAATATCCAAAAATTAATTGAAAAAAAAAACATTGGTTTAGGAATGATTTCTACCAAGTTATTTGAAGACTCGAGTATTTTGGAATGGACTTTTGACTTTTTGAAGGATTCTTCTACGACTTACCCTCCATAAAGAAAAAGAAAACTTTACTATTCCACAAAGTTTATCGTCTGTGAGCGTTTTTACTTTTCTCAGTCCATGAAATGAACTGCAGTAAAACTCATTCACAAAATAAAAGAATGCTAAAAGAAAATTTGTTTATACATGCTAAATGCATATTTATTATATATATTTCTAAAATTAATTATATTTCTTATATAAAATAATATAAGAGTATGTTACTGGTTGTACGCGTAGTTGCCCATAAAGACATTCAAGAAGCAATTAAAAAACTAACATTTTTAGAATTTGAACATACAAAAACAATTTAATTTTCTTAAATTTATTTTAATTAATAAATAATGAATACAAACATAGAGAAAATAGAAAAATGATTAACATCCGTATCAACCTATAGATCTGAGAAAATATTTTGTAAACAAATTGTCTACTTTTAGTTACTGGGGTTGGCATAAATTATTTAAATAACTGTTTTATAAGAAATTTATTGATATTATTATGGTTTTTTATATATTATAAACTTTTCGGAAAATCTTTTTGAAATACAGTATTGTTAATGTTAAATATACCCAGAAAAATATCACAGTGTTATTAAAATTTACTTGAAGGCCTAAATTATATATTTGTTCGCTTTGTTGGTTCAGCCACCTTCATCTAATATAATAAGAATTTAGATAAGACGTTGTAATTATTTTAAGAAGGGAATTCAGTTTGGTTCCCTAAATTTTGTTCTATAATTTAATCCATATAAAATTAATGTCTACTTTGAAGGAAATAATTTATAAATAATGGAACTTGGAGTAAAAAACAGTAATTGCGCCTTTCGTTGGTGAAATTCTGCTAACACTGCAAGAAGTTTCTTGAGGCATACACATTTACAACTACACATTTACAACTACACATATAAATAATATTATAAGCACTAAAAAAAAACTACTATTGCGTATATTTAAAAGCTTAATTTAATTTTATCAATTTCTTAGCATCTGAGTTGTGAATATAATAATTATTAATATTTAAAACGAAATAAAACAAATTAATAATATTAATTACAATAATTCCTAAATTATTCCTAATATAATAAGGTTTTCAATACTATACTTCGACCAAAATATAGTATAAGTTTCTGTGGTCCCTTTTATCTCTTGTTTACTAGTTCTCTCTGTGAATCTAGTTTATATATATATTTTATATATAATTTATAATATATATAATATTATAAATAATTTTATATATATATATATATATATATATATTAATAAATGCCTTACTTATTTAACAGTAATTAAACCTTTTCATTTGATTGTTTGATATATATATATATATATGATCAAACCACAATAAGAAATGGGAAAACAAGGCTAAGATCTTTCAACCGTAACAAGCGGTCTTCGTCAGAGTCAAAAACCCAACTAACTGACGAAGACCGCTTGTTACGGTTGAAAGATCTTAGTCTTGTTTTCCCATTTCTTATTGTGGTTTGATCATTGATTGTTGTTTCATGTGTTTATGTGAAATCTTTTTATATATATATATATATATATATATATAAATTATATACCCTTGACATAATGTTTATTATTTAATATAATAAATAAAAAAAATTACAATGATTAATAAAAAATATATAAATTAAAAAATTGTTTATGCAAACTTTGTTTTCATAATAAGGAATTTTACAATTAGGCAGAAGTTTCGGCATACAATCATCTTTTTTTTTATTTGTTACCTGTTTAGAAAGATGACCATTTTTAGTTCCTCTTTTTTGATTAGTAAAACCTTTGATTCGTTAAAGGAACTTTAAGATTATCTTGAAAAATATATTGAAGTTTGCATTTTTTTTTTAAAAATAATTTGTTTGAGAAATTGCTAAAAACAAACGTAGAAACTTTAAAGTATTTAATATCAATATATTATTGATTTACATGTAGCTATAAATTTATTTTTAGTGAAATATATGTTAAGTATATATCTTGGTAACAACTTTTGGAAATCCTCTTTGGGAAATCCATCCTTCTTTCAGCTTGTTGAAATTTATTTCCACTGGGAGGGTATTCTTTCTAACTGCATAGATAAGATGTACTAAATTATACTCCTCAAGGGTGCAGTTATTACAAATTTACTGATATATTTATTTCATTCTCTCTTGACTCCATTCCATTAAAAGGAGAACAAATTGTCTTATTGTATGTTATTTTTACTGGATATGATTAAAAAATGACAATGTGAAACATTATAATAAGAAACCACGTTTTGAAGAAGTATTCATGATTCGTAAGGTTGTTGGAAACATACCTGAGATTTTAAGAAGCCCACGATTGCTTTTTATGATGCAAATAATACAAATTAATTTAGATAAATTAAGCCTTTAATGGTGTTTTAATTGAGGACCTCTTTTTATTAGACTACTATTTTGTAGCAGGGTATCATGTAGAGCAGAGGTTCCCAAAGTGGATTCCTTAACGGACTGTCTAGGGTTCCGTGAAAAATATTTAGTAAAAACATTTTTCCAAAAAAACTTTTTTGTGGGTATGGATTTATTCTATATTTCTTGTCAATTATGAAACCGAATGATGTTTATATCTACATATACCCATAAGTAGAAGTGGTCAACATTTTATTTATATTTAGGATGAATCACTAGTCAGTTTTTGAAACTATCTGATTCCCGAATTTCCTGCTATTGCAAAAGTAGCATTTCACACATTGCTGCCATTTCCCACTACCTACTTGTATGAACTGGAATTTTCCTTTAAACTGCAATAGAATCCAATACTGAAGTAGACTTAATGCTGGGGCTAACTTGAGAATCAAACTCTCAACTATAAAGCAAAAATGATTACAAAACAAACTCTGTGTTATAATTGCTAGTAATTCTGTTTTATGTGTTATGCACTTGTGGAAAATATGAAAATTAAAATCTTTTAGTTTTGAATTTTTATTTGGAAAATACACATTGCAGTAATATTACTTTTTTAATTGTTTTGGAACATACATACTCTTTAAAAAGGCATATGAAAATATTTATATTATTATTGTATGAATTATTGGAATCTAGGGTTCTCGGGAAAGTTACTGAAACCAAAAAGGGTTCCGCGTCAAAAAAAGTTATAAAAACTAATGTAGAGTAACTGCTTAATAAACTAAATTTATAAGTGCAAATCTATATAAATAAAAGAAAGGTTTTGTCTATACATTGCTTAGAACTATTCATTTAATGTTATCTTTACGTTTCATCCATTAGAGAAACCGAATCCATCCTTAGAAAAATTTCTGTCTGTTGGTTTGTTCGCAAAAATTTTGTCGCAGGTAAACTCAGCCGCCATAGCGAGCTGAAACATTGACAGTAGATTTCTGTATTTCTAACTTAAAATCTAAGTTCTAAATAGATTAGATGGAAATTCAACGTAAAAGCGAAGTTATTCGCTCTCTCTCTCTCTCTCTCTCTCTCTCTCTCTCTCTCTCTCTCTCTCTCTCTCTCTCTCTGTTCTTCCATGCACCTGAAGGACAGACAGCTGATGTGGTGTATACACAAGCAGTTACTTAACACTGTGCTATTAAATATATTTTTTCCCTCTTCTATAACTTTTCTAATAATATTCTGAAATACCACGTATCATCTCTGATTTTGTGTAAAATGCCCCTCAAAGAGTGGCACGTCTGCTAGTATTTAAATAAATAAATTCTCTAATGTTTTAGAATAAAACATGTAGAACACTCGATGTTATCATGTTCTTTTTTTGCAGACAAAGGAATGCTATGTATATGGTGTGGTAAAACACCAATACTTCAGTTACTATTCACTAATTAGCTATGTGTAATTATTATGCGTTATGAAAATGCCCCAGCATACATTGTCTATGTATATTTAAACATCTTAAGGGAATTGATCGATCTGACGTGAACAAGGCAATGCAGTTCACGATTGATCTGTATTGCTGGAAAGACTAAACACTAATGCCTTGACTAAACACTCTTCTAATTTTGGTTTCACTTAAATTGCAGGCATTATGTGCTCAGAAATATATTTTCCAGTTAAATATTATAAATAACATAAAACAAAGTGATTTTCCTATTTTTGTAGTAGAGTAGTTTTGTTTCTATGAAACAAAAATCCTTTAAAAAAAATTATCTTAACAATGATGTCCGTAATTTCTAATATTAAATTGTAGCCATTTATTGTCAGATATGGGTGTAAATTAAAATACCTTCTATATTAGGGTAGTGTATTAAAATATTCTACCATACTCAAACTATGCCAAAAAAGTAAATTTTCTCCAGATCTGGACAAGTTTGCAATTATAATATTATTGTAATCTAATACACAGTATAACCTGTGCTGTGTACAAAGAAATGATGCAGATGCAAATCTACTGCGCGTTATTCTATCCATTATAGGTAAACGTGGTTTAAGGAGACCTCGAAAAGTGCTAGAGGTTCTCATTATAATTATTTTAATTTACTTATAGTAAAGAGGAAAAATGTATCAATATACTTTCATTGTCAAGAGAAGAAGAAAAATTGATCGACGAAGGTTGAGCAAAGCGAAAAGTTGAGTTAGTGATTTCCCGCAGGACCCCAGGAGACAAATCTCAACTCGCTCTGGGATCTATTTCTGTTCTATCCAAAGTCCCTTTCTTGTCTCTAATATTTATCCATGGACGACCAAACTTGACCTTTATTTATTCAACCTGCTCTGGGAAGATCATTGACAAAAATTTTTCTTTTTTTTTATTTTTATAAATCTACATTATTCTAATACACTATAGCTCAGTAGTCAAAATTACATTACGACCTAATTATTTCGTTTATTATAAATCAGGTTATTGGATGTATTATTATTACAGCAATTAACTATCATACTTACTACGTTTGTCTATGTTTTGGAATACGTCTATATTCCAATACTACTGTGCAGTTAATTTTCATGATGAATTGTTTAATTTGTTAATGAATAGTTAGTTTTTTAGTGTTAATATTCAATGTGAAAAAATAGTCATCACAGCGCCTTATTTGAGTCGGAGAATGGATTAGGACAATTATATATGTATATATATATATATAACACATATATATATTATATAATATATATATAATATGTATACATATATAATTGTCCTAATCCATTCTACGACTATATATAGATTATATATTACTAATATATATTTTATATATATATATATAATATGTTTCTAAACTTCAAAACAGAAATCTCTTATTCTATGATCACAATAACAGTTATGAATGTCTTTTTAATTATAGAACTGTGAACAACCATTGAATTATTGTTGTACTTATTGAACGACGTTCCAATATTTCAGGAATAAATCTAGAATCCTTCAAAAACTGTTTTGAAGTTATCTATATGGAGTAGATATCTACTCTATGCAAAAATTGAACAGTGAAGAATTATGGCGTTATTCCAACATATGACGAAAAAATATAGTTGGTCTTCAATAACTGTTTTCATTATTCTATCAAACCGTTGAACTGTGAAGAATTGTGGTGACATTTCAAGAAGTGAAAAGTACAATATAGTATACTTCAGAAGAGTATATTTACTCTGTCGATGTAAATATACTGTCTATAATGAAGAAACTGTGGAGAATCAGTGTTGAATTCAACATTTAGAGTAGAGATCTCTGATAGATGTTCAGTAGAATTCAATCATTCATGTAGAGTATAGATCTCTCACTCGCGTAGAGTAGAGGTCTCTCATTCATGTAGAGTAGAACTCTCTCACTCATCTATCGTAAAAGTCTGTCATTCATATAGAGTAGAGGTCTCTCACTCATGTAGAGTAGAAATCTGTCATTCATGTAAAGTAGAAGTCACAGCCCATCGACTATCTATAAAAACTGCAATTCCAACAATTGTTTACGGCTAAATGCAGATCTTAAAACTCTAAAAATTTTAATGAAATTTTAGTAAAAGAGAGAATATTGATTCTCTAAGACGTGATATAAATTTGGCTAATGCTAAAAAAACTTGAAAGGTGTTTTGATGCACTTTTATATACAAAAAATTTCTATTTCTACCATTTGTTTCGAGCGTTAATCATTTTTGAAACTATCCGATGTATGCATAATTTTGCTTTTATTTCTGCACGGAAAAAACATTTCATTTTACTGAACACTTTTGCTCTTCAATATGGTTTATGATTTAAGAAAACTGATTCTGGTTCCAAAGATGCAAACATTTCTTGCTACAGCGTCAAAAAGTGCGTTTGATTCAGTTGTGTTGATAATTTCTTTTGATTATAGGTAAGTGCATAACAAGTACCACATGTTGTGTTTGAAATATAAATTCAAGGCCGATTTATTTATTCTGTTGGTGAAATCTAAAGTGAATCGACAAAACTACTATAAATAAGGAAGTTGAGGAGTTTTGATTTACGTGCCCAGTGTACTTTGATTGATGAAGCAAACGTTGTTTCCGACTAGCTCACACAAGTTAATGCTCTTGTTAGGGACAATTAAGCCTCGAGCTGAGATAGAGTGTCTTGGTGGTTACTGAGCCTACAGGAAAGTTGCCGAGCTATCTAAAACTAAGTGACAAACTTGATTTTAACTTGTCCTAATGCAGTCAACCTCAGCAGTCGCGGCTTAGCGTAAGATAATTTTAAGCCATGATATAACTTTGTAATACCCTTAGAGCTTCTTCTTTAAATCATTTCAAACTGAAATAATGTCAAATAGGACTGTACTAAAACTGACAAGGTAATTTCAGTAAAAAGTAAAAACTGACAAGGGACCTTTCAATCCTTTAAAAGATTTAATTGTAAGTTTTATCGTATTTTTTTTTTGATTTTTTCAAATATTTGCTAAACGGAGAAAATTTTTTTTTTTGAGTTTATGACTGATTTTATGTTTCAATGCCTCGTTAGCTATGAATATTAGTGTATTTATGGTGTGTATGTGAGTGTGTCGGAGAGAGACACTGTTTCTCTAATACAGTTTAATTTTAACATGCCCTATAATTCAGTTCTAGATGGTATATTGAATCTTCCATTGTACTAGCAGTAATACAAAAAAGTTTGTAAAACTTACAATAACACAGGCCTTAATAAATTATAATTTTAATTTTATAAATATTAAATGATATATAAACTGTGTCATTATAATTCATTGATCAATGAATGAATTAGTTCATGAAGTATTCATTAGCTTTAAAGACTTACTTACAGTACTATAATTTTAAATATAAAAAGTCCCTAAATGATAACAAAAACAAATGAAATTTCAGTAGTTGTGGGTTTGAAGATACTTTTCCTTATTCTTTAAATGGCTTAATTTATTCATTTATTGATTTTAAAATAGTAAAATATAATTATATATTCCGTTATCTAGTCTTCATTGGAAATAAATTCCAAATTTAAGTTTCTCCTCTATTAAAGAGTCTTTGTGAGTTTTTTCCCAGTAATTTACTTAATTGGATTATCTTAATTTTAAAATCAATAGACAAAGTTAATACTTGCTCATTTTCTTTTTTTCGAGGCTCACTAAAAGTCGTTATTATCTAACTTAACCAGCCTAAGGTTGCTGAAAGTGGGGTAAAATTACTTTTCACATTTCCCTTGTTTGAAGATATCGCAAAATGAATCTGGTTGCTGAATTATGGAGGTTTTTTTTTTTATATTTTGCCTCCTAATGGTGTGGTGTTGGCTTTTTCCTTCCTCTAACTCCCGTTCACCGTTATTTCTTTCATACCAGACTTATGTAATTAGAACGTTATGATTTTTTTTCTCTTTATACCATTAATCATTGTTTGCTATTTTCCCTTCCAATATGAGCCTTATGTTGATTATTGAAGAATTAATGCAACAATAAACAATGCTTGAAATCATTTAACACAGAATTGATTGATCTGCGATATAACTCTAATTATAACAGTATTATTAAAAATGACTTACAATATTACATCTATTCAGCTAACTTTAGTTAAATACAAATGATATTGCATCCTAAAAATAGCTTGAATTGCAACGTTAGCTTTCTTTTTTAAGAAGCTCCATTCTACAGAAAATCAGACCATTTTGTTAGACGTATGCGTTCCATTTCACTGTAACTGCTTCTGTCAGGGACCGCTTTTACTGACTGAACAACTTTAATCTTTGTCAATCTTCTCTTTATTGGCAATATATGTTATTTATTTTGAAACAATTCACTTTTCTTTCTCCTTATTAAATAAAATAATACTAATAATAATGTGCAAATAATAAACATCTTGTTAACCTCTCTGGGCTATGAAACCAGTAACATGATAATTGTTTGTGTTTATAATTCCATTATTAAGTTGAATCAAGCGTTTTTACAGTAGTGGGTAGGGCATAGTATCTATTATAATGTGCATAATTATAAATAATATCTGTATTTATCTGAACAAGAGTATCTGTTCAAACTCCTCTTAGGGCAGTGGTTCTCAACGGGGTCCACAGAGGATTACTGGGGGTCCATGAGGAAAGTAGTATTCTGAAGGTCCATGACTCGCGGTTAGAGCTCTATGTTAAGTTTAAATGAATTTATCAGGAAACAAAAAATAAATCAAAGCGTAGTAAGCTTTGGCCGTACAATATTCAAACATAATTAAAATATAAGGTTAATATCCTCGTCAGTATGTTAAAATGTTCCAATGTTTTAAAATTTTCTTTGCACTTCTCTTTATTGTACATTCAAAATTTATTCTGTTACAATTTATTTCAGGGTACTTTATAAAATGTTAATAAAGAAATATTTTGTTATTGTTTTAAAAACATTTTTGTATTTCAGCATGCGTTGTAGAAAATGAAATTATTTCATAATTAACGATATTAATTTACCTAAAAACAAATATTTATTTATAAATTTGTATAATTATGTTTTTTAAGTATCCGGGGGAGTGGGGGTCCACAAGCAAACAAAGGTTGAGAACCCCTGTCTTAGGGTATTAGAGATGGATGCACATAACCAAATACATTATGCGACTGCATCTGCCATGCTACAGGAAAATGTATGTTAGTATATGTGTGCAATGTAAAATGACGTCATGTGTTTGTTTTTTTATATTGGAACAATATAATATAAAATATGTAGTTTTATATTGTAACAATTTATTATGAAATAGTGCTTAAAATTGTATATAATATTTTCAGGTCATTTTAACGAGTTTTATTCTCTATTTGTAAGATACAAATGATCTGAATAGATGTTTATTACGTATTGAGGAGCTTCATAAGTAACGTTATTTCTATCGTGTTTACATCTAAAACTGTAAATTTTCAAAGAAACAAAATGCTTGCTAACTTGATTTCAAACATTTTTAATGAATCGTTAAGTGATAAAGTATTCATAGTAAAATATTCTAAATAAAATATTTTAAAAATATTTATTTTTGACTTTAAAGCAAATCTGAAAACACTTAGTAGATTTTCGATTCTCGTAGTATTGTGAAATTTTCGTTTGTAATTTGTTAGTTTTGACTTCATCTGTCAGTGATATTGTTATTATTACCGAGGAGTTTTATATTGATTTTTAATAATGATCAAATTAAGATCAGATAATGTGTTTCATTTGTTTGTATTCATTCCTTTATGACACTGTTTCTTCGAACTTCAGTAATTCAGCGACGAGTAGTTTAGCCTTTACACTTTGCTACTGGTTTCTACTACATACGTACGTTACATATTTACTTATATGTTGCTGTTGCTTTCATATTTACCACTACGTTTCTCTTAATGGCTGCTTATATTGATCTTCAAAAAAACATTCAGGAATGACAGAATATCTCGATTATATTGGGCTACTCAAGTCTTAACCAGATCGTTTGCTCTTTCATTATTACAACTCCTGCATCACTGTAGATCCACTGAAGTAATATACTCTCACCTAAAGTTCACAGCACTACCAACTGTTTCTTCCCCTCCAGAGTTAATTGACAGTCAGGAGGTGAATTCTTGGTAATGTCAATTATAGTTCTGTGGAAGTCTTTAAGAAAAACAGGTTTGCTTCAACTCTTGTGTTGCAACAATTTTGCTACTTATATTGTTTTTTCGTCTCCACTGCATTTTATTGATTACATTAAGAACCGTAATTGATAAACTGTTTAATTTTTTTTACAAGGGTAAACTTAAAATTGTAGATAACCTTTTTTTTTTATGAATAGGAATAATAGTCGTTATTTATTGATAGTTTAAATCTAAAAAAAATTATCAAATCAGTTTAATTTTAGCACAGTTATTGTTCAATACAGAAATAACATAATTCGATATTTTAAGCCAAAATACCCCCAAAATTCATTATTATTATTATGATTTATTCAGCCGTGTGTTAGTTGTAAAAGCCCAGGCTGTTAGTTGTAATGTAATTCTGTTCAATCCATGTTCGGCTTAGTAGTATGTGCTTGCTGTTGGTATGGGTGGTTGGGCATTCAAATCTAGATAATGACTACACATGTCATTTGGGATATGAGCAATATCATCTACTATTAAGCTCTTTGAAGAGCACTCTCTCTGATGCGGTTTTGTGTTTGATAACTTGAATCAGTTGCAAATATGCTAGTGTTCTCTGCTAGTGTGTCAGTATTTGAGTGGCTTTTGATTGAACATTTGGATGACACTATCAGAGACTGAGGGATAATGAAGACAGACACACTCCTCCCAGGTGGGCGCACAGTATTAAGGCTGCTCCCAGAATACCTCAAACTTGACTGCCATACACATTCATCGCCTCCTATTCTATCATACAGACTAGGGCTCTCTGTCTATAGCAGTGGTTCTCAACGTGGTCCACATGGACCCCCAGGGGTCCACTGGGGGTCCATGAGAAAAGTAGTATTCTGAAGGTCCATGACATGTGGTTAGAGCTCTATGTTAAGTTTAAATGAATTTATCAGCAAACAAAAAATAAACCAAAGCGTAGTAAGCTTTGGGCGTACAATATTCACACATAATTAAAATATAAGGTTAATATCCTCGTCAGTATGTTAAAATGTTCCAATGTTTTAAAATTTTCTATTGCACTTCTCTTTATGGTACATTCAAAATTTATTCGGTTACAATTTATTTCAGGGTTCTTTATAAAATGTTAATGAAGAAATATTTTGTTATTGTTTTAAAAACATTTTTGTATTTTCGCATGCGTTGTAGATGTAATGAAATTATTTCATAATTAACGATATTCATTTACCTAAAAACAAATATTTATTTATAAATTTGTATAATTATGTTTTTTAAGTATCCGGGGGGAGTGGGGGTCCACAAGTAGTTTTTAGGGGGTCCACAAGTAGCTTTGAATTGAGAAGAATTGAGAAAAGAGGCTCAGAGTCTCTTCTGGGTGGAAAACTCCAACTACGAGTAGAAGACAGGTACAGGCTAACAACAAGCTGATTTCAGTTGCTTGACAAAAACTGAATTATCTAGTCATTTTGGTGAAAACTCAGCTTCAGCGCATTCAGTTTTTGTGTAAAGTATGCTTAATTCAACGTTGCAACGTTCTAAACGTAAACATCTATTTCAAAATGTAACTTTAACAGTAAAAGAACAAACTAGTGTCATATTTTCCATATTTAAAGTAAATTTGTGTATACTTAAAATAATCTTATTTATTTTTTATTTTATTAATTATTTCAACTTTAGAGTAATATGGCTTTATTAATAACAATACTTATATGGAGTAGTAAGTTCAATTCATTCTTTAAACTTAACATTATGTTTAAATTTTACGATTAATGTCAAAATATTGAAGTTGTTATTGTTAGATATTTTATAGTTGGTATTAATGTATTTGTAATATTAAAATAAGAACAATAATAATTATAGCATTTTAACATAAAGAAGTATATTAAAATGCATAAGTTGTAAAAGGAAATAGAGGAACTGAAGGAGAGGAAAATGCAAAATACTGTTGTAAAAGACCGTGGAGAATTCTGATAGTACTTTCTGAAACTGAGGAGCTTATTGCCTTACTCGCCAAGAATATGTTAACATTGTAAACTTTTAAACTTATTTATGTTAGGCCTGTATCTTACATTTCTTTATGTAAGTTGTCTTTAAATATTTTAACGGTAAATGATGAGTGATGAAGGAAACTATATATTCTGTGATTAGTTTACTTTTACAATCGTTGCAATCTAGAATCACAAATGCTCCTTATTACGTCAAGAACTACACACTTCATAAAGAGCTAAAAATTTCATTTATCCAAAACCTATCATCTGATCGTTATAAGTCATTTTACAACAACCTTTCCTCTCACCCAAATCCATTTGTACGAATCCTTGCTTCCCTCTCACCTTTCCACAATCCCTCAAGACGACTCAAGAGAAAATGGCCCAGGGATCTATTGTTACAATAATATACTAAAAAACCAAAAAAAAAACAAAGTGAAAAGTTGAACCAGTGGGTTTCATTCTTTGCTCATGTGCATCGATGTTATTGTGTAATCTATTACTACATATGCCTGTTACGCAGAGTATGTGTAGTTGTATATTTGTGAATAAAGATGCTACAAAAAAAAAGTTTACTTAAACTACATTTGCAATAAGTGGTACAGAGTAATTGTGGATAGCTAGAAAACAAAAGGGTTATATCTGGAGCAGTTTTGTTTCAGTTAAGTAGTATGACGCGCTATCCTTGAAAATAAAATGTTCAACACTGTTGTGATAACTACTAAAAAGACTATTGATATGAAAGCTTCGAAAGGCATTCGTTCGGGTGAATTCCTGAAAGGACATGATCGCTTGTGGTGTCAATGCAGAAGAGAATTGAGTTGATTTTTCACAAGATTGATTTACGAGAAGTTAGTATATTGTCCAGAACTTGAATGAAATGTAACATGTATAAATGGACAGAATGTCGTTACGTGTCTTAACTTTGGCCCCTTCACATGTTCCCTTCCTGCCCACTCTTGTACTGTATGTACTCAAATATCTTCTAAATTGCTTTACCACCTGTTTTGGCATTATATCGCGCACCCAGCTTCTATAACAAAAGCTTCTAAAACAAAGCTTCTATAAATATATCTGTATATGCGAATGAAGTTCATTACAACCATCAACTTCGCCGATTTGGCAGAGTTCCGATAAACATGGAAGTTACATGGTTTATCGATACGTGAAAGGTCTATAACTATGGTTTGAAATGAAAGAATAAACCAAATACGAAAATATAACTCAGAAAGACTACGACTTTTCCATGATAGTCTTGGTGTTTATTTTCTTATTTTATTTTAGTTGTTTAAAATCATAAATTATACTTGCTATATTTAAAAATATGAAATTACTGATTGAAATATATTTATTTCAGTTTCATCTCTGTCTCTAAGAAATTTGTATCCAAGAACCGCATTATAATGTTCTATCCTGAAAGTAAACCTGTTTGAAATTAAATATTAACCAGTTTCCTTGAGATCACGTCTCCCGCCTCTTTGGTCCAGATCTTCTTCCCATTTCAATTTTTTCTATTAACATTCTGTTTGCTCTCTGAATCCATTGCGGATATTGATTTCTTGCTATGCTTGAGGTTATTTATTTATATTTACTTGAAATGGATGAATATGTACATTGTCATAAAGCTTTTCACTCATCAGATATGTTATTAATGGGGCAATTGAATTACGTCTTTCTTTAATTCATCAATTTTAAAAGTAATAAAAATATACTGAACATAATATTTTTGTACCTTAGTATTGATTACCCTACTGAGGTCATAAACCTTGTTATTATTAACCGAATATAGGCTGCATCTATCTTTCAGAGCTTCGAGTTTCTTTACAATGTCGTTAGGTTTCATTTATACATAATTAAATGTACATAGTCAAGTTTTTTATCACAGTAACTTTCTTAAATTCTATCTTATTTTACTATAGTACAGTATAATATTCCTTTTCAAGGTTTTGATGAAGTTATTTATTTTGAAAACCAGTGCAAAATACTTGTACAAAATAAATTTTTATGGTGATGTCTGCGTGAGTGGATGTATGCTCAACAGCTTGTCGACACTCTACGGCCTGTAGCGTTTAGAGTAGGATAAAGACGGTTTTTGTTTCAAACACCCACACTTATGGACTTTCACCTGCAGTGCTGCTCTAGAGATTTTGTTTAAGGTCATTGTTCTTTGACTGACTCCCTTTTATTCTAAATTTTACTTCACTCAAGTTTGTTTGAATTCGGTTTATCAACGAGATCTGACGTCGCGCAGCTTGAGATTGAGAAACATCATTCTCAAGATTTACTATCTCCCAGAGAAAACTTTAGAATCATGGCCTTTAGCTGAACCTTTATATTTATACTAATCTCAAGGTCATTCTATTTGATTGGACCACTATGGGATCATAATGTCATTTGGCATTACAGTCTTTTATTAGAAAAGGAACTGTACAGTCTGTGAATGAGACCCATAATTCCATAAGGTTAGTATGTTTTATTATTCTTCGCAAATAAAAGAACAAGACAAGATGTCAGTTTACTAGATGATTAATAAATCAAAATGGAGTCTTGAATACAATGAAATCGTTATTATCATTAGTAACGTGCATTCAATTAGTTTCCTTTTATGAAATATATTATTTGAATAATTACTTTCAAATTTTGGCAGTAGAAAATGTTTTATTTTTGTTATTATTTATTTTCGTTGGCGTAATTTCAAAATTCTAATGATGATGCATTAATGCTAACTGAAGCTTATACGGCCAGTTTCTGAATGTATTTATTCATTTGTAATATTTAAAAAAATAACATAATAGTGCTTCATTGTAAGAACGTGTTTTGAATATGTTGTTTAATAGGTTACTAAGCTATTGAAAAGGTAGACAAGCTAGAAAATAATTTTTATCATATTTCCCTGGTAGCCTTCATGTGAAGGTGTTGGAAATAAAGAAATAAAACTTTAATAATATAAGTTTTAGTTTAGGATCGGTTGCATATTTGAAACAGTTTTTTATTGTTTAATTTAAACCGATCCCTAGCGGGTGATATCGTCTGCTGTTTACCGGCTTTTTTTTGATCGGTGTTTTTCTACAAATTCTACATTGGGAGTACTAAATTTTGTCTAACTCAAGTGTATTTAGAGTAGGGATCTTTAACCAGTACCTGACATCGTACAGGCTCGTGACCGAGGGTTTAACTCGGGCATATCTCGGAGGTTTTGTTTGTCTCTATCTTCGGCTAGAGTTTGTAGCTCCCGAGATGCGGTGAAAGAGCTTTCACATAAAAAAGGCATCAATCTGTTTTGTTGTTATTAAGCTGGGAGCGCAAAATAATGCCAAAACAGGTTTAACGTCCTCTCCGATGGAAGACGTACCCAGATGTATTCACCTCCCGAATGAATAAATCGAGTTCCAGGTGAGTATTGAACCCCGCACCTACCAGTTCAGAGGCGAGTATGTTAACCACTGAGCTAACCTGGTTCTCTATTTTGAACAGTTAATGTTATTGAAGTCTTGATTGTGACTGAAGACTTGTATGTTTGGCCAGGTGCGGACAGGGACGGTGAAGGTGTCTGATGGCAAGACTCGACCCATGCCAGTTCGACTTCAGCTAACCACTGAATTACTCAAACTGCAGAAGGAGGAAGCCACGACCTCAAACCGAAACTCCAGAATCATCCCTTCCGATTCCAAGGTTTGTTTTTCAAATATTATTGTATTTTAAGTGACTACTCTGATCACTTAACACATGTTGTAACTGCATTCATCAAGAATATATTATAATTTTTAAAGTAAAACATATAATGGTGTATCCAGCTTTAACAGTCCCAAGTTGATCCACTCAGAATTAGTTTTAAAATACTACTCTTCCCTCCCACTCTTCTCAACCCCTCACCAGATGTTTTCTGCATCTAGTGTTTCAGTTGGGTTTTTCACTCTGACGAAGACCGCTTGTTACGGTTGAAAGATCTTAGTCTTGTTTTCCCATTTTCATATTGTAGTTTGATCATTGAGAATTAGTTTTCAGAAAATTTTGATTATACAACCCATTTATTGCTATACGCTTGACAAGTGAGTGAGTAAGTAGTCCTGGGTCACATCGGAAACTAATTTACTTTTCATACGACTATTCTCTAACTATTGACAAGGTGCTGTCTGATGTTTTAAGATAATTTTACTAAATAATTGATGATTAAGAATCAACAAGGTAGATTTTTTTGAAGTAAAGATGTGTTTACTACAAGGAGATCACGCATAGAACTTACCACATCACACACCATTTTTCTCTACCAACTTCTATAAGTAACCCTTACATTTTGCCTTTCATAAGCTTACGTTTAGAGAAATCTTTAACAAGTACAAGTATGCAAGTACTTTAAATCGTATGGACTTGAAACTCGCTGCTCGATGAATCGGTCTCCTCGGAATCAGACAACTGAAATTTATGATTCAAAACTTTGTTGTCTTGTAGGATTTATTAGGAAAAAAAAATGATTGACAGTCACCCAGGTAATTTATTTTTATTTTTACAGTACTGCTCTTAGCTGTTAGGAAGATTCTTACCTGGCGTTTAAGGATTACGGAAGACATTTCTTAAAGATTTACAGCTAATATGCTATGAGAGAGGTTACCATCTGCGTTTGGTCAAATAAAATAAAAGAACAACTAGTAAAACAATATTAAAACATAAAAATTAAAATACAAAACATAAATTACCATATTTATATACAAAACGTGTATAATAATAATAATTATATAAGTATATAGTAATAAGTACAAGTATATAATAATTTGATATATATTATATACAAAACGTGTGGCATAAAATATAAAATAAGTAAACATATTTATTATTTGAAGCATTTTAAATAAATTGTCTGTTTTTTTTTATTGTTAAAATTATCATGAAATAATATCCTAATTTTTGTATATACAAAACGTGTGGGATAAAATATAAAATAAGTAAACATATTTATTATTTGAAGCATTTTAAATAAATTGTTTGTTTTTTTTTATTGTTAAAATTATAATGAAATAATATCCTCAAATTTGTCAGAAAAATATATTTTCTAAAAAAAACTGTAATATTTTACCGGGAGCACGATTATTAAACAGTACATGTATAGGCTGGTGGACTACAGGTGTATTTTTCTCCAAGGGATCGCGTATAGCAGATTTAAGTATGATTCAGCAAGGGCTGAATTGGTTCAAAAATATACTGCAGATTCTTATGGAATATATAAACACACATGAAATCGTTAATTTTTGTCCATGCGAATTTGCAATTTACTTCTGAGCGAGTATATAAGTAAGAAATAAAACCTAACTGCTGTTTTTCAGTGGTTTTACCCAATCTTTGATTCAGTACTACTGAAATTTTACAATCATCATATTATTTTCTTCTTTTTGGGTATCATTCTCCAAACCATTCAAACCTACAACTCCAAGTCATTGCAAACAGCAATTTAACTATTTGAAACAACAAAATAATCAACAAATAAGTGATAGTAATAGATCATGTTGCACGAATTGTTTTTTTTCTTTTTGTTTCTCCTACATATCTGTTTGTTATTACAATGTTTGTTGATTATTAAAATGATAAACATATAAAACTCCAGAATACTATCGCATTCTCTTTAGCATCACGGGATTGATTACTCACAATAATATCTAAGTTTATATGGCATCGTGGGCCACTTCAGTATGATATGGTAGACAGAAAGACGTTATGATTTTCTTCAGGCCGGCCAGTTATGGCAGCTTCTATCGTTTTTTGATGGCTGCCGGAGAACCATAAAATATAAACAAGCATAGCAGTCCACTTACTGATATTAAATTTCTTTAAATTATTTTGCTTGGACTTTCTTCGTTTTGTATCTTCCTTGAATTACTATAATTATTGAAACATATATGGATTCTTTAAGGTTTATGCATTTTAATGTATTGAAATTGACTGCGCAAGCTCGCTAATAATGTGGCTTTACAGATGAATTAGTTTTACTCTTACCATTCCAAGAATGCCGAAGTTTGAATAAAAACATAATTTAAAAATGTGCAAACGATTAGCGAAAATCACAGTTAACTGAGTTAAATTATTTATTGAAAGAAAAATTTTTATTTATGAGTAAAATTTATCCTATTGTTTTGTAAAAATAAATAGTTGAGCTCATTGAAGAAATTTCAAAAAATTTAATTTAGTTTAATATTCATATGTGTTCATGAACGAAACACAATTTGATTTCCTTTGAATGAGTCATACTAGTACATTTAAAACAATATTGTGAAGAGTAGTACTAATACAAAAAAACTCCATAAAATCAAAATTTAAATAAATTTCAAATTTCATTAAATGACATCTAATAATCTCAGAGAACTCTGAAGAAAATGTATATTATAATATTTGTCATCATCAGGAGAATTGATCTGATTGAGATGTGAGCAGTTAATCAAATAAACATATTTTATACTGTTTTTGTATCTCTATTTCGTTTTTTTTTTACAAGATTTAATTTATTAATAATGTGTATTGTTTCAGTTTAATATATTGAATATATAAAGTACTAAATAAATTAGGTTGAAATGTTAGATGATTTGACATTTTCAAATGACGTTTTATTTTTATTTCGACTTTTTTTCAAAATTTTATATGCATTTTTTGAAAAAAAAAGTCTTCAAAACAGGGGAAAACAAAAAATGATACAATAGTGAATAAATTTATCAATTGTGAGTAGTGCTGTGGATTTGGCATGTAATAATACATCCAAAGGTAGTCGAGGTCGACAACTCAAGAAGTCATTAAAAGACTCAACAATACATATCAACAACAAAAAACAAAAAAACAATACATATCAACAACAACAAAACGCTCAGGTACTATCAAAGAAGGTATCCTAAGGTACCTAACGTTCCAGACCAACCCCAAGTTTTTAAGGACTACCCTGCTAACAGCCTGTGGCTTTGAGTTTCTTATCAACTTGCCTAATACTTAGAATCCACTGATGGCACTTTCAGAACAGAGAAAGGATTCAGAACATCCAAAAAGAAAAAAAACAGCAAAAAAGTCTTTGGGTTGTAGTACTGCAGTCACAACTCAACATATATTTGAAAAAAAAGAGAAAATAAAAAATTTTTGTATAAGATGAATAAATAACACTTTGACTTTCTACATGCATCATTAAAATGAGAAATATTCTTAATATATTTCCCCATTACTAATGATTCAATTAAAATATAAATGTATAAATTCATCCACAAAAAATTTGGAAAAAATATATTTTCTTGAAATCATACTAAAAATATATTAGTATTATCATAGCGACACTATACTAGAATAGTGTACCAAGAAATCGTGCATCCACAATAATTCTTCTGTAACGTAAACCTTCTCTTAACACAGTAGATAGAAAATACTGTTCTGTAGGAAAAGCAGTATTAAATAAAACCCAGTGATAGTATAGCAAGTGTGTTTGCTTCTTTTTTTCTTAAAAAAAACGCATATTTAAAAATCAAACAATCAACTTAATTGTTATTAAACATTCGTTATATGTTATATATATAACAAAAAAACAGTAAATAATTTATTTAATGCAACATTGATTTAGTCGATAGTTTCTTTGACAGCTACTGTCTTTACGAGAAGAGTGTTGTTTGAACGATATCACCTAAAGGTTTTCAGAACTTTTCCTTCATTAAAATTGTTTGCAAATTTTATCCTCCTTAAATCAGTGTAAGATGTTGATAAACCGGCAAAGAGATTAATAAAAATCTTGAGATAATTTCAAATTCATATATGGCTTCTTTAGAAAAGCTAATCTGACCTAGTATCACATGTTACATGATTTGGAATGGCTTCGACTAAGTCTGCTGTGAGTTAGAGTTTATGATGGAAAGTGGATTTCTTTAAGGATCCTGAAATGTGTTCAGGTGCGCATCGTTGGAGTGTCGAGGCAGAAGGTAGGTGGCCTTGGGTTGAGCATCAAAGGTGGTGCAGAACACCGTCTACCTATTCTGATCTCGAGGATCTTCAGGGACCAGGCAGCTGATCAGACCGAACAGCTCTTCGTAGGAGACGCCATTATTAAAGGTGGGTAATCATATTACAATATTTTCATTTATTAAACTTTATGACATTAATCGACATTCCTAAACTTCAACGATATTTAAACCCTATTGTGATTATAGCAACTTTGATTGTAAATCAATGATCAAACCACAATAAGAAATGGGAAAACAAGACTAAGATCTTTCAACCGTAATAAACGGTCTTCGTCAGAGTCAAAAACCCAACTGACTCTGTTGGGTTTTTGACTCTACGGTTGAAAGATCTTAGTCTTGTTTTCCCATTTCTTATTGTGGTTTGATAATTGATTGTTATTTCACGTGTTTATTTGAAATCTTTTTATTGATTCTCTTGTACGAAATGATGTGTACTTATAATTTCACCATAAGAAAACACAAAGAAACGGAAATTATAAATTCCTTCTTCTCATGCTATTAGTTGTATCCTGGGATTAACCTAATAGTTAGTGATTATTTCCAGTATATTTAATACAATTTTTTTTCTTCCTCATTAATTTTTTTATAGTTCAGTTTTTCATTAATTTTTCTTTTATAAGATATTTTCCTTTACTTCTCTGTATTTATTTATTAATTTTTGTGGTAATATTTATTTTTTACTCTGCCTCCCCTCCCTCCGAAAGTTGGTTACACTGATTGAGTGTCTCTTGAATGATAACTTATAAATATTTAGACATCCGTTAACATCAGTAGAATAAAATTCACATAGCCGACTAACAAACTGTTTGTCTATTAGACCATTCAACTTTATGACTAATCAAGGAGGTAGTAGGGAGAAACAGGAAAAAAAAGGAAAAAGAAGAGATATTAACACAAATAAAACAGAATAAAAAAAGGAATAATAATGAATGAGAGACAAACGAAACCTATAAATAAAGATGCAAAAGAAAATATGATTAATTATACTGTTTTAAAAAATATGTATAAAAAATGAATAATACCTACGATAAGTAATGAACTAATAAGAAAATCATCAATAAAAATCAGTCCCGGAGTTGAGATGTCACCAGTGATGTATGTTTTTTTTTTAAAGCCCTAATGTACCATATAGGGCGTTAAAAACATCGGAGTAGAGAACACTGAAATGGCCCTAGAACCTAAGGTGTTGAGAATTCGCCTGAATAGTAATAAGAAGGGTTACTGTTCTGACTGTAGGAGGCCCTATGACAATTCATGGGAAAGCTCAGCTTAGTTGAAACCAAACTGGCATAAAAAGTACCACACTGAATGTATTCCAGTCGATAAATGCAGTTGAGAAAGGTGATGAATTATTAACATGGATAGGGTAGGAATTATGATTGAAAAGAGAGTGAAGGAGGGACTTGTGTTAATAATATAAGAGGTTTGAGAGTTGTAACGTTCATATCCTTCCATTCTTCAACACTGTCCTACGATCTTTAGCATTTAGCATTAGCATTATGCAGTTCTGTAAAATTCTTGCGTGAAGATTCTGTACTTTGGAAATACATCCAAACCCAACAATATAACTAGTACTGTAAGAATCATTTTCAATACATAATGCATACAATACAATACATAATACATAATAATACAATCATAATACATACAAAACAATTTGAAGAACATCATCAAAAGTAATGCTTAACACAAGAATTAGTAATAATACTGTCCGTCATACCTCGTAAAGTCTCAGAAAATCTCGACCGGTTTCGGGTCTGTCTAGATCCCATCTTCAAGAGCACCTAACTGACTGTTCAATAGATTATTTACTCCTACAATACATAGCATACTTGAAGATGGGATCCAGACAGACCCAAAACCGGTCAAGATTTTCTGAGACTTTACGAGGTATGACGGAAAGTATTATTACTAATTCTAATATTACTAACCTCGAGTGGTACTAACCCATTAACTATACTAAATACAAGAGATCGGAGAATAGCATAGATCTGATAACATCACCAAAGACAATAGTGAGTAATGGAATTATGAAACGTAGTTGTACAAACGAGAATTTCAGGTTGAAAGAAACTAATCTGGTATTTGAATGTTTATCAGGTTCTATGAACTTCGAAAACACACATTGACAGTCTGTAAGGTACACTATATGGCCTGTAACTGGAGTACCTAAAAATCTTAAAGAAAAGTTCATCAAGTTCAAATGGACATATCACATTTCAGTAAAGAAATATAACTTATTGGTTTAAGTAATAATCACTTTAAACTACTATTAATAGAAGTACTATTATTAATTGAAGGGAATACAGAAGGAGATATTCAAATAAGCAGCAGTATAGAAGTGTTGAAGCTTCGTCAGGACACATCACCAGGTTCAGGACAGTATTCCTGAAGTAATCTTTAATGGAGAGCACTTACAATGAAAAGTAATGACCTAGTAGACTAACTTCTGCTGGTAATTTTCATTATTCATAAATTACTAGACAAGGGGTGATCGGAATAATTAAACAAAAGAAGTTTAATAATTACTGGTGGAAAAAGTGGTCATCAAACTAATTAAACAGTTAAAATGTTCAAAACAATGTATCAACCGTGACTTACAAGTTACAGGTAGCAAGGAGAAATAAGTTCAATTAAAGAATTATTGTTTTGGTCATAACCAAGCATTTTAACAAACTAGAGATATTAGCCTAGTCAATTTACAGACGGTGTCCTTCATAAAGTGCCGTCGACTCAATTATCTTAAGGACGCTGAAAAACTTTCTTTAACTCTCATGTTCCACTACAGACATAACCAAATATAAAACTTTACACTCAATTTCCAGAGGCAAGTGTAAAACTTGTCCTAACTCTCACGTTACAGGTCACATTGTATTTATCAAACTATCCATTCAATCATGAATACGCAATTATATTAGTATGTGTAATAAACACTTAAGAACACATCCAATGAAAAGCACAATTATTGATTTTATCGTCTTTGGTTTTTATAGTCTTATATTGTCTTTATTGGTTTTGTGATAATGAATATTGTCAGGGTTTCTAACAGATTAATTATCTTCTTGAGACACCGAGTAGGGCTATTTGAGGTCAAAAGATCTTAGTTGCTATTTAGAATTTCAAATTTTGGGCTTTATTCTATGGGCGAGAGAAAGCATTTCAGCTTAGTATAATTAAATCAATTTCCCACCTCTTTGCAATAAACAATCAATAGTCACATCCAATTGAACTAACAGAAGTAAAATAAATTTTCTCAGAACTAATAACCAATCAATAAAATTGTTTGTCGATGAATATGCTTTAGATATATGCACGATTATCTATAAAATTGAAAAGAAAAATGGCTAAACTAATAAATTGAATGTCCATTACCCTCGCTTTTACACACTTTTTAACTTAGTTTTCTGTCAGTTTGCCTGCAAAATGTGTCAATATTTGACCTACTTTTTCTCAAATTGATTTGAAATATTTCAAACACATCTATTTAGTCACTGAGTAAACTCCATTATTTTTATGACTAGTGACATAGTGAGTTATAATTATAGACATTATACCAATCATTAGTGCTGATATATTATTTTATTAATACTTTATTACTATTATATTAAGATATCAATATATTATTAGTCATAAGATTCTTCTAATTCATTTGAGGTAGAAGTAGTATAAATCTATATGTTTGGGATACGAATAACCAAGCATTTTAACAAACTAGAGATATTGGCCTAGTCCAGGGTTGCTCACACTTTTTCAGTATGCGAGCTACTTATAAAATGACCAAGTCAAAATGATCTACCGACCCATAAAAGCGTATGCTACTTTTTTCTTACCTCGCATTACTGCATGAGCCACTATTGCAACAAAATAAGCTTTCAACATATTTTTGTAATTACCATATAATAATAATAATCAATATATGAAAATGTATAATAATAATAATTAAAAATAATTAAATAAAAATAGTAAAATAAAATCATAATACAGCTGTTTTTTGTAGCCTTTCATTGTGCTCAAAGACAGAGGCTTTACAGGAGGATCAAAAACACACACACACACACACACAACTACGTACAAGTTGTATGCGATCTACCACTATTGGCCTCGCGATCGACAGGTAGATCGCGATCGACGTATTGAGCACCCCTGGCCTAGTCAATTTACAGACGGTGTCCTTCATAAAGCGCCGTCGACTCAATTATCATAGTAACTAACGATGTACTGTGTAAAGATATCATTTAAAGCTCTCTTTGTACTGTAGACTTGTATGACCCTCACAAGCATTCAGATTGAATGTTAGGTCAAAATTTTACATTTTATAGAAAAAAATATTTCCAGCTGTTTTAAAAATTTGAGAATTTATTCAGTTATTGCTTTCATCACTTGCATGGAAATACCAAAATTTCAACACTGTAAATTTTTGTAGTTTAGGTGGAAAAAAATCTTCTTTAAAAACACATTTTGGTAAAAAAAAGTGACTTTTCTGTCATGTATGGTATAATGGCTCCCAAACAATAGAGTTCATCTATACTATAACAATAAGGCCCATTTTTGTGCAAAATATTCATTTGATTAGTCAAAGATTGTGGACCGTAGCGTCCACTATAAGAAAAAGCTATAGAGAACTATAACGAAATACAAACAAATATAGGAATAGGAACTTTTAAAAATTTTCAATTTTAAAATCTTGTGAAAGAGAGAGAATTTGTATAACCAAGCAATTAATTAAGGTAGAAGTGAGCTAGGAATGAGAGTTAAATCAATACAAGAAAGTTTATTGAAGAATACCAAATTCAGTTTATAAACCAGCACTAAATAATATCAAATAAATAAAAGCAGTACAGGCCAATTTATTGGTATTAGGTTTCTTTTTATTATACATAAACATATAAAGATATGTATATATATATTTTATAACGGTAGGTTCTATATTTAAATAATTGTCATCAGGAGATAAGGAGGCTGGCAGAGACAGTTGGACTGAAGTCCAACCTCACGACTGTTACAGTCTCAGTGATGCCACCACCACCACTAAATGACAGGGGAGGGGGAAGAAAACAAATAAACGAATGAAAAACATGAGAGATAAAAATTAATTAAGATCTGGAGTTTTTTTATTAAATAATAAAAATAACAATCTGGAACGGAATTCTACAAATGATTTGTGATCAGGGTTTGCTTCTGCTATTTCAACAAATTTGCACTAAGGACTTTCTAGAAAAAGAAGGAAACTGTTAGCTTTAGGTGTAGTCATTGTTAGGAGAAACTAAATTAGGAGAAACTAAAAGCTAGTAGAAATTAGCTGAGAGTGGAAATACCGAGAGTGCACCCCGAGTGGTTTCAAGCAAAGCTTTGAAAGAATTATGAAATGTGTTTAAAATAAACCAAATTCAAGTGGGAAAATGCAGGTTACGAGTCTGAATTGTGTTTGACACGTCAGTGTTATATCTAATAGTCATTGAATGAGCATTGGAAGAAGTGGGTGAGGTTAGAAAGGAAATTGAATTCCATTATACCTGCAAGGCAGCAAGCACAAGTGGGTTAGCTACGTCGCCTGCTTGCTCCCGCTCTGCTAAAAAGAACCTTTAAAGGAAAAATTAAATTTCCTCTCCTATCGTAAAACTAGAAGACAGGTTACGTGTCCCGTCTTCTCTTTCAATCCGTTTTTTCAACAATTGTTTTATTATATCCCATTGTCTTACCATTATTTCACATGTCAAAAATATTAAACTAAACTTATTTTAACAACTAGGAAAAAATAAGTAATATTAATGATTTCAAATATCATAATCTTGATTGCATTGACTGATTGTTTCGGCAAACTGAACTAATCAATGCAAGATTTACCACCGAGTCCAATGATTGAAAACATTTTGACTTCGGCGTGTCAAATTTTAAAAAAAAGCGAAAACTAATTTTCATGACGTGTCACGCACCACAAAGTAAAGACTAAAAAAATAGTAATATTTAATAAATTTTGTAAGTTAATTATTTGTTTTATGTAAATTAAACAATATTTTTGTCAATGTAAACAAATTCTTCAGGTACGTCAAGCTGTTCATTATTCCACTCCAGTTTTCAGGTTTTTTAGATATACTACATTTTCCTGAAATAAAATTCTTCTAACATTTTCTCATACCATACTAATTTTATTTCTCTAGATTTAGCTATTTAGTGTAAAAAAAACTACTGATTTTTTATCCAT
This sequence comes from Hermatobates lingyangjiaoensis, assembly GCA_026182355.1. Classification (NCBI taxonomy): domain Eukaryota; kingdom Metazoa; phylum Arthropoda; class Insecta; order Hemiptera; family Hermatobatidae; genus Hermatobates; species Hermatobates lingyangjiaoensis. Next base: position 1,131,572 of record JAPFBL010000057.1, read on the forward strand.
AAATGGTGTGCCCAGGATAGTGTCAACAAATTTTTTGAACACACACGCTCACCCACGAAAATTTAGACATCAACATCACCAAAAAAACTTGAAAAATGATTTTTAGGGACCTCAAAGGATGTAAATCCATCAAAATCTCTGGATCTAATTTCTTACTATATTAACTATACTCTTTATAATAGTTAATTATTAAGCATTAATAAGTAATTAATATTAATTAATATAGTACTAATGTAATATAGTACTAATATAATTAATTAATACTATATTAGTATTAATTAATATAGTAAGGTAATTAATTAAGCATTTTACTAAGTAACTTTCCTTGCAACTCCATCACTTTCCGAACCATTCCATTCTCATGAGTTTATTTCTAAGTTTCCATTTGAAAACAGACTTATTTGAAAGGGTTCGATTTGAACGAAGATATACGAGATTTTTTTTTTCGACGTAGGATGTGGAAAAATCTGTTCATCAGATCCCTTAGCAAGACGTCTTGCTTATGGTATGTGGGGTTGGGGGTCCCGACCCACTAAAAAACCACATCCTATTTCCTGGCAATACCCGACACGGAAACCGTTGGCACATTACTTCGTGCCGGTGCCTCAGTCCTCCTGAATAGGATTCACCTTCTTGTCCCCATTCGTTCAATCATTGCCCTTGCCTCACACCACTTTCGTTCTTCTTATGATGGAGAACCGCCTCTACAAAGTTTGCAGCTTTTGACCAGTTATGAAGATATACGAGATAAGATGTTTAATTTTTATAATAATGAAAAGCGTGGTTCGTCAAAGAGGTTATTATTTTCTAAACTTATTAAGAATGTTGACCTCATGAAAACTCAACAATCTAATATTTTAGCGTACCATCGTTATTCAATAAATGATTCAATAAATTACCCGATTAAGTGCGTCCGCTAAGTTTATATCCATATGTTTTCTTTTTTGCCACCTTATACCGAATTATTAAATAAAAAGAGCGGTCATATCTGTTGACCAGTTAAGTTAAATCAGTAAGGTCCATAACGGATTGCTGTCTTCAATTGTTCCCTGTAGTGAGTGACCTTTCGATATTTCTTGAGAATATTGTCGTTACTCTTTCTGCCAGAGTATTAATAAATAGTCGGAAAGCGCCGAGCTATTTCTTTAGACTTTTCTGCTTTGAATTAAAATCATTTAAATTTTAAGTACCAAATCAATTCTATTCTTCAACACATGCAGCTATTGTTTTCGAGATACTGTTTTGAATTTCGTGTATATTTGAGTCCAAGGGAAACTGATGCACTTCTTCGTGAAATTCCAACTATTCCTTGGGATTGCCAATTTAGTGAAGTCTGTGAAACTCATTAGCTGTGGAATCAGTGACTGTGTGAAAAAAATTATAGATCAATTCTCCATACAAAGGAAATTTTATGGAAAAACTTTTGAGGGTAGATTGGTTCTTCCTTTATTTCCCACTGTATGTAAATTTGTCCTATACATTACTGATTTCAAAACTATTGAATTAAAAATTAATATTCGAATTGTAAAAGACAATTTATGTCACGAGATATTTCTGATAGAGTTGCAATGTGGCAATCTTTCAGCTAAGCTGATTTGATCAAAGAAAGAACACTGTATATTCGAGATTGCTAATTTTTTTTCATTAATTTTTGTTAATATAACCTCTATTGTATTGGGGTCGTTTTTTTTATTTTGCTGTTATCAGTTTAAATTTATATTCTTATACAATTTCTTCGAGGTGTATTCACAAAAACTACAGAGTTTAAAGCTACTGATTTAATAATGCCAACAATTCTCTTGCTCTCATTCATCTTATGCCGTATTATTCTTGGTAAATTCTTTCACATCAATGTGTTTTGACGTATACAATTTATGTTGTATTTTGCTATTTTACATCGGAGACGAAATCATCCATGCTTTCCGACATTTCCAGCACCTCATCAAAGCAATAATCATGCATTAGCATGATCATGCTCGCTTTTTGAGATTATCTGTTTTTTTAAGAAATCATCTGGCACTGGAAAATTTTGCCTTTTAAACCTCTAAAAAAATACTTTTTTTTTTTTAAGTCATCGTATAAGAAATGCTGGGATACTATTTGTTATATATTCATTGATGTTTCAACAATGTTTTATTGTTGGGTGATAATTGTTTAGCCATGATATTATGAGATAACTCATTAGTTCTGTAATCTGTAATTGTGTGGTATTTACTCATATTACAGATGTAGGTCCTCCACTCCTTCAATTGGATGTTTACCTGACGATGAACGCAAAGTATTCGAAACGCGTAGTTTGAATTAAAAAAACGTCTTTTGTGTGAAGACTTTGTATTATCATTTTCTCCAGTATGTGAGGTAAATGTTGGTAAAATATTTCTGGACATATTGATGTATCTTTAATGAATTCATGTGACCAGAAAATTTCACTTATAAACAATTTACAGTCTTGTAAACAGTTTACAAGATATAAAGACAGTAAGTAAGTAAAGACAGTTTACAAGATATAAAGCATATCTACAAAATCGGACGTCGGAACAGTTTACAGTCTTGTAAACAGTTTACAAGACTGTAAACTGTTCCGACGTCCGATTTTGTAGATATGCTTTATATGAGGCGAAAATATATCATTGTTGATTTGGTATCTATTTATAACCTTAAGCGAGTCATATTACAAAGGAGTGCCAACGGCACATGGTGGGACCCAATTTATGTCTAAACCACACTCAATGATGCTTTAAATTACGTTAGTTTAAATTACGCTTTAATGAATATATCTTTCATAGAATTTAACAAACCTATGACCTTTTTCTTTAACCTCATAGGGTGTCTTTCATAAGTCGAACTTATCAATGCATGTATTGATTGTTATGTTTTAGTGTCACGTTTCAATAACAGTATGTATCTTCCATATGCAATTAGTTTGCAGTTAGCTGACTGTGAGTAGTAGCTTCTAAGCTTTATTCTAAGTCTTTATAAAAAATATAATAAGTTGCCTTTAATTAAATTTTGAGCTCAAAGCCTTTGTAAATATTAATTTTTTTCCTGGCGGATGAGATATTTTGTGATTACGTGGCTATTCACTCTACTCTTTCACTTTATCTATCCACTCTAGCAGATTGTTACTTCAATAATAAACATGCAAATTTTCAATGTTTGCATAGGAATAATATAATGCGGTGTCAAATTACCATTCTTATATATTACTTTAAGATTATTATATATTTTGATTTTAATTAATATGATTATATATTTACTGAACATACTATGCTGTAAGTAACGTATATCAATCTTGAAATCGATTTTGAGACTTGACGACTTTTCGAGTTTTGAGGTTCTTTTATTTAAAGTCGCTGACAAGCCTTAATGAAATTTGACAGACCCATAACTCATGGTGTAAAAGCCTTATTTATATTGAACAATACTGAAGTATGGCAAATTTAGGGCCAGATTAGCTCAGTGGTTAACGTACTCGCCTCTGGGCTGGTAGTCCGAGTTCGATCCACACATAGCCCTCGATTTATTCACGCGAGAGGTGAATAAATGAGTACTGAGTACGTTGTCCCAAGGGAGAGGACGTTAAGCCATCGATCCCGAGGCTGTACGAAGTCAAGTGCTCGTTAAAGATCCCTACTCGAAATGTACTTGAGTTGGTCAAAATTTAGGACTCCCAATGTAGAATCTGTAGAATTACCGATCAAACAAAAAGCTGGTTAACGACTGACATTATCAGTCGCTTGGGGATCGGTTTAAACAATAAAAAAAAAATGACAAATTTACTTTATTGTATTTTATTCTAAAACAACAATAATTGTTGCCAGTCATCTGACCATTTTAGAAGTTGAAATTTCGGATTTAATATTCTTGTAATATGATTTTTGCATGACAATAATTTATCGATTTTTTTATCATTGCAAAGGGTGATACAACACCAATAAAAACAACCAATAATTGCAACCTGAATCAGGTATTCGGTTTATTACTTTAATCATATTAATATCTGTACAGGTGGAAATATTTATTAGAATTAACAAATCTTAGATGATAATCAATGACAGTTCTTTAAAGATCGACAAACGCGAATAATTGTATGATTATTGCTATTGTTTAGGATGTAATTCACTGAAAGCATTATAAAATATAAAAAATAATCTTTTGTAATATTTCAATCTTGAATGCTTCATAAATAATTTTTAAATATTTTATTCTTAAAATGATAGTTGTTTTATTTATTTATATTACTAATAATCTAATAGGTCAGAAATTCTCCATTTCATTTCATCTAAGAAAAAATTGAAAATAATCCAAAAGAAGAAATATTAATTATTTCTTTATTATTGTGTGTACTACAATGTATTTGTAATGTTTTTATACATTGTTTAATTATAATCTAAACGAATTCACGAACTTTGCAAGACCATACGACCACGAAGACGACACCATTCCCTGACAGACTGACTCCCCCATTCTTAACAATGTTTACTGACCCAACAAAAACAGCAGGATGAGAATCTATCAGTAGTGGGCCTATGGTCCGGAACTGCTATTTACGACATGCACTGTTGTGCATGGTAGTATTCCTTGGTCGTTGGAATACTGCCACACCTATTGATAATGTAATACATTACTTAAATAATAATACATTAATAATAATGTAATATTAGTAATATAATACATTACTAATAATGTAATATTAGTAATATAATACATTACTTTGATTACATTTAATGATTTATTTCAATATTTTAATTATTCAATATCATTAAATTTTATTTAATTGTTATTTAATTTTATTTAATTAATTTATTTATTCAATATTTTAATGAATGTTAGCGATCTTACTTACTAATCGTTTCTAACAAGTTTTTGTCTAAGTATTACAACAATGATTAAATTTCTGTGGTACTGGCAAAATAAAGGCGACTATATTAAAAATGTGTTACTATTATAGTATGCTACCTATCTTTGATTTTTTACTATAGTTAGCTATCTACCACTCATTATGTATCTAACGTAATAATAAAGAATTTGTAGGGATAAATTTATTCGAAATTTATACTTCTTCGAAAAATACGAGTAATGAAGTTTTCAAAATTAAAAGAAAGCAAGAATATACAATATAACCCGTCAAAAATATACTCTATTACTATTTGTAAACATATCTTGCATTGTTCAAGAAAGTTGGAAATATCTCATCGTGTTTTATCAGTATTTTCCAACAGTAATGGTCTAAATGAGATTGTAAATACTCTTGAGGTATTAGTATTTTAGTTTTTAGTATGTCATCTTTGCACCCAGCTATGGAGCTCAATAGATATATCAATAGAACCCTCAATAGTGCAGTTTTAAGTTTTAAACAAGAAGACTGATAATAGCGTAATCTCCTGTTAATCCTCTGTAAAATCGTGGTCAGATTACATTAGATGTAATCACTGTCAGCATGTGAGATCAGATATCAAAGTATTTTATAACGTTCAAAGTACCGGCTGATACATATTTACAGTAAATGTTGGATTTTCTGATTCAATACTTTTAAAGGATATTTTTTTTCTTCTTAACATAATTGTGATGAATTTTGCTTTCTTTCCTATGAAATGATATCCTAAGTGGTAGATAACAATGTCGAAGGCAGACAGGATACTCTAAGATGTGGTAAAAAAAAATAATAAAAAAGGGATTAGGTATTATTTAATTAAAATGATTGTTAAAAAGTTTAATGATAAGTAACTCAAAGTACCGTCTTTTTTCGAAAATAAGATACTCTCTTACTTTATTTTTAGGTCAAAATCCGTGCTAGGGCTTATTCTCGGGGGAGGGCTTCAAGTACATGAAGTAGATTTACATATTTTTGTTTAATATTTATTTTTATACAGAAATTGAAATTTATTCGAATACAGTTATGTTACCTTCTGGAACATTGTCATAAATTATCAAAACTTTGAATTCCGTTCTGAATCAAAAATTTTCCTCCAAATCTATTTCCTGTAGAATCATTAGTCTGAATCAATCATGTCTTGCAATATAGCTATCGTTAAATGAATACTTCTTGTCTAAGTAGCCTGCTTGAAACGAACTTTAGAGGTAAACAAGGAATTTGTTGTAATATTTTTTTTCAAAGAATTCTCTGAAATATTACAACAGCTAGAGATACCTACTACATTGAACAGAAATTTTTTAACGAATTATATTTTTCACATTATCTTAACCAGGGCCTATTTTGAGGGGAGGGCTCATCTAAAACGTCCCGAAAATCACGCTAGGGTTTATTTCCGGGGGATGTCTTATTTTCAGAAAACGACGGTTAAAGTAGAGTCTAATTTTAACACCATTAGTATCAATAAATTCAGATATAATTGCTAATATAGAAATTATTACATTTCTGTAATAAATGATTGAAATTAATGGAAACCTTACCAATAAATGCAGCTATTAGATATGATGTTTTCCTCGGTTAAATGCCCGATTGATTTCTGCAAATAATTGCCTTCTCTTGAAAACAATTACTGAGATTTCAGTTTAAATAATTTTGTATTCATATTGTTATTTTTTCATGGTTTTATTACAATGATTAAATTTTAATAAAGTAAAGTAAAGAAAGTCATTAATAAATGGTAAGTAATATTCAAATAAGATAAAAATAATTTCATCTTGGAGTAGTGACGACCTAAGAGTGTGTACGTTTAACATAAAAATAGTAAGGGGTGCAGTGTCGACTTTCAAAGGAGATTAAATGCGTGCATGATGAGGCTCAGATACTCGAATGGCCTGAGCTCTAATTACACCTTCTAAGTGAAATTCAGGATCTCTTCTGTGGGGGTAGATTAGCAATCTGATTCACCCATTAATTAAGCATGCTTTAACAAATTAAAAGTGATTAGTCTAGTCCATGGGATGACGCTCATAAATCATATAAAATACGAAAGCATTTTAAAATGCTAAAGTACAGTTAATTGAATTTTAACTATCTAATTCTCTTAATGAAGTAATATGTATCATTATATTGTCATTATAACTTTTGGCAACTAGTTTTAAATTACATTCTGGGTTGAAACAAAGATCACTGAAATATCCTTTGAAAGAGTAAGAACAAAAATAATGTAATATTATAGTTATTTTATTAAAGGAATAGAATTATATTAAATTATTAGCGGAGCCAGTGGAATTTATACAGAACAACTAAAAAGTAATGTAAATCAGCGTTTATAGACTATACAGTAAAATAATGAGGATTTATAATTGCCGCGGAAGTAACTAAAGAAAGATAACGATTGTGGTTTTTGGTTACCTGATCGTATTCTGTTTATTTACTCCTTAGTTTGATGTAAATATTTCTACTTTTCAGGTCAATACTTTGTGGCAGACAATGAACAGTTTACCCCTTTCTCCTTCATTGTCTGTCTGTATCCATCACCTTGACTCTTACGTCTGATATTCATAATAATAATAATTAAATAAAAACGGTCCAGCGGACTTTTAAGTAAAAACAAATTAAAGAAGTATACACAGATAGACAAGGAATCACTCACTTCTTTATTTCGATCACCGTCGTCATCAGGAGGCGAAGAGTCCCGCAGGAAGGTAGAGCGGCGACTGAATACGATCAGCAACAGCACAACCGTTATCATAAAACCTCCTTTGCGTTAGTTTCTTTATTTAGCCATTTAATAGTTATGAAATTTTCTCTTTTCCTGTTTAATTATGAAGTTTTTTTGTGTCAATAGTTTCTGTTTTTATACTGTTTGTATTGTAATCAATCATTACTTATTATGAATGTTTTTATTATTACTTTTAAGTCAGTGAAACAATTTTGACCCTGATATAAACTTATGATGTATACATTTGCTAAAGAAATAACCCTAGTTTTTATGCTTATTATGATCCAGTTTAAACAATTTTGATAAATACTGTGGTAACTATGGTGTCGAGTATAAAGCTGTAATTGCAATGAGATCTTCTCCAGTTTTAAGTATCCATAATTTCTCGAAACCTGCTTATTAATTAATGCCTTTTTGATACATTGATGATCCTCAATCCTGTTAAATCTATTTGATTTAATAAACTCTTTAATTATTTCTTCTAGTTAATGGAGAATTGATTACTCACTGTCAACATGATGAAGCTGTCAACATCTTACGAAACGCTGGTGACTTTGTTGTGTTGACCGTCAAACATTACAAAGCTGCTACACCATTTCTTCAGAAAAACAGTCAGTACTACAACTTTTATAATTAAACCAAGATATTACTTATTAATTCATTATAATTATAACAATTACCAATCCAAACAGTTTGACTGTTATAATTATACTCTACTAAACAATTCTGCAGGTAATTTCATGTTGTATTTTATATATTGAATACATATTAAGCATTAAACTGCTTACAGATTTCAAGATGTATATGTACAGTTCATTTTATATATTTACAGTATATGTACATTAACGGATCCATTTACAATTTATTTTGATTTTTTCTTATTCAGTTATATTGTTTGAATATGCTTTAAGTAACTCATTAAATGAAATAATTAAAATTTAACCAAATTTGTTGCTCTTTTCTATGCTTCCAAAAAAAAATTCCTTTATTTAATAATCAATAGTTTTTGAACTAGTTAATTAAAGAAGTAATATCATTCTAATAGGAATATAGAAAGTTAAACCATAGTACACAGGAGATTTACATTCTAATCTAATATAACTGATTATTTATTTTAATTATTTTTTTTAACAATATGATATTAAAGTAAAAATTTTGCAATGTTTTTAGTTCCTATATAGATATAGCTATATTAATAAGAAGGAATGAGAAATTTTGTACTTTCTGGGAACATTGTAACTTTTCTGGGTATTGTAACAATATGATATTAAAGTAAAAATTTTGCAATGTTTTTAGTTCCTATATAGATATAGCTATATTAATAAGAAGGAATGAGAAATTTTGTATCTTCTGGGAACATTGTAACTTTTCTGGGTTGTGGAGTGTGTGGTTTTGACTTCCTGAATACGTAGTGATGCACCATCTGGTATGATGAGAGTAGATATGATATCAATACAGATGTGTTTTTATAGATATATTAAAAAAAATACCTTTTATTGTAATTTAACAATGCTTTGTGCTTAGTTACATTATTTAAAATGATATAACTACCAAGTCTATGTTTGATATAATGTATTAAAATCCTCAGTATTAAAACACAACTTTAAACTTTATGTAATTAAATAACAAATAACTTAGAGTTTTGTTTATTAAACTAATAGATTAAACACTTGTGAAGATAGTTGCATGAAATATCTTGATTTATGTTAAGTTTTGACACAATCTCGTATACTGATGAATCTTTAGCAAGTCTGTACTACTTACGGGTCACAAAAATATAATTGCTGGCCAAAAATGTAGAACTTTCGATCTCGAATGAACATGGTCTTAATGCATATCCATAAAAGTAACCACTGCATTTGGTATGCACCTCCCAAATACATTTTTATATAAGATTTACATTTTAAAAGTAATTGGTTTCAGTGTTTCATGCCACCTGGTAGCACTAGGTATTAAATCCTTAATTTTGTTTGCTGATTTATAATAAAATAAATTGCAGTTGATATATAATTTAGTTTTACTATGCAAATAGTCCATTAGGCTATTTTCTTTCGTTTCAGTGAGGAAGGAAGAAAGTAGGGTTATTTTAAAAGAAGACATTTTCGACAAAATTGAGCTCGATTTTTTACAAAATTGAGGTAAATCCTCAATTAACTACCTTAACAAGTCAGCTATGTTGCACAGTCCCATATATTCGTGTTTCCGCATGGTTTATATTCAACAATTTTTTTTACTAAGAAATACAATATTGTTCTAATAATTATTTTAAACTATTTGTGTAAATTCCTTTCAAGTAAGTAAAATTAGGAAGGTTCAAGGTTTTTGTCAAGTTGGCTTCTCTAATTGACATTGTAATTTAATAATTATTTGATTGTTAAAGTTAATTTTGTTTTACAAAAGATTAATTACCATGTCCAATTAACATTTATAAGTAAATGCATATTGAGATATTTAATTAAAACTTGTTTCAGACGGTGATGAAAATCAACTGGACAATGAAGTTCACGCCATGGACTGCAATCAAGAGGAAAACATCTCGAACACTCCTAATGGCTGCAAACTGCAAACCAGATGGGTTGACGTCATTACTGGTAACAACACACTTCTCTTTCATTATTATTTCTTCCATAAATAATATATTTTCTCTTTTTATAATTTATGTTATTCGTATATAAATATAAAATCAAATTGCAATTTATTTATTTGTAAATTATAATACATATTCATATTGAAACCAGACTATTATATATATATATTATATAATATATAAATTGAATATGGTCAAAGGACTATTAATTCAACAGAATAGTGAAAACTACTAATTAAAAGAACACACAGAAAGACCACAACGAATTGTCGACAGTGTCGTAATCGAGTAGATGTGGTTTTTAGCTGAGCTCTGGTGGAGCCAATCAACAAACACCCCATCCCTGCCCTAGGTAGCTTATAAGGGATATAACTAAAAAGATACAAATATAAGCAAATAAAAATAATCATTATGGTGAAGACTATAATTGTAGTACATTCAATTCAAACAATTAATAGTAAATAAAAATCAAAATTAACAAGATAATTTTGTAAAAAAGATATTAAACAATTTAATAAATAAAAATAAATAATGTATAATGTACTTAAATTAAGGCGGTTACAAGTTATCCGATGGAATGTTCACTTATATCGAAGACTAGATAATTACTCCTTTTTCATTATCTTTACATAGTACTTATATTTAACTGAACAGGATAACAAATGTTATTATTAGTCTAAATTTTATTAATAGCTCCTGTTATTTTAACTTGAGCTCCATGGAAGAGAGTCCACTCTTCAGTTCTATAATGAAGTTATAGGCATTTAAGTTAGTGGCATGACAAAGGAGTGATATATTCAATGAGTAATGAGTAATATTTCATAAGAATTACATAAAGATTTATTATAAGATAGTATCACATTATGACATTATGTGACATAAAAAGGGTGTAACATTTTGTTCAAGTAAGGGGACCCCAATATTCAAAGAAACCCGTTTCTACTGGTCAGCGCGTCACCAAATAGGTTTTTTTTTTTTTTTTTTTGTAAAAACCGATCCCCTCGTGGGCCAAAACGTCAGCCCTTACTGTCTTTTTGTTGATCGGAAGTTTGGAGACAATGTCTAGAACCACTAATAGTTACACTGCCAAAAGTAGACGTCAGGTAGTAGAAGTACATCTCATACAGGTAACAATATCTATATATCGAAATCATTATAAAAGTAGTAGCACGACAAAAGCCGTATTATATGGAAACTTCGTATCTGAAACGTAAAAAAAGAAGTAAATTTCCTTATAAATCACATAACTATCCTGTCAGGAGAGTGATATTTTCTTCAAAATATTCTTTTGCTATCTAATCTTAAAGGCGTTACTGTCATTCTACGTTTTACTTCCAATTTCATCTCCAAGATAACTTTCATATAAAAACTGTAACTTTAAAATTAAATATTAAAAAAAAGTAATTTGTTTATTGGAATAAAAGCCTTGACAATAATTAATAATTATAAACTAGATGTAATGTTAACTTACAGAAATCTTATTAAATGAAATTATAAAAAAATAATGAGAATATTAATTTATAATGAATGACCTTTTTTTGTTTTCAACTATTCAGCTAAATAAGGTTTCTTTTAGGGCTTAGGATTATTTCTAACAGTCACATTTGGTTGAAAAACCAACTACATGTAATTAATATTTAATTTATAATCGCTAGTTCTATTTTTCTCGTAAAAATGTATTAGCAGTTTGTATTAAACTTGCACAAAAAGTTTTCAAGTTAACTGTAGATATACAGTCAAGTTGTTTCTTTTTGTTATAAAAGTTTTATTTTCACTCCAGTATAAATTGTTTGTGCTATTACAATGAATTGATTTTTTTTATTTTGGTTAACATATAAGTTTAAAGACATTTTTTTCCCACCATACACCTTTCACGTATTTCTACAGCTTTCAGATCTAATAATATGCTTAATTAAATTATTAATTTATTTTAATTTAAATTAAAATAAAATGCTTAGTCTTTATTTACAGATATATCCAGAGTTATATGAACGAAACATAGTGGTTAAGTGAACAATAATGAGTTCAGTATAATCGTTATAGTAACAAATTTTAAAGCATTTAATGCTTTATATATACTATCAGCCAGCACCAGTGAAAAATATTAGTAATAATAATAATAATAATAATAATAATAATTAGTAATAATAATAAGTTTTGGTTAAAAAAATACGATATAGAGATTTGTAATCTATTTTTGTAATGAATAAAATGTGTGCTGCATTGCAGTTGAATCAAGATTCTTTAAAATTAAATTGTCGAATGAAAACAAACGTATTATATGCTAGTGAATAAACTGCAATTTATGATTTTAATGATATACAGATTAATAGAGAATAAATAATTTTCAATAATTGTAATCAATTTGGTGGAATTGGATCTGCCATGGCTAAAATGGGTGCCAAATAACAAATAAGGAAAATTATGTCTCTTATAATAGCACTAAAGGTGAAAACGTCGAAGTGTGGTATTTTGACACAGTATTGTATTACAGTTCTGTGTTACAGTTCTTAATATCAATAATCAGACAAACTGAATAATGTATATATAGAAAACCTAAACAGTAAGAACACTTGCATCCGTGGTTGGTGAAGATCAAAAGTAGAGAAATATCAAACGCAATTTTTACACTTTTAACTTATTTTGAAACTCACAATGTAAAATATTTTCAAAAAAGTTCTAGAAAATGAAATTTGTGATCGACTGTTCCTTTTACTTGATTGATTTTTTTTCTTACCAGTATTGTGTAGTAATTATTTTATATAGAACTTGGGAGGGTGGGGGGCTTGTTTGTTTTATGGTTACAGAACCTACCTCTGGTTCTTGTCTGTTATGATGGTTTGACTAACTTATGTGTGGTCCTCGGTATTACAATGTTACATTTTGCATGTCAATTATATTTATTTTTGACAATATATATTACAAAAACAAAGAAAAGATAGGCTAAATGCGTTAAATAGTTTCCTCCAAAAGGTAATTACTTTTTAGATTTTTGTTTTGCCCTGTATTTGTTTATAGTATGCTTATTTGTAGTGTTACTTGTGGTTTTTCTTTTCTGTTTCCTTGAAAATGTTGTGAAAGTATCCTTGCAGAGTTATTTTGCAGTATTACTAATCTTTTAAATGGTTTTTAGCCTTAATAATTAATAAAAGTAATTATGTTAGAAATACATCTGTTCCGTAAAAAACCATAACACTGTCCATTTTCGGTTTTCTTTTACTTTGTGTTAATTGCTTATTGTGTTTTTTGTTTTCTGTTAGTTGATATTCTTGGGAAGTATTTGTTTTATACAGTAGTATGAATATGATACCTTTGGCAATCAAGGATAGCACAATCGAAAAGAAAGTGATCCGGTGTTTAAACACTAAAATTCTGACAAGTACAGAGAGCTAAGTCAGCAATTTTAAAACGATGAAAGTAACTTTTAAATTTACCATGTCTGGTTTTCAACATGGTTAACGGGTGGTTGTTTAAATCAAGGTGTCGACTTGATAGTCTGCTGAGTAGTGTTGGAAAATATTGTTTCCTGATATGCCTTTGAAGTTGCAATTCATTTCTCTTCTCGCATCCGTTAACGATGCTATTTCTGCTAATTTCTCTGGATATGACTTAGGGAAGCGATTGCAGGCAACTTGTAAAGATTCTGTTGAAGGCATTTTCGTTGGCATATATGCTCTTTCATTTCCTTCAATGCCAACATGTGTTTTGACCCATCAGATTGAGAAAATCCACCCACCTACATCCAACATGTTAATCAATATTTTTCTACTTAATTCAACTAAAGGGTAATGTACCTTGCTATTATTGATAATATCTATGTGATATTATCCCATAGCAGCCGTCCTGTCAATGTGAATTATAAATGTCTTGTTATTAATATCCAAACTATTATTTTGCAACCATTCCAGAGCTTTCCATTTAGTCATTAATTCTGCTTAATTATCTGAACAGTGGCCTGCAAGCTTGAACTTTTCTTAAAATGTTTTAACTTTTACTTTAAATATTAATTTTGCACAGCTAATATTATCGTTTTCTCTACTACCATATGTGTAAACATCCCATACCACATCAGTATTAAATTCACGATGTGAAAAATAGTTTGTATTTGCACTTGCTGTAGCAGGATGTGACCATTCTGAATAATGAACTGGTTTATCATATAAGAGAGGATCCAGATTTAATTTTGAAGGTGGACCAATTATTGTATTTAGAGCATCAGTTTTTTTGTAATATCAAATGGATAATAGGAATTTCTCCAGATACTATGCAAATGGTTTGTAGGATATGGTCCGGAAACCCTTTTATTATCCTTAATAGCTTGAGCCTTTGCATCCTTTGAAATATTCTTTGGTTGTTTATGTCTTAAGGCCTGCCAAACTTGTGATCCATAGGTAACAAATGGTACTATTGCTCCTTTATAGATGATCTTTAATGCATCACTGTGAACCCCATAATAAACTTGGACATATCTTGACCATAAACTGATAAACTTAAGTGATTTTTTTATGTTAGTATTTATATGGTAGTTTTAAATTCTTTTTTGAATCAAATGTGATGCCAAGCTATTTGAGTTCACGGACAACTTATAGTTTTTTATCGCCCCAGAATATATCAAATATTGGTATATGTCTTTTTCTTGTAATTAATAGAAGTTTTGTCTTTTCAGCGTTAATGTATTCAAGTTTTTTACTTACTATTTCCATCAGTTCTGTTTCATTTTTGACAGCTATCACCACCAGTAGGTCATCTGCAAATACTACCGTTTTTTGTCTGACTTTCGAAGGGTAGTTTGAGAAAAGTAATAATCTGTTCCATATAAATAATGCAACTTATTGGTTTCATTCGACTCCTTCACAGTTGGACTGTTCCTCATTACTTGATTGACTATTGAAGGACTTTGGTAATAAGTTATCAGGGTCATCCTATCTTCAGGCTTAATGCATTGTATAATATATTGTATAACATATATTATGTAAATCCTGATGAAAGTATCAACTGTGAAGTAAAAACAAAATAAAATTTATCAGGATTATTTATTTCAAATAAATAAATCAAATTTATTTCAATTTGAAGAACTGACTGAGTTCTGCTAAATTTCATTATATATATAACAAAATACAAGTTTATCGGGACTCGGTCAGTTCTTCAGGTTCAAATTAAACTCTCATTGCCAACGTTTCGGTTTTTTTTTTAAAAAACCTTTTTCATAGGCAGAAGTATAAAAGTTTTGAAGGAGAAAAACTAACTCTCTTTTAATTCTTACTGTCTTTCAACTCTATTTGTTCCTTTATCAATTTTTTCTTCTTTTTTATTAATCTTTTATCCTTCATTTATTTTAATCTTTATTAATGTATTTATTACCTGTTAATCTATTTAAACTATGGACTTTTCAACTTTGTATTCTAACCGCTTTGTTTCTTGTTCTTTATTAATCTTTTATCTTTTAACTATTTTAATATTTATTAATCTATTTGATCTGTTATTCTATTTAGACTATTGACTATCTCATTGAGTTTGTTTAACATGTTACTTGGCTCCTTTTCCAGTTGAATCCTGTTAGCAGGAAGTTAATTCGTAGAATCGAATCTCTAAGTCTGAAGATCGTGAATGCTGAAACTGCGGTTTACTTTAATTATATATATATATATATATTTATAAATATTGATATAGTTTCTCGACCACTGATATTTCAAATTCACATAAGGGGTTATTGAGGATTTTGGTCATAAAACATACAACTCCTGATCATCAGCCGACATTTCGCCAAAAGTTGTTTGGCATTTTCAAGGCTAAAAAACAATTATTAAACGACATAAGTAAAGCAAGATAAATACATCATCGGACACCATCCAACAGAAAACAAATGACACAAACAACAATTATAGTACCCAGAGAACCACAAAAGTATCATAAAATACCTAGTGTTTTTATGATTATTATTATTATTATTATTATTTAAAAAACAGAAATTTGTCGTTTAAACCTAATTGCGTATTATTATTAACACCAAAAAACCACATTTTCAAAACAGCAAAAACCCCAACATACAGTAATAAACACAGCAAATTCCAAAACCATGAAAAAAAGTCAAAAATTAAAAGAAATTCAGAGGAAAAAACAAAAACCTTACAAACATAAGTTTAGTTAGTGTTTCTAACTATTAGTGTTTCTTCGAAATCAAGGTAATATGTTTGTAAGGTTTTTGTTTTTTCCTCTGAATTTCTTTTAATTTTTGACTCTTTTTTTCATGGATTTGGAATTTGCTGTGTTTATTACTGTCTGTTGTGGTTTTTGCTGTTTTGAAAATGTGGTTTTTTGGTGTTAATAATAATACGCAATTAGGTTTAAACGACAAATGTCTGTTTTTTAAATAATAATCATAATAACACTAGGTATTTTATGATACTTTTGTGGTTCTCTGGGTACTATAATTGTTGTTTGTGTCATTTGTTTTCTGTTGGATGGTGTCCGATGATGTATTTATCTTACTTTACTTATGTCGTTTAATAAATTGTTTTTTAGCCTTGAAAATGCCAAACAACTTTTGGCGAAACATCGGCTGATGATCAGGAGTTGTATGTTTTATTACCAAAATCCTCAATAACCCCTTATGTGAATTTGTGTATATTTATAAAGAGATTGATTTTTGTGTATATAGAACAGCATTGATACATAATCCTTCTTACTTTAAATTTTTCTCAGTAAAAAATTAAGACCGTGTGTCGCTTTTGTTCCCTATCGGACTTCAATTTTTGTATCTCAAATTCAAATGAAGTTTTTATTTCTTATACAATTTTTGTATTTAAACGTATCAAAAGTAATACTCAGAATAATAATGGAATATTTAATAGACTAGTTGGAAAAGTCTGTTATTTTTTATGATTGTTTGCTTTATACCAGATATGTATGTAGGTTACTATTAAGTACTATATTATACCTAACATAGAAGACTAGAAGTTCATTGGCAAAACAAGCGTGCATTGTGATGGGAGTAAGTTGATTGATGATCTGTCTCAGTGCCTCTGATGATGGCCTACGTGACCCGCTACATCTTCGGCACAGACAAGCTTCGCCCCAACGCCTTCGAAGTGCGCGGTCTTAATGGATCCTCTACAGGAGTCATCCACTGCGACGAAGCGGCAGTGTTGTCTCAGTGGATCAAATACATTACTGACAATATCCTGGGTCTCACTCACTTGCAGGTATCTCTTATTCACTCTAACAAGTCATTTATTGCACAATTTAAATACTTCGAGTATGATTTCCAGCATATTCCAGTTGACTCTTCTTAAAAGTCCTTTAACCATACATCTAATGGAAACTCAAAACTAATTATTAAAAGCAATTTAGAAAACAAGTCTTGCTTCATTGTTCAAAACAACTTATCGTTTCATTAACAGTAAAAACTTTTAATTTATTCATTACTTACTCCTTCATTGTGTTCAATCGAAAGAAATTTATTTATAAAAAAATTCAAACATAATATACATAAAAACAGTGTTTAGAAAAAACAGAAATGTTACATACCTCTCCCAAATGTGGGGACTATAATGTTTTTTCCTCTTGGGTCCTTTGTAACTTATATATGTAAGTTCTGAAGTTATAGATATTTTACAGATTTATGAAATAACTTTTTATTGTATATTTTTAAATTAATACTTCCTAAAATTTAATTAATAACGAGTTAATAATTACTTATGACAAATATGCTCCTTTATATCACTTATGAATTCAAATTATTTATTTGACTTTAGAAATATATGAATTAAATATTTAAATAAATATAATATATTAAATAAGGTATATATATGTATATTTATGTTTAAAATTAACATTTTATATATATATATATAAAGTAATTAAATGAAAAAATGAAACGACTCAGAGTCGCCGCTCTGCCTTCCTGTGAGACTCTATGCCTCCTGATGACGACGATGCTTGAAATATAGAAGTTAGTTATTCCTGTGTCTGTCTGTGTGCTATCTTCTTTTTAATTGTTTTTTATTATATATATATATATATATATATTAAATAAATATTTGAATATATTAAAAAAATTTTTTGTAAAAATATTTGTACAAAATGTACAAATGTTTAAAGATATTGTAAAAGGTTAGCATTGAATGCGATCCCCGTAGAGAATCGCAAATCTATTGGAGGCTATTCTGAAGTTTGGTGAAAGTTAGCAAATGCCTTTGCTACTTCTAACACCTTATAAAAGAAACTTCATTCCGACTTTGTCACCTGTTAAGTCCTTTTTAAAGGAAATTCTTTTCAGAAACATTGGCATTGACAGTATTAGTGTTTCTGTACACCTGTTCTCATAATCTCATACATAAGAGAGTACATTTTCGACCAGTGTTAAAATCTATGTTTCTCCATAGCTGTCTGTTTATAAATCAAACTTTAACTAGTGCATTCTTACCTAATTGTGATAGGCTACAATTATATTTGGAGTATATTATTGGGTAAAATATTAAATTTGACAAATTGTGTTAGGTTAATGGCACTTAAATTCGTTAAGTATGGTATTGAGTCCAGTCATGAGATTCAAATTTTTTAAGAACCGGTTCGTGCGAACCGGTGCTTAAAATATTATGAGTTCGGAAACTAAATTGTTTAGTTATATATATATATGCTATATACATGCGCAAATTACGTGAGTCACGCGACACTGTGGAGTTTGATAGTGGGCTAATTAATATAGGTCTGAATAGGGGTTTACGTAATTTTAACAACCGGTTCGCCGAATTCATAATATTTTAAGGAACGGTTCGTTCTAAAGTACAATAGTAGCTTCATGGGTGTGCGATAACACAAGACTGATATCAAGTTACCACATTTCGGTTGTTTAATTTTAAATGTATCTCTCCTAGTTATATATTCAATCCAAAAAACATAATATATCGAAAATAATAATAATGAAACTAAGAAAGTAGTTACTGAATATCAAAACCTAAGAGAAAATTATCATATAATGTTCAATAACTAAGTTCTAAGATAAAATTTACTATTAAGGATACTAATCTTAAATATTACAAGAACTTTTACCTTATGTATCCATGATTTGATTTTATTTGTTTATTTCTATAAAAAAAATTGTCCTCAAAGAGTAATATATTCAATAAATAATAATTGTGGCACTAAAATATTTAGTTCTATTAAATAAGTACTTATTTTATTATTTTGTTTTTTATCTCAAATACAGATAATTTTATATGAAACGAAAGCTCATGAAAAGATTTCTTTTAATCCATAATAGAATAGGCAAACTATTTGTCAATAATAATTATTTATTATTGTTATATGTATATAATATATTTTAAGTAGGTATTGTTTTCTTGACCACAATTACTAATAAACACTTTTTCTTCTTCTCGGAATTTGGTCAGAGTTAATTCCGAGGGCGAAAAGATTATTCCAAATATTAACCCTGACCAAATTCCGAGAAGAAAAAAAAAATGTTTGTAATATATTTTATCAGTTTTTTTTTATAGTAGAATCATTCTAGATACTGGAAAGAAAAGACATTTCTTTCGACTCTAATGTAAGCAGTGTTCTTTCAATATAAGTGGTATTTTGAATTTGATGAAAAACTTGAATTGAGTTTGGTTAAAAAGAAATTATTAACTGGCAATTCATGAACAATAATAAATTGAATACTAATGTAGATATTATTTAAAGCATAATCATTGCATATTAGCTTCCATTCAAAGTGGCTCACTTTTCCTCCTGAAAATGATGATGTTGAAATGTCACAGTAGGTTCTTGTTCTGTCTTCTGATATTGTTCTAAATTGTTTTTACTTGTATCTCTCCACACATTGTAATAATCCCTTTTGGTTTGTATATATATTTGTGATTATGTATAATTTTTGGTTTCTTGTGTTTTCTAGGCCTCTAAAAAACGTCTTAAATAAAAACTATTATTTAATTCGCATACGAAAATTTGACTTGTATCTAGTAAACTGATTGATTCCCTATTTTAATTTAGTGTTTTATATGTTATATATAATATAACCACAAATTCAGTGGATGTGTTGAAAATATTTAGTCCCATTTCTGTTTTTTTTTATTGTGATTTGGATGTTGATATATATATCTACTAATGGAATCATCACATTTTTAAAGAAATATGATAAATGTTAATACCATTTCATTTGGTGTGATTTTATTAATTGTAAAGTCACATATGTGTTATTATGGTGAATAATTTGAACGGTTGTTCGTTATCAGAAGACGTTGAAGAGAGAAAGAGTATCAGGTCTTTCAGAGACTCAAGAGAAATGAGCTATAATATATTTCTTATTAGCTATTTTTAGTTATTTTACACCTTTTTTTCATAGATTTCAAACAGAGGGAAATCAGTTTCCCAACAAATAACTAATTAATGGAAATATTTAAAAATGCTGATCGTGAATTTTATGATTATATCATATATATATATATATCATATTATCATTATGAGACTGATGTTGAATATAAATTTATGCTTTACCACTATAATGTATTTATTTATTACTATTGATGAAAAGAGTTGTTTGATGATATTATTTTTGTTTGGTTGTTGTAGATGAAATTATACAATAGGAACTTTGCTGGTGGAGAAAGGATCGATACATGGGCTGGGTGAACGAAGGGATACTCAATAACAACCATCCCTGGCAGAGCTACAGACCCAGGTTTCTCGCGCTCAAAGGCACCGACGTCATGCTCTTCGATGCCCCACCTGTAAGTCTTCAGGCATAAACAACTTAGTCCTTGTCTAATTCAAAATTTTCTTCATTTTATATTAGGTGTTTGTTTATTCTATAATTTTGGATGTATCTAAGTACGTATCTGTAAAACTAGTACAAATCTACTAGTCTATTAATGATTTAAAGTTTACACACACACAACCACATACACATAAAAAGATCAATGATCACACATAACCATCAATGATCAAACCACAATATGAAATGGGAAAACAAGACTAAGATCTTTCAACCGTAACAAGTCGTCTTCGTCAGAGTCAAAAACCCAATTGAAACACTAGATGTACAAAACACCTGGTGAGTTGGTTTTTGACTCTGACGAAGACCGCTTGTTACGTTGAAAGATTTTAGTCATTTTTTCTTATTTAATATTGTGGATATATATATATATATATAAATATTGATAACAGTATCGACCGTGGAATAGAAACAAAACTATAGTTTATCGGGACTCGGTCAGTTCTTCTGGTTCAAATTAAACTCTCACTGCCAACGTTTCGGTCTTTATTTAAAACCATTTTCATAGAAGTATAAATTTTGAAACAGAAAAACTAAGTATTACATTACAAACTATTTTACAAAGAAAAATAGTATGTGGATTTTAACAACTGTAGTCTGAATGAACTGTAGTTTGAAGTTCAGTGTCACGTGTTCATTCAGACTACAGTTGTTAAAACCCACATACTATTTTCTTTGTAAAATAATTTGTAATTTAATACTTAGTTTTTTCTGTTTCAAAATTTATACTTCTGCCTGTGAAAAAGGTTTTAAATAAAGACCCAAACGTTGGCAATGAGAGTTTAATTTGAACCTGAAGAACTGACCGAGTCCTATAAACTATAGTTTTGTATATATATATAGTCATAGTGTCTACCGTCTAGACTGTACACGGTGTGGAGGATTGGTCATAACGTCTGCCTGGATGGACGAGAAAGAACGCTTTCAAAGTGTCGAGATGAGAGAGCCCAGTCGGTTTGACTGGACTTCAGTCGCCAACGCTCTCTCGACACTACTCGAGCTGTTTGTAATCGAAAATTTGTTCGAAATTTGATACAAATTTTTGTGGTAATCTGAATTGTTCGTGGGTGGAGACGTTTGTAGTCGGAGGTATGACTGTATCTTGAATTAATGAATCGGCTTGTGAAAATTATCATTATGCTATTCTCATATAAATGTCGGCGAATATATTTTGTTTTTGTCAAATTATACTGATTTTCTAACAGTTCTGTTATAATTATGTTAAGATTAGTGTACATTCATAATTTTTAGTTCCACTGTTACAACATAATAAATGGGCGCAATGAGTTTAAAAATAGAATAACTACTGATTGTATAAATAGAAGTTGATCACCTCAGTGATAATTTATTTGTGTAAATAATGTTTTTATTAAAAAGACAGTTCCGGAATAAATTAATAATATTCAAATTCATGGTAAATAATAGAATGTAATGCAATGGTTTTATGTTTATTTTAGAATTTCAAGTTCCAGAAAAGAAATTAATAATTTATACTCTAATTGAGTTTGAATTATTCAGATCGATATTTTTAAATTAGTTGTAGTTAAATAAATTAATGTATTATGCATTTATTCTCAACTTTGAAGCACGTATTGGCTTATTTAATTTTAAATCATTTTAAAGTAGTTAAAAAAAGATGTTATTAATTCTGTATCCACAGTGTCATTACAAAGTATTGACAACTTTATGATAAACATAGGTCAGTCGATGAAATTATAATGGTAATATAGATGTAAAATCTCATTAAAGATGACTTAAAAGGACTTTGTTTTCTGTTTTCCACTAAGACAGTTAGTGACAAGTCAAAAGTAACAAGGGCGTTGCAATAATGATAGAGAAATGTTAAATACATTCGTTGTTTTTTTGTCTAACGTAAGTTTTGTTTATAAGAAATCTTATATATAGTCGTTGTTTTTTTTTTGTCTAACCTTCACAAGGAATCTATTATCTTGAAGTTGCGTAGTAGATGATCTTTACTTGAACTTCTGGAAAAGATAATTTAGATATTTTTTACCCGAGTTTCTTATAAAAATTTTCTGTACTAGATGCATGATTTTACTTGAGGGTCTGAAATATATAAATTGTAATTGAGGTTTTGAAATAGATAATCTTTACTTGAGGTTTTTTGCTTACTGGAAGCTCTTAAATAAACCCTTTTCACTTTAGATTATCATTATTACTTGGAGTTCTAAAATAGATAATTTTGACTGTGGTTCTGAAATAGATTAGCTTTACTTGAGGTTCATTATAGTTGATCTTTATTTTTTATTCTTACCTTTGCATGATGTTCTGAAATGTATAATCTTTATCTGGTACATATAAAATTGATCTGGTCTATCTCATTATATATTCGTCCCTCTCATTATATA
Organism: Hermatobates lingyangjiaoensis; assembly: GCA_026182355.1. NCBI lineage: Eukaryota > Metazoa > Arthropoda > Insecta > Hemiptera > Hermatobatidae > Hermatobates > Hermatobates lingyangjiaoensis. The sequence goes on from JAPFBL010000057.1 coordinate 1,154,897, forward strand.
ACTGCCCCCTGTCATTATATACTTCATCCATCATTATATATCTGACCTGTCATTATATATCTGTTTCTCTATTTATATATCCGTCCCTCTCATTATATAACTGTTCCCCTCACATTATATACTTGATCCTCTCATTATATATCTGACCCTGTCATTATATATCTGTCTCTTTAATTATATATCTGTCCCTCTCATTAATTACCTGTTCCTCTCGCTGTCTCATTCAATAAGCACTTCGTCACTGTTTCGAACTACACAGGGAGAAGAGAAAAAAAATAAAATAAATATTAAATATTATTAAAAAATAATTAAATAATCAATTACAATTAAGGATTAATTAAGCTTTACAGCATCACAATTAAGGATTAAGGATTTAATTAAGGATTGGGTTAATCGCAGGAGCAGATCTACCTCCCACGAGTCAAATAAGTTCTTCTACGAACGATCTCAAAGTGATATTAGAGTTGGGATCAGAATATGTCCGCCAACCTTTGCATGGAAATAGTCCTGAAACAGTCCCTGAAATTTGGCTTGAATGGGATCGGGAAGTTTATTGCTCTTACCAATTGTAGACATTTCATTTTCATACGCAACCTCTTTAGGAATCTGGTAGACCATTGACTCGTTTTTTCAAATTTCCTAGTTTTCAATTAGATGTGAAAGATTTTGTAAAAGGTAACTTAATTGCTTCATAATTAAGCAAAAAATAGTCGGATGAACCTATAATTAATCATTGCTTAAAAAAATTATTATATATATAGAATAAAAAAAAAGTTTTGTAGTTTTGGTAAATTTATACTAGTTTCAGCATAATAATTGGTATAATGAAGGCGTTGATAAGTGATTTAATGTTGAGGTGTGTTACAGCTGAACATCAGCGAATGGGGAGAATGCAGCGTCACCTTCAAGATCTACCAGTCAATGTTGAGGGTCATCAAGGATAGTGAAAATGTGGATGAAAGGCAGCATTGTTTTCTTATTCAAACCTCAGGACAGGAATCCAGGTATTTTTACTTAGAAAGTCATTATTGGTTAACAATAAATGAAATACAGGTAAATTAAAAAATCTATAGAGGATAACATTTATTTGACGTAGTGAAGAGAAAAAGTCCGCACATGAAATATGTTATTCGATAATAGATTCCAACATATTGTGTTTTTCTTCATTATAATCTGAAATAAACTACAAAAGACGAATAAAAAAATATATATTGTTAATAAAGAGATATACTTTGGTGCTGTTCGCACCTGTTAAGAGGAAGTCTTCATGTACTAATCATCATAAAAACCTTCATCTATTTGTCCAGTCAGTTATTGTAGAATATTCGCTTGACTTTGAAAATCATGGACCCACTGCCACGTAACAAGTTTTGCTCTGAAAACAAAGCTTTTCGAACATATTTGTGTTCTTATTCAGATGTATCTGCTTCTAGTGAGAAGGTGGAAATAAAAAGCCATGGGGAATGGGAATAGTAAATGCCATTTTCAACTTCTCACTACATTCAGAAAACTTGAAGAAGAACACTAATTAATGAACAGTTATTGAAGAAGAAACTAATTAAACGCTTAAACAAATTCCCTATGGTTGCTGTGTCCTATTACAGCACAGTCCTTGATTATTGCTAGTACTTTTTTCACATATTCCCTACATTTTAGGTTATTCTCTCTAGTATACGTAAAAAAATATATGTACGAAACGTATTGTTTTCATATCATAATGTTTGTGTTTTATAAAATTTGTCTATAATTTCCAAGAATAAACCCAATTTATTTTTGTACTCAGAACAATGTTATAATTTACTGAAAATTTAAGAAAAAACAAGAGAGAATTCGTCATTTTACAATTTACAGGTTATAATTTATATAATTATTACAATTACATATATATATAAAATTAATACATATATACTATGAATAGTTTTAACGTTGGTAATTTATAAAATAAATTTGATTTTTTATAAATTTTCATGGAGAAGTAAAATTTTCTAGTGATTTATAGAACAAGGGGAAAAATCGATAGATAAATACCAAATAAGGTTATTTGTTTTTCTTATTAGTTATGAGTTTCGGTAACAGTTGCAGTTATTTTTAGTTAAAAATCTTACTTTGCTAGAAAAGGTTTTAAATACGTTGAAGGAGTTTGATTTTATTTCCTGGAAAATTCAGATTAGAGAATTATATATATATATATTAATTATATAATTGTTAATATTCGTGTGGAGTTATTCTTATCTTGATGCTTCAATCATGTAAAAACTCTTCTTCTCTACCATAATATAATTATTTTTTTCTCTAAACGAAAGAAGTATTTTAAACATTTTTTAAAATGTTAAAAATAAACTATTCATTTTGCGATTTGAAATATTTTGAATATTTTCCCTTTCAAGCCATGGCTTGAATCTAATTTTAGATTTTTTAGTAGAATATAAAATATCTAACTATATTCGAATTTATAATTTTTATTTATGTAAATGATGACTCGCTAATTTAAATTTTATACCACATTGTAACACCATTGGTTGATTCCTTCCGAGAGAGTTAATTACTCCAGTCATTTTTTTGTCTGTAATTTCACTTCCTTTTGTATTAACTTTCCTGAATTAAATAATAATTGAATTATATTTCTATATAATTTGTTCTTAATAGGAACATGCATATTTTTAGTATCTTAGAGGTTATTAAAAATGATATTTATTATATAAATCCGTCTTACCTGGTAAACAGCTGTTGTAGTCGTCCTATCAGTTTCCACATAGTACTGATACGTATTTTTTGTTTAGTGATATAAATTTGAATATTTTTTCCATTTTTTTGGGTAAAGAAGTTTATCGCATTACGTCTGTACATCCGTTGATCTACCTTCATATGACTGTCTTTTGTTCTTAGTGCAGTTTTTACTTGACTCGGTTTGGATCATCAGGAACAGTTTGCTCATTGTGAAAAAATAAGTAATTAATTAAATTTAATTAATCTGAGGTAAAATGGATAAAAAAACCAGTCTCCACACAAATGAAGTTTTATTCAACAACAACGCGTTTCGAACACATTGTGTTCATCATCAGTTCATCAAAATTATTTCACTCTAATTTTGTAACTGATTAGATATAATTTGTATTGTAGTGTCTTCCTGATGACGAACACAAAGTGTTCGAAACACGTTGTTGTTGTTGAATAAAACTTCTTTTGTGTGGAGACTTTTGTTTGTTTATCCATTTTACACCAGAATGAGTAAATACCACACAATTACTGATTTCACAACTAATGATTTAAATTTAATTAATTAAGTAATTAATTTTGTGTTCGAAAGTAATTAAACTCTTAAACAAATTCCTATGGTTGCTGTGTCCTATTACAACCCAAGTCCTTGATTATTGCTCGTACTTCCCTACATTTTAGATTATTCTCGCTAGTATACGTAAAAAACAAATCAGGTTTATTATTTGCATGTTATAAATATTTTAATGTTAATCAGGTTTGCGGTATAAAAAAACTTAATATATTTTATAGAAATAAAATTAAAATACCTTAATACAAAATCGTATTAAAAGTGTAACAAAGATAAAGAATGGCATGTAGAATTTATTTAGGCTGCCTGAACTATGTAAGACAAAAAATTCATAATACATGACATTTTATACACTAATCAGTAAACTCTTTAAAATGTATACTAAAACGCTTTATTGTTAGAATAGTATTACTGTCTACTTGGAAAGTGCGTTATACATCTATAAAGAAATTATAGTCATCTTTCGCTGCTTCGCGGTTCATTTATCGCGTCTTCAGTACATCGCGGATTACTCAAAAATATTCATTAAACATTCTCAAAATTGATGAATTATGGCGCGAAAGTTGCCCCCCAGATCAGCAAGAGGCAGGGAAGTGTCTTATTGGCATTTCCACATGTTCAATTGACATTTATAAGGATCAAGCAATGAGAAGCTATTGTCAGAGGTGATCGAGTTCAGTACCTTGTTATAAAAGAAACATTGTTACAAGAATAAATCAATTCTAAAAACATATTTATAGTATGTACATTTTAGTTATATGTACGTATGTTATACACAGACATTTATCATATTTATATTATTTATAGATTATATGTTATTTATACTATTAATATTTTATTTAAATGTATGAAACTATTCTTTAATGTTTTAATGATAACATATGCACTTATATGGTTTCATTTACACTTATTGATATTAGATAAACACAAAAAATGTACGTATGTTAAAAATGAGAAGGTTTCACTTCTTCGTGATTTTTCACTCATCGTGGCAGGTTCTGGTCCCTATTAACCGTGATAACTGATGTATGATTGTTTTTTTTTGCATTTGTATTTTTAGTTACTTCTACTATAATTTAATGTATTTAGAAGTAATTTTGTTTCAGGGTTTGTCCTATAGCTATTTGATTTTGTAGCGGAAATCGGGTGAACTCCAATTGGTGGCACTCCTTAGCTATATTTAATCTTCATGACGACAGAAGGTCACGTGGCCTTTGCCGTTTTAGGCTCCTTTGGGGGGTTTGTGGGGATTACTAGTAAGGAAAGATTTTGAGCAAGGGAGTTTGGAGAGTTTACTGTGGAATAGTTTGTAGCGGTATTTTGCATGATTATGAATTATGAGTGATTATGTTCGGAACGTAAAATGGGTGATGTGAGAGATTTTTATGTATTTTTGATTCAATGGCTTGTATAGGACGAATATTTGAAGGTTTGGCAGAAGCTCAATATTCTTATGGCATAAGCCTAAGAAGGCTTCAATATTGTGTTGTATATGTAGAGTGTGTCTGTTAGTGTGAGTTTTGATTTTCTGTCTAAGTCTTATAAGGCGCATGTATTGTCTGTTGGTCTCTGTTCGTTTCAGTCTTGTGTTTTCACCATTCGGACACACTTTAGGAGTAAGACTATAACTGTGGACGTGGAAAAAATGTATCTCATATGCAAAACATTCATTTCTACCAGTTTTTTCATTAATAAAGGGATTATAAGACTATGAGCAAGGGTTTTAAAGATTTAAAATATATAAAATAGCAGAGCTATATGATTTTACTATTCGGTAAGGTTGTAGAATATAACCAAGTACGTGTAATTGTGAAGCTATTCATATTTGTAGAAATAATACTATATTTATCAATTTATGTTCTGAAGAGTTGATACACTTAACGCTTAAAAATGTTGCAGGTACTTTTCTGTAGAGACAAGGCAAGAGTTAATAAGGATTGAAGGTGCTTGGCACACAACCGTCTGTGCAGCAGTCATGAAAATTGGGGTAAGCACGGTGTCCTTATATCCTTTTATCACAATAATCTTCAGTCGATTTCATCTTTTATTATCCAAACTTCATCGAACTAAATTATTTAATGTTGTCATTGTAAGAGTTAGTTACATTGAGAGATGAATAATCAGTGTTACCTCGTTTACTAGGGGCGTGATAGTCCAGTGGCTTACGTGCTTGCCTCCAGTATGGTAGATCCGAAGTTCGATACCTACTCTGGCCTTCGATTTATTCACGCGAGAGGTAGAATAAATCTGAGCACGTCGATCCTCCGAGAAGATCCGAGCCTGTAAAATAACATTTAAAGATTCCTCTTCGAAATAAACTTCAGTTAGGTAAAAATTAGGACTCCTAATGTAGAGTGTTCATTATGTGTATCACGAAGGACCAATCTTTGCCCCATGTGTTACCTTTGTTGAAGTCAAATAGAAGAGAAAAACTTATTTATAGATTTTAAAACTAATAATTGTATAATACAAACAATATATATATAGTGACAACATGTTGAGGTTTTTTGGTCTATGTGACGTGTTTTATTGTGATGTATTTCTATATCATATGTTTATAAAACAACATATAAGGAAATATGGTATTGATAATTGCATGACTTTTGTTTGAACACCTCGTCCAGTCTAATGTCTAAACCTATGTGAAATGAGATTTATGAATCTGTTCCTTTCTGTTTTAGAGTAAAAGTTTCAATGTTACGTTTGCCGGCAAGGCCTCAGGCTTGACTCTTGATTGGAACATGGGCTTTGCTCTTTACGATACCACTACTAGGTAAATCATACATTCACTTTATACGTTGAATCTTACAGTTCTCCCTCTTATAGTCTTCTTTTTTAGGTCTTACTTGTGGCAGTATAAGTTTTCACAGCTTCGTGGCTCCTCTGATGATGGTAATAGCAAATTGAAACTTCACTTCCAGGATCAAGATACAAAGACTATTGAAACTAAGGTTTTTTTCTCTTTTACATTAAAATTATTTATCAATTTTATTAATTGTGAAGCCAAGATCTAATAAAATATAAATATGTTGACAGACTGATCCTATATCACTACATATTTAAGATTAAAGACAGATGAGATTTTAAACATTATCTTGTATTAAACAAATAATTTAATAAAGTGTTTTCACTACTTTAACTTACTCCCCTTAAATGTATGTTCTGTATTAATATAAAATAACTAATACAAACAAATCCATTTTAATATATGCTTCTTTACACTCTTGTTTATTAATCCAGATTGTAATATAGCTTTAAAGTATTAAAATATTTAATCACCTAAATAGATTGTGTTCGTAACTAATTTATAAATAAACTGTAATTTAAAATTTTCAAATTAATTGTATACAACTACAACAATATTGCTGTCAGTGCATGACAGGAAAGGCTGTTTTTTGTTGATAAATACTTATCATTGTTGTACTGACTAATACATATCATAAAGTATTTTATATAAATATATTCACGATCAAACCACAATAAGAAATGGGAAAACAAGACTAAGATCTTTCAACCGTAACAAGCGCTCTTCGTCAGAGTCAAAAACCCAACTCAGAGTTGGGATTTTGACTCTGACGAAGAGCGCTTGTTACTGTTGAAAGATCTTAGTCTTGTTTTCCCATTTCTTATTGTGGTTTGATCATTGATTGTTATTTCACGTGTTTATGTGAAATACTTTTATAAATATATTCATGTGGAGTAAATGTTTCAGGAACTGGAATGTTCTACTCTCCAAATCCTCCTGTTCTGTATGCATGCCTTCCTGACAGCCAAAGTTGCTTCTGTCGACCCAGCTTTTCTAGCTTCAAAAACTCCCTAAAGATAATAAAGTAAACAAGTTGAATGTTAGACTGTAATAACTAGGTATTATGTGTTTTCATGTCTAGCGTTTGAAGTTATTTTGTTATGGAAAGATTGTTATTAATGAAGTCAATTAAAGGAAAATGTTTGATGGTTTTTAAAAAAAAATGTTATGAAAGAAAAATTAAACATGGCGAAAAGTTTTAAGGAATAAGAGGTAATATTGTTATTGGAAGTGTAATTGTTTCAATTTTTGGATCATTATTTTGGGAAAATTTGTTTAAAGATGGCTAACTGACTCACGAAAGTTTTGAATTTCTGATATATAAATCATCGGTAATTAAAATAATATAAACTAATATAAAAAAGAAACTACTGTTGAATATTAATGAAAGCAATAAATATAATGTTACCTGGATTGCATTGCATATCTTAATTTTTTTAATTTGATAAATCCAATTAATTACCCTTGTAACTATTGGCTTTTGTGTAACCAACGGTTAAATTTTTTTAAAGAAAATTATTAGAAAATGCTTTTAAAAAATTCATTTATGAGTTCTGAGTGGTATGAAAATTAAATTTTAACTTAATACTACAAATCCAGTTATACTTTCAATTTATTAAAAGAACTTTAGATTTATTTATTTAAAACCAAATAAGTTCTCCAACAAAATATTTTTTACTATACTGCTTTTAAATATTGTTTTGATTCATGAAACATTTTTTATGAAACACTTTTGAAGAAAATACATATGACTCTATTAAATTTATATTAATTTCGTAATTATTAGATATAAAATTTAAAGGGACTGACATAAAATTGTATTGCAGTACTTCAATTTTTAAATTGATGTAAAAAAAATATCTTGTATGGGAAACTGAAGGAACAGAACGTTATCTATTTTGTATAAACTGGATGCAAACAATCTGATATTGGAGGGAATACATGCATTAAATTAATACAACATGATAATTCATATCCCTTCTTGCTGTAATTGAAATATGTAAACTTGAAATTTTCAATTTTTTTATTATTGTTTATTTAAATTCATATATATTTATTAATAAATTTAAAATCAGCCGTTCAAAAGTTTGAGAACAGAATCATTTAACCATTCTAGTGGCGTAGAAACTATTTTTGAAGTCCTCAAAATATTTATTTTCATGAAATTTCAATCAAGGATGTAATTTTAGACTGCTCTCATTACTTCCAGACTTTCATCGTATTGCAGTACTCGTATCGTATCTACAGTAGTTATATCGTATCTACATCGTATACATCGTATATATAGTCGTCATCTAAGAAAGCCAAAAAATCGTAAAAACCAAAACATATAATTAAAATTATAAAATAATTGTTAAATTAAATGAACTGGCTAAGCAAATAAATATGATAAACTTTCAACCTCTTTAAAAAAACTACTTTTGAAAAATTTAAAATAATTTTTTTTATTAATAGCAAAGTTTTGTAAATACAAAACTGTTTAAAAACAGTATTAGACATATAAAATATAAAAGCAATATCAACCTTAAAAACTCATTTTGGTAAAAATTTCAGATTTTTTGTTAGCTTTTTATGATATTTTTTTATCCCCCCCCCCCCCCCATGCCGCCCGTCCTTCCTCTCTACGTCACTGAACCATACTTTTACCATTCCTATTGTAGTTCCTTTCATTGATACATTCCCACTGTTACATAATATTTTATGAGCAACATCTTAAATTGATGTTAATAAGTGCTTATTTCTTTCAAATAGGATATACTTAATAAATTTTCATTTACGTAGATTGTATATAAAATTAGTATTTCTGGTATTAAATGTAAACAAAACACATATGAAACTAAGCATAGTATTAAATGCATTGAAAGTCCTTACCTAATTTGTTATTATGGGTGTAAATAGCTAAAGAAATAGGATCAAAACTTAAATTAATAATAGAATTTATGGTAGTAAGTACATTTAACAATTTTAGAGGGCATATTTTGGCACACCCTATGCAGAAATTATTAATCATAAAAGACAAACCTGATATGTTTGTGCAAACTTTAATTTAATTTGACAATTAAAAAATGGAGAGACGAGGTATTGATAAACTTTAAATTGGAGACATTAAAAGAGCCTACAGGAAAATCCAATTCCCTAAGGTCTAACTGAGCAGAGTTTTTTTTTTTTTAGGTTGTAAAAGTAAACTTTCTGATTAAAATTTTGATAATAAATATTAAATAATAAATTTGTCTAAAAAACTTTTCAAATGTAGAAAATTGTTTTGTTAAACTAGTAGTTGATATTTCTAAACATTACCTATTACCTGATTTATAGTAAATCACTCCAAAGTTGGGATAATATTTGTTGTAAAAATCTAAATAATTAAAACATTGCAGGGGGGTTTCACCTGCAATAATGTTTTACCTTTAGGATAATTACTATATTGTTGAATTTATTAGTAAAATATAATTAGTTTCTTTTGTATATTTTTATGACTTCATTTAAAACCAAAAAAAAAAACATTCAATTCAATGCAAGCTTAATGTGATTATTTTAATTACTGTTATATGCTTATATGGAGGTTGTGATTAATATTTTTAAAAAATAATGAAATGATATTTTTAGATCTGTTATTTTGTAATATTTGTGTTACAATTGTGGATTAAGTTGTAAGATTTTCTTCTCCGTTCCAGCTGTTTATTGTTATGCACCCTACAATTTAATATAAGTGTTTGTGGACCATTAAAACATTCTCCTAGATTTGAATTAATTTTTTTGTACAATAATACTAAGTTTTTTTATAAAATACAATTTGAAGTAATAAATGCATGTAGAATTTGTTATATTTCTACGAATATATAAAAAAAAATCATAAAGTGTTTCTTAAAAAATTGAAGAATTATTTCAATAATTATTCTTCAGAGAAATTGTTACTGTTATTCAAATATTTCTGTTTGTACTTATTTGTTACAAACCATTTTTTTAATTCTTATTTTACAGTTTATATTGAGAATGAATCATCATGAAGTTGGCTGTTATTCCAAATTTTGTTTATTTTTTTTTTCGATATTTTTACTTTCACATAACTTTATAAAAAGCGTGTGAATAAATCGTATTACAAAAGTAAATTAGAAGTCTCTATGTTTTTTTTTAATTCAGAATATAAAATCGATATTTTTTTTATTTATTTATCGATTATTTTTTAGAAAGGATATTACAGCTTTTACTGTACACTACAATGTTTAGTACAACATGTAATACCTTGTGTGGAGCATGTTTCAATAAAGAATTTAAAAAAAGAAAAAAAACACTACAATGTTGACTACCCATGGCTATAGTTTAATACAGGGGTTCCCAATGGGGGTGAAATTCACCTCCAAGGGTGAATTTTGGGTTTTCAGGAGGCGGGGGTGAATTGTGATCACAGTAAGTTTACAGAGTTAGGAAAGCTATTATAGGATTTTAATTATAAATTAAAAAAAATATATTATGGTTGAATTAATATTTTACATATATTCATTAATAATTGTAATTAGCATTTCATTTAGATTATTCTGTTATGAACATAATCAATGTAAAGTTGTAAAAGTGTATATAATATCTTGAAAGAAGAGGGGGTAGGGGGAATGGCATTGAGGGAAATGGCGAGAGGGATGAATGGTACTAGGAAGGCTGAGAACTCCTGGTTTAACAGAAGTGCAAATCAGTTGTAATTCTAAATATATATTAAACGAATAACTCGTTAGTTTCAAAATAAAGATAGTTTATTCTTCGGGATTTTACAATAACCTCAAGCGTAGCATATACGGTGCATTATATTATTAATATGTACATTACATTGATCCTAAAGCAATAATGTGTTTTGTGTTGTCCTTATTATTATACCGGTGCTTATAAATTATTTTATATATAATATATATATATATATAACTTTAAATTACACAAAACATGACACAGAAAAGAGAATACAAAGAAAACTTACAGAATTCAATATTTCGAACTGTTGTTCGTCATCAGGAGAGTAGACTAGAAGAGAGGATGAAGTGAGAGAGATCTCCCCACGTCGAAGAACGGAGCGCGAATGTATATATATATATATATATTCACTGATAAAACGAAATGCGATCCAAACTGGACACAATACGAGTTCGAGATTAACAAAGAGCAACACACAAAGTAGGGAAACACACCTACAGACTCAAATTTTCGGGTAATCCGTCTTCAGGAGAAAAGAGAATGGGAGATCAAGCACGTTGTAGACGCAACGGCAAGTAACGGGTTACTTGCCGTTGCGTCTACAACGTGCTTGGTCTCCCATTCTCTTTTCTCCTTAAGACGGATTACCCGAAAATTTGAGTCTGTAAGTGTGTTTCCCTACTTTGTGTGTTGCTCTTTGTTAATCTCGAACTCGTGATATATATATATATACAAAAATAAAGTTTATCGGTAATCGGTCAGTTCTTCAGGTTCAAATTAAACTCTCATTGCCAACGTTTCGGTCTTTATTTAAAACCTTTTTCATAGGCTGAAGTATAAATTTTGAAATAGTAAAACTAAGTATTACATTACAAATTATTTTACAAAGAAAAATAGTATGTGAATTTGAAAATGGGGAAAATGTGGAATGTTTCATGTGGAAATGAAAAATTTTTCAGTTCAGTGTCTCGTGTTCATTCAGACTACAGTTGTTAAATAGTATCCACATACTATTTTTCTTTGTAAAATAATTTGTATTGTAATACTTAGTTTTTCTGTTTCAAAATTTATACTTCTGCCTATGAAAAAGGTTTTAAATAAAGACGGAAACGTTGGAAATGAGAGTTTAATTTGAACCTGAAGAACTGACCGAGTCCCGATAACTTTAGTTTTGTTTCTATTCCACGGTCGATACTTTATTAATATATATATTAATGATGAAACCACAATATGAAAATGGGAAAATGTGGTTTGATATTAGTTGTTATTTCGTCGTGTTTATGTGAATATTTATATATTATATATATAATATAAGGTCTGAGTCGTTATCAGCCTTATGACATTCATTCTTTTCCTGAAGACGAGGTCGAAATATAGTGTGAGTTGTGATTCCTTTCTTGTTTTTATTTAAATTCGTGTTTATTAATAATATATAATATATATATATATATAATATATATAATATATATATATATATATAGTACCAATTGAGAAATACTGGAGACTAATCAAAAATTCAAAAATACTAATTTTGATGTTTTCTTTTCTTTATATATATATATATATATATATAAAAATTTCTACTCTAAATGTCTGATTATGTACTTTTTATTATTGATCTAAACACAATTATTAACTTAAGAAATATCAATATTGTATATTTAGTAGCATACAAAGCGAAGTACAATATACATTGCACCACACTTCATACTGTATTGTAGTAACAATTATAAATATTGTTTTCCTGCAAATAAAATATAGATTTCACCTGAAATACTAAATAAAACATATAGTTATTTTGATTGAGATATGAATAACTAAGTAGGTGATTAATTTATTTTTATGATTGCTGTTAATTTAAGCTGGGTAGTGCTTAAAGAGAAATATAATAATTTAATCCAAATATTATTTAAAATCAAATTTAAAGTATTATGTGAAAAGATTTTGGAAAAACAGCCAATTCATATTGTTTTTTGTATCGTTCTTGATATATATTGTTAAGTTTAAAAGGTGATTGTTCGCAATATAGTATTTCCCTTATAGCAGGGGTGGTCAAATTTATAGCAAGGAGGAAACTTTTTAGAAAAAATATTCCTATCTGCGGACGCCTACGGTTTTTTTTTAATGGGCATACTTCCAAAGTTGTATTTTTAACAAGAATTTTTTAAGAACTCATGAATATTGTTATGGTTTTTAACATTTTCTTGAAAAATGATTTCACAGTGAAAAATATTAATACAATGATAACTTCCCGTCATTAATCTAAGTACCTATAAATAATTGTATCTTAGAACCACAATTAAAGTACTGACAATATAATAACACATGCATATTGTTAGTGCCACAGAGGTTAGTAAATAAGATATTATTATCAACCGTCATACCTCGTCTATCGCTGTTGAAGTCGCCCGACCGATTTCGCAATGGCTGTATCATCAATGGGACTAATGTAACCTTCGAAAATCACGGATATAAATTTAACTCAATGGTCCCAATATATATGCCTAAATTTCCTACATAACAGTTTTATTTTATTTTTTTTTTAATCTGTTTTGGCACCATTGAGTTAAATTTATATCCGTGATTTTGGAAGTTTACATTAGTCCCATTGATGATGCAGCCATTGCGAGACCGGTCCGGCGACTTCAACAGCGATAGACGAGGTATGACGGTTGATAATAATATCTTAATATAATAACAACTGATGATGTTCAGGAACAACAAATCTTGTATCTCATTAGATGTGCTATCAATAATTATGTGGTATTTAGTTATACTGTGGGTAAAACTATAGTTCAAAGTCTCCACACAAAAGAAGTTTTTTATTTGAACTGCGTGTTTCAAACACTTGGTGTTCATCATCAGGTAAATGTTTACAGTACAAATAAATTGTTTGTTTATATTTGTCTAACTTTTAATTTGTATGGTAGAGATTTACCTGTTGATGAACACAAAGTGTTTGAAATGCGTAGTTTTAATAAAAAACTTCTTTTGTGTGGTGGATTTTAAATAATGATACAAAAAAAAATGTGTTTTGCACTCTTTTGTTTGGTCAGTAAAATTTCAAATTTTCTAATAATGCTACTAGTAAATGCCCATTGGCTCTCGATTTATTCACGCAGGAGATGAGAAAAAATCTCAATCGTGGTCCTTCAGAGAGGGCATTCATTATACCAATAGTTTTATCCCCAGTGTGAAATCATTACGAATAAGTTTAATAATTTACAAGAATTAGTACAAAGAAAAAAAAAGCATGTATAATTTCGGCATGTTTTTTCTAAATTTTTTACTAATGAAAGTACATTAAATTCGAGGTAGGCCTCCGTAGCATTGCGGTCTTCTTGTCCAACTCTGTTTTATAATAGTATATACTAAAGAAAAAAGTGTGTATCTATATTGAATTTAAGACCTTGAATGAACATTACCGGTTTTAATTCTAAATATTAACATACCACGAATCAGACTGACACAACTAAGGATTAGGGGATTCTAACCTTCGTCTGATTGACTGGGATAATAGATTTGTCTACCGTGATTGCTCTCTTATATTTTTATGTCATTATCAACTATTATTTATGACAAATATTGACTAGGGAATGAAAAAATGAAACTTCAGTTTATGTAATCATTTTACATTGTGATTATTTTTTATGATTGTTGGTTGATTTGATAACTAGGAATAGGGCACTGTTTAACTGTTTTTTGACAATTCCTGATATGAGCGACTTAAATTATTTTAAAAATGAAAAGTTTTAAAGGAAACAGTAATTATTGTTTCAACTATCTCCTTCTTAAATACGATTATTTTAAATAATCTTTGTAGTAATTTCATGTACAATATGACACATGAAGCTTGTCAACTGCATCATATCATACAACCTATCCCCTCCAGGGAGTGCTACCGACCCCAGATTTATAACTAGATTTAAACATATTTGTATTTTGTTTTTATATATATATATAATTCGCTTCTCAACAATTAAATCTTGGGTAGAAAAGTTTGGAAATTATTCTAAGGTTTTGAATGACATTGATGTTTCTTTAATATTATTAGATTAAACATTAGAATTCAAAGTAGAGTAACATTGACCAACAATTATCCTGAAATATAATAAATAAACAAATGCTAATAGTCAAGAATTTGTTAAGAGATTTGTCATTTTTACTTTAGTGAAGAAGATAATTTAATATTTCATAGTGTTTGAAAAGTAGTGCGTCATAAACTGTATAAGATACAGTTAAATTAGCAAGAGTGTGTCCTGGATATTTATTCCCTAAATTTATTGCTGTTATTGTAAATAGAGAACTATTTTTTAATATAGTTTGTGTAAATATAATAGGTTTAAACATTGTGATCTTTCATTTAAATGTACACGTTTATAACTTTGAAATCCTGTTGATAAAATAAGAAATGTTTTGTTACAATTTGTCTGAATTCTAAACATTGTGTTAGAAATTATAACTGTTGATTGATCAAGATTTCTGTGTGTTAATGAATAAAACTTTTATTTGTATTTATATTTTAATTTTCCTTTTGCAATTAGATCAAATATTTTATAATTAGTGTGTAAGTAGAGGCTAAGGTAAGTTCCTAAGCCCGATCCGGCTCGAAATTCGGGCTGGGTTGGGCCCAGAATGTCAATTATTATGGGTCGGGTTTCTCTGTCGCTAACTTTTTTTTTAAAGAAATGTATATTTGTATATTATGCATGCTAAAATGTTGTATTGATATTAAGCTGAGGTACATTTGTTGTAAAGTAAATAATTTAGATAAAACAGATGACTGAGGTTTGCATGGTTAGTGGAGAATAAACTGCAGTATATACCCATTTCGGGTGTATATTGGGTCGGGTTAGGCTCTGGCCGAGTCGGGTTTTAATACTCGTGGGCCTGGATCGGGTTGGGTTGGATTTTTTTAAGCCCGATCTTACCTCTACTAGAGGCGTTAGATCAATCCTAGTAGAATTCCCAGAGTAGCAGGTCCCCGACAATGGTGGTACCACTTTGATTATGTACTACAACAAATTTGTATCAACCCAAAACCATCTACTCTAGGCCTTGTGTAGAGCTTTTGAATCCTTCGGTGAACAGAAATACAAAAAACAATTAACATTATGCTAATACTTTAAATATAGTTTATCTGTGATATTATCATATTGTAAGTAAAATGATCCAAAATAAAAAAAGTTGATATTTTCACAGATTTCCACCTTTTTAGGTCCTCTGAGTTCATTTTTCACATTTTTATGATGATATTTCGATATGAGCTTGAAGTTAAGTGGGTTTAACATTTTGGAATTACTCTACAAGTCAAACCATTTGAGAAATTTTGTAATTTGGTTTTTTCAAAACTCCCATAGTCCTTTGAATGGAAATGTGCCCTATACTTTGTGAAGAATATTGTATGATGGGAGAGATACTTTAGATTAAAACTAGTACTAATTTTTTCCACTCTTCTAGTTCGAGACTTGGGTTTTGCTTTTGGCATTATCTTTAAGCAAGACATATGCAATAAAAATTTTGTAAATCTTAAATTATTTCAATGGATAATATAACATTCAAAATATAATTATTTGGAATAATTGTATTTTGGTATCCAAATACAATTATAATTATAATTACTATTATATTTATACTAGTAGTAGCCACTATAGTTTAATTTAGGTACAAAAAAAACAATTATTTCTGGTGGAAACGTTAATCTTATTTACTTACTTCAACATAATTGTTGCTATCATCCTGTTAATCTGACTGGTACATTTCATGGATTTTAATTTATTTATTATATTATTAATGTCATAAAACTTATTTGACTTCAATACATATGGTAATTGAAATCGTATGTTTTATTTTTGTCGTTTTTTTTCATTCTGGTTCAATTTCCGTTGGCATTTAAGCCATTATACTACATATTAATATAATAAAAAAAAAAAAAGATTTATCCTTCAAGGCAATTTAAACTGGTCTTATATATTGATATCATAAAGGAACATAATTGTTAAAATATCTGCAGACACAGATCACACACATGTTGATCTACATCCTATTATCATATAAACTAAATATAATAGCATAGTAATGAGTTTGATCAGAAATAAGCTACTTCTAAGGCTTCTGCCTTTCCTGTCAGGCCTAATATCGGATTATCTGAAGCCACAGTAGTGTCAAGCGGGCTGTTAGAAAGTCAACAATCAACCACTAAACCATAAATATGTTTCTTGTCTCTGAAATCAATACCCATTTCTTACTGCAACTTTTTATTTCTTTTTCACACCTTATTCTTGTTATAAGTTATTCTGATATGTGTTGACATTTAAATGAATTTAACAGTAAACTACTAACATATTTTTTATTCATTCATTTTATATTCACCAGAAATCTTCCAAATATCTGGAAATTGTGACAACATATTTTTTTATTCGTATATTTGAGGTCTATTTAACCAAAAGGTTTAAGGATATAAATAGACAAATCCAACAGACTATTTGTTTTATTTGATAAACCTATTCCAGTTATGAAGTTAGCTTTGCTTTTTTGAGTACCAATGCATATCAGAACATTACTGTAGCCGCTCCAGTGTGTTGATTAATCTACAGTAGTCACTTGCCAAGCACTACTTTTAAGAAAGTATGCTTGTCAGAAGTATGAAAATTGTATCATTAAGAAAAGAATCAGGTATTCGAATGTAAGATATCTATTTTACTTTCCATATTGTTTAAGTGTTCTTTTTTCATCATTTCTTTGTTGCTCTTCTCTTGGATTTTTGATTTATTGTTCATTTATTTTTAAAACTCTTTAAATTTTAGATTTGACCAGCCGTAATTGATAAAGAGATTGTTTTAGTTTTGCATAAAATAAATACCAGTTTTGAGCTAAATGCATTCGATCTGTTGATAAATATTTGATGGTACCTTTTTTTGTATCTTCTAGGACACTAATATTCCTAGATACTGACTATTAGGGCTAAATTTATCCAAACTGACAAGTAGTCATGGATAAATCTGGATTTGTTGACACTTGTCAGAGTTTGATTCTTTGTATATATGTAAGTCAAATGAAACGGTCCATAGGAAATCCCCCCCGATGTGCCTTCACCTTGTCGTGGTGGGGGGGCTTAACATGCCATGGTGGTTGTACCCTCATGGCGTGAACTAAGAAAGGCACAACCTGGGCGGAGTGCTTGCATGGGTCGGCGTCTGAGAGTGGAAAGTCCGCTCGTTCGCATGCTGGCTTAGGTGGCAATCAGCCCTTGGTCTCATTCACTGTGGTAGCACACCAGCAGCTTTAGCTGCTACCTTGGGGTTCTGTCCGCGATGGAAAGTTCGCTCAGTCGCGCAATGGTTCGGAAACTGGATCCAAAGTCTTCTTTTCTTTTTCCGGCTTGTTCCTGACTTTTTAAAGACCTTTTCTCGCCTATCAGGCTTTTGATTTATTCGGTCGAGGCTAGCTGAGGCTGGTAGGGATGAAATTAGGTTTAACTGGCCTGTCGTGATGTGGTTATCATCTAAAATCTTTACCTTCCTTCCCCTACACTTTTTCTTGTAATCTCTGACTCCTTCCCTTACTTACCTACCCTTTGCTGTATCTCAACACACTCTTGAGTAACATTAACTATTACTCTTATTTTTCCTTTTCATGTTTTCCCCTGTAATTCTTGATCATTATCATTCTTGTAATTCTGAGTAAGTAATTCTTGATCTTTAATCAAGTAACTATCAGTCTCCTAGGGACTACCAGGCTTAAATTTTATAGCTTTTCTTCATATAGGTCGTGGAATCCCGCCTCGGTAATTCACGAGGGCTGTCTCGTTTTGTCTCATTCGTGAGGAAACGGTTGGTTTATCCTGACGTGGTGAAAGGGTTTCACGTTAAAAATGAGCAACCTATTCAGCTTTATCATGTTATGGCCGAAAAGCTAATGTGAATGAATGAATCGAAACATGTCTATAGGAATTTAAATAAAAATCATAACGAAAGTAAAACAAAGATACACACAGACTTAACTCACTAATATATTTCAACAATCGTCGTCATCAGAAAGCGAGGTGTCCCGTAGGCACAATAAGTCAGCAGATGACTCATAGCTACTGTGCCAGTCATAAATTTAACGAACCACCAACGTGTGTGAAGGGCTTGGTAGTACATGTTTTTGTGTGTTGGCAAAATATGTTCTGAATAAAATTCCATACAAATAATTTCAATTGTCTCCATTACTAGAGTATTGGTAAATAACGATTCTACATTATATGAGATTAAGGTTCATTGGAATATTACCGATGTAACAAATCCACGCATACCGTACGTGCTACAAACTAAATTTGCTACATCAGGGGCATATCAATTATTTTTGCCGCCCGGGGCGATGGAATGATTCCCCCCACCACCCCTTACCACTGGTTGTTGATAATCTGATAACCTCAAAATTCCAGAAAGTCCTCAAAATATACAGTCATCATGAAAGAAAACCAAAGATTTTTCAAAACAAAAACACATAATTTAAATCATAAAGATTTTTTTTTATTAAATTTACTGGCTAGGCAAACAAATATAATAAACTTTTAACCCCTGTAAAAAATTAATATGAATTTATATTTAATTTGCAAATATTACAGTTGAAAAATTCGTTTAAAAACAGTATTACATACTCGTACATAAAACAAAAAAATTTCGACCTTAAAGACTCATTTTGGTATAAAATGTCTGTTCTTCAAAATTCCGCCCCTGGCACGTGCCACCCGGGGAGGACCACCCCTCCCTCTCTCCCCCGCTGCTACTCTAGTGGCATCAGTGATGATTATTGTGGTATTGTATAAAATTTGTGAGCATTCGCTGCAGTAGTTTAAACGTGTTTATGATACACACATGCCGTACAGCTGTATATACTTTTATTCTTTATATATATATATATATATTAAATATTTAAATTAACAGAAAAAACTGGAGGTCAGTGAGTATACTAAATACGTTTCGGTAATGGATTGATAATGGGAGGTTTATTGCACAATTTTAACGAGGAGCCCTTGAAAATGTAGCTATCATTGGCCATTTGTGCTACTAGGTTAATCTGACAGACTCGTGGTTTATGCAAATTGATGTTCATGTCTGAAGAAACACTTTTCCCGTAATAAGGCCTTTAGGATGAACATTAATATTCCAAGTTGATAATTTGCTAGCACAACTTGCGAAGACCTGTCACGTGTTTTCTAAAACCTGTTTCCGGTAAACACCACTTAGAGTCCATTACGAACGCACCAGTCTTCATTAACAAACTATACCTGACTTGCATACACTTTTTTTTTTTATTTGAAATTATGAAATGCGTATTATCCTAATAACAAGTTAAGGCTAGTTAGTCTATAGCAGCTATCTCTGCTTGTCTGATAAAAATTGTTTGATTATAACTTACTGCCTAATGTACACAGCGTTGCCGAGAAACAACATGAAAAACCATTTTCAAAATGAGCTAAATATTAATATAATTTAAATTTCCTACGATTAATTATAGTTAATAAAAAAATATAGCTTTAATAAAAAATTACCAACATCTAAAATGCCAGTGGCTACAATTTTAGAAAGATGACTAATTTCTAGGATGAAATAAATTTATTTCATGATATCTAAAAAGGAGGGGGATTGATTGTTTTTTTAGCTTTTCTGTACTGTCGTTTCATTTACATTAAACTTACATTTTTGTTAGTTGTTAATCCAAATAAAATATATATTTCATTACTTTATATCTATTTATTTAACTACATTTATTATAGATGATTATTTTTACATCGTAGAGCTTTAGGGTTCGTTATCATTTAAATTATATTTATAATTGTGGATAATATTCAACACAATCAGCGACAGCGCTATTAAAAAAAACATCCAAAACAACATATATATTGTACATCTGAGAACAAATTTCGAAATATGAAAGATGTTATAATCTCTTAGCTCAACACTCAATTAGCACGATAATTTTCATTGTATTGAAAGTTTTTGTTCATATAGTGGTGCCCATTTGAATTATTTCTATTTGTTGTGTTTCCTTGTTTTTGCTTGCCAATAAGTCTTTGTCTACTAGCCTGAAGTCGAGCGATTCCTGAATTCTTGATCCTGTCTTTTCTTTTCTGTGATTCATTGTTATGGTGAAAGTGAGATATCGTTTGATCATTAACGCCTGCCTAGCTGCCATTCTTTTTCACTGACCATGTTTACCTAACTTTTATACTCTTCTAATTTCTGCGTATTTTTCTTTTATCGACTTTTGTTTTCTCAGATTTCCCTAGTAACAACATATTTTGACTGAAATGTTTATATAACAATTTGTAAGAAAGATATTAGCAAATATCCTTTATTTTTTTAAAATAAAGCGATCAATTGTAAAGATTTGCAACCAAAGCGAACTGCTTTAAACAAAACTAAAAGAAATTAAATACGGAGTGATTCAAATGGTGACAAATGACAAACACATATACCTAGGGTTGGTTTCTTTGTTAATGATGGCAACAAATGATTCTTTAAATAACATAAAGTAATTAGAGTTAAGACAAAATAATTAATTTATTTATTATAATACAAAATCACATGTATCCTAGGTATTGTCGTTAGCTGGTTCAAGTTTAATCCAAATCCTTTTTAAGTACATATATTTCAGAGAGCTATGTTGGAATTTGTTATTTTATTTAACGATTTAGATTAAACTATTTAGATAATCAACTCCTCTTGTTTGGACGTGGATAAACTTAGATATTTTTTCCTTAGTCCATCAATCATTGAATGGTTGTTTGACAGAAGTTTGCAGGTGTAATCCGGTTTACGAAAGACCTGTTCAGTCCTTTCCTGCCCTAAAAAATCCGCATTTCTCTCACAAGCCATCTGTCCGAGAATCCACTCAAGTTTAATTTATTTCCCTTGATTGAGTCTTTGATAGAGGTCAGATATTTCACATTCTTTTGAATTTAAAACAATTAGAATAGCGTAAGAATCTGATAGAACGGATATTGAAGTTTCAGTAAGGCTGGGTTAAGTTAGGTTAGGTTGCAGTGGCAGTCCAACAAGGGAACACACGTAGGCCGAGCATTGGGCCTTTGTGATACCACACAATAAAGATTGATTCTACAATGGGAGTCCTAAATTTTGCCTACCTCAAGTGTATTTAGAGTAGGGATGTTTAACGAGTAGTACCTGACATCGTACAGGCTCGGGACCGACGGTTTAACGTCCTTCTCCGAGGTACGACGTACTCAGATTTATTCACCTCCCGCACGAATAAATCGAGGACCAGGTGAGGATCGAACCCCGGTCCTATCAGTTCAGAGGCGAGTACGTTAACCACTGAGCTAACTAAGGCTGGGTTAGTTTTTATTCAAGATCAATTCAAAGGGAAGCAAGCATCCGAGACTGTTGTGTAATGAAATTGATTGAGAGGTAAGACGCAAAAGGAGATAGTGCGTAGGCATAAATGACATGCTGCTGGTACTTAACCGCTTGGAGTAGTCAACCCACGTGCTGACCACGTGTCCCTAGGCCTCCAGCTGATTACCTCCTCTGACCTTTCACCCCAAGGCTCCAACCTCATTAAACCACACCCTGATAAATTGTCTTGTCCGTAATTAGTTCCGTCACAACACCTCGTTAATCATGGTTCTCTCAAAAATATCTGATCAACTAAATACTTTACTAGCCGTGAGCTTTAATCCATGATTTCAATTTTGATTATTCCATCAATAGTGTTGTTCCAATCAATAGTGTCCCTAAAGTTAACCGAACCACCAAATTTTAGTAAACAACATATTATAAATACTACATTTTAACAAAGTAACTGAGGAACCGGTAATTCACGACAATAGTTACCCATAATCTTTAAGTTCTTCTTTTTCTGAAATGGAATAGACCCAATTTCCTAAATAATACAACAAAAAATTTAAATTCGACATTAATAAAAAAATCAATAACACTTAACAATGATTGTGATCAAAATAAATTCTACCAAATATAAATAAAATAAATTCTGTTTAAATATAATTAAGAGAAGGATTTCATTTTTGTGTTCTGAAAACTTATTTTACTCATGCTTACTTCAATTTTTTTGTTAACTGGAAAAAACAAATTTTTTTTCATGTCTCTTTTGTTTATTTTTTCACCAAAAAGAAAAGAATTTTGACAACAAAGTAACAAAAGTAAAACTATATATTAGATTGTTAAAGATATTCAATACAAAGGAAAGGAGCTTTTGATTTACTATTATTTTTTTAATTTAAAGTCCTTAATAAATTAACAATTTTAGAACTACTATAAGGATACATTTTACAAAACAATAATACCAAAATCTGGCGTGAGACGTCACATGATATGCATTCACTTCTTTATAGGGTATTAACGTGTCTCTGCCTTCCACAGGTTTACAAAAAATAATTAGAAATAATTTGATATTTTTTGTAGGTAAAATACTATTTATTAAAACCTGTTTGACTATTTATATTTTGTAGCCAACAACATATCAAGCAATTATATCGGAATTGGTTAGAATTGAACGATCGAATATTAAGAACTATAATTCATACTAATAAATAAAAGATGGCATTTGAAAACAATACACCTTTAGGCCGACGTTCTGTACTGATGTGGCCCTGAGGATATCTACAAACATAGACGAAACATCGGCTTAAAGGTGTTGTATTTGAAGCTAGACCAAAACCTCGATAAAAAAGAAAAATATTATATATAGATTTTATTACGCATCATTAGAAAATATTTATATTAACGATAAAATAACCTTAATAAACGATATGATTAACAAAATAAAAAAAAATCGCTTTTTTCAGGGTGAAAAATAAAACCTTTTTTGGGCGGAAATTTCCTTTTTCAGACTATACCTAAAGTAATTATACCTTAATTATTTTATTTGGAATTATACTATTTATTTAGAACTAAATATTTATTCTAAATTTAGAACTTATTTCTCATGAAGTTAATTTTTAAATAATTTTTGGCATCTCAACCTTTCTTTAGGGAAAGGTCAGGGTGAAAAACGCTTTTAAACAACCTCATTTTCTTTATTGTTGAATTAAGTAATTTATTAAATAATTAAACTAATATTATTTAAATTATATAAAGTAATAATAATTTACTAAATATTATTAAAAGTAATTATTTAATAATACATAATTGAATATATTGAGTATAATATATAGTTGGAGAGTTTCTTGATTTAAATAATAATATCATTTATATTATATATAAAAATATGCATATAATTTTTATTGATAATTTATTTAAATAGCTAAATGAAGAGCTTAGCCTTGAATAAAACAGAATAATCTTTTAGGTATTTAAAGTAGCTGCTTTTTTAATAATGATGCAATGTCGTTAAATGTAAGGCTAGTTAAATGAGATATTGAGATTTTATCCAGCCAGGCTGACAGTAAGAAATGAAGTCAACAAAATGGTATAAGAACAGACCTTGATAGAAGCGTCGTTCACTATTAATATCTGAGAAAAGTTGAAAACATGAAGGGAATGGCTTGTCCTTTCAGGCATCAGGCGCTTGTCAAAAAGTCTCATGTTTCACATGTATATCAAGTCAACGTCCTTCACAAATCAAAGAGATTGGAGGAAATATCAGGTCAGGAATAGAGTTTGAAATAGTTGTAAAGAAATGTGTAATCACAATTACTTTAAATTTATATTTAATAAAAGTGTTGTTTTTTTTGTTTAAACTGATCATGTAGCGGATGATAACGTCAGCCTTTTACCGGCTTTTTGTTTGATCGGTCAAACACCGAAGAAAATATTCTTATTTTCTCTGAAAAACATCATAAACATCCAAGAAAAAATGTCGTTTTAAGATAGTTTATAATTAAGGATGTACGATGATTACATTTATTAATCTTCAAACGAAAGATTTCAATTTTTGAATTGTCTTTTACATTTTTGGTCTTTTATAGAATTATTATACTGGAAATTTTTTATTTATTAAAATCATTTTCCTTCCCCTTTATCGAAAATCATATATACCAATTTTCTCTGAGTGAGTGTTATCTTTTTCCATGCGTCTTGTACTCTGTTATAAGCTTGAATAATATCTGTTGTATGAATGAATATTGAGAAAAATTGTATTAGTAATTATCCAGTTTACATACTCAACTCAAAGACGAAGCCAGCTATTCAATATAATTTAAATCATTTATAGTTGTGGGCTTCTAATTTTTGAAAATAATATATATGAACTATTAGACTAGAATAATCTAATTTTATCTCAGTAGTTTTACTCAAAAAATTTCTAAGTCAATGTTAACATTGTAAAAAAATATCCAATTTCGACAAGTATAGCAGGTGATCCGTTCATAAAACGATTTTCCGGACCTCAAAACATATAATTCCGTCAAAATCGCTAGATCGAATTTTTCACGATCACTATACTTTGTTTATAGTAAAGTAATAAAAAAGTTGTTTTTTACATTTTCTTGAATATCTGTCTCTGAAATTCACATTAATACAAATATTAAAACTGTAGAAATTTAATATTGATACTAGCGACAAGTTCAGACTAGGAGTTATGCACGTACACTTACCGAACATACCTTATATTAATTTTGTTACTTTAATATATGATATTTTTCAGTCAGTTGCAATTTAATTTATTGATGAAATCAAGAACTGCAAGTTAATTAATAGTAATTATTTGAAATAGAATTTTTCTAAAAACTTGCATAGAAATATACATTCATAAAATATAACCTTTTATGTGTTAGAGTGAACTAAAGTTAGAATAATGTGTCGCTAAAGTTGGCAATTGAATCATACAAAATTTCAACTTCTTAAAATTTAGTAGATATCTGCAATTGAAAAATTACAAAACGTTATACCAGAATTAAAAATGAAGAAGATTTAGTTAATTTAGTAGTGTCATTTTCTGTTCTGCTCTGTACAGAATATAAGGTGCTCGTAGTTTCTTGTTATAGTAGCCAACAGAAAATCACCTATCTCTCAATACTTAAGAGGTTTACTTAAGAGATGAATTAACCGTTTTTCATCGTATGATGGTGGTGGAGTCGTTCGACCGGTTTCACTGCAATTAATCCAGCCAATCATAAAGATAAATTTGTTCCAAGGGATGTAATCTGCTACCGCTATTGCTTCCTTCAAAGTCAGTTGACTTCCTATTGTAAGTGAGAAAGGAACTGAAGTGTTAATGGCCAAGGATATGCGATCATTGAACACAGCTAGTCTGCTTAAATTATGACTCTGTTAATGTTATTGAATTAAATTTATTTTACGTTTACAATGAAGAAATCTTTGAAAATAAGTTGCAGTGATTGAAATATTGAATAAATTATCGATTTTATAATTTATTCTTTATGTGTGTAGTACAGTCAAATTTAAAGAGTTTAAACGTTATTGTAATATTCGTAAAGTGTCACCTTTATGAGAAGGTCAAGTGAAAAGATTTCTCAAAATATTGTACTGGGGAAATTAACTACGCTATTTTCCAGTAAACCACTATCGTAAAGAATGTAAATGTGACACTGATCAAAAATCTTGCATACATTGTTTTCATAAATAATTGTTTGCATACAAGATTTCACATAAACATGTGAAATAACAATCAATAATTAAACCACAATATGAAAAAAATTAAGATCTTTCAGCCATAACAAGCAGTCTTCGTCAGATTCAAAAACCCAACTGAAACACTAGATTCAGAAACATCAACTCAACCCCTCACCATGATGTTTCTGCATCTAGTGTTTCAGTTGGGTTTTTTGACTCTGACGAAAACCGCTTGTTGTGGTTGAAGCATTTTAGTCTGTTTTTTTTTTCTATTTCATATTGTGGTTTGATCATTGATTGTTTTCATTATGGCCTGCAACTCCGACATACGAACAGTATCAAAGAACACAGTCTTATGGAAAGGAACTGTTTCAAGCAAAACTCTTTTCTTTTTTATTTGAATTCAAATAAACCTATTTTATTTGTCTTTTAAGACACCGACTTGATGCTCTCTTCGTGTAATTAATATTATTGAAAAAAATTATCTATCTGGCGCTGTATGTACCCAACATCATTATACGAGAAAATCTAAAGATTCCTCTTTATGTATCTCAACAGTAAAACGTTTTAAGCTATTCCGTACACATCCCTGGCCCATCAAAATCCACGTGTAAATCCCTCTGTCTAAATATAACTCTTTCAAAGCCTTTTACCATGAAAGCTAGGTAACCTTTCTCGATCAGTTAATCAATCAATAAAGGAAACAAATTGTTGTTTGTGATCTCCCAATTTCTGTTAGTTTATACCTGCAGTTATTTGTAAACAATAATGTATTACTTTTAAAGGCAATAATATCGTAGTTGGAGATAACTCAAACAGCAATTCTGATATTTCGCTTATAAATAAACTGATAAAATGTGACCTGTGGTCCGTGGTTTCCACACTTCAGATGTAGGGAAACCTACATTACCATAACATGTTCTGTCTAATTTCAAAATGACTTTTTCTACAGCTAACAATTTTTGTAAAGATATTCGACACAGCTATTAAAGAATGTTAACAAGACAAAATCATTGGCAAGAGTTGAGAATTCAAACGATTTGAGATTTTGTGTTGAGAATGAATATATTATAGACGGGTTGTCTTGTTTAGAAGTCTATGGTCAATTCGTGAAATCAGATTGGCAGTCAAAGGTGTAAAGTGTCAGCACGTCCAATTTATCCTTATCCGAAACGTGATCTCTTCCGCTCTAATGCCTGATTTCTCTCCTATTAGGTTTCAGAACATGTCTTTTGTTAGCAAGAAGAAATATAATGAAGGCAAATAATTTATCACCAACCATCTTATGGAAAGTATTATACTAAATTACAAAACTTAAAGACACAAAAAAAAATTTCCTAATATATAGCTTCCTCAAAGTTTATAACATAGAAGGATATTTTTAGAAATGAAAACATTACATTGGTTAAAATAATCATAATCATCAAATTGATGGAGGTTGTTCTGACCTTCTTCAAACACTTCCTCCCAATCGTCGCCATTTTTTGTAGCCAACCTAAACTTGTATCCTCCTTCTTATTTTGCAGCCATCTATTACTAATCTACCTGTCCAGTCAAACATAAGTTAATATCAGGAAATATTAAAACCTAATGATTACAATGTGATAAAATTGGACAAACTTTATTCTGAGATCGAATTTAGCTAAAAAATTACACAACTCATCTCTTATGAAGTACTGTTTATATATTTAATTTCATTATGATCCATAAAACAGTGTGACCTCTTCCGTGTTTTTGCATCATTCCAGAATCATTCGAAACATTTTTATATTTTACATACTGTTTCATAAAAGTTATAACTTTTTTCAGTTTTTTTTTTATTATTAATACGATACTATCTATATAAATTCAACTCTTTAGAGTTGGTAGAATTAAAAGAAAAATATGGGATCAAAGTTCACATATTAGGCAAAAAAAACACCTTTACCATGATGTATTATTCTTAAAAAACTATAAGGGTGATACATACTGCAAGGGTTAATTTTTGGGAAAATATCAGTTTAATCCATCAGACCGTGTGACATTTAGTCTTAAAACAAATTCGGACAAATATCCACTCATGAACATAAAAAAGTTATTAATAATCTCCACATCATCAAAAGTGGACTCAGGGATCATACAGTGTGTAAAATAATCAAAATCAAGAATTTGATTCTTTTCGTGAATAGAATAACGCACTTATCAATAAAGTAGCAATCAAAGGAAAACTAATTTAAATTAGGAAATTAACGTAAACATTTTTAAATCTTGAAAAAAAATTTCATTTGAAAATATCATTTTTAATTCTTAAATGAAAAGTTGCTCTAATTACAGTCTGAAAAGCATAGCCAACGATCAACAGAGTTGTACCTCCACGATTGCACGTTTGATTTTTAACCGTACCACGCTTGAGTCATTCGTTTGCTTGCGAGTTTTATATGATTTGAGATTATATATCTGAAAGGTATTTCCTGATAATATCAATTTCTTGCTTGTTATGTACTTCAATTTTAAGAATTCCCATAAATTATATGAGTCATTGAGAAGGAATGGTTCTAAGGAACTCGTGGTAAACTTGTTTAGCTGGTAAATTAGCAGGAGAGTAGCGTTTCACAATATTTCGTGTCTTCAATCTTGTTGGTTCGTCGCACGAGTCACTTCAATGGTGGGAGTGAAAGGAGGGGGGTAGCGGTTCCTTTGATTTTTCACAGTTAATGATAGTAGCAATTTTACTCATCTTTCATGCACACATATTAGTAATGTAAACGAAGGGGAGGATGTGTGTTGTGGGGCCACGGATGCTAAGTCTCCCTGTCACTCTATGCGACTGTCTCTTATATTTATATATTGGAGAAGTTTCCTTTATCTTTACAATACACCTTTACATATATTGTACGTCCCTTCCTCAGTGCATAAATACCTTTTACAATTATTCCTTTCTCAAGTGTCTGGTTCAAGTCTAAAACACCAATCGTACCTTGATTTCCATCATGTTAAATTCGGTAGTGATAGTAGTTGTAGAAAACTAGTTCCCCTGTCTACAAGGTTAGGTTCACTTAGGTTGCAGAGGCCATCCTATCAGGGAACATATATGCAGGCCAAAGATTGACTCTTTGCTGTACCACAATGAACATTCCATTTTTGGAGTCCTAAATTTAGCAAATCAAGGTATTTAGAGTAGGGATTTTTAACATGAGTACCTGACATCGTATTGGCTCGGGACAGACGGATTAACCGATTTGATACCTATTTTTTTTTACCTCCCGCGTAAATAAATCGAGAGCCAAAATGCATATGGAATCCCTAATCTACCAGTCCAGATGAAAATACTAGCCCTATTACCTACGCTTGTCTAAAAATTTGGTATGACCCTTGTTGCGCATGGCTCGTTAACTCTTATTTTGGAGTTTAGTGTAAGACCACCTTGGAGTATTGCCAATAAAGCTACTGTTTAAACTTTTTCAGGATAATGATACATTACGAAATGAAGAAATAATTTCATCTTGTATAATGGTACTGATGTCGTTGGACAGATTTCTGACTATTCCAATGCCAGTAAGTGTGTCTATTCAAAAATTAATGAACTTACATTCCCCCCAGTAGTGCTAATAATATGCAGGTATTTTTAAACAAAATACATTTTATTGCAAGAAGAACAAATATTTTTTGGTATAAGGTTGTTAATCTTTTACCTCCAAATATTATGATATTTACCTTTATTTTGAAATAACTCTTTAAAACGAAGAAGTAAATAATCTTAAGGCTGACGTAAGAAAACAAGTTTTTTTCCCATCTTGAAGAGAATCTTCAGAGTTTTGAAACATTTCAGTAGTTTTTTCATATCATTAACTAGTTTAACTTTTTAGACTGATAATACATTATTAATGTTTTTTCTTTAGCTGTACAGTCAGTTATTATATGATATTTAAAGATTGTTAGAAATGTAGAAATAGTTTCTACATAAACAAAATTGTATGAATAAAACCAAACGTTTCGAACGCAGTGTTCTTTTTTAGGTTTGTTAAAAGATAGAAATGGGAATATGTGATTCTGCCTTCTCACTACAAGGAAATTAACCTGATTACAATTACAACTTTTTTTATGTGGAGAATTTTTCTGAAATTTCAGATTTTTTGTTATCGGAACTGGTGTGTGCAAAGTTATTGTTCAGTAAATTAAAAAATCTACTTTTTGTAAGTTTCACGTGGGCTGTAGTAGATAATACAAAGTAACATTTAACGACTGGATTTACCCCTAAAGCAGGAAATGGGTGTATAGAAAACATGAGAGGAACAGATGTTTACTACCTTGAGCTTCATTTATCAATGATAAATACTAAAACATTGGTCATGTTTATTGTGTAACAGATATACATCCGGTATGATACTTGTAGCAGCGTTTTTCCAAATCAAGAAGTAAAAGTTTTATAAAATATGCTTTAACTTTTTTTAATTAACGGCAGTCTTTAGGAATGTTTTACATTTGTCCCTTCGACTGAGATTAGTTCACTTGTCACTTTAACAAACTTCGCCACACCCACAATTGCATTAGAACTGTATGTGACAACACCTGCCCTTGTTCAAATTGATTTATTGCCAAAGAAACGTGCTCACATAAATCAAATGTGGATGTCGTTAAAACATTACAACCAACATTCTACCTTAATTACTGGATTAAATAACTTTTAAAAACTAGCGAGATTTTATTCCAGTTTAATCGATTATGTTCTTTAAGACATGAATTTAAATTGATAACATCGTGAAAAATGAATAATTCAAAAGATAGAAGAATTTATGCATTTCCAATGGAGGCAATAGTGGACTGTGCAGTTGAGTTAATAACAGTGGACTGGGTTCTCAATTGGTCCAGTACCCCAGGCGGTGTTGCTCCTATGGAAGCATTCTCCTCCACAAGTCATACAACAAACGTACCTTCTATATGGTATGACTTTAATGTATACTATGAGCCTTTGTTGTTGTGTATTTATTGTTGGAAAGCCCATTGTTTCAAGAGATTACTTTAAAATATCATGATTTTATCTTAAATCAAGTAAAATTAGAAACAAATATCACCTAGTATCCTATAAAGACTTTAATAAACGGTTGCTGCAGTTGACCTCATATTTATAGCATTATTCTCTGTTCTTTTCTTAAGAGTTCAGCCTTTAGCACATAGCATGAGAACACAACCGTTTACCATTCACCTACCTATTTTCCATTGATTATATGACTCATCTAATCGTGACAGTTTTAAGCTCTAGTGCCCCAGTACAGTGGGCAAACCGTGTTACTCTTCAGCGTAATGTCACATGATCAATGTTCCAAATCTAGGCTCCTAAATTTCAATTTTCCTCTACTAATAAGTGTTGAGAATCAAGTAAACTAATTATATATAGATATAAAATAGGTGCTTTTGAAGGTGGACTTTGGTTTGAAATTTGACGAACAGGTCACACATCGTATGAACTTAGATGGATTCTTTTATTTTGTTTATGCAGTAAGTGACTAAATTATTTCAACTTTTAGGCCCCCTGCTAAATGTCACTATTAAAGGGTTAAATGACGAGTTAAAGAGCCATAACAGGTTTTTGGTACAGGTCAAGAAGCACAGGAATTGAACATTCATGCTCTAGTTCGCCAAGTCCCGGTGACAAATTTCTAGCTGGTTTCCTCTGATGATGCAACAATTATTGCTAAATTTTTACATAAACCCAGAAAAAGCTACCATCTAGATGTTGTTGTTTTACAATAATTAATAGGTAGAATATTTTCCAAGCAGAAGTTTCGTCTACACCTTTTTGCGATCTGATATTTTGATATGGTAACTTAATATTTCTCTTTAGGTCATCATGCTTTCATGTTGACTTACAAAAAAATTATTTTTTTCTGCACATTATTATTTTTAAATAACTTACTATCTTTTTTATTTAAAATATCTGTAAATACATTGTAAACATCATAAATTGCGTCATTAATATTTATGCTTGTAATGATTGAAGGAGAGACATTTAAATAAAATTGCTGATTATTCTTTTTATATGCATAAGGCACAATAATAAGATAGAAAAAAACCGGAGGAAAATGGATAATTCGATGTGATTAGTTTCCTAAATATGCCTATAAAGAGTATGACTTATAAAGATTTGACAGAGCTTCCACCTCCCACTGAAGAAGTAAATCTTGTTTTTCCAGAAATCCACTCCTCTCCCGAAGACGAATACCAGTTTCTAGCTGAGTCTCTACTAAAAGTACCTATTTGGTAGAGGCTCGGTGTTTTACTTCTCTAACAACTCCAGTGTCATACTAATCTCGATTTTGAAACTATTTGACTGCGAGGCCAGCACCGCATGACGGACTCAGGCACTCAAATTCTAGCTGTCATTCTGTCTTAACGATAATACTTTTAATGTTTATTCGATCGATGAACTAAACCCACTAACCTGTAATTTACGCACAAAGTTTTGAACTCTCAGTCGAAGCCAAACTACCAATTAAAACACCACACGTCGACTATAGTTGTCATGTTATTGTGAACTGGGGCTGAAAGATAGTAGGGTGTACATTACCCTTTAAGAGAAGGAGAGTCGGTCTGATATATTCATATCACCTACGCACAAGTGATATCGAGAACCTCCAAGTGGTGTTGCACAGGCTACACTTAGACTGTCTATTGGTCCTCTAAAACGGATCCAAGTTGAGAAACGAATTCCTTCTAAAAAAATAACTTTTAGAAAATATTAATAGAGCTACTAGGTCACACTTGGGTGGTCAGCCATGCACTTTTAGCTTTCGCCAAGCAGGGAACGCAGTTACCACCTCTGAAACGGGGACGCCAGTACTAAGTACTTCCGCACTCGATTTGAAACTAATGACTCAAAATCATGCACGGTTCGAGGCGGTTAGAAGGCAGTCTCTCATTCAAGGCAAGTCATAGAAGATTGTCATTGGAACCTCAGTTAATAAGTATAGAATCAAAACTAGTATATTTCTATCAAACTATCAATCTAATGGAAATATGCATTTATGAAATGTAGTACATTAAAATGTTAATATATGAACATCTATCTGTGTATCGTTCAATGAAAAAAACATGCTTAATGTATTTTTCGTTTTCGTTTTGATTATATTTTAGATTAGAAAAATAATGTATTTATTTATTTTCAAATAAGGCAGAATGTGAACGTATAATTACCTCATTAAAGTAATTGAAATGTATTATTATCATTAAATAAATAAAGTTGTCAATACAAATGATCCATGGGGAATTTCGTTAAGTTCATTCAGGAAGGTCACATTTTTTTTATACTATTAAACTAAATGTTTCTTTAGAAAAGTCAGCTTGTAAAACCTTGAGTTACAATGCCATATGAAAATAAGGGATGAACCATATTTTGGACACCATTATTATAGAAAAAAGGGATAATTTATTGGTGAGGATTAAATTTAGTAATTGGGATAAAATACTGTTTATAATAAAAATTATGTTTTCTTTTAAAAATAGGAAAGTTTTTTTATGAAAAACATTGTGAGAGAAATCACTTTGAAGCTATTGAGATGAAATTGAAGCAAAGAGCCCGACAGGCGCCGAGGCTTGTTTAGATATTGTTCGGAGGCGAGGTTGGAGTAAATCACGATGCGGCAGGTTATCCTTGGTCCTGTTACATCTAACTTCACTAACAGACCCCCTCCCACAAGACACGCCCTCATCAAGACTAGTGTGTTTTTTTTTGCTGAAATTCTTCATACAATGCTCTTTCTTAAAATTCATCGAGGACAAATTAGGAATGTATGCTTTCACTGTTCTCTTTTCTTAGGGATCGTTCCTATTCAAGGCCCATCCCCTGAGATGACTAATGATTACAGTAACAAGTCATCAAGTTAAGACAACCGCTTTTTAATGAAGCGAAGGACAGACCTTCACTATCCTTAAATCACGAGGTCATATAAGATATATATTGCTTAAGCCCTGCACTCATAAAAATATTTTCTTGGTATGAAATATATTGCTTTTCATGTAAACTAGACAATCATATTTAACGTTTTATTAGCATGCATGGACAAGTTAATTTAACCAGCACACACCTAAATTCAAACCAATCTGAAATAACCAGCACCTTGTTGCAAGACATGTCCATAGTAATGCTGAATGCATAGTTCCTACTGCATTGCCAAAGTTAAGCAACTTTGGGAGTGGTTTAAACTTGGATAGGTGATATCACATGTGATTGCCAGACCCCGGTAATGTGGCTCAGCCATGGTGACCAATCATGAATGAACAATCCTTCGCCCTTGAACAGAAAAAAAAGTTATATGCATAAGGATTGGGGGAAAAAGTTGTATTTATATAAGTGAGATTTAGAGGTATACAAAGAATAAAAGTAGTCATGTTATAAAATCAGTGTAGTGGATGAAAAAGTTACCTTTGAAACAAGTAGAGTCGAATACAATGATGGATTGTGAGCTAAGTCTCCTGTAGACTTCAATAATTTATGAGTGCGGTGAAAATATAATATTATGTATTTATATTGTTTTTCAATCCTAATAAAATGTGTACAATCGGAAATAATTTTACCAATTGAAATTTTTTTCTTAATAGTGGGCATCCTGATACAATTTTTTCAGCTCAGTAAGCGTGTTAACAGTCATTTCATATAAAATTATCCCTAGGTTATTATTAACCTAGTTTATACTGATAACACATCAATATAATTTCCCTTTCAAATGAGAAAATAAGTTTAATATTATTGCATTGATAAGTATACCCGATACAGATGATTCTCTTGTGTTGGTAAATATGGCTGGTGGATATTTGAATAATTTTGATGAAACAGAATAATTTTAATTTGTTTCGTATTGAATTCAAATGATTTTAATTTTAATTTGGATAGGTGGCCAAGGGAATAAAAGGTCTGCCACCTACTTGGTTTAGATATCGTAATGTATTACGATATCTTAGAATTATTACGATATGTGGAATTACACCGGTTACTTCCGCTCCTTGGCATTGGACTACAACATCTTTGATTTTAGGTGGCAATTATTTGGATGGCTATAATTTTTATCTAAGCCACGAACCAAAAGTAATGTTAGTAGGGCCATAGAAAGCGTGTATTATTGCAATGCACTTTTAAACACTATCCATACTGTGGGGACGGCTATATTTAGTCCTAATTATTCGTCCAGATTGTAATATTGTGCTGGCTCCGTATCCTAGATGACTGTCACTGTTTTAGAAGCAGCTCTTCTCCATTACATATCTAAAAAGTAACAAGTGATAAGGAGTACGTTATCTTGTGCGAGTAGGTAACAGAATTTGTTGAAACTGCTTTGCACTTTGTACTCAAACTATATGAGCCCTGATCAGTACTATGCGACTTATAGATGACTAAATCACTGCTTATAGAATAATCCCACAGACCTGTCATTCGGCATCCATTTCGCATAAGTATCATTGAATATTTGCAAAACAAAATGTAATAATAAAAAAAATATTCAACTTTTTAAACAATTACACATTTATTGAAATTTAGATAAAAATTTCGATTTTATGTTTATATTTTTGTCTATGTAGTTTCATTATTTTGAAACAAGTGAAGGGTAAGTAATCTGAATAATTTGTATGTTGTTTACTACTTGTAGTACATGAGTGAAGAGGTTGGAATTAATTGAGCTTCTCTAGTTGTACAACAGTAAATATGTGGCATTAAGTCTCCGCTTAAGCAAGTTTTATTACCAGCACAACGCATTCTTCTTCAGGTTTATTTGCATGTAGTCATATTCCCGCTTCTACCTCCTCACTAAATCAG
The DNA here is from genome assembly GCA_026182355.1 of Hermatobates lingyangjiaoensis. NCBI lineage: Eukaryota > Metazoa > Arthropoda > Insecta > Hemiptera > Hermatobatidae > Hermatobates > Hermatobates lingyangjiaoensis. The sequence continues at coordinate 1,190,992 of JAPFBL010000057.1, forward strand.
ATAGACCTGGAGACTGTATCCTTAATTTTCAAATATGAATTGTAAATGTTCTCGTTAAAAAATCATTTTTTTTCAAGCTATTATTTTGGCACCCTAGTTAAAATTTCACAAATGATTTATTTCAATTAAATTTTCTGTATTTTATTAAAACAATTACTATTTCTTAAAATTGGAATAATATAATCGTAGTTTTCAGTAACAAAGCAATATAGAAATTCATATTTTATTGCTAATAATTTATAAATCTAATAAGTCCAGCGTAATTATACATTTAAAAACGTTTAACTCCCATTATTTAAAGCAAGAGTATATAGCAGAAAAGTAATTTTTTAGTTATACGAGTAAAATCTGAAGTTTATAACCGTTGTGAGAAACATAATAGGGATGATAATGCATCAAATTTTAGCAACATGACTCTGAAGATGACAGCTTTGAATTCATTACTATCTTGATGAGTGATGTGAATAACAAAAACACAATACTGAAGATGTCAATCATTTTTTCATTTCTATCTTGATGAGTGATGTGAATGACAAAAACACAATACTGAAGATGTCGAGGATTTCATTCATTACTATCCTGATGAGTGATGTGAGTGACAGAAACACAATACTGAAGATGACAAGTATTGCATTCATTACTATCCTGATGAGTGATGTGAGTGACAGAGACACAATACTGAAAATGACAGCATTGTATTCATTACTATCTTGATGAGTGATATGAATGACAAAAACGCAATACTGAAGATGACAAGTATTGCATTCATTACTATCCTAATGAGTCATGTGAGTGACAGAGACACAATACTGAAGATGACAGCATTGTATTCATTACTATCTTGATGAGTGATGTGAATGACAAAAACACAATACTGAAGATGACAAGTATTGCATTCATTACTATCCTAATGAGTGATGTGAGTGACAGAGACACAATACTGAAAATGACAGCATTGTATTCATTACTATCTTGATGAGTGATATGAATGACAAAAACGCAATACTGAAGATGTCAATCATTTTTTCATTTCTATCTTGATGAGTGATGTGAATGACAAAAACACAATACTGAAGATGTCGAGGATTTCATTCATTTCTATTCTGATGAGTGATGTGAATGACAGAAACACAATACTGAAGATGTGGAGGATTTCATTCATTTCTATTCTGATGAGTGATGTGAATGACAGAAACACAATACTGAAGATGTGGAGGATTTCATTCATTTCTATTCTGATGAGTGATGTGAATGACAGAAACACAATACTGAAGATGTGGAGGATTTCATTCATTTCTTTTCTGATGAGTGATGTGTCAGTGACAGGAAGACGTTTTGACCACTGCTAGAGAGTAAAGGAATCAAAGAGACTAGCAGACCCGGCGAACTTCGCCAACTATCAGTGGATGTCTTGTTAGCTTGAGCTAAGCTTAGTTTGGTGCTTAATTATTAATATAATAGCTAACACAATAGGAAATTTCCTGCCTTACCTGTAATATATTCAATTCGAACAGGAATAAAGTCTAAGTGGGAAAATCTGGAGTGGCCTAAACTCAACTTTACTATAAATAAACATAATATCAAGTTAACGACCAACTTATATTTTGTTTGTTAGTCAGACACTTGTTTGACAACTATGCATTGTACCATGGAATGCATCAGAAAAGATATGTTTGATTGGGATTAATTTTATCGTCTTTATTCATTAAAATATTTAACATTTTTCTATATATGCCTCTAAACTCTAAACAACAATTATATTTCACTTAAAACATTTCTAACTCAATGCAAACACTCATAGTAACAGACAGACTCCACATATACAACACAATCTTCATGGGCTTCTTATATCTTAGAACTATGACATATTCTTAGTTCTTATATCATAGAACTTTGGGGTTCTGCCAAACTATAAAATATTCGCCCTGTAGAAGCTATTCAAGCAAAAAAACTTAGAAAAATCTCACATTTCCCGTTTTACGTTCCAAATATAATCATTAATTGAGATCTTGAAGTCCTCTTTGTTCACGACTATGCAAAATATTACTACAAACTATTCCACCGTAAACTCTCAACTCATCCAAACCCAATTGCTCAAAATCTTTCCTTACTAGTAATCCTGTTTTTATTTGTAGTCATGTTCTCGGCCTTTCGGCCCAATCCATGAACAAAGCTTGTAACAGATCGATGCTTTTTTAAGTGAGACCCTTTAGCCACATGAGAAGGCACACCACAGTCCTCTTGGAGGAGGGATGCGACCGAGCCCGCTCATGTGCCCAAGGTGGACCTCGCGGAGGCGGGTCGCTGAAAGCCCCCAAACACGACTAAAACGGCAATGTCCACATGAATGTCTATCTTCATAAATATTAAATATAGTTATGAAGTGCCACTAATGGGTGTCCACCCGAATTCCATTACAAAATCAAAAAACTAAAGGACAAACCCTGAAACAAAATCACTTCTACATGAAACTGTAGTCGAAATAACCAAAACTATAAAAAAAAAACTCAGTGTAAAAAATGTAAATAAATGCAAACAAATCCGACCAGTAGGGAAGGTGATTCATTATTCCAAAACAAAATCTCAGTTTTCATAGTATATTGCCCAATGCAACAAAGGAAAGTTTATGATTTTTTTTAATAAATTGTTAATCTTAGGTTCAACTTTTTAACAAAATTTTATTGTTATAGTTTTAAAGATAAAAGTGATGTTTTAATTTGTATAAAAGCATTATAACCCCATTTCTTATTAATGTAATTTATAAAAAAAATTACTGAGCTCATTCTCATATAACGTGATATTTTTAAGAATAAAAAGTAAAGGTATGTAAATAGACTATTTAACTTCTGGTCCATTAAATGCTAATTAGAGAATATAATTATGTCTAATTATGATGCCTTTGATTTGTAGCTGTCATTCAATTACAGCAATTAGATATGCCCATTATCAATATTATGACAAAGCGTGACACACGTAGGTAGTTACAAGGGTATTAATATATAGATGTTTCATTTCCAAAGGTTATCAGGTCTTCTTCACTTTTTTTTTCTTTAACTGAGCATTAAAAACTCCATCACTTTTAAATTCAATAATTTAATGACACAAATCCTTGAACTTTACAAAGTAATTGATAGCTACCTCATCTTGAGTTAAAAGAAGTACAAATTAAATGAACAATGATATCTTAATAAAATAGTCATCCTTTGACTTATAAATATAAAGAAGGTAGTCGAATGTTAAAGGTAATTAAAGCCATAAGTTTACTAAAAAACAGTGAAAACAGAGAACTTAAGCCAGTTGTCAATGAGAATGTAAAAAATAACGGTGATTAGTATTTTTACCTGTATTCACTTCGCCAAGAAGTTATGAGTAACGACATGAGGACTGTATTGTTTATTCTTTGTTTACAAGAAAACCATTTTATATTAAGACACAATACATTTTGACTGTTATTTATTATGCAAATTTTTTTGACGCAGACCATTGAAAGTTTTATCGTAAAGGAAATTAGTTGTTGTTTTTCTTGTGCTTGATCAATTTGCTTGTGGCATGGCAAGTTGTAATTGACTTTTTGGTGGATCCCCCAGGGTCACAGAGGGCTGCCTGACATGACAACCCAGACGTTAACATGGCTTCCAATGGGGTCGCACATGCAACCATTGGCACGCCCAATCTTGCTCAATTTTCTCAATTCAACCAAACCGGTATGTCCGTGAGGTTTGGCGATTGGCTAACAAACTTCTAGTGTCTTTTTCAAAATAGTAATATGACATTTTTATCATTATTTCATAATCATTTGGAACACTTGATTTTTTCCACTAACTCCATTTATTATTATTATTATTATTATGGTATATAGGACAGATAAAATAATCCATGATTGCTACTTTTTCTGTTGTAAAAAGAACAAAATGATTTCATTTCGTGAACGAAATGGTAAACAGGAGTTACATGTTCCTGTAGAGTACTTTGTTTACCTCTTCTATCCTGGTATCGTAAAGGCTTACTTCTTTGACTCAAATCTGTCATGCGGCCCACGCATTTGATTCTGGAATAGTACCTAAAAGAAACAGTTAAAAATAAATCATAATAAATAAAAGAAAATCTACCGTCTTTGTTTTATGATATTTTGTCAAAAGATGGTTATCCGTATCACTGTTAGTTAAACAATCAAAAAATTAGAACGAGGATATCAGTAACATTTTAACTACTGAAAACAGAATTAAATTTTAAAATTTTACCGACTTATGAGGGGTTACAATGCCAGAGCCCCTTCTTTGGACTATGACTTTTATTATTCAATGTTAACATTTTGTCACGTCACACTTTAAATCTGTGATAATGGAATATTATTTTAGAAGTATTAGAGGGATGACGGGGGTTATTCTCCATAGAGTCTACATTTTCAAATACATCGATTTTTTTGTAATACGATAGGCAGAATGAACGTCTACGAGAATACAATATCGAGGAAATCTACGTTATAGCATTTGATATAACACCCTATACCGTGCAGGGCACAGATAAAGCAGTGACCTTATAACTGGTTATGCCCTTAATCTTCCTTGAATATGTTCTATATTGAAACATTATTGGTTTTATTAATATTCCACCATAATATATTATATAAAAAACTAATTTCATAGAAAGAACGCACATAAAGTAGTCACAAAAACTGAAACTATATTTCGACTACTTCGTTATCAGGTAGGAAAATTTAAGTTGGTACAAAACAAGTGACAAGTTAATAGTTTATTTATTTATTTAGTTATTTGAATCAATCTGTTTACGTATTTATTTTACATTTATACCTCGTTTTTTACTAGGTTTAATATTTTTTATTTATTTAAATAATTTTTATTTATCCATTATTTATGTTATATTTTGTTGTTTATCTAATTTATTCTTGTCTTCCCTTCCTGCGTAAGTTGGCTATACAGATAGAGTGCCTCTTCAATGAGACTTCAATTCATACCAACCATGCCAAATGAGTTGCCAAACAGAAACTCACAACTGAGAAAAGGTTATGGTGTTTTATTTATTTATTTTTTTTTTTTTGGAAATTGAGAGTCTAATAGAAAGCTGGACGTCTGAAATTGATTCCTGAATGGAATTATACATCTCCCTAATGATTCTACATTGGAAACTCTGAATTTTGCCTAACTGAAATGTATTTGAAGTATGCATCTTAAACGAATACCTGGCTTTGTACAAACTCGAGACAGACAGCTTAACGACCTTTCCGGTGGAGGACATGCTCGGATTTTTTTTTGACTCCCACGTGAAGAAATCGTGCGTCAGAGTGAGAATCAAAGCCGGATCCAGTCCAGAGACTAGGACGCATGTTACTGGGATATCCAGGTCAGTCATAGCTCCAGGTCGTATTATTATAAACCAAATTACAGCCAAAATTAATAAAATGAATAGGAGTTCATGGCAGAACTAGCACAGACAAAATGGTTGATGCCGCCTGTTCATCCGAAAGAGGAACTTCCACAAACTGAGCTTTTGGATTAACAAGCAAATAATGCAACAAATTTTTTTTTAATTTTTTTTGTTTGATATGCCCACATAATATTAATTTTTTAAAGCTACTAATTAATATTAATAATTTATGAATTATAATTAAAGTATTATTTTTATATTTCAAATTAAATACTAAACCTTTATAATCAATTAACTTCACGGGACTTCTTACAGATAAATTAGCATAATGGATGTTCTATCGGTAGATCAAACTTGTAATTTTATACTTATGTTTTATAACTTTACTTAAATTTGATTAATGTAATTTTATTTCCAATTTAATATGGAAATTTATTATCATCGTAATTGAAGTTTTGAGAGGTAAAAAGTTTAACGAGATTATTTTTAATAAGTTCCATATTTTAATTTGATATTTTCCTAAAGCAAATCATTAACAGTATTGCATAGTATATGACAGGGTAGGTAACATATACTACATCACAAGGTGCATCATACAGTATAAAACAAGTTGCGTATCACACGGTATATCACAAGGTTCGTAGATTTGTCTGTATAATCAACCATTTTTAAGATCTTAGATAACAATATTTTTTTTAATAAGGAGATGTTTGTTAATATTTTTATTACATTCTGAACTAAAACATATTCTGCAGATTTTTTTACTTCTTTAGAGTTATATTAAAATGTCTTCAAAGTAGTTCTAACTTTTAACTATAAAAATGTTAACAAAATAAAAGTTTTTATAAAAAATAATATTTTTTTATTTCAGTAATTTTTTACTGAAAATATATCTAATTTAAAATTAGATAAATATATATATATTTTTTAATTTTATATAATTTTATATTTTATAAAGACCATAAAATTTTATACAATTTTATATTATATATATATATACCATATATAAAAGAATAAAAAGAAAATTTCTTGACATAAATACCAAAACTTTTTTGGTTCTTTGGAAAGAACTCCAAAAATATCAATTAATTTATCGGACAGAATGCATATTGTTTTTGTAGTTATTACATATTATATGGAGTTAAGAGAGCTTCCAAACAATTTTAACAGTGTTATCAATAATTGTGGCCAAACGAGTCTATTTAATGCACACCCGAGATGAATTGAGTGACAGTAAAAAATGTTAATCGTCCCGGCAAAGTGATTCAATCAGCGTGAAGAATACAAGAACCTCGACTGGTATTTATGAAATGATTCCAGGCGAAAGCACAGGTGCTCCTGACTAATTAATTAAAATGCCTCCTGTTTTATACCTACCTCTAACTATATTTATTACCACTATCTCAAAAGGCTTCGTCCTCTACTTGTTAACGAGTTTCTATAATTTGCAATCATCAGAAAAAAAAAAGATCACCTTTTATGGCAGGATCTTTTTTTTTAAAAAAAAGCAAGCTTTCATAAAACTTGAAAGGTGTTATAACAATCACGAAACAATATATAAAAAATTAATTATTTTCTAATTTCGTGATCAAATGTAATTAGTTATTTTGTATATCATTTTAGCAAACGTTGAAATAAGGGAAAACAAGTTTTTTTTTCTGGGTCCAATTATAAATTTGGATAGCTGGAATGTTACAATCAAGCGTTTCAGATGACGGAGGTCTCAGTGAAACACTAAGAAATTTTAGCAAGAGTGTGCATATGGTGACACATTAATGAGTTACTATGAACTGGACTTCTTTGACATTCTCTTATGAGGATCCTTCAATAACAAAAAAAAAAAAAAAAAAATGCTAAAAGTAGTTTAATGTATAGAAAGTCCCTTTAAAACGAGTATAGCATTGTTCCACTCAAAATCTAACTGCGATCTTTCGACATCCGCAGTTATCAGGAAAAAAATTTAGGTCTCAAAAGGAATGGGAGGTATGGAAGAAATAATGAGAAGCTGAGAAGGAATATCAAATAAGATAAAATGTGTAAGTGAGCATTAAATCGTTCTTTAACAAACAAATGACGCATATCAATGACGCAATCAGAAAAAGTTTTTGTTTTTTTTGGTAAGGAGGTGAAAATGAATTTTCGCACATTGTGCTGGGCTCCCAGTAAACCAGACTGCCAACTAAAACACGCTTTTCTTCTAGGACACAAGCCTGGAACTGTTTCCCACATTACCTCAGGCTAGGCCATTCATTCCCTTACGAAAGTCATCCTTCGATTTAAAACTAGTTATTCTCTTCTAGGTGTCTCTTTTTTGTGGAATGACGGAGTAAGTAATGTGGATCACAGTTACTTTATTATTTAACTAGTTACATTTTAAAGATTGATTAAGTATATTTGTATCAGTAAAAAATGTTTATCGTTATAAACAAAGATTTAACTATTTAACAGCAACAGTAATTGATGGATATAGGAAAAATAATATATAATAATTAGCAGGTAATAACGCAAATTATAATTAAGTAAAAAATTTTGTAAATAAATTTTAAGAAATTTGACTAATTAAGACTTTTATGGTATAACTAGAAGGGCAATTGGCTGTAGAAAAAGTTTGACAGATCTCACTGACTGTCAGAGGGGACCTTGGGCGTCCTCTAGCCGTGTTACACAACTCCAAAACACTGAGTTATGGAACACGGCTTGGTACGATTCCTCAGTGTCTCTGACTTGAATTATATTATCAATTCAACATTAAATGTTTTAAAATCAATTAGTGATTTGATTAAATGATCGGTCTGTGACATTTGCATATAAATCTTCATTTTAAACTCTAGTTTAGTGTGTTTTTTTAAGGATATTTTACGTAAATCCATTAGTACCTCGATTAATATAAAAAAAAAAAGAATAAAAAGAAAATTTCTTGACATAAATACCAAAACTTGATTTGATTTTTTACTTCTTTTTTGTGTTTAATGAGAAATGGGTCAGTAAATTCTGTTTGGTTTGGATCCGTATATATTTTTCCAGTCAGTGAAAAGTTAATTAACAATTATTTTAATTGAAAGGCAGAAAAATAAGTAAGTAATAATCTTTGTTATTATTATTAAATAGAGAACCAAATGTTTTGATACGCAAGAAAATAAATTTTATACAATAGAAACTTTGGATCAAGTTTTTTCACAGTATGGGTCAGTAAATTCTGTTTGGTTTGGATCCATATATATTTTTCCAGTCAGTGAAAAGTTAATTAACAATTATTTTAATTGAAAGGCAGGAAAATAAGTAAGTAATAATCTTTGTTATTATTATTAAATAGAGAACCAAATGTTTTGATACGCAAGAAAATAAATTTTATAAAATAGAAACTTTGGAGCAAGTTTTTTCACAGTATGAATAGAATGGCACAAGGAATTAGAAAAGTATTTCACACATTGATTGTGACACATAAAAAAATTAGAATTTTGATGTCAAATTCTTTTTGTATGAATACAATGTGAGGCAGTTTAAAATAATGATTATTCCAATTAATTGAAAATGTGGGACTCCCTATGCTGATTCAATCCATTGAAGCTCTTAGAATCCCAAAAGAAGCCGAAAAACTTAAATATGTGATCATTGGAAGCAACAATGTATTATTATTTTTAAATATTTTATTATTTTTTTAAGACACTATCTCTTTGGCTTGTAGTTTGCATTCAAACCAATGGTACTGGAGATCCCTAGTTTGCAAATTGAACTAACCATAACTTTTTTTCATACAGCAGATGTAAAAACCTGCTCATGGAGTCCTATTGTATCTTATTATATCTTATTGATATAAATTTGTCACATCTTTTCCTTGACAATGTTAAATACTCTTATAAGATTGTTGCTTTAAATAAACTTTGGTTTGGAAATTTATAAATTATAATAAAAGTTATTACGATGGAGTTTGGGGCTTTCCTTTTTTGGAGAGTTCTACAATGCTTTCCTTAAGGCTATTTAAGCTAAGCTAAATAAACCTGACCAAAATGTTGTGGCTGGTATCAGAGCTGGGAAGGTTGTGGAGTAGATGATGCTTGGCTGATGGTGGAGAGAGTGGGCTTGTGGTGGTGTTGATTGCTTGGTGTTGGGAAGCGAATGCGAAGGGCTGGAGTCTGAACAATGACGGTTAGGCAAAGCTGGGAGGCAAGTATCGCTATGCAGCCCTAAGAGGACATGTACCGCTAGGCAGCCCTAAGAGGACATGTACCGTTTAGTTACAATCTGAACAAAACCTAAAACGTCAATCCACTCTTAAGATTATATCTATATTATAATAAATATCTGATTTATAATAAATACCAGTCGTGGTCTGCCTGCAGAGCGACTCTTTTCTATCCTCTTGATGACGAGGCCATCAAAATATAGTAGTGAGTTTCTGCTTCATTTCTGTGTGTTCTTTATGTGAATGTACTTTATTTAGCTCGTGAAATCGTTTCATTTAATTGTTTATAATAAAGATCTGTGTGGACGAGTAGATTTTTGTAGATATGGTATTTCACGCCAGTAAAGCTCTAGTAATTATTGGTATATTTATAGAAAGATAAAAAAAGAATATCGGGGTCATGGAAGCGCCACGAGAATGGTATGTAAATGTTGCAACGCTAACGTGACGTTGGCTTGTGTTACTTTGAATAATATAGTTGATTCTGAATAATAGATTCGCTAGAGTGTAAGTGTGTTGCTATTTCATGACCTGTTTGTCCACATCTGACTACAAGCCAAGTCAACTGCTTGATTAGTATACAGAGCAGTTATTTGAATTTATGCGTTATTGTTATAACATTGTGGAGGGTTGTAGATGAGATATGATTTGTGCTATAGCTGTCTAAAAGTGGGCTTGGCGTGGGAGGTCCAGTACAGACTTGAATACCTGTCTACCCTGCGAGGCCAAGTCGATGCATCTACTCACAAAGTAACTTTAAACCATTCAAACTCTGAAGCTGAACCGAACGAGGCCCTACAAAACTGCATCATCTCTTGATTATTTATTTATGAGTGCATACTAGGGAGAATTTTATTGTCTTTGCACATTAGAATAAAAACCAAAAAATATCCAAAAAAAGTAATTTATTTGAAAAAAAAATGTATCAGCATGAATTTATAATTGTAAATTAATAACTACGGATTAGAGCAGATAATTTTTTTATTAAATTGTGCTATATATTATTATCACCAGCCCAACATAATTTAAATTCATATTAAGTAGGTTTGGTAATTAGTTTACGTGTAGTAAATTCGCTTATATTACACTCCAAATTTTTGGAATAGATATATCAGCAGTCATGGTGATTAACTACAACCTTTTCTCAGTCAATGATACCGTATTTCAAAAGCACAAATAGACTAGGACTAGGGATTCGACTCTGTAACTTAACAAGTTTTGTTACTTTTGAAGTCAATGAATTGATATATTACTTTTTTAAATATTCTTTATAAAGCACACTATAATTTATAAAAAGAGTAGCTCTTCCTTCATTTCTACAAAACTATAAGAAAAGTGTACACATATCTGTGCTTAATAGTCCCTGCAATACATCGTTCCACTGTATTAACCGGTTCCATAACCTTAACCGGTTATGACTCTGTTTGAACGACTACAGAAGAAAGTACTAACCATTAATCCCAACATTTGGTTTAATTCAGAACACCTCAGGAGGTTAGTTGCGATCGAAGATTGATAACGTTCGAATGGGCTCCAACAACTCCAAGATCATCTTACGAGGTACGACGGTTTCCCATATTAATAATATAAATCATAATAACCTCAGTGGTACTAACATTATGCATGTATATAAAATTTTATACTTCTGCCTATGAAAAAGATTTTTAAATAAAAAAAACGATACGTCAGCATTGACAGTTTAATTTGAACGTGAAGATCTAACCGAGTTCTGATCAATTTTATTTTGTTCCTACTTCACAGTCTCAACGGGTTGATAATTTTATCAATATATAAATATATTTATGTTTACCAATACATATTTTGTTGAATAGAATCTTATATTTTATTAATTTAATTTTAACCTTTTCATAACTTCTATATAAAATTTTAGCAATCCTTCGTTGGTGTTATGTTCGTTACGACGTGTTTCGGTTTATTACGAATAATCTTCAGGCTTCAACATGATTTCACGTTTTAAAATATTTGAACTTATCAACACTTTATAAGTGCTTACACTTATAAGGGCTGTCTTTCATTTATCAGTACTGCTAGAATACAGAAAGACAATACACAACGATTACACAACTGACAACCAACAAGGGATATGCTGGTAAATGGTACATAAGTCATAAGAAAAAGGACTGACTGACACTGATTACAAATAGCCAAACCTGTCCTGATAAATGAAAGGCAGCCAATCTGGAACAGTCAAAAGTATAAAATTGAAGGAATCCTTAAAGTTTTGGAGCTAGCCCAAAGCAACAGTTACCTTGACTATGAATGAACTAGACTATTTCATTTTACTTTATTTTTGCTTATTTTGTTTACAACTAAAACATAAGTGACAAGTTTATGTTTTTCTAAACAAGTTTTTATATTTTGAAACGTGAAAAGACTTCGAAGTGTTCATCAGTTTTAAGTGTACCATTGAGTTTTGATTCTTATAGCGTACTATGTGTGTCGTTCCCTAATTATTGGCCTCTTGTTCTCTCTCATTGCAACTATGTATATTATTAATATATTTTCGCATAACCGAATCAAACGTTCATTACGCACCGTAATTTATTAAAACGTGCTTAGACTCCTCTTCGTTGAAAGAGCGTCCTGTGAGACGAAGTTTTATATGTTCTACAAATGAGAGGCTTTATGGCACCGTCTTTATGTTTTTTCTGGGCACTCACTTTGAGCAATTAAGTACACGCCACTATTTGTTGGTTCTATGTAGACAGACGTTCCATATTGTTCAATATATTCTTTAATACTAGCATCGAGAAAGTTAATGGTTTTGTTATTGCTTAGTTCAGAGGTAGATTTCAACACTAGATGGTCACTGCATTCATCGTTGCAATTAATAAATTTCTGTTGCTCAAACCACAGGATGTTTTCATTTTGATTCACCGTCATTGTAATTTCAAAGGTTATTATATACATTAATTATTATTCTACAGTAATGGACATATTAAAGCACATATCTACTTATTCTATAAACATTAATGTTGTTACTCATTTATTGAATTAGAATTATGTTAATACTTACTTTGCCTTAAACAAAATTTTATAAAAAAAACTGAATGGTATTAATGGAGTGCATTTTAGATTGCTAATACTTCAATAAATACTTAGGTCATTGTCGCGCACGTGCAGTGTCGCTTAAAACTTCTTTTTATTAAGTTCTTATCTCGTTAGTTTTATTATATTTCTTTATGGAAATTACACTTTTTTATTTTTTTTTTAAAAAAAAAGCACATTTTGCTAACTTGTTGCCTTGCCTACCTTGGGATGGCATTGCATCAGTTTCAAGGAATGATATGCCCCACTCTGGCTTAAGTTGACGGCATAGTTATGAAATATATGCAAACTATGCGTCCATGTCAAAACCAGGAATGAAATAAATGAATAACTTATATTTGAAGCATACAGTTACCAACTGCATCGTTGTTTAGGCACCAACAATGTCTTCATGTCTGTTTTATATTCGTATTATAGTTATGCAATAAGCATAAGTTATTAATTTTATCATACAGTAAAGTCTAAACGAATACAATACGAGTATACAAATCTTAAAGTAACCAAAATTAACATTAAATGATCGTTATATATTCCTGTTTTACTAGAATTCGTATACGAAAATGTGAGAAATATAATATGAAAAAATGGGAAATAAAAAACACCAATTTTAAAATTTTAGAGTTCTTAATTGTTATGACTTTACAGAGAAAAAGATTAAAATAAAAGATACAATTATTAAAGAATAAAATATTAATTAATTATTGTTTCATATTTTTTTTCTTTCAAGATAATTTGTTTATAAATATTTTACCTAAATATTTTGCTCTCAGTTTTTATGATTTTTTTTATGCTTTTGAAGTTCTAGAAATTTTTTTTTAGGAAGATCTCAAAATTAGTATTTGTATTATCAAAATTTAGGAAGATTCAAAATCTCTATTTTATCTCAAAATGGTGAGCAAAGTTATCAAAAGTAGTAGTGATTGTAACATAGTCAAATGTAGTGTCAAAAATATACAAAAGGGCGCTAAGATAGCATTGTACACCCCACACGTATAACTCATAAATGGAACACATTTTCAAAAGCCGGGTTCAGATTCTTTCAGAGGTTTTAGAATTTTGTAAAAATAAATGTTTTCTTCCAGTTTATCTTTAAAACAGCTACACAAACTCTGAATCATAGTTTTGTTTCCTAAATAAAGTCAAAAATATTCTTCATTTGACATAATCCTCTTATGAATTCATTCAGAATAATCTCATCTTAAGCAGGCACTTCAACTGTTTCCCTTAATGAATTTTGTTAAGTCAATAAATTAAGGATTTGATATCTGGGAGTGACGTCATGCAGAACAGAGCCCACTCAGAACACTTTCGTTTTTATTTGGTGGGGTCTTCATCAGCACTTCTCTCAGGTAGAAAACTACTTTGAGGCTTCGTTTTTAAAGGAACCAGCTCAGGCAATATGCAGCAAAATCAGATCGTCAAATAAATCTTGGCTCTTCAAACTACTAATGAACCTCTAGTCATGATTAAGTCGGAAGATTAAATAATAGAGATATAAAATAGCTAATGCTAAAATAAATGTTTGTTTTCCCTCCTAGTTATAGAATTATTAATTTTTTATTTATTATTACAATAATAATATACACATAATATACACATTAAGTGTTGAATAATAATATTTGTATAATTCAACTAGCATGAAATTTTCTCGAATCCAGTGCACGACATTTCAATTAAATTCACAATGCATCCTTTCTAGAAAATAAAAAAGTCAACATACATTATTTTCAAATAAATAATTAATTTTGTTATTATTAACAAATATTCCTTTTCCACAGTCCCATTTAGCTTGTTACCCATTTTTTTAGTATAATTTTAAAAATGTTATCTTATATTATTTTATTATAAGATAAATAAATAAAATAAGTAACATAATGAATTATGTTATTTTATATTATTAAATGTTATTAGTATAATAACAAAACTATTTATGTGCTTAAAATAAAATTTTGTTTCGGAGCTGTTTTTACGATACTGTACTTTTTAGAAGTTTACATAGATTAATAGAGGTAAGGGTTAAACGTAACAGTGACTTTGATAACAAAAGGGACTAAGTTATTTCCAACGTTGTGATAACATTTGGAATGTACGTGAGTTTATTTTCCAAAGAAGTAATATTTGAGTAGATAGTCACAATCCTTCATGGAGTTTAGCACAAACTCCAAATGAAGTAATATTAATTCATAAAGTTACAAATATTCCTTTTATTTAATCTTCCATAAGCAAAATATATAATGAAGTAAGCAGCCACTAATCTAATAACAGATTTTTACATTACTCATGAGTTTATGGTTTTACTAATGGTAAAGTAATGGATACTGAAGAACACAGTCTAGAACTCAATAGTTATAATTTTTGAACATTGACTAAGAACAGGAACATATTTTTATACATTTTCCCAAAACTAAGAAGTAGATTCTTACAATAGTCTCTCTTTTGGGGTTCAATACCCTCTCTGGCTATCAATTTACGAGTACTCAAGTGAGAGTTGAAGAAATCTCAGCGCATCGTCCTTCAGTGGAGCCTTCTGTCCAGAGCCTGTACGATACTGTACGATAATGATCCCTATTCTAAATATACTTGAGTTTGGCACAATGAACAATATAAAATGTTCATTCTCCATTGTGTTCAATGTGTTGTGCGATATCATAGAAGACCAATTTTTGGCCTATGTGTGTTACCTTGTGAGAATGCCATTGCACCTAGCCTAATGTGTACATTTCTTTGACATCGAGTTTTAGTAGTACAATATCACTTTAAGTGTTCATTATTACTACAGCGAATCACTTGCAAAATCATTTTAATATCTTCCAAATATTGTTTGTTACACTTTATTCAAATGATTCACTTTGTGAATTATTGATAAAATGGATTAAAGATTTGCCAATATCCAGGAATGAAGTTATGCAAAACATCGCTTGTTCAGATCACTTGGAAGGGTTTTTCTATATTTGGAATCACTTCCAGAAATCAGTTAATGTTTAATCACTTCTACTGTAATAAACGCGAATTAACGAAGTTTAAGATTACCTATGTTGAAACCAAATACTGTAGTTCAAACCTAACAAAACTGTTTTTTTTTTTTTTTTGAATCCAGAATACAGACTAACTGACAACAGATATTTATACTGACACGATTTCGTTCTTTACTGTATAAGACTTATAGATCAGGGAAAAATGTTCAGGTATGCAACAGATATTGAAGTTAGGAAAAGTGGAAATTGGAGCAGTTATTTTGGCAGAATGGTTTAATATTACTGTAAATAATCATACCACTGAGTCATGATAGTTGGGTACTAGATAATTGAAATGTAGTTGACTGAAGAAAGACAACTTTGACTATACAATCGTTCTTGAAATTGAATGAGTAATAAGTATGTTTAATCCATTGGAAACTGAGATCTTTGATGCAGAGAACATTTTACACGTGTTATCCTGATAATATTTCATTTATATTTATAATAAGGAAATGAATTTGAAAATAAATCTGTTTATAGTTCATCCGTTTTTTTTATCTAACATTAATTTTTATTAAAAATAAAAATAGGCTGCCTAGTTTAATAAATGCTTTTTGTTATTGGACAGTCTAGATGTAATTATGCTAAATCGGGAAAACCTGCATCTAAGTCAGTGGCATGCAGGAGTTAGAAAAACGATGACTTTTTATGTTGGGTGGCTGGAATCATTGTAAACAGGTTTAATATGGAAAGAGAAGTGACTTTAGAAGGAGGCGGTTTTAAAAACCCATTGAGGGAGAAAGATATTTATATCATATACCCCCATCTGCATCTGAATAACTTGTCTCATACATTTAACAAATCTTATTATATCAATTCAAAGCGTAATATAATTAGAAAAAAATCCAGAATGAATGATAAGTAAATAAAATTTTATTCATGGGAAATCATTGAAAAGTCAATTCAAATCTTCCTTTCAACCAGTTATTTTATTTCAACAATACTTTTCAATTCATCATAAGAAAATAAACTCACGTCTTAAACTATACTTTTTTTTTATAAATGGATAAAAGAAATCCATTTATACAGGAAATCTAATTATTTAAGCCATTTATGAAGACAGTCAAAAAATATATATAACCAAAGCTGTATTATAAATCTATTTATCTTTCAGATTTTTAATTAATTTACTTTTAGATAAATCATAGTTGAGTTTAAGTTATTTATGAAGTAAATAGACTTTTGGGTAAGTCTGTAAATCTGCGAAACTCCAATACGTGATTGAGTAACACATTATAAAATACCTAACTTAGAGAACTAAGATTTATAGTTAAGTCTAAAAAGTTACTTTTGTTGACCTGTTTTTGCTCTGATTTTAAAAAATAATATATTTTTTAAATTGATGCATAACAAACAATTACTTTTTAAGCGTAGTCAAGCCTTTTCATGATAGCTTCACTTGATCATCTGCCTTATGGCATTAAAAGTTTAGCAGTTAAATATATCACAAGATGGTCTCATGTTTAACAATTGTATGCTTTAGTAGTTTACCATATACTAGTTATAGTTTTCCTTGGTGTTTAAGCAAGAATAAAGGAATGCTTCTTATTAGAAATCGTTCTTTCAGGAGCCATGTTAGAGCCAGTCACTGAGGTGCGGGGCTATCAAAGGCGTTTCAATTGCATCAACTGCTTTGCTCACTTAAATGAATCACTCATCATCATTAGTTCGAGGAGTAATCTATTTAGACAACCTGCCTTCAATTTAGCCAGCTAATATCATTGGCTGTCTTCTTACTTTCAGATACCGCACAGTGGCTGGGAATATCTTTTAGATTCCCAATGTTTCTGTGTATAAAACACAGTAACATCTCTTTTAGAGAGTCAGAGTAGCTCAGTGGTACGTGCTCGCCTATGGACTGGTAGGTCCGGGGTTCAATATCCACTCTGGCCCTCGATTTATTCACGAGGGAGGTGAATAAATCTAAGCACATCGTCCTTCGGAGAGGACATTAAATTGTCAGTCTCAACCCTATATTATATCAGGTACTCATTAAAGATTCCTACTCTAATTTTGAGTTAGGCAAAATTTATATCTTCCAATGTAGAATCAATGTTCATTGATTGGAACACCAATGGGTGTTCCTTTATGGGACTGTTACTATAACCTAACCGAAGATGTCTTTTGCATGGTAGGGCGCCTCGTGAGCTGAAGACCCTATGAGGGTAGTTTGACCATTTCGCGCCTAAAGTCGTTTACTTGACTGATGGCTCTTGAGTTAAGGAATGTGGCCACCCTGGCTTCAGCTCTCGCTTAAATTACATCGATATTTCTCCTTTTAGCCCCACGGCTACTAGCTCGCTGTCAAACATTCACACATAAGCTTTAGAAGTGCAATTATTTGCTGTAATGTCAAGCTTCTGAGATATACAGTGGGTTAGCCCAGGCGTTTTCATCCTTGCTTGGTCCATGCAACCTTTAACTCTTTGTCACAATGTCTTTCCCCCGAACCCCCTCTTCTGATATATATATATATATATATATATATATATATATATATACAACTTTACATGTTCCACGTTTATAATAGAATTATATAAATTAAATACTAATTAAAAATATGATTATATATATATATATATATAATATATACACTATTTTCATTTCTTTTCGAGGTTTTGTTTAGCTTTAAAGGATACACCTTTAAGCCGACGTTTGGTTTATATTTATAGACATCTTCAGGGCTTGGTACTTTGCTATTGCATGGTAATGTGGTCGAGATTTAACAAATTTATATATATATACTATAACTGGATTTCTCATAAACGCATAAAATACCGTTCAATGATTAAACCACAATATGAAAAGAGGAAAAAAGACAAAGATCTTTCAACTATTAACAAGCGGTCTTCGTCAGAGTCAAAAACCCAACTAAGTTGAATGATCTTAGTCTTTTTTCCCTTTTCACATTGGGTTTGATCATTATATATATATATATATATATATATATATATATACGGTACTGTTTTCTTGACCACAAAATATTCACAAAACACTTTTTCTTTTTCTCGGAGTTTGGTCAGGGTAAATATATGGAATCACCTTTTTGCCAACGTTTCGTCTTTATTTCAAGACATCCTCAGGGCTATAAACTAACAAAAAACAATAAACAATGGACATTTTTTTCATTTCTACTTTAAAAACATCATAAACAAATTGAAAAAAGAACTTACTGAAGGCTTGGTTCTGTTACATTTACAAACAACCGTTAACTGTCATTACATGTGCTGTTCCAAGCGACAAATTATTGAACCACTGTTTTTTTAGTACAATCCATTATATATAAACATATATACTTATACACATATTATAATATATATCTATTATAATATGTATCACCATAATATATATCTATAATACATTTATAATAAATTATTATAAGAATCCTTAAAAATATAAACTAGATAACATTGCATCTTTAACTATTTATGATGGAACTATAAATCCTACTTAAATTGTCTGTATCTGTTTTTCTATTGCAAGTATTATTAGTATTTTTGATATGTATCATTTCTTTTATCAATCTTTTATTGTATGAAGTTTCATAATCTAAAATTGATGCATTCTCAAATTGAAATGTGTGTTGATTTTTAATTGCATGAGAGGCTAGGGCAGAAAACATTTTTTTATTTTTAAAATTTGATTTGTGTAAAGCTAATCTATCTTTTAGATATTGTTTGGTTTGACCTATGTATACATTATTACAATTATTGCAAGGAATAGAATATATTATATTGCTTTTAATTAGTTTGTTGATAGGTGATTTGGTGTTCGTAAAAATGCATGTATTTAATTTTTTCTTTACTTTATATGTTATTTTAAAGTTAGCTTCCTTAAGTATTTTTCCAATCTGTTCTGTCAGTCCTTTCACATATGTCACTGATCTATACTGTGGTGAGTTGGTGAGGCCATTATTACTGGAGTGCTGATTTATTTCATTACCTTCTTCAGTGTTTAAATCCGGTGTTATATTTCTATTAGCGTCTACCTGTGGAGTTATTTCATTATGGTTACTAACTGTTGATCGCATTATTTTATTTATTAAATGGTGCGGGTAATTGTTTTGTTTCAATATATTTTTTACTATATTTAAATTTTTCTGTATAAATTGATTATCACATAAATGTATGGCTCTATGTTTCAAAGCTAATGCAGTGTTAATTTTGTGTTTTAGAGGGTGGTGGGATAAAAAATTTAGGTATCTATCAGATTTTTGTGGTTTACGCCACCAATCGACAACTAGGCTACCCTCCAGATTTCTGTATACTATTGTATCTAGAAATGGGAGGCTACGATCTTTTTCTAATTCTATTACAAATTTTAATTTTGAATGGAACGAATTGAAATGGTCCAGTACTGTATCAACCGACTCTTGGGGAATTGTTAAAAACAGGTCATCTACATATTTATAAATGAAAGGCATTGGAAAAGGTATTACATTAATTACTGTATCAAGAAGGTAATCCATCACTAAATCTGCCAAAATGGGGGCACATGGACTACCCATTGCTACTCCATCTATAATTCTGTAATGTTCATTATCATATAGGAAATAACCCTCTGATGTGCATAACCTAATAATGTTTATAAAGTCTATTGTAGTTAATTTGGTGCGTTCTGAAATTTTATTCCATGAGTCTTTCACTATTTTTTCCACCATGTCAATTGGGATGTTAGTAAATAATGAACTAACATCTAATGAGGCTAGAATGTATCCATTTGGTATCGTCTGATCTTTAATAGAATTTTTGAAGGTAAATGAATCTTTTACATTGTATTTGTTAGTGCTAATGTGTTGTAAGATGTTTGTTACATACTTAGCTAATCTATATGTAGGACTATTTATAAAACTGACTACCGGTCTGAGTGGATAATTCTCTTTATGTGTTTTTACTGTCCCTGTCCCATAAAGTCTGGGCGGTTGACTGTTTTTTATGATAAGTTCCGTTTTCGTTTTCAAATCTATTTTCTTATCTTGGTATAACTCCATTACAAGTTTATTATTTTTAAGCTGCAGAGATGAAGTTGGGTTTTCTCTACTTCCTAATTTCATGTACGTGGATGTGTCATTTAAAAGTTGCCTAATTTTTTCCTCATAATCATTCTTATCCATAATTACTGTCTGGTTTGTTTTGTCTGATTTTATTACTATCAACTGTCGATTATTATTTAGAAATTGTTTTGCTACCTTAATCCTTTTATTAATGTTATCACCTTTTAGTTTTATCTGTTTTTGTTTATTTCTGAAATTATGAAGGACATTAGTACATCGAGATCTTATCTGGTCCTGTTTTTCTTTATCTGGAATTTCAGTGATAATATTGTCAATGTCTGCAATAATTTGGCTGGTTGGAAAATCGTTATATGTGTAAGGAACACCAAATTTTGGACCAAAACTAAGAGTATGTACTACATTTTCTGGAATCTCTGTGTCTGTTAAATTAACCACCCTTAAATTTGGTTAAATTTGGTGTTCCTTACACATATAACGATTTTCCAACCAGCCAAATTATTGCAGACATTGAAAATATTATCACTGAAATTCCAGATAAAGAAAAACAGGACCAGATAAGATCTCGATGTACTAATGTCCTTCATAATTTCAGAAATAAACAAAAACAGATAAAACTAAAAGGTGATAACATTAATAAAAGGATTAAGGTAGCAAAACAATTTCTAAATAATAATCGACAGTTGATAGTAATAAAATCAGACAAAACAAACCAGACAGTAATTATGGATAAGAATGATTATGAGGAAAAAATTAGGCAACTTTTAAATGACACATCCACGTACATGAAATTAGGAAGTAGAGAAAACCCAACTTCATCTCTGCAGCTTAAAAATAATAAACTTGTAATGGAGTTATACCAAGATAAGAAAATAGATTTGAAAACGAAAACGGAACTTATCATAAAAAACAGTCAACCGCCCAGACTTTATGGGACAGGGACAGTAAAAACACATAAAGAGAATTATCCACTCAGACCGGTAGTCATAAATTTAAAACAAAGGAACAAACAGAAAGACACAGACATAACTCATATCGATATTTCGACCATTGTCGTCATCAGGAGGTGTGAAGAGCGAAGAGTCCCGCAGGAAGGCAGGGCGGTGACTCATACTCAATATATATATATTGTTCTTGACCTCTTCTATTCTATTGTATGTTTTGTTATTAAAGGCTAGGTCAAATAAAAAAAAACTCCTTCCTATAATTTTAGCTTTTTAATTTTAGCCCTGAAGATGATGTACAAGTACATCGAAACGTTGGCCTAGGAAGGAGTTTTTTTCTTTTATTTGACCTAGCCCTAAATAACAAAACATACTATATATATATATATATATATATATATATATATATACACATAATCAAAACTTGAAATGGTCCAACAGGACTATTAGTTCACACAGGAAAGAGAAAACACAAATAAAGACACACACAAAAGACTCACAACGATATTTCGACAGTCGTCGTCATCGGGTAGAAGTAGTCCCTTTGAGTAGCTGAAGCTAACTCAGCTTCAGTTAGCTTCAGCTACTCAAAGGGACTACTTCTACCCGATGACGACGACTGTCGAAATATCGTTGTGAGTCTTTTGTGTGTGTCTTTATTTGTGTTTTCTCTTTCCTGTGTGAACTATTATATATATATATATAAATCTAGCAGTGGAAAATATAATCTTGTAATCTATAATTATCAGTTCAAAATCTATAACTTACTACAGTCACAATTCAACTCCTGAAATCCCAAAATTTACCCCGGGGGGGGGGGGGGGGTGAATTTTACTACTATTGAGAACATCTGGGTTAGCCGATCACACGGTTTAGGTTACTTCGCTCCAAAATGAGAGGAGAATTATGAATGTAAGAATGTAAGTTTAGATTCTGAACTCTATCGTTATTTTTATCATAAGTCAAGATCTTTTGTAACTGATTCTGATCAATTTTGATAACTGTTTATCATTTTTTTTTAAAAATAAAATAATTTTACTGTCATATAGAAACAATTTTATTGTAATTTATATTGTTTCAGGAAAATAATTTGTTAAATTATTGATTTCCAATTATGACTAAAATAATTATTACTTTTAATTTTTAGATGGAAAGTTAATATTTTTTGAAAATAGTCAGAGATCTCAATTATAAGATATCAAATGATAAACATTAAATCATCTTTCGTAACCAAAACCAAATATTACATGCTTTTGATTTTTCGTAGCCATAATTCTTGGCATTATCTCATGAAATATGAAACACTCGACTGAAATGTACGACTTGTTTGTTTCAATGTTGGGCGCCAACAGGCAGAACCAGATACTAACTCGGTCAAGTGCAGACGAGCCCTTGCTCCCTCAATCATTTATTTGCTCAAGAAAGGTTAAATTGAGATTAAAAAAAAATCCAGATTAATTATACTGTAAATAAGAGGTTTTAGTGGGGGTGTGAAGGCGATAAATCAAAGCGCTTGGATACTAATTATATGCGCATTGGATAGCTAAATGACTATGAGATTAAAATGGGGTTTCAAAATGCCATGAAGAAGGATTGGTTTAAATTATTGAGATAACTTAGGTTTAAAAACATCCTACTTAATCAAACATTGCGTACCTATGATATTACCATCTTTTTCGTAGTATTACTCCGATACTCCACTATACAACTACGTAATAACTTTTACAAGTACCAAAGTTGAAACAGAAAGGGGGCCAGGTTAGCTCAGTGGTTAACGTACTTGCCTCTGGGCTGGTAGTCCGGGGTTCAATCCCCACCTGGTCATTGATTTATTCATGCAGGAGGTGAATAAATCTGAGTACGTTGTCCCTCGGAGAGGATGTTTAGCCGTCGGTCCCGAGCCTGTACGATGTCAGGTACTCGATCCCTACTCGAAATGCACTTGAGTTAGGCAAAATTTAGGATTCTCAATGTGGAATCTGTAGAATCACCGATCAAACAAAAAGCTGGTAAACGACTGACGTTATCACCCTCTAACGAATCGGTTAAACAATAAAAAAAAAGAAAAAAACTGAAATGTAAACTTAGTTTTCAGCCCTTCCAGAAAAGACATATACTAGAAAGGAATATTTGCTGATAGACAGATTTAAGGAGACTTACATAAAGGTAAATGCATTACTTATTCTATACTGTTTATTACTAGAAATAGTAATGGGAAAAATCAGTTTTGCAACGAGCATTACATAATAAACTTACAGTGAAATCATGAAATTTGCGCCAGAGTTTCTACAAATTATATATTTGTTAGGGATTGCAAAATTATAACTATTCTAAATATATATTATTTGCAAAACATCCTGAAAACTTTTGTTTTTGTCATGAATAAGATTAAGGAAATGATTTCCTTTCAAGATTTTTTACTTTCTCTATTTTGTCATAGAATAAAGCGAATAAGTGCATTACTTGTGAAATGCAAAACAAGTGATAGAATAGTTGTGTTTTTAATTACAAGAGTACTCTGCAATTTACAGAACACGACTTCAACACAAACAAGGAATTCTCTGGTACTGATTTAAAACTATACTATTGGTTTAGAACATGGGAAGGATTTGGCGTTAGTTTGGTAGCATTACGTCATTAGTAAGAGCAGGTTTAGTTAGAAGTTTGTATTTGAAAATAAAATAAAATTAAAGTTTGTATATGAAATAAAATATAAAAAAGTATTTCAGCATCATATAATATCCAAGAATAACATCATCTTTGCAAAACTGTTGATAAATAATAAATCTATTTTTCAGGGTGAATGACACTATACTTTAGTGCAGCAGTTTGCAAAATTTCTGACACAGCTTCCCTAGCCTAGTTGTACAGGTTAGTCTAGTGACAACGTGTTCGCCTCTGAACCGGCAAGTCCGGGGTTCGATACCCACTCTGGTTCTCGATTTATTCACGTGAGAGGTAAATAAGTCTGAGCACGTTATTTCTAGGAGAGGATGTTAAACCATACGTCAAGAGCCCGGGTACGATGTTAAGGCACTCGTTAATGACCCTGCTATTTTGACTTAGGCAAAATTTAGGCTCGCATTGTAGAATCAAAGGGAGATGCAATATTCCCTGGAGGAATCAGCATCGGAGGGCTGACTTTGTCAGCCCCTCAGCCCTCTACAAAAAAAAAGAAAAAGAAAAAAGAATAACTGTAAAATGAAGAGAAAAGAAAGAGAGAGGAAGTCTTCAATTTTACTGTATTTTTAAGGTCTCTAATAATGTATGACAGACTGTACTAAATTACCCTGTATTCATAAAAAAATGACTAGAAAGTTAAGTTTTCTGAGAGACAAACAGCAGCATAACTAAGTATATTTTTCTCTAACTTGACAACATTGATCCTAGAGAAAGCTTTACATTTATAAGTAAACAACAGACTATTGCAATTTTCTTGGAAGACAAATTTTCTATTTGTAAAATAAGTTTATTTATTTAACATTTTTAATTTTTATTACTATGCGATTAACACCATATTAAAGATGTTTACCTAGATTGCAAACATAGATTGTTGTAATTTTTTTTATCATAAATGTCCGTTTTCAAAAGATAAAATTATTTATTTGCTTTAGTTGATCACCTAAATCTGTGAACAATAGTTTTATTTTATCCCGTTTATGCAAATAGACTATTGTATTTTTGTTGTAACGTAAATTGCCAATGTGTAAGATAAAAAATATATCTAAGATTGCAAGACTGAATTATGCAAATTTGTTTTTTTTTTTATCTATAAGTTGCAGCATTGTTTTGTAAATTACAGATACCCGTAAAGTGAAGAATGTAAGGAATGAAGTGGGTTGAATTGTATATATTACTTCCTTACCTACTTACATTTTTTCTGTATGTTGGTAGCAAAAACGAAAAAAAAACGTTGATATGGTAGGAAAAACGGATAATCGGATAATACAAAATTAAGTCTCTTTTTTTTTTTTTTTAAAAAAAAAGGAAGAGTAGGCTATTTTAGTGTATTTTTACTGTAACTTGAAGTCATTTATCTTTAACAGGCATCGTTATTATATAAAAGATGACAAGAAAGATCCACAGAGTTTGGTAACTGATATGATAGATAAGTCATATTTCATTTTTTTTTTGTAAAGATTCGAGATTGTGTCACTTTAGTATTATGAAACCATGAGGTAGGCTTTATGGCATAGCAGTGTAGTAGGTTATAGGCAAGTCTGTTTTAAAATGCCTATATAGAGGCTGTATTTACACATCATTTCACTAAATCAATTAAAAACAGCAGTAAAACTGCCTAGTTTTCAGACCAAGTCAAGAATACAGAAATTGAATTACTAATGGAAGTAGGAATTTTATTTTGAGTGTTAAAACATTTATGATTTATTTAATTTGACTTTTATACTTAAAAACCAGTATGAAATATTCATTTTTTGTTATTTAAAAAGAAAGTAAATGTGGATAAGGAATCTTAACCATTAGTCAATGCCGCGAAGTTTATGATAAATATGCATAAACCAGTTAAATTGAATTTGTTCAGCAGCCATATTGAATTATTATTTAAGTGACGGTTTAGTATCATCTATAAATATAAAAATCAAAATCTCTGTTTCCAATCAATACCCAATTGAAAAGGGAATGGAAAGTGATTTTCTTTTAAATTTTCCCTGGTCATGTTATGATTCAAATAAATCAGGAAAATTAACTCATACATGAATTAAAAAGTTTGAACATATAAAAGTTGCACTTTCGGAACTTTTTTTAATCAGGTTAACGGGTTCTGTGTGTACGCTCCTAATAAATCTATAGTAATTGATCTATACAATACTCTACATGGATGACTTCATAGATCGTGAAATATTATATATAAGAGATTTAATAATAAATAAATGTATAATATATATCGATGAATAATATATATATAATTTGTGGCAAAATATTCTAAAACATTTTAAATAAATTTAAAAAAATCTTAAACTAAATAATATTAGAGAAAATAGTAAAACAGATTACTTTATTTTAGTTAAATAGATGAAAAAACTACTTGCATTTGAAGGAGTTTCCACTGTAAGAAACTTGTGCATTCACTTGTACTCTGGAATAATTGCATCCTTGTAGAATACACTAGACGTTGGTGTCGACTGACAATGCTCGCAATCTTGCCTGCCTTACCCTGTTGTGGCCACACTTCTCAGAAGCTGCAGGACCACTGCATTACCGGTATTGAGGTGGAGTCCCCTGCTACATTAAACCGCGCGAGAGCCCTTTGGCATAGATCTATGTAGTTATACTGCAGTCATGCCACCCCCTTTGCATCACAGCCCTTAGGCAGTTCAAGTCTAATGGGGAGATCTTATCATTACAGGCTTTCACAGATCCAGACAGCTTTATCAGAAAGTTAAGTCCATTTATTTCATTATGTCCGAGGATCTAGATAAAGCCCGTTAGTTTCTTTCTATCAATCAGTATTATTAGACGTTTATGAGTTAAAGTTAATTGTTGAGTTAATAAGGTGTTTATGGCTCTTTTTTTGATTCTTCATTGCAATATTCCAAGGCCTTATGTATAAGATACAGTTAAATATAGTTTGCTTTACTTCCCTGTTGTCTACTAGCGAAGTCAAGTAGTTATCTTGTCTTTTACTGTACTACAAGTAAAGTATAGTGGTCATGAAAAAAATCTCAATGTTTTGACAAAATTACGTGTTTGAGGTCTCCAAAGTCGATTTATGAGGTTTTTTTTTAATGAAATCTGTATGTATATGGGTGGGTGGGTGATTGTGTATCCAAAAGTTTGTGTAGACGCTTCTGTCTGAAATCTTTGTTAGAACAAACTGAGGGGGCCAGGCTAGCTCAGTGGTTATGTGCTGGCCTCTGAAATGATAGGACCGGGGTTCGATCCTCGCGGGAGGTGAATAAATCTGACCGCGTCGTCCCTCGGAGAAGGACGTTAAACCGTCGGTCCCGAGCCTGTACGATGTCAGGTACTCGTTAAAGATCCCTACTCTAAATACATTTGAGTTAGGCAAAATTTAGGACTCCCACTGTAGAATCAATCTTCATTGTGTGGTATCACAAAGGGCCAATGCTTGGCCTACGTGTGTTCCCTTGTGGAACTACCACTGCAACCTAACCTAACCTAACCTAGAACAAACTGATATTTTACATGAAAATGGGTCTTATAGTGTATAAGTTCTGTATATTTTGGGAGCCTTTAGTGAATATCAAAATATGTCTGTGAAATTTGTGCGAAAAGCTTTCAAGTAGCTCTTTAAAAAGCTCATCACATATTTTCGATGGAATATTATTTTTTATGTGTTAGATAGTCAAAGTGGGTTACAGATATACCTGATCTCTTAGATAGGTTTCTAGAGGAAAGTCTCTACTTGGTTCAATGGATGGAATGATCAGATTATTTGTTCTTGTTTTTGTTATTCATAATTTCGAAATGTTTTTTTTTAGAAAATTAGGTTGTTTAAATAACTCTCTTATTTAATACAGACTGTCTTGGTATAATTCAGGGTTACCAGCTTTCATCTATAACTCTGTGGCATCAGTCGAGATTGTATATATAACGTATCACTAAGGCTTGTCCTAAAGCCCGCAAGGCCAATATTAGTCCTTGGTTAATCTCCGACTCCGAAGGTCTCCACAGAGCCGTAAATTTGATACTCATATTTAATCTTTCATCTCACTAATATATAAGGCAGTTGAAGATATTCATACCAACAATTTCATATTTTTTGTCTTACTTTAAGATGTGATAATGTTTCATTAAATTGAATTCATTCCATTGGTGAAAGTATGAACTGAAAGTTAATCAGAAGTACTTGTTTCAATCATTCTTGTGCGTATAACTTATGCATATAACCATAATTTGAAAAAAAAATTTTATCTTTTAGTATAAATTGTAACTGTTTTTATTTGATGGTTTAATTCAAAGAAATTTCGATTCAATTATAACTAGTGTAGATACTCCACAGTACAGAAATGCTGAAACTCATATTCGAGATTATAAACAAAAATATTTTATCAAATTAATGATATTATTATTTGTTGCTTACTCGTGTGTTACTGAGGTGGTCTTTTAACATATGTGCAAAACTATGTAATGCAAAAATATCAAAAATATTTGTTTATAAAGAAAAAATTCAATTTCATTTGAACAACTTCAACTTTTTAAAGCTGCAGTAGGATTTCGTGCACAGGTCACGCACTATGTCTCCACAGCAACGTAGTTATATTAGGCTTTGGGAGCCAAATGTCACATCTAAGTGAAGTGCTGCTCAAATTGCAAATATTAATCTCCTTTCTTCAATTATTTTAAAAGGTTATTTTCACTGAATCTAACCAGAAATGTCGAAATTAATTAAATTAATCTTTTTTTACAGATATTTATTGGGCTGTGGTTAATTTATTTAGTTTAAACAGTTATTTAATTATTATTTTAATAGATTTTAGCTACTGTGGGACTTATGCAATACTAAAAGCAGTGCGGCGGGTGAACTTGTTAAAGTTGGATAATTCAACGACAAAAGTCGTCTAATTTCGTGCTGGTTTTGCTACCACTGTATTCTGTCCTGTTTTTTTTTCAAAAAATCCCAATAAATGAAATGTTTCATTAAGCAATTTAAACTTCTTTAGGATGCATGATTATTTTGTGTCATACATTTTGATAGCATTAAATCACAGAGTTAGTTCACTTTTCAAGTTTCCTATTGAATTTATTTAAATTTTAAATATTTTTTGAAATTTTAAGTTCCCCCCCCCTTTCAATATCTTTTATATATTAATATATATATAGGTGTGTTCTCTAATCGGGGTTCGGTCAATTTTCCAGGATAAAAAATCAAACTCTCGTTGCCAACGTTTCGGTTTTATTTAAAACCTTTTTCATAGACATCTTCTCCATACACTCTTCGTATATCCTCATATTATATCCTGATATTTCGACCATCGTCGTCATCAGGAGGCAGGCGGAACCGCCCTGCCTTCCTGCGGGACTTTTCGCCCTTCACACCTCCTGATGACGACGATGGTCGGAATATCTATGTGAGTTATGTCTGTGTCTTTCCTTCGTTTTGAATTTATTTTATATATATATATATATATTTGCGCTCCATCATATGACGTGGGGAGATGTCTCTCACGTCGTCCCCTCTTCTAGTGTACTTCTGATGACACAAACCAAACAATTTAGATTCATACTATCAAACCACTCTGTTTCAGGTCAGTTCTGTTTATTTGTTAATTCTTATAATTTACTAATTATTATTAGTAAATAGTAAGGCTTTTATAGAGAAAACAAATGGATTTAGTCCATGATTGACTCTATATATGTTTTATTGGTTTATGAGACTCTAAATTTGGAGTGCATGTTGTGACAACGTTGACTGAACAACAGCACTGTTTTTATAAAGATATAGAACTGAGAGAAATAAAATTCTAACTCAAGAGGTAATACGGAAAATAACTGTGATTATTTTTTCAACTAGTCATTAAACTGATTTAATTTTTAAAATGATTACTCATAGAATAAAAGTACTGGAAGCGAAGTGGATTATGGGAGTTCTCTTTGATAAGGTCTCTTTTAAGAGGACGGAAGGCCTGTACGTACCATATCATACAGGTAGAAGGGTTGAATCCTGTTTTGCTGAAGAAGAGCAGCACGTAAAAAAACATGAACATGAACGTGACTTGCATTATCTCATGGGTTGAGTGGAAGATCCAGGCTTGTCATAAGCACCAAAATAGATATATTCTAAGGTAATATTATATAACCCAATGATCTTAAAATATTAATGTGCAAGTAATTGCACATTTTCTCTTCGCATTTGTCTTATGTTATCTATGGCTGTTTACAGTGGTTCAGTTATCTCGTATGTTTTGCCTAACTTGAGTTACCCTGAGAATAAACCGTACTTGCATAGCATAAACAGGCATCAGCAGACCATACCCTACCTAAGAGGCGGAACAAATGAAATACAACCAAGGTCGTCTGATCTAAAGAAGTATGTAAGCCACAACACTAATGGGTGGATGGAACTTTTAGCAAAATATTGGGTAACACTTTCTCATTATATTTCATTTAAGTATAGATTTATATCTTACTGAGTTGTAAGAAACTATAATGATCGATAAAAGATTTTTCAGAAGCTTTAAAGAACTACTAACAGTCTTGAATAGTTTACGCAATGTAATGTTCCTTTTTAAGCTAATAAAAAGGGGCTACTTGCTTAATACAGCAAAACAAATGTACAATTATAAAACTATTTCGCTAAAATAGATTTAAAAAAATACCACTGTATCTACAAAAAGTAATTATTAGGTTTCTACATTTAAAGATGACTCCATACGATAATGAATAACGTAATAAAAAAAAAAAATAATTGAAATAGGCTTACTCTAAAGCATAAGATGTTACGTTCTAAACAGATAATATAATTTAAGTAATCTAATAACCTCTGAAATTTCTTGCAATTGCAAAAGTTACTAATTTATAGCTAAATGGAATTACGGCAAGAGTTACATCATTCTTCAGTTTTATTAAGAGGGTATTAGAACAGTGTTGATGTGAACATAATAAACTATCAATTTAAACATAAATTCTATCTTTAAATATTGCATTTATTTAATAGTTGTGTAACACTTTAATATCTTTAGTGAAATATTCCAATAAATTATTTTTGAATGTTCCATCTTTAATAGCCAATGTGATATGTATTTAATAAATTCATATTTCATTTGTTTTTATTTTCACTTCTAAATTATTTCTATTAAAATTAATTATGAAAGCTTAATTTTTTTTAAAAAAATGGAAATGTTTGTTATAAGCACAATAAAGAACGCAAATAGTTAAATTATAAATTTTAATTATTATTAAAAATAAAAAAAATTGTGTAATTCAGGTATGATTTTAAATAATTGAAAACTATTATTAACACTTTTTATTAAATTTAATAGTATATACAATGTCTATATACAATATAATAATACAATGACCACTTTTATTTATTCTGCAAAACTATTATTTCTACGCAATAATACTGTGATTAGCAGTAATATTATGATTAACAGATCATTGCAATGATTTTTTTTTGCTTAAGATTACATAAACTGATTTTATTCGCATTTTATTAGCAAAATTTTCTCTGGTTGGCATCATTGCGGACTTAGTTATGGTATATAAGAGAGAAGAGAACATTTTAAAGAGATGTATGAGAATAGAAAGTATTCAATCATTACTCAAACAGCAAATACGATACTGATAATCAGTTACCACCATGCGTGCAAGGAAAAAGAAAAACATTAAAACGTGAGTTTAAATGGCGATAAATACATTTAAAAATGAATAAATAGTAACACCAGTTATAAATTGCAAAAAAAATTTATGTTAAAAATCTCTATATAAAAAGTTCGTGAGTTTGTTTGTTTGTTCACCTATTTTCCGTGGAGATAGAGATCTGAAATTATAATATTTGTTATTTATTACCTGAATAATGTTAAATAAAAGAAAATTATTATTTAATTCCAAAAATTAGAGCCAGGGTAGCCAGAGGCTTGCGTTCTCGCCGACGACAGTAGTGCAAATGTATTATATATAAATGTAAAATAGTTTTTTTTTTAATTTAATATTTGCGTAATATAAACACTGGTAATAAAGTAAGGTATGGAACCAGAGTAGCCTAGTGGCTTGTGTGCTCGACGCTGACAGTAGCACAAGTATATATATATTAATATAAATATATATATTTATATTAATAATATATATATGGTATTAATTGTATGTACATTGCTTAAAACTGACTCATTTCAAGTTTTCTTTACGTTTCATAAATTAAAAAAATTATAAATTCCCTTAGAAATAATTCTGCCTGTCGGTTTGTAGGTAAAATTTTATTACAAGTAAACTTAGCCACCATGAGATATAGCAAGCTGAAACTTTGACACTAGATTTGAGTGTGTCTAACTTAAAATCTAAGCTTTGAATGGATTGAAAATTTAACGCAGAAGCGAAGTTATGAACTTTTAAGCCGTGTTTAGCTAACTATACAGACATGTTTATTTTGAAAATATATAAGTGCAGCAAGTAGGTATTGTTAGTTGATTTAAATTTCATTTGCATATATGGATGTATTGCGTATTTCAGCTTATTGACAAAGTATTTTTCAAAGTTCAAGATGTGCTATCTTTTCAGAATAAATGGCTTCGTGAACGAGCAATTCTCAACCCTTCCTGCAGGCAGGAGAAATCAACAAACAAGTTCTTACGCTATATCAAACCGAAGATAGAATTTACAAGTGAGTAAACAAAGTGGTTTGTGATGAGGAAGCAGTTCATTGTTCAGCTGAATTTCTTGACTCTATGACTGCTCCTGGACTGCCTGCTCTTGAGTAAAAACTTAAAGTAGGAGCACCAATCATGCTGCGATTTAGTAGTATTAACAAATTTCATGTTACGAAACTTGAGTGCCCAAAAATGTGCAACGGGACACGACTTTTAGTTCGTGCTCTGCACAGATACGCCATAGAGGCGGACATCATGACAGGATGTGGTACTGGAGAGTCTGTGGGTATAGCACACATACCAATGATTCCTAACCACTATCCGTTTCCATTCAAACGATTGCAATGTCCCGTCAGTATCTGCTTTGGAATGACGGTAACTAAATCGCAAAGGGAAACTCTTTCTACCACAGGAATTGAAGTAAGTGAGGTTCAAGAGTCCGAGGTTCTAACTCATTGTTCTTCATGAACCTAAAGGACAAATAGCTAATGTGGTATATACAGAGGCATTTGCTTAACACTGTACTAGATATTTTCTAATATTCTATAATTTCTAATTATATTTTTTTACATCTCATTTTTTGAAAAAGTACCCGTCAAAAACGGTCTAGTTTTCTAGTAATAAATAAAATTGCAAAAAGTAAATGAACAAAACGTTAATTGTATCGATTGAAATCGAATGATGACTTTAACTAAGAAGGGGAATATTATCTCTTCTACACTGTAATATTTCGATATGAATCAATGATCCAATTAAGGGTTCAACATCAAAATGAAAATAAAACTTATTCTATCAGAATTGGCTTGGATAGCAATAGTACTGCTGAGCTGACAACTGAAGCCCTTTGATGAGTAACTTAGGTTCAGATTAATTGAAGGTGAACAATCATAAAAATACAACAAAAATAGTGTAGCCTAGTCAATAAACGCTATAACTTAAATTAACAATTGATCAAATAAGTTAATTTACTAAAACAAGGTATTTTTGTTAATATTGTTTAATTAATAAAGTTATACTGTTAAACTAATTAAAATTAAATTTTCTTGCTGTTGCTTTATTATTAATGATTAAATTGTGAAGGCCAGTTAAAATAAATGGCATAATGTGTTCAAAGACTTTTATTATTAATAAATCAACAAGAGGGAAAACAGCATGAATAATGACAATGGTGTGTGAATTACGGGAAGATGGTTGGCGGCAGGTTGAAGATAAGATGGAGAGAGTTGGTGGAGGATTGCGAAAGCAGAGGGTGGGCGCGGAGGAGGGACGCGCCCTGCTTGAGGTCGTCTAAATCACCGGTAGTGGCTGATGGTAATGAGCTGGGCCAGAGGTCACAGCCCGGGCCTACTTCACAGTCCCAGGCACACCCAATCTCCCTTGTACTCTAGTCCAATGCTCTTTGCAATTGCAATAGCAAAACCATATACAGCTCGCCACCAATTTTCTACCACCATTATTAATGTACCTCAAATTGGTTTCTAACTCAATGCATGAATTATGCGCGTTCTTTCAGAAAATATTTAAAAAATTCTATAATAATGCCTCTGTTTTCTCTTTTTTTAATAAAAACTATTTCAGAATTGTTATTCTATACATTTATATGGGGTAATCAATGATAAATTTTATAAAATTTGTGAAAAAAGGCAAATTTGAGCAGGCAATGATCTCCATTTTACATCTTCAATATAAGTTTAACATGAGAAAGAGCACTTACCGCTTATAAAAAACACGCTGAGACCACAATTATTGTGCGCATTAAAAAAAAAACAATGAAATTTAAAAATCGGTTATTTCTTTTAAATTTAAATTGAATTGTATTGTAAATGTTTTAATATGAATATTTTGCTTTTAATTTATATATATTTTAAAGTTCACGACTTTTACAAGTTTACACCTAGACGTTGTCTAAAAGATCATAAAAATCTTCAAGACATGACTTTTGAATATGATGAAGCGTCGTTAAAATACTTATCTGCTAATATCTTTAGTATTTGTAACCGGTTAACCAAAGTTCAGTAGCAGAAAACAGAGCGAGTGCAGTATACGTTTCGTTGATTAGAAACTGCTAAATATGCCATTATCAAAAAATAATCGAACATATAAGTCATTACGCCACTCACAGGAATAATAAATGAGTGAGTCATACGTCTACAAGTATCCTGTTTCCGATGGCCCACAGGGTATATGGTCATGTGGGTTGAAACCCTATGGGTATTTGATAACTACCTACAGACAGAAAGACTTTATTACATTAGATTTATAAACCATCAATACCATTATATTATTATGAAACAAACAAAAAACATAAATTATCATAAAGAATAAGTGGTATTTATTGATTGTTTTAAAAACATTCACTTAACCGAAAGATCTGACTGTTTCTTATTTCTAAATGTCAATATTATAGTATCTCTTATTTTCAAACTGAAGTAATGGCCAATAGCTTGGTATAGGTTATCTTGCAATGAGGTTCCGACTGTCTTAAGCATATAGTATACTCGTATATCATATCAGCTGACTTATAACAAAAGCTTCAATGCTTTCCTACTTCGAATATATTGATTACAAATCAATATTAAGCATATTCGTAAAATAACGAACATAAGCATAAGTGTAAAGTCACGGACTGAACAAATGTTTCATATTTTTGCTCAATTCTCACCATGTTAATTTCAACATTTTGAAATAATTCTTGCCCTTTTTATCTGTCTACTTTTTTAGGCGTTCGCTTTACACTTCACGGTTAGTTGATTTCTCACCTCTGACCTCTATGAATGAAACATGAATAGGCTTCAGCTGTAAATTTTTATTTAAAGAAAAAAAAATGTAAATGTTTGACAGTTTGACAAGAAATTAATTATATCTGGATTGGAACTGGTAATATTATATGAAATTTGAAATGAATAAAGAAGAGTAATGGTAATTTAATCAAAGGAATAATGGGTTAGAAATTATAATATATCGTTTTGAAAATGTAGTATGCTTAATTAATGAGTTAAGAGTAAATAAAAAATAACTTTAATTAAACTTTAATGTGAAGAATTACTTTAAAGCTAATGTAACTAAGTGTGATTTATGCTAGTCTGGGATTAAAATAAATTGAAATTGATTTTTTCATGAAGTGAGTGAGTGAGATGGTGAAAGAGACTGATAGTGAATGAGGGATTGCGAATGATAAGTAGAGTGATAAATAAGCGAGTGATGAGTACTGTTGAGTGTATGAGGAAGAAAAAATGAGGGAGAGGGAGAGAGAAGACTCACAGAGAGAGATTAAGAGGGGGATTAATAAAAGAACGGAACACTAAGAAGAAGGTATAGTTATAGACAGAGAAGTACAAGAGTGGGGCATGAGAGTAATAAAGGGAGAGATGGGAGAGATAAGGGAATGAGAGAGACAAATGATGGAGAGAGGGAGAGAAAGAAAGAGTGAAATAGAGAAGAAAAATATTAAACGTCAGTTAGACTGAACAGTGATATTAAGAATAAATAGAAATTACTGATAGAGAGTTTATGGGAAACAATGAGGAAGTGAAAGAGGGAGTTAAATGGTAAGAACGAGAAGAAGAGACGTGAATGTTAAACAGTTTTGTAGAAACTAAAAGTGACAGAGGAGAATAATAGAGAAAGCATGCCCAAGAGAGATAAGAATGGGACAGAGTATGAAGGGGTGAGAGAACAGAATGGTGAAAGTGATAGGCGTTGGAGAGAGATAAATTGGAAAGTAAGATTAGGGAGCGAATCAGGTGAGTGAGAGGGAGGAATTTCATCTAAATACCATCAAGTACAGGTACTCATAGAATATACATTTAATATATTTTATTTAATCTATAATGCTTCTGAACTTTTTCATTACCTAAATCAGTGTTTCTCAAACTATTTTCCTTCAGGGCGAACTTATGAGATAACCAAAGCTTTGGGGCATATCACTGAGTTTAATATAGAAAATTTAGCCCTGAAATTCGAAAATAAGAAAATGATAGGAAATTAGAGAGAATAGTTTTTTTAGAGAGAGAGAGAGAGAGAGAGAGAGAGAGAGAGAGAGAGAGAGAGAGAGAGAGAGAGAGTCAGTAACAAATGATTTAAATCCCTAAGGAAAGGAAAAGAGAAAGTATTGTCCATTGCTGCAAAAAAATAAAGATAGTTACCTTCCAGTTCAAAATATCAAGTAGCGGAGACTTGACTCAGACATAAAAACCATTGGTATTTCTAAAATAAATGAAATTAATACAAATTTTTAAAATATAAATCTGCTGAATAAATTTAATCGTCCGTTATCTTGGGGCGCAGCTGGCTATCTTCCAGGACTCACCAATGCACCCGGTCGCACCGTTTAAGAAGCATTGACCTTAACATTAACAAGACAATTTTAATTACACTATGAGATATTAGTGTTGTCTTTAATCTTACCTTCTCACTACAGAGATTTCAAAAAAAAAATTATCTGCATTATGCAAAAAACCCTATTTTAATAGCTTCCAATTGAAACCACTTCTATGGATTTGTTACACAATCATCTGAATATTTATTATTTTATCATTCCTGTTTGATAGACTTTCCTGTGATAAATTTACCTCTAGAAATAAAATCTTTAATGATTATACGACTTTTATACTAATGAAGAGGTGATTTAAATGACTGTTACTTTATAGTGTTATTGATATTATCACATTAAATATGAACTAATAAAGATTGGAAAGAGGGCCGAGGTGACCCGGGCGGTTAATCCGTTCACCGCCCACTGGGCTAATGAGAATTCATTATACTCAAGAATCCTTGCTCACTGCTATCCACTCTAATAGCTCATTGATGGTCTTCACCAAATATTAATTAGAAATTTCCATTGAGTATCGAATTCCAATCTCTTTTTCTGGGACACTTCAGTAGCTTCTGAAGAACTACTGGGTGATTTAATTTTCTAAAATTAGCTTATTTTTATTATTAAAATGTTATATTACTATTCTATCCGCTTAAAGGGGGATTATGGTTTCCTTTAACAGTTAAACATTATCTGTTATTTTCTATTATCTTACGAATGAAAACTAAATATTGGAATATCAGAGAACTGACAATTGTTTTACCTTATGATTTATTTCATGCTAGGAGTAATTTAACTCATATGCTCTGTTACAGAGAACATAAAGCGTCTTACGTTGCAGATTTTTTTCTCTCACCGACCGGTCTTTAAATCACCGGTGAAGGCACAGAAAAGTACAAGCGTGGGGGATGAAAGTAATAAAGAGACAGATGGGAGAGATAAGGGAATGAGAGAGACAAATTATGAAAAGAAAGAGAGTGAGGTAGGGGGGGGGATGAGGAAGTGAGAGAGGTGAGTTAAATGGTAAGTAAGACACCTTAGCACACAAGGATTCTTTCCCTCTTTTTTATGATTATAAAAATTATAATTGATATTATTTTACTTTTATTATATTTATATTATTTATATAGGTAATTTATATTATTTACATACTTTGTATTATGATTATAATTTACTTTTAACATAATTTACCATTCATATTGCATATTTATTTCCTGTTAGTAACCTGATAATATTAAATAACCTGATAATTTTAGCACCTGATAATGAAACAAGTTGCGTTCCAAATTTTTATGAATTTATAGATTTCGAAGTCCCAGTCTGATATGATGTATTGTTTTGTTTTTTTTTTTGTTACCTTTTGCGTATGTGTATGTGTTTAGCAGGGAGTGCATCTAAAAGTATGTTGATACTCTAGATACCGATATATGCATAAATACCTCTTATAATGAAGATGTGCTCTACAGGCTCTGGGGAGTATGTCCTCATAGGATGACATAACCTGTATATGGACCATCTATTGGACATAATATGAATTTTGATCTAATACTACTAACTCTAAAATTTTGTAATTAATATAAAACTGGTATTAGTATGAATTGAAAAACAAATTATGATTTTTGGTTAATCAGGAAGTT
The DNA here is from genome assembly GCA_026182355.1 of Hermatobates lingyangjiaoensis. Classification (NCBI taxonomy): domain Eukaryota; kingdom Metazoa; phylum Arthropoda; class Insecta; order Hemiptera; family Hermatobatidae; genus Hermatobates; species Hermatobates lingyangjiaoensis. The sequence continues at coordinate 1,229,838 of JAPFBL010000057.1, forward strand.
TAATTTTACATTAGGGGCCAAGGTAGATAAACAGCTTGCATGCTCTCCTCTGGACTAGTAAACTGTGGGTTAAATTTTCACTCTAGTCTCGATTTATTCACGTGGGAAGTGAAAAAAAATCTGAGTACGTCGTCCTTCGGAGATGACGTTAAGCCGGTGGTATCAAGCCTGTACGGTGTCAGGTACTCGTTACCTTATTAGGTACACCGTTAGAATTGTTATTCTAAATACATTTAAGTTAGGCAAAATGTAGTATTCCTAATATAAAATCAACACAATAACATAGTCAACTCATTACTAAAATGTGTGCCGAATGACAAATGAGCTATGATGTTCTCACTCAGAACAGTACTTAAAGTGTGAATGAGTATTTGGAAACAAACAAAACATGTTTCACATTAAACTTCAAATATATTGACTTAAGATTGAACCTAAATGATTTTGAACGCGATTCTGGGAATGCCGTTTGACGGATCATAATGTAATTGATGAGCAAAATAGATGCATATGTTAATACTCCAAAGGACAGTGCAAGTTGCATGAAGTAATCTTAGATGTATTAAGAAAGAGTATTATTTTTGTTTGGTGAAATCGCATCGTAGCTGCATTGCAGCGGCGTCCCCGTTGTTAGTGGGGGGATGCAAGTATGTTATTTATTTGTTAGCCAATGCTTCACCTTGGCATAACAGCTTTTAGATGACTTACTGACCTGTACAGAACTAACGTCTTGTATTTGCCGCTGTTATCTTCTTTGTGACCCTGGCTTATTTGCAGGCATTGTCAGAATTGTCTGACATACATGTAATAACAAACATCTTTTAGAATCTAGATGGAAAATAGACCTTAATTATTGAATGTTAGCACTGATATATCAAGTTTTATTGGTATAATAGTTGATAACACATTATTAAAAATTTATCTAAAGGTCTGATAATAACCAATAATATTCTTTACTCTATAGCTCCTCCATTTATTGATGGTTGTTTTAAGAACAAAACTACATGTTTCATTTTATGATTTAATCATACTAAAGTTTAAATTATTGCAGTGTAATTTATTTAGCATTCCTAAAATACATGCAAGAAGGGCATCTTTTAATTGTTTATCAAAAATAATTATTTTCACTATTCTTGAAAATCACCTTTATATACATAAAACAAGATTTCATATTGTTAAATATGTGTACTGCTGTACGCATTAATACAATTTGTTTAAAAAAAAATCTGGCTCCTAAACATACAAAAAAGATATATATAACATAAACCAGTCTGTTTACAACTTATCAAATGATTAAAAGAATAGGACACGAAGAACAACTACCAGGAAAAGAAGAGTATCCATCTGCTCGGATGGCAAACTACAACTCAGAATGTTTTGTTGTTTCTTCTCCTTCCTTTTTTCCTTTTTTTTAATTCTTTCATATATATATATATATAATAATATAATATATATAAATAAAAACAATAATATTATCAACCGATTGATAGAATAGGTGTTTCAAAAATCGGGTTCGGTCAATTTCCAGGATAAAAAATCAAACTTCTCGTTCCAACGTTTCGGTTTTATTTAAAACTTTTTCAAATAGGCCTACAAACAAAGAATATTAGAAATCACATATCACATCAAAATTATTCACAATATGAAATGGATTGTTTCAACTCATGAATATTACAAGCAGAAATATTTCAGAGATACATATAACAATATTACTTACAGAATAAAATTTATTTAACTAAGAAAATGAAATTTACATTATTTATAGAACAACAATGTTAGCCGGACAAAACCTTTCGACTAGACTAATAAGATATCATTACAAATAACCTCAACACTGTTCACTCAAGGGAACTAAATAAATCAAATTTCACTAAACCTCAGCACAACACTCCAAATAAATATTACTTAAATTAGTAATATCACTTCTATGATTAATCGAACTTAGATCCTTTTTAATATATAACATCTCAAGTGTCTTCCTTTTGCTCATCTTTTTCTTTTTATTATAGTTGTATCTTCAAAATCAAACGTGTGACCTTCGTTTATGCATGCCCAGCTAAGGCTGTTGCGTTACTTAATTAAAGTAACGCAACAGCTTACTGGGCATGCAATAAACGAAAGTCACACGTTTGATTTTGAAGATACAACTATAATAGAAAAAGAAAAAGATGAGCAAAGAAGGAAGACACTTGAGATGTTATATATTAAAAAGGATCTAAGTTCGATTAATCATAGAAGTGATATTACTAATTTAAGTAATATTTATTCTGGAGTGTTGTGCTGAGGTTTAGTGAAATTTGATTTATTTAGTTCCCTTGATGACAGTGTTGAGGTTATTTGTAATGTTATCTTATTAGTCTAGTCGAAGGTTTTTGTCCGGCTAACATTGTTGTTCCTTTAAATAATGTAAATTTCATTTTCTTAGTTAAAAAATTCTTACTTCTGTAAGTAATATTGTTTTATGTATCTCTGAAATATTTCTGCTTGTAATATTCATGAGTTGTAACAATCCATTTTCATATTGTGTATATGTTTGATGTTGATATTGATTTCTTATTATTCTTTGTTTGTAGGCCTATGAAAAAGGTTTAAATAAAACCGAAACGTTGGCAACGAGAGTTTGATTTTTTATCCTGGAAAATTGACCGAACCCCGATTAGAGAACACACCTATATATTATATATATATATATAATATATATAATATATATAAATCAATGATCGAACCACAGTATGAAATGAAAAACATGACTAAGGTCTTTCAACCTAACAAGCAGTCTTCGTCAATAGTCAAAAACCCAACTGTTTTCATATTGTGGTTAAATCATTGATTGTTATTTCACTTTTTTATGCGAAATCTTTATATATATATATATATATATATATATATATATATATATGAAAATGATCGCAGTTTCTGCATTCACAACCTTTTTATTCACAGATACTATACTTCTGACTATTTCCCTTATCGAAGTTGGTAAACTATAAATCAGTTTCACCAATGACATTTCCAAGTAAATAGGTTTCATGGTCTAAAATGATATATAAATATATAATAAACATTTTATATATATATATATATATATAAATTTTTAAAAGTGGGAAGCCGTCCTTCATTTAAAAATATATTGTTAATGGCCTACCATTAACTCACCTACTAACTGGCTAGGTAGTAGGTGAGTTCAACCACCCGACCCGTGATGCTCCGTGATCCAAGGGCGATGTCCTGTAAACATTCCTATACTAATTCACCTTCTATATATAATCTGACCAATTCACTGGTATTATCATTATTGTCCTGATGATGAATGTGGTACATTCAAAACATGTTCACGAGTAGTATTGGTGATAATCTTTATAGTTTTAATGAAGAAACGAGGAAAGAATTTCAGAAATTGGTAAAATTATGTAAGAAAAATATACAAGCCAAATATGGGGTGTTATTTAACAGCATATATATATATATATTTGAATATTTCAATTGGAAAAATTTTGTAGTTCAGTTCTAATTAAATATTAAGAAAATCTTTGGTGCAAATTGTTCAGATAATCGACATAAGTAGAAACATACATTTACTGCATTTTTTTTTTAATTACAATAAATGGGAAAAATACGAACTGTTTCTCTTTTAGTATTTCAGTATTTCCATCTTAAAAAAGATTTAGCATTATTATTCAGTAAAATGTTCTTTCTAATAATCTGAAAACTCACACCTATTAATCGTTTTGTCCAAATTAATATTTAACTTCGCAAAATTAACTTTAAGCGAGCTTAATAACAATATTCTCTGTTCCGAGTGACTCGAGAAACTCGCATTGAAGCTTGGCAAGGGCCTTGGGAGTAGTCATGAACTTTTGAACAGTTTTCACATTTTCCCACATGATTTCAAAGGTAACTTAAATCTAGGTGCTAAAACACACTAATTTTCGCATTCTCAGGATCAATGTTTTCACTAATTTAGTAAGTATAAATAGCTAGGAATCTCTTGGACAGTTTAACTTCGTTAGTATATTTTTTAACGAAGTTTATATATTTTGTTTATAGGTTTTTTATATTTGTTGTTTGAATATATATTTTTCACAAGTAAAATGGTATTTTGTATTACGTAAAAGCACGTTTAAGTCATTTCTATGTAAACTGAGTTATACATTTATACAAAAAAGGTGAAAAAAAAAAAGAAAAAGCAACACCCCTACAAATTTAACTTTTGTCTTTAGGCTATAACGCAAAACTAGTTTTGAAGAAGTAGTAGGGTGGATTGAAAAGACCAAAGGGCCGAGGGCCGTAATTTCTTACCTCTACACTAGTTTCTTACGATGCTTAATTTTCATTAAATATGGGATTTAAATCTTTTTATATGAACATTTAAATTGCAAAACTGAAATTACCTCTTCATGTTTTCAGGTAGAATCTGAATGCTTAATCATTATCTTGAAAAATTGTTTTGAATTTACCACATTTTACTTGAAGTGAAAACTATTTTTTTTTTAATTAGCTCATAAATATTCCTATGCACCAAGAAACTTGATTATAAAATCTACAACTTGTAACCTAAATAAAAATGAAGGTGATCATTTAGAAGATTAACTTCATTACAGAAAAGTAATTAAGCTCAAGATTCTTACATTCATATTAAAATAACCCACCTTTCAAAAATATAAATTTTGCATGGCACAAGCGAAATTTATTAGGTACACTCCAAGTATTTTAAAACCCAACCATTAAATTATACTTTTTTTTTATTTTAATAAAAAGTTGTTCCTAATTAGCGTCGTATTTGGATGCCTTTAATAAATCTGGGACAGTTTTTTTTTTATTTGATTCTACCTTCCTCTAGTCGGCCTGTGTCCTTTGAAGTGACTTGTATCATAAATATCTAGTAATTAATAACGTAATGTGAGCACAGCAATTGTGGAGCAGGTTATTATTAGGCTTATCTAGTGAATGTGCTCACGGCTGGCTGACTATTAAGTACGTTTTATAATTAATTGAAGTACATCTATCATACGTAATCTGATACTGTTAAAGAAATATAATTTAAATGCAGATATTTCTCATCTTGAATTGATTAAAATATTTCAGTACATTTTATCGGTAATTTGATTGACTAATGAACTCTCACACAGTATAGAACTACGTGATTCATGTTTTACCAGGATCGGTAATTTTATCAGATTAATGGAAAGGATATTGGGTACATGAAATTTTTTTCGAACATCTAACAATGAATCATTCATATGAACACATCAAATGAGATTGGAGTTCATAGAACATCACATTCATATTTTAAATATCTATACAGAAATGACAAGTTTTGTTAAAAAGAACTTATTTGATTGTTTCCAAGGCCCCACACTTGTAGGTTTACACTATGCTGCTCTAGGCGCAGACATTTGCTATCAATTTGTTGATTGACACTTATTTTAATATGGGTGAGCCACATTACTGGGTTGATTTACCAAGAGCAGATCCAAACATCTCCTCAGTCGAACTGACCAGAGTAAAGATATTTAACGAGTACTTGACATCGTATAAACTTGGAATATCGTATACAGTAATCCCTCACTTTTCGCAAATAATGGGGACCGAAGGCATCCGCGAAAAGCAAAAATCCGCGAATAATGGACGCGTCTTTATAAAAGCCTCTAAAGCTCAAACAACGACCTTTGCAACAGAGTATGATGTTCCAACAAGAAGTATGATATTATGTTTGCTTATAGTAAAGATGAGTGTAAGCCACTCCAGATTTTTTTTATTAAAAAAAGGAAATAAATATATATAATACACAAATCGATGGGAAGTAATCCTATTCCAAGCCACTTCTACTCAAATCCCCTCATAATTAAAGAATTTCCGAATATCCTTAAATTTTAATGGAACATTATACACTTATAACATTATACACTTATTATACACTTTAAGAGAAGTATTAATATATTTTTTTTAATTGATTAAAATGTTGATTAGATTGTTATGTTGACAACTGGTGCTAAAGTTTGAATTAGCTCTTCGAAGGGTTCAGGTGAATATATTAATAAGGCTCAATGTTGCTTTGTTGTATAGTAAACCTCACTCTACCACTTGTATATTTTTGCTCTAGGATTTTTTGATAACAGATAAAAAGAGCAACTCATAAAAAAAATCCCTAGACGTTTACATCTGTAATCAGGAGTTGGAAACGTGAAAACAGAAAATTACTATGTATGAATAAGTAACTTGCCAGAATTAGTGGCTGAGATCACTTCTGCCTAACGTAACGCGGGTTGTAAGTAACTAGAGATCTTTTAAGCGATCGTTACATCTTACATAACCTACTTTCTAGTAGTTGATGAAGCGAAATCACAAATATCCTTTTCTTCAATATTTCATCTTTTTGAACTAATATACGATAGATATTTATAATTCATTTAATTAAAATTTACTATAATTTGAATTGAATGGAAATTCAACTTTTTTTGCAATTTGGAGATGTTTTCAAAATCATAAGAAAAGTTATTAATTTTTATTCATAACCTAAACAGTATATGGGTTATTGTAGATTGACAAGTTTGATTTACAAAAGGTAAGTTAGTCATAAAGAAAACGTGAGTGTGTAAGTCAATTATGAAACTATTACATGACGTGGACTGGTTGTGTGCATTTAAGTTAAATCTAAACAGAAATATCCAATCAATTTTTGTATTGTTATGACAGACTGAAATATGTCTAAAGCTATTGATACAGTGTGAAAATAAAATAATAATAGCCCAGGAGGTGTTGTTTGGTCTCACTTTTAAATTAACATAAACATTACATATGTGACACTACAAGACACCGTTAATAGCAGTGTAATGCGGAGTATCGTTATGGGGTTCTGTAACATAAGCATTTATAACGTTCTCAAGCTGTCTACTCTTAAGTCTTAGACATTATAACGCCTTTATCTTTACAGGACATGTCATGTATAATTTATGTTATGAAATACCTTCGTCAGTCAGTAACTTATTTGACTATTTGAGGTCAGGCATTTTTAATATTTCAAAGACACGATTGGTCATTGCTGATTCAAACTTCACACTGACCTAATGACTGGTAATATGGTAGAAGTGCAATGGTGATCATGATGTACCTTCATGAACAAACAAGCCACCAAGCTTCCACCCACGTAAGGATAATAGTCATTTTTGATAAATCTCACTTAGAAGTTTGAAATTTAATAGTAATTAAATTATAATTATATTCAAATGGATAGCGTATGAAACAGGTCCAACGACTTTAATTCAAGTATATGAGAAAAGAAGGTTTATTCATTGCTTATGTAACTTCATTGACTTCGGTAGAACTAGAGTTTATTCATTGCTTAATGTAACTTCATTGACTTTGTAGAACTAGAGTTTATTCATTGCTTAATGTAACTTCATTGACCTCTGTAGAACTAGAGTTTATTAATTGCTTAATGTAACTTTATTGACCTCTGTAGAACTAACCTCTGTAGATTCACTGCTTAATATAACTTCATTGGCCTCTGTAGAACTAGAGTTTATTCATTGCTTAATGTAACTTCATTGGCCTCTGTAGAACTAGAGTTTATTCATTGCTTAATGTAACTTTATTAACCTCTGTAGAACTAACCTCTGTAGATTCACTGCTTAATATAACTTCATTGACCTCTGTAGAACTAGAGTTTATTCATTGCTTAATGTAACTTCATTGACCTCGGTAGAACTAGAGTTTATTAATTGCTTAATATAACTTCATTTGCCTCTGTAGAATTAGAGTTTATTCATTGCTTAATATAACTTCATTGACCTCTGTAGAACTAGAGTTTATTCATTGCTTAATATAACTTCATTTGCCTCTGTAGAACTAGAGTTTATTCATTGCTTAATATAACTTCATTTGCCTCTGTAGAACTAGAGTTTATTCATTGGTTAATATAACTTCATTGACCTCGGTAGAACTAGAGTTTATTCATTGCTTATTGAAACTTCATTGACCTCTAAGAACTACGAGTAGTATATACGTGTACTGGATGAGTGGAAAGCATTATTTGGATAGAAAACAGATAGGACATAAACAAAAATGTCTTTTTTATTCAAATCGTTTAAAATTTTACGTTATATTGATTTCTGTTTTACTTAGTAGAACCATATAAAACTAATTTGACTGGGTTGGATCTAACTAAAAGTGGTAGTTCACTATTAAAATAAAAAAAATTTGACTGACAACATTCTATGTTGTGATGTTTTATAAGTAGTGTCTATTATCATCAAAAAAAAAAAAAAAAAAATGATATTATACTAGCGGCAGTTTTAGTACTTAAATCCCGCTATATTTTGAAAAAAAAAATGTGCAGTGATTTCTGGTTTCTTCTATCTCTAAAGATGGTAGGTTAATTATGACTTAATCTTCTTCAGTGTTTTTGTCAGTGATTCTCCTTGCAATATAATTCAGTAAAACCGGTTTAGTGTCAGGGAGGCGTGGAAAGTGGTTTATTGATTACTCTCCTTATAACACTGTCTTTATTATTTCATGTATAATATGGCCCTCGATTTATTCATGTCTTAGCTTAAAAAAAAATCTGAGCACGTTTTCAATGGGTCCCATGCCAGTAGAATGTCAGGTACTCGTTAAAGTCCCGTGCTCCAAATACACTTTTGTAAGGCAAAATTCCTGACCCTCAATACAAATTGTCCTACAACTATAAACAAAAAACGGTGCACATTTTTTTCTAAAATATAGCAGGATTTAACTACTAAAACTTTCCACTAGTGTAATATCCAAAACTCTTTATATATTTAGTGGATGACAAAACATCCACTTGTGTACTAGGTATACCACATATGTTAGGGGTATACGAACTGACTTCCGAAAATATTGAAAGTGTTGGCCTTAAGCTTTTAAAACCATTAAGATACTTTTTAAAATCATCTAGTTAAACTTTATTGTTTAGTTATAAATATGTATAACAGAATTTATGACTTTTTATTTAGTACAACCTTGTACATTAGTTTAGATTACTGTAGTCTGAATACTGAAAGAAAATTAAAATATTAGCCCTTCTAATTAAATAATGGCATTTTATGTACAAAAATTATAAGTTTATGTAATAGTACCCAAAATAATTTCAAAGTCGTAAATTTTAAATAAACATAAATCGAAGAAGTATTTTCAAGTGTATTAATTTAATAATATAAAAGATATTTTAAAATTTCTTTTCCCAAGTAGGCGGAGAAATAAATGACTTGTTTTCGTAATAGTGAACTGGACCACACGCATTAGTCAATGTGTCCCACAAAACTCCCACGACAACCAGAAAGACTGTACTCCCCTGCAGTGTGATCTAATCTATAGGAACACTCAAGAATTGCTTCACAATAAAATAACAGTGTGTCAATGCCTCTCATGTGCTGTGTATTTATTTTATATCAGGGTTTACTGATCGAAATAGCGCTAAAAAACATTAGCTCAATTATTTAATACTATCAATTCATTAAATTTTGGCCACTTTAATTTGGATTGTAGTTTCATCAAAACATTATTTGAACAGTATCATATAATACAAAAGTTATGTCTGAATCAAATGTGAATTGGTATGGTATTGCAAATATATTTCTATCAAAATAACTATAAATGTAAAAGACCTGGGGTAAAATGATAATAGAAAGTTTCCTCGCAAAATAATTTTTTTTTATTGAAACACTTCGAGTTTATCGTCAGTAAACTTCCAATGGAAGCTTGCTTGGAGAGAGTCCCATTTCAACGGTTGTCTGCCTTCATTCCTTCCATTAGAAGTTTACGTTATGATGAATACAAAGTATTTGTATTTTATTAGTTTGAATAAAAAAAAAAGCTTTTTTGTTTGGAGACTTTGTATTATCATTTTACCCCAGTATATGAGTAAATACCGCCTAATAACGGATTGCACAGGTGACAAGATAAACATCATTTCTGTAGTAAAAGTGAACACAACTGTCATTAAAACTCGAAATTAATCTTCTTTATAGCGTTCAAAATCCCAAATTGATTCAAATAGAAAAAAAAGTACATTTCAAAAACATTTGACTGAAATAAACAGGAAATTTACTGAGGGCCGTGCCTATTAGACATTAGTGTTCGTTTAGACCAGCGTTTCCCAAAGTGGGCGTTGGTTTGATATGGGGGGGGGGGGGGAACGCAAAAATAGGCGGTTGGGGGGCGGTAACGCAAAAATATGCGGTTTGGGGGCGGTAACTAAAAAATAGATGGTTGGTGGCGACAGTGTAGCTAATGTAGCAGCTGGCTGCTACATTACTTACACCGTCGTCCCAAACTGTTGGCGGTTACCATCAAAAACCATACAAGTAATAAAAATTAGAAATAAGAATTTCAAAAGATATGCCGCTCTTTTACCTGAGGATTAAGGGGTCAGCCCTGGTCGAAAGTAAAAGAGAGTTTTCGGTCAAAATAAAGGGAATAAAAAGATAAGCTGCTCTTTAAGATTAAGGGGTTAAGAGGTCAGCCTTGATCGGAAGTAAATGAGTTTTCGGTCGAGATAAGAAGAATAAAATGATCGTTACCTATATAAATAGTAGACCGCAATCTCAATTCTGTAGAGATAGATTGTGGCTGTAGATTGCATGACAGCTAGAATCAAGCTGTCTAGCAGCTAGAGAAACATTTGAAACCTCGGAAGGTAACTAACTTAAGATTTATTTTTTCTTTCTCCAAAAAAGTTAAACCTCAACAGGATAGGTTAGTTCTGATAGGCTTTTTGGCATATCTTTCCATTTTTATGGGATAGGGGGCGCTGGCAGGTATTCTAGAAGACAAGGGGGCGCTGGCAGTCTATTCTAGAAGACAAGGGGGCGCCAGTCAGAAAAAGTTTGGGAAACCCTGGTTTAGACCAATAGTTCTCAATCTTCTTTTGCCTTTGGACCCCTTTTCTCTTATTTTTTTCCTGGTGGACCCCTTCATAACTATTGGTCTTAAAACAATATTCTATTTTACACTAATATACATTTGAGGTTTTAATAAACAAAGAAATAGTATATAATTCAGCTTTATTTTTAACTGAAAAGTAATTTAATGAAAATGAAGTGTTCTACAATAATAATAATAATTATAATAACGTAAATTAATAATAATAATCAAATATGAAGTGGCAATAATTCATTGCGAATTCGTTATATTACAATGCTTATTTCATGGGGAAGTTGATGGAGATCTTAGTTTTTCAGGCAATTGAATTCCCTGTTGCATTTATGTATACCGGTCAAAATTTTTGATAAATAGTTAAGTATTTTTTACAAACAGTTGAAAAATAATAGAAAAAGAGATGGACATATTTATTCAAAGTGATCCCAGTGGTTGGTGCTGCTAAGGGTTTTTTTTCTTTCTTGTATTGCTTTCAATGCAATTTTATGGAATTTTGTTGTATACCTGTAATGGGTTTGAAGAAACAGAAGGGCAAAAATTCTTGGTTTGAGGTCAATCAATGGCAACCTCTTTCAAAAATGATATTCTAACTGTAATTCTAAAATTAGTCTTAATGAGATGTAATTATTATTTATTTATTTTTAATTAACAATGCCCATGCTTGTTAGGAGGCAAAAGTTGTGCAATTTGGTTGTACTTTTCTGTGGAGTTGTGTTTATCCTTGTTGAGATCAAAAACCAGACTGTTTTTGAAATCGTCTGAATATATATATAAAAAAAAAGATCATATCAGTATATGAGTCGCTATAAGAAAAAACCACATCTGCGTTATAACATAAGAAATCTCATATTATATAAATCCGTCTTACATAGTAATGGATGTTTTTGTCGTCCGACCGGTTCTGCAGGTAGTGCACTTTCAAGTAGGACTCCCTATTTAGTGTAAAAGATGAACTATGTGGAAAACCAGTCGGACTATTGCAACAGCCATTTAGGAGGTAAGGCGGCACTAACAATATGCACATAAAAATGATCAAGCTTGTTTGAATGAAACGTAGTCGTTTGAAGAGCATATAATGAGCATTAATGTGGTGTAATAGGACTGTATTAGACCTGGTTGTCCAAGCCAACTTTTATCTGCTTCCTTTTAATCCATTAATCAATTGAATCCATGAGGAAGCTAGAGGGTGCTGTGAATAAAGCACTAAACTGCAGAATGTTTCTATAGGTCTAACCTTTTCCGACTGGTCCACTGCTTTATTCACTTCAATTCTATTGTGTAAACATACCCACATTAGAGCTTTTTCTTACTGGCTAGATTTTGAAAAGAAATCAGACATTTTGACACTAATATTGAGTTAATAACCAAAGATTTCACAATCTTCAGCACCACCTGCTGTGTGATATAATGTTTATAAATCACATTCATGTAGATGAAATACTTTCATATTTTTTGAGCAATATTGTATCAGGGACATTAAATGAGTCTTTCAATTAATGTTCAGTTCAATTACATTTTAAACAATGCATCTCTCATAGAGTCATTTTCATTTCCAAGCTATCTCAATAGACTGCAGATATCAAATTTTTTTGATAGCTCATCTTATCAAAAGGTGCTATTTTTGGTAAAATTTCATTATAATTCATTACAATGTGACTTGTATTATACCCTCAAGTTTAGAATAATCATAAGTGAAAACTGCTGAATCAGTTTCATCAAAATCTAAAAATTTAAAAACTTTGAGTTAACAGGGTTGGGAAAAAAATGTTATCTATAACATCTTTTCTTAAAAAAGTTCTTTCCTCAAAAACAATAGTCCAAATGTACACAATAGGGTCCATGTTTGGATAAAATATATTTTTTTTTCATTTGAACTGTGACCTGTGTCATGACCACAAATTTTTTGATACATAGGCCATTTACATGTACACACACACATATGGGTGCACATGGACACCATCAAATTTAACACCTCAAAATATGTAAATTCCCCAACAATGCCAGACAAATGTTGCTCATGATTGCTATACATCTCTTACGTATACTTCTCTCATATGCATTAAATCTAGGTTGTAAGCAGGATAAGGTAGTACCTTCCAGCCCATTTTGTTGATGGTTTCATAGATTTGTTGAGCAGTGTTAGGAAAGCATTGTCTTGCTGGAGAATCAAACCTCTCCTCTAAGATACAAGACGTTTCCCTTCATAATTGTATATTCCAAAACAAGTCTGAGTATTGTTGGATATTTGTTGTCTACTATTCTTCAAGATAAGCACAAACACATCCAAAAAACAACATCCAATATAAATTATCCGGAAGTTTTTTTCTTAGAAGTTGAACTCGTAAACCTCTACTGTAAACTTTGTCTTTTGAATTTTGGCTTGTAACAGTGAATTTCATTAAAAGTCACAATTTTGTTGGGGTAGTGCTCAATTCTTTCATAATAGTTCTTTTGCTCTGAGTATGCTCTCAATCTTGTGTCTCCATTTTGCCGCATCAACTCTACAGAACCACTGAAGCAGACGTTTCGGTAAACTTAGGCTTGTTACTGATTCTGTCATGAACAGTAACACAGCATCTTTACTCTTTTTTTAAATCATTTTCACCATAATACAGCGAGTGACACGATTATATCATCAATTCCAGTTTCAAGTGTGGTAGTGGAAAGTTTTAACTGGCCGGCTAATCGAACATCGTTTCTTCAGCTGCTGAGTCTCAACCAGTAGGTGAGTTATAAACATTTCTGCTCACTTGTAAAAATATCCGCGGTTCATACAACTTTCATCATACACTTTAGTCATTTTAGGGTATGTATCAGCCGGGGCTTTACTTTAGCAAGTAAAAACAAATCATAGAACATTGTTCAAGCAATGCACGTAGGACCCGCCATTCTAATCTTAGTTTATGCACACAAAAAAATAATTATCCACCTGCTGATCAGAGTTCATCCCAGGGTCTTAAAGTCCTAAAAGTACCAAACTTGTGCTAGAAACTGCTTTTTCAGACCAATTTGTCACTTTAATTTTTTATTAACTCATATATAGATCAAACTACAATATGAAATGGAGAAAAAAAAGACTAATATCTTTCAACTGTAACAAGTAGTCTTCGTCAGAGTCAAAAACCAACTGAGTTGGGTTTTGAAATATTGTTTTATATATAATTTATATATATATATATATATATATATGTATAAAAAAGATTTCACAATAAACACGTGAAACAACAATAAATGATTAAACCACAATAAGAAATGGGAAAACAAGACTAAAATCTTTCAACCGTAACAAGCGGTCTTCGTCAGAGTCAAAAACTCAACTGAGGGATTTTAATATTCCAGTTGGGTTTTTGACTCTGATGAAGACCGCTTGTTACGGTTGAAAGATCTTAGTCTTGTTTTACCATTTCTTATTGTGGTTTGATCATTGATTGTTATTTCACGTGTTTATGTGAAATCTTTATATATATATATATATATATATATATTAGTATAAGTGGGCAGCAGGTCTTCTTGTAAACAAATGGAATTAAAATGTGCAGCAGCTTCTGCATTTACGTCCTTGCTGCTGATAGCCTCGATTTTTCTTATTAACTTTCGATGTACTGGAGGTAATTTCCATATAAAATGGGCCAGAGGCATGTCAACGTGACAAACAAAACTATTAAGAAAGCATGTAGAAAAACGGCTTTAATAATATACTCACATGTTCAAAAACAGACAAGCTTTTGACCATCATAGGTCATCTTCTGGTCTTAACACTGATAACAATCCTGGTCAAAATCGTGATAAGTGAATATAACAATTCTCAAAAGAAAAAGAAAAAACTGAACAGAACTATTTCAACATAAATAAAACAGGAAACAATACATATATATATATATGAAACAGTTTGTTAGGAGAACTTAACCCAGGATTAAAAGAAAAAACCTGCAGAATCAACAACAAAACTCACTTCAACATATCGAGCTCATCATCATCATCATCAGAATAAGAAGGAGAAGAGTTCTGCTAAGCTGGAAAACGGAAACTGAATTGCTGTTTGCCAATAGATTAGAACTTTTCTCCTCTTTCTTCTCCTGATGACGATGAGGTCGAAATATTGAAGTGGGTTTTGTTATTGTTATTGTGTTCCTTTGTTTTAATTGATAGATGTACAATGTGATGTTAAAGAAAAAAATAACTCACATGTGTTTTTTTGACCAGGTCTCAAATTGGAAATGAAAACACATATATATATAAATATGGCTTGAATATTAGTGCAGAACACCTTAATGTTTACTAACCAGTATTAGTCACTATAATTGATATAATAGAAAAGCAATATAAGGGGCTTATTTCTCACTTGTGGAGCTATTTTTCGTCCGGATGATAGCCACGAAAAAATAGTGTAAACTAAATATCAAACTAACACTTTCAGACGAATGAAATGATTATAGCGTAGTTAGTGGGAAGACATAACGAGAGCGGTAGGGATTGGAGAAGGCAAACAGAGGAGGAGGGTCATGTCGCAGATCGGAGGGGTGTCACAGGGAAGATTTACTGACGCAGGCCAAAGGGGCAGTTGAAGTTTGTGTAACAGGTTGGGGTTCCTCGACCCCCTGACGGCCTTGAGTAGACCACGCCTCGCCAAATCTGGGTCACGCACCACCACCATCTTTATTAACATACCTTATGAATAAATTGATTCTCTGTAGGCGGCCTCCTTCGGCTTCAAATCAACCCAAAATTCACCGTTCTCTGCCTTTTCGGGCAAAACTAATCACTTCTCTTTGAAAAATCCAATCATTTTCGTCTCCTGTTTTGACCCTTGACTGGAAACAAACATGACCTTTGGCTACTTCCAAACATCAAGGGTATTCAGCCCAATTCAATACAATGTATATATTCTGACCAATTTCAAATATCTTTATGATTCATTAAATTGTAAAAAAGTATTTATAAAAAAAATTTCAACATTTGAGCCCTAAAATTATCCATAATATCCTGTGTTGTTTGAGCATTTTTCTGAAGACAGTTGGTTATAAGTTGTTTATATTGTTAATTCTGTTTTAGTGAGATAAGTGTAACGCAGTTGTTATACCGCAAGTATTCTATAATCTGAAGCACTAATTATACTTTACTGATGTCAGTGTTACATTAGGCACATTTAACGTGTGATTGACATTGTAGATGTGTCAGCTTTAATTCTTTGCCCGAGACCCAGTCTGTTTAATATTTTCATCCTCTACATTACAAGTCTAGAGTCATGAATATTCAAGCCTTGCTAATAACTTCCAACGCGTTAATCACCACAGCTTCCTTGATCTCTCCATTTGAGCAATATACAGAGATATATTTTTGTCAATTTCTTGCCTAGTAACTAAAATCATACAATTTTATCAATGATACAAACATTTAATTATCAGCACAAAAGATAACAACTTTTAATCATTTAAGATTTTATCATAAAAATATAAACTATTTTAAAATCCATCAGTAACTATAATGACTTTGCTGCTGCTGACACATTACATCTATGCCTCACGTACTCAGGTTTTTTTTTTAAAAAAAAAAATCATAAATAACATGATTATCCTTTAACTCCACATCCATTGATGAATATTTTCCTAATTTTCTGAAGGCATGCTTTCTTGGAAGAACAATAAAATTTGGTCAACTTTTATGAAATAAAACAGATGGCTTGACGCTCATATAATTTTCAATTCAAATACAGACGGAAATGAAAACAGAAAATTTCTCAAAAATTGAAAAAACTGTCATATTTATTGAAAATGGGTAGTTTTGTTATCAATTTGTCTGCGTTGTACTAAGCAATATCGGTTTGTAGATGAACCTCCCTAGCAATATCATCCCTCGTCATTAAAAAATTGTAAACAAAATTATTTCTTATATCGTAACATGCATTATTGTTATTTGGGGAAAATTTCTTAGATTAAAAAAAAACTTTTCCATTTGAAGAAAATAAATTATCATATGATGACAGAAAAAGTTATTTCGTTATTCAAATTATGTTGAGATAAAAATGATTGAATTTTTTTTCCTAATCAAACCTCGAGGATAAGGTTTTGATTTTAAAAGGTTGTTAAGGAGACAGATATACTGGCGAGTTGATAGGTTTTAGATTGGTGAACTACTATGTGATGGAGACAGAGACTGCTTGGGGAATGAGTTTATGCCTGAGGGTGAGCGAGATCTTTTCATACTCAACCTGTAGCGGTATACAGAAAAGAAAGGCTAAATATCAAAATAGGAATCAGATCAAAGAAACTGACTTTACCTTAAATATCAAACCAGTGGACTTTTAAGTACAATGTCCAGTTCGATTGAAAAAAGATTACATATTTTGCTGAAACATGCAGCTTTTATAGTTCTCACAGCTATCTGAAATGTACTTTGCAACTTTGTTTATATTCTGAACAATGTTACATAATAATTTGCAATTGATTTTTGGCTAACTATCAAGTTAAAAGAATACTTGATAATTAACTTAGCATGAGTTTAATGTATGAACATTTATTATTTTCAAATCTAAAATAAAAAGTAAATATTTTTTGCTTATGTTCATTCCTTTTATTCGATTGTTATTTTATTGATACCAATTATATATTGATATTAATAACAAGATTTCACATCAACACGTGAAATAACAATCAATGATCAAACCACAATATGAAATTGAAAAAAAAAACTAAAATCTTTCAACCGTAACAACGGTCTTCGTCAGAGTCAAAAACCCAACTGATTTGGTTATGGTTGACTGCTTGTTCTGTTTGAAAGATCTTAGTCTTCTTTTTCCCATTTCATATTGTGATTTCAACATTGTATTGGTATTAAGGTATCCTTTGAAATATATTTTAATGTCATATTTTAAATATTGATATATCAATATATCATTAATCAGTATATCAAAGAATAATGTCTATATAACAAACAATATATCAAAACTTATCAGTTTTGGTTGTCATTCCACAATTCTTCGATTGGTTTTTCTTAGTTAATTTTCAATTACAGCTCCTTTCTTTCTTCTAACTTTGTATTATTTAAGTGTAGTTACTTAGTTTGAGTTTGAACTTAGTTCACTTTTTGTAACTTTTATTTAAATAATAAACGTATTAACAATCTTTTTTTGCATTTCTTTGTATAACTCAATCAATATACAATTCATATTCTCGGATAAATCAGTCTTATCCCCTAAATAGCTGCTGTAGTCGTTCGACCGGTTTAGCACGTAGTGAATCTCTGAAGCCTGCTTGAAGATGCACTATGTCTGAAAACTGTCAATGGGTGCTGCCTCCTGTAACCAGTGTTTATACAGCCGAACTAATAGCCTTATACAAAGCCATCAATTATTGCCATACAGAATCAATAATTCAACAAAGTATTTTATTCTTTCAGATTCCTGGTTGGCATTGACAGCCCTAGAAGAACAAAATTTAAAAGATCTTACAATTAATAAGATGTTTGAATGCCTGCATGACTTAAATATTAGGAAAAAGCAAGTGTCATTTGCCTGGATATCAAGCCATGTCGGCATTGAAGGAAATGATAAAGCAGACAGAGCAACAAAGGAAGCAACTAACAGAGAAACTAGAAGTATAATAGCTGTGAGGCCGAATGACATCAGAAAGAACAGTATAAAAGCAATATGGACAGGGTGGAAAACCGAATAGAAGAACCGAATGAAGAAACCACTCAACTTCGCAAAATAATAGGATCAATTGGGACAACAATGAACACTGCAACAGGAAATCGAGAAACGAATGTGATAATAAACCACCTACATATAGGTCACATGCAAGCTACACTTAATTACTTCTTATCCAAAGAACAAAGACCCAAAATGTAAAGATGTGTTGACGGTGGACCATTTAATTGAAGAATGCCCACAATTAGCGGAAGAGAGGATGGTATGTCTGCGGGCATACTATCAAAATTGACAATAGTACTAGCCACTGATAATAAGTATTCCAGTGAAGTGACATCATTTCTAAAGGAAATAAAGCTATACAACAAAATATGAGGAACTAGAGAATCGAACAAAACCAGACAGTGCTAATGTCCTAGTAGACGATGCACTTATCAACTATAAATAAAAAAAAAACAATAACGGAAGACAAAAATAATGACAATTAAAAAAGTGATGGAAATTAATGAAACAAAAAACAGCAAAGAAAAATCAAAACAAGAAAAATATGAAACTCTTGATTCTTCCTCTGTAATCTAAGTTGTCTTTATTTTGTGTTTTTTTATATCTTTTTTATTTCCTACATTTTCCTTATTTTTAGTTTTTTTATTATTCTTCTGAAATTTTGAATCTTTTTGTTATCTGTCTTCATTACCTTACCTTACGCTTCTCTGTAACCTTGTTTCAACCTCTTTTATCTTAATTTCAGGAGCTTTCTGATAAAATGGTCAAAAAGTCATCACAGCATATTTTTTTGTGTTTGATTTTTCTTTTTTTTTTGTTTCAATTATACAGAAAGACAACAAAAACCCTTTTAAAAAATCTTGACACCTACAGTATTGTATCAGTATAACCACTGATCTGTTGAAGGAACCTCACTTCGTTTGATATTCATTTTTGAAACTAATAACAGGAAAAATATTTCTTTCAGTGCTAAATGAATACAATTGGCACTATTTTACCTTAATAAACGAACATAAATTCAATAATGCTAAATAGGCCAACAGGTAGAGTGATGTAGCATGGTTTTAATATCTCTAGGTAAACCGTTTATCAGAAGTAGCAAAAAGGATTGATTTTTTTTTTGACGATATTTCCAACATTGGTTCATCAACTGCTGAAATCTTATAGATTGACTAGCAATCTATTAAACGATTTTTACCCTTTCAGAAAATATAGGTCATTTGAAAGATTTTTTCGTATAAATTACTGGTATAATAGTTATGTTATTTTGATTGCTACGAAGTATCTAACTATATTTCAGCTGAATCAAAAATATTTAAAATTGACATATCAAATATAAAGAAATGATATTCATAGTAGTAGATAATGCACTATCAATATATTCACACTTACAAGTATGAACTTGTAGATATTTGAGTGGTCATTAATTCTGCATTGTGACTTGCCCATTACAAAGGAGGCCAAATAACAAATGAGCCAAACTTTGGTCCCTAGAACAGAAACAAATTATAAAGTGGTAAACAATCACTATTAACTAACATTTATTATTTTTACTTACTTCGTTTTTTTACTAAATTACATTGAAACATTTTAGATTTTAAGCTGAAAAAAGAATAAGATAATAGCACCTACACTCCAACTGGTTAATGTCAAAATATGTATACATGGGTAACTCCATTTATACAAGTTTATAATATTATAAGAACCAAAGTTACAATTATATTTGATAGTATACTGATGTAGTATGGTTTTGGTTCTAGGGAAACCGTTGTTTTCAGAAGTAGCAAAAAGGATTGATTTTTCTTTGATGGTATTTCCAACATTGGTCCTTCAACTGCCGATATCTTTTAGATTGGACTAGCAATCTATTAGACGATTTTTATCTTGTCAGAAAATATTTCCGCCTGAAACTGTGCGAGATCTTTTCATACTCAACCTGTACCGATATACAAACTGATCCAATTCATGCTGTGCTATTTTTTAAATTTGTATAGAATCTTGAATCATTTCTGGTATTTATTACCTGTATAATGTTAAATAAAAGAAAATTATCACTATACTCCCAAAATTGGAGCCAGGGTCGCACGTGTGTGTAATCGACTCTGTTTTTAAATTTTGTCTAAAGAAATTTGTTTTTAAAGTATTTAATCTAAATATTTTGATATTAAATTTCTTTCAAGACGTAATCAACGTTATTACTCAGAAGGATGTTAACTTAGGTATACTTTTGTTTCGTTTGGGTGATTCATTTTTCTTATCCTAATTTTATAAGTTTGCAACAGAAGATTGATCTCTCCAGAGTAGGCTTTTACTAAATCAACAAATTTATATTCCGATTTTATTATTACTGTGATTTAAATGACAGCTGTGTTGACATTAGCTTTGATGACATATTTTTGCATGATTTCTATTCAAATCTGCTCAGCTTTGACTGATTGAAAACTCAGTTATACTAAGGTAGTGAGTTGTCATGGAGATGCCTTTCCTCTAAATCCCATCCCATTGACTTAGCAAGGCAATTATGTTATTAAAGTGACAATATCAGTGATTAGGATAATGACGACAGTCTCTTACGACTGTCATTAACACAATGACATCTCTCCCTCTTGTTACGTCTGTATAACAGCAACCTCTCCTTTCAGCCCCACAGATTACCAACCACAATTAGGACGATTTCTGTTACAGTTATTTTTATTTTTCAAGCCATATTATCTACTTCGAAAAACAAAGTCAATCATTTCTGAAAGATAATTAACAAATTTTAGGCATACAATTTACATTTTAAATTTCTCCTTGTAGTTTTAGCTCTCTCTTAATCAGAAGACAGTTAACACTCCAAATTCCAATGTAAACACCCACTCACAAGAAATCAGATTATATTATTCATAATACTATAAATAATGGCCTAATGCACTGATATTATATTAAATGGTTACTTAAATCTATGCCCGGATTCATAGCTATTTAGATCATATAAAGAAATGAATATTTTTCAAGGGACCAAGGTTTAGAGTTTGTTTATATTATGTTGTAATGAAGTGGTAACATCATAAAAGGATCTTGGGGACCTCAAAACATGTAAATCCGTCAAAATATCGAGATTAATTTTTTGCATAATCACGTTCAAAATATCGAGATTCAATGATTTTTTAATCTCTATGCTTTACTTATAGTAAAGTAAAATTATTATGCTCTGAAATATCAATTTCAAAATAATTAAATTAAATGCACAGAATTTTATTAATGAAGTGGAAACAAAACTTTATTGTGTCTTAACAACTTGAAACAATATTTCAGAGAAAGTAATGAAAAACGCTAAGCAAAACTTACTTTTTTGAATTATTACGCCTAATACATTGATATTCCTAAAAAAATCTACTGAAATGTTTACCAGTGTTATTGAGGTAAGGTGGTCAATTACGTTTTACTTATATGCTTTGGTCATTGGTCCAAATACGCCGTATGGCTAATATTCTTTTAAACCGATCTCCAAGAGGGTGATTCTACAGATTCTACATTGGGAGCCCTAAATTTTGCCTAACTAAAGTGAATTTCGAGTAGGGATCTTTAACTAGTACCTGACATCGTACAGGGTCGGGACCGACGGCTTAACGTCCTCTCTGAGGGACGGCGTACTCATATTTATTCACCTCCTGCGTGAATAAATCGAGGGCCAGGTGGCTATCGAATCCTGGACTACCAGCCCCTGAACGACTGAGCTAACGTGGCCTCTATGACTAACATAGATCGGTTCCAATTAGATGTTAAAGTTGGTTATGGTTGCTTCTTGATTGTGTGCATTCTTTGTCACTGGTGCTAATGAAGGTATTTCTTCATTCTTAATGAGTTCGAATCATTAATGTTCCATTTTTTCTCCTTTTGAAACGATGAGTGATGTAAAACTCATAATAGTCAGTTTTGGACATAAAAAACAAAAATTATTTCATACCTCATGTCACAAATGGTAGTAACATTTTTTTTTCAAAATTAAAACTATTTTATTTATTTAACTTTTTTACTTCTATAAGTTCTTGAAAATCTTTAATGTTTGATCTATATTACGAAATAAGCTCATAGTTTTAAATCATATTTTTTCATTTCAGGTTTTTTCTGAAATAGTTTGTGTTCTGGCATAACAAAAACTGTGAAGAAATATTTTCTATTAAATTTTACCATAATTAATGAGAGTCACCTTTTACGAAACGCTTTGAATGGAAAATAAAAATAAAAAAATTAATAACTTCAGATGACAGAAGTCAAATTAGCTGTCGAAATAATTTTAAAATATCAAAACCGGGTTTTGACAACAATGGGCCTGTCATATCAGTGTCAATTCTGCCTTGCATTCTCTCTTCGAGTGTGTCATCATTGTTGTCCTCATCCTGATACAGAAATGCAAATCAGCATACAAATAAGATTGAGTTTGCAAATTAAAGTTAATTTATGATAATTGGAAGGCTAGTAATCACTACATTTTAAACAGCTTTGGACATGAGCATCAATTAAAATGGAACTATACTGACTATCTGAACGATCAAGTATTTAGCCTTCGTCGTATTTGGCTTGTTCTTATTCTAGTTTTAATTGAGGTCAAAATGTATATCTAATTATCGGTATAATATAAATATTAATAAATTTTACTTTGCTACGATACCAATTAATAAAGGATGTTATCAATATAAGTAAGGTCGCATATCTTTATGATATTCTGCCTTTCTATTAAGTTAAGTCTATATTTTGTCAAGGATGAAGCCTTCTGATGACTGTAATAACGGACTTTTTTCCAACTTGCTACAATTACTTAATACATTTAGGAAGGACAGCGGATATATCTATGTCCCAATAACCCTTCAATTTTACCCTATTTGACCCAGATTTTTTCATATTGGTCTATTTGTCCAATTTATTTTAATAAAAGAACTGGTTTAAGTTAATGCAGTTATATTTCACAGATAGACAATTTTAAATTAGCCCAATAATTTTTTATTGTATATTATATATTATCATATGTTCACAAGCGATTAAAAGAAGGGAATACGGAGAAATAATATAATAACATAATCTACTTCAATATTTCGACCTCGTCGTCATCAGGAGAAGAAGCAAAGATATTGCTGTTTGTCAGGTATGCATAGCTTTTCTTCTCCTGATCATGTTGACATATTGAATTGAGATTTTGAGGTTTCTCCTGTTCTTTTCTCTTAACCGTTTGATAAGTTATCCGAACAGACCTTTCTTGATTTTCATTATCGTGTCTTAACATATGTTATATTATATTTCGTCGTCAACTTCATGAACGGGTGTGGTTCACAATTTTCAGTTAAAGGTTGAAATAATATGATTTTCTAAAACTCTAATAAAACAATATGTAATATCAATTTCTTCTGAGTAGAGGTACAATTATCATTAAACGTACTCGTAATTGCTAAAATAGTACTATTTTGTACTATATTAGCACAAAAAATTATAATGGATACAACTAATTTTAGTTTAATATATACCAACCAATATACTAAAATTACATTAATGTCCTTTCATACACTTTAGCAGTATCTCACCATTTATATTTACATATAAATATAAATATCTCATTAAATATTTTAATAGCCAAACGTTCAACCTTATTTTCTGGAGTAATATCCAATTTTATCTTCAGCTTTACAGGTCCCACATTAGAGTGGGACTGTATTTCTAGCTACATTAGAAATATACTTCAGTTAGTTGAAACTCTTTTTTTTTTAGGAATAAAGTAATAGTTTATTGCTATCAAATCATTAAATTCTTTGCAATTTTTTTGCAACACAATGGAATTTGAAATTCCCTTCTTATTCAAAAATCGTTCACTTTCCATTTCTTTGTTAGGTGAAGTATAAATAATGTTTAATATTCTTAGAACAATTTTCACATTAGTATTATTCCATCACAAATGTGTCTAACAACGATTTTCCATCAACATTTTTCTTTTTTTTTTTTCAGTAAGTTATGTGACGTTACTATTCTTTTAGTATAATGGACAATAAATTTGTCGAATGCAGTTACTTTTCCTAATATCAAATAATTTTCTTCGGTTTAGTATTTAAAATTCTGTAATTGCAATATAATTATCTTTAATGAGAGAAACTTCAGCTTTTCATAATATATGGTGGTGATATTTGTTCGAATGAGTGACAATGGCACATTTTCAATGTTATCAAATTGAATTCCTTTTTTTTTTTTTTTTGAGTTAATAAGATTCAGTATTCTTAAGTGACATTTAAAACAAAAATCATGACGTCATCGGTGTAATTAACACTAAGATTACCAAAATTTTGCTTTCATATCATATTCCAACAATTCTTAAATTCTCGTATCCAAAAAGATGAATTTTTTTCCAATGGCCTTTTTCTGTAATAAAATCTGCCTTATCCTTCAAACCAATGACAATCTTGCACGTCAACTGCTACTTTTAGATTCCAGGAAATAGTTGGAATTTGGTTACCACAATTTTACTTACTTCCCTGATATCAATACTTGTCGTGTTTTTGGAGTCTTTTCTTTTTTTTAATTATTAGAGTTACTAAGTATGCAAATGGTAAGTTTGACTCCACAATTCAATGATTTCTTAGCATATCAGAAATTTGCATTTCAATTCTTCAATGTCCAGAAAAGAGCACCTTATAGTTAATCCAAAACATATTTATGTTTTTTAAATTTATTTGAGTTTCTGAATTTTTTACTCAACTTACATCTAATTTTTTTAATAAAACACACCTGGTATTCTTCAAGTATTTTTATAATATCATTATTTTTCATTCGTTATTAATATGTAATTAATACCTACACCTAAGTAATACCTTACGTAATACCTATACCTAAGTAATACCTTACGTAATACCTATACCTAAGCAATACCTTACTTTTGAATCTGCTTCGTTATGAATATTATTAGACATTTCATTAAAATTACTTTCCATCACTACCTTATTGTCTGCTTTCTTTACATTACATAAGGTACACCCCTTTGTAAGGTAATCTCAATAAATAATTCTGTAATCTAATTTTTATTTCTTCTTTTTTTTTGGTCTTGTATCAACAGTTTAATATATTTTATAGCGTATTAACCATGTAAGACTTCATAGTTGATACTTTTATTTTTAACTATAATTTTTTCACCAAAATTATAAATAATTTCACCAAATTTTTAAATACTGGGATACATGGTATTAAAAAATTCACATCTCTAAATATTTTAGTACACTTCAATTACTACATAATTTAGATTTCAATAAATTAATGAATCATTTATTTATCAAGTAACAATTAAAACCCTTATCATAAATTCATTAAATAAATTCACCAATCTTTTGCAACCTAATTTTAATAGGCGTTAATTATATTTAGTGTAAATTTATTGAGTGTTTCTTTTTTTAGTTTTTATTGCCTGGTTTTTATTTCAATTTTAATCAATTATGTTCAATTATCCTTTTTTCATCTCTAAATTTAACTTTATTTCCATAAATAGATTCTGTTGATTCATGTCAGCACAAGTTTACTGGATATTAACGGTTTTGAAAAAGTACCAATGCTCATTAAACAAAATTATTTCTAAATATTTCATTAGTTTGATACTTTGCGGCAGTTGGAAGGCCACTTTTGATGAACTCGAAAGACTACAAAATTATAGGTTAGTAATGGATGCCCTAATAAACTAGTGTAAAAAGTATCATAAAGAAAGAGATGGAAAAGTGGCACAGAAACAATGGTATCATAAATACTCCAGATAGACAAGTTATTACAATAAATAACTAGGTCTGCATACATACCCAATGTAAGCAGGATAAACAAGCAATCTAATAAATAACTCACTCACATGTTAAACCTAAAAAATAAAAAACTGAATGAGTAGGACAATTTTTTTTATAAAGTAAGAGACTGGCAATATATTCAAGAAGAGGCATTCTTGAACTTCAGAGAGGTCAATGATTGCGACAAACTCTTCAAGATGGTCAACTTTACACTGAAAGTTTGCACAATAAAATAATAACGCTCATAAAGAGCATGACATTTGCATGAAACTAGTAATGATAGTAGCAGGGAGACAAATTCAACAACAACAGCAAAATCTTGAACTTCAGATCCTAAAACCTTAATATATCTAACTTAAAACCAGAACTTCAAATCGCAGACTAATAATGTATTCATAGTTTTAACTAACAGGATCTTACAACTAAGTATGGAAACATGTTCTCTGATTGATTCGTCTTTTCTAAGATATAGAAACAATCAAAAGGCTCGCTCCTATCTGATTTGTTCCTGATTATAAGATATATTACATATGACTTATTATATATATTGTTCTAATATATAATATTGAATATAAAATAGTTTGTACATTTATATAAAATAGAGGAATCTACTAAATCTATATCGTTTTACAATTTAGTGCTTCTTCAATTAACCAATTGTTAATTCAATATTAAGACCATTAATTTTCTATAATTTTTGGCTAAACCATCATCAGTAAAAAGAAATAGGAAAACAAGCGGTTGGTTGAACAAAAAATAAGAGACTATGTGTGTGAGTTTCAATGTTTATTTTTCAAATTTAGTTTGTCACTTTTCAGATAGTTTTTCAACTATTACTATAAATTATTCTTTATATTATTCCTTTATTATCTATTTTGCGAAATAAGCGCTTTTACGTGCTTTCCGATAAAATTATTATTTTTTTCCTTATTAATTCTTGAATATAAATGTTGTGTATTTACTGAATGGTTGTCACATCATATCATTCAAAATCATTAATCAGTTATCTTTTCCTTTAATGTTTGCTTAGTTTATTTATCGCAGCCAAACATTATTTACACCATACATTACTATTTTCTCCTAGCAATATATTTTGAAAGAATTTTTTGTGATAGCCTTTCCGTTTACATATTCTACTGTCATTTGTTGTTTATTAAGCTTTATAGAATTACTTATTAGAATTATGGAAATAATTATATAAGCTGATGTAATTTCTATTGTTTTCAAGAATTCTGCATACATGTGTCTCTTTTGTTTCATAGAATTCCCATTCTTTCTTTTCTCTCTTCCTCTTACTTCCACATCATATCAATGAAGGCTAAGGTAGCTCTATGAGTCATAAGTTTAGTTTTCCTAATTATAAGTTAGTTGGTGTGGTTGTTAGTGCAACCACCACTCGATCTCTCATTCTGAATTTTCAATCTGTTCTCTTTGACATTTTTTAAATGTTCTTAAATGCTGACTAGCCAACAAAGAGAACATCAAGTAAGGACTACTGAGTCAGTAAGGCGTAAAATATTCCATAAAGATGACTTGGGTATTAAACTTGTGTATTAAAAAGTAAAATCTACCAATTTCTAAATAATACCAATTAAGTGCAATGAGTATCTGAGTCGTTTTAAAATTGTACAAAACTCTGCTTGTCTTTGTGGGTCGGCTTGTCAGACATGGGATCACTTGTTGTTTGACTGTAAACTCTTGGAAGGAATAAGAGTGGACCTTGTCAGAGAGGTGCTGACCTCAGGTGGTACATGGCCTGAGAAACACAGTGAAATTGTGAAAAGACACTATGGACAATTCCATAAATTAGTGAATAATATAGACTTAGACATGTACAACTTGTAAAATTCTTGTTTATTACTATTAATTTAAGTATGTATAAATATTACTTCATGATATAGGTAAAGATAAATTTGATATATTCCCTATAATTAATAAGATATATATTGTATATAATTAGATATAAGATATATTAAAGTTGTGATAAATGTGTAATTAGTAAATGTGATAAATGTATATAATTAGATATAAGATATATTAAAGCTGTGATAAATGTGTAATCTATAAGGGAACACATTGTAAATATACGGTCCTGATGCAGGGTTACTGTGTTGGGGAAAAAAAAAAAAATAATACCAATTAACAGTTATTCTACAGTTTACTCCCAGAAATTGAACTGTTAGTGCCTCAATCGATGGAACTATTTTTTCGAATGATTAAAAGAAATATTAAAGATGAGATTTAATATTTGTCTACGAGTCTTACTCACATGCATATTTGCATATGAGTTATTAAAACAAATTCGTTCGAAGTTATTTATTCAATGTTTTAGAACAAACGACTTCAGAATATTATACAGTCATAGAATTAGATGGAGTTTAGAAGTACGTTTGAAATGTAATTAGAACTCGAGCAGTCTTTTAACAATGGATCATATAAAGTGGTGTATAATGGGGGTGTGGTTTCTGTTCTAATGAATCGTTCATATTTCTTTTTTTCGGGAGGAAAACATCTGATG
Organism: Hermatobates lingyangjiaoensis; assembly: GCA_026182355.1. Taxonomy (NCBI): domain Eukaryota; kingdom Metazoa; phylum Arthropoda; class Insecta; order Hemiptera; family Hermatobatidae; genus Hermatobates; species Hermatobates lingyangjiaoensis. Next base: position 1,258,684 of record JAPFBL010000057.1, read on the forward strand.
AATGGGTCTTGTTTTGACGGTTAATGGATCTTGATAAGATAAGGCTGTAGGATGGAGATTTATGTGGAGGCGTTTTGCAAGGTACACATTGTTGGGGGTATAGGGAGGGAATGAATGAGCTGGCACTGGGGAGGACGGAAAGGTGACTGGGGTGAGTAGAGTGTCTCATCTGGACGTCATTTATCAAGGTTGAACGAAGAAAGGTGTTATTATTTTGTACAATGAAAACAGCAGTCTGTGGGTGTGAATCATTGACATTTTCAATGCGAGGAACAGCCTTCAGGTCGGGCATATGCCAATGTTTCCTCCCACTCTTCTTATTATGCCAATGAGTGCACCCACAAGTCAACATCATAATTTAAACTTCCAATACAATTATATTATAATAACATTAAATAGTTCACTTTTTCAGCAAAATGTATTTGTTTTCACCTGTAGCCAGGTTTGCTTGTAATTATGATTTACTATCTCACGCTGCACAATTTCATGAGTTCCCACAGTGATTTTTTGGATGATCAAAAATTACAGTTATGAGATGATCAAAATAATGACATTAGATTTTTCTTAAATACAAATCAAAGTATAATCATAAAAAAAGATAAATCAAAGTATATTTTTAATGCATTATTAAAGTAATAAATTAAAAATTATATATAAAATAATATAAAAAAGAAAACTATCATTTTAGGGAATACATTTTCCTAATAAAGAAATGCACAAATCCGTTTTGTATTCTAAGTTGATTTCTGTAGGGGTACTTGTAAATAATTGATGTTGAAGAAGGTTTTTAAAAAGAAACATTATGTTATGAGTGATGACAGAGAATTACATTTTTAAAATGGTACTCATTCATTTCAGGGCCTATATGTCAGAACAGGAATAGATGAAAAAAGCCGAAGAACCTTCTTAAATGCTGGTACATTAGAATATCGCCAAAACCTTCTCCATTGAGTACTATACGCTGATTACATTCAGAAGGTGACTCATAGTAACTCTTCCTCCTCTACTATCTACCTATGCATATAAACCTAACTATTTACAAATATCAGAAGGTGCCTCATCGTAACTCTTCCTCCTCTACTAACTATTTACAAATATTACAATACTCTGCTAGAGTAACTCTTTAGTTATAAAATCAGTCGCTATGCAATATTTACTCACTTCTGAGATTTATAAAGGAAGTCTCCATATAAAAAGTTTTATTGAAAAATTTATAATTAGAACACGAATTCTTTTTCTATTCTAGTATAAAGATAACAGGAACTTTTTACACAATCATTTTTACTTAAAAAAGAGCTTGCGTTATTCTTTCAAAAAAACTTTTGTATGTCGAGATTTCCTTTACTTAAGAATGAGTATTTTTTGAATCTATTATAATATATAGTCAATAATTAAATTAATGTGTTTGTTTGTTTTCTGTAATTGTTAGTTATGAGTATTTATGAACAGATCTTTTCTGTACAGACTCATAAATGACTTCGAATAGAAATGGTAGAATGATTTTTTTGACTAATATAGTAAACTTATTACATTCGTAATCTGAGAGAAACATGTTTATCTACACTTGCTTTGTATTGCTAATTGGCTAGAGATTATTTGTATTCTTGATTATCCATTACATCGAAGACCAAAGTATCATAAAATATCGTAAACAGGTAAATGAGCCCCGAGTATGGAGCAAAAGTTGAGAAAAGACAAGCCCTCTTGAGAGTCACGGCAGTAAAAAAAAATTAAAACAACAAAAAATGTCGATAATTATAAAAAAACGGAATGGCATCCCGTATGCTTTGTTTGTTAAAGCTGATTCGATGGAGAAGCAGAATAGGTACCTAGAAGTATTAGTTGTTGAAAGGTGAGGCAGCAGTAAGTCATTTATTTATTTTTTTTATACGAGTAAATAAAAAGTAATTTATAAAAATAATTTCTAAAAAGTAAATAAAAAACGAAAAATGTTGTATTTATAGCTATTAAAGAAGTTATGAAAAATTGTTCAAAATATCCCTCCTTTTTTTTTGATTGAACTATATGATCCGATAGAAGACATTACATGTATTAGGATCTTCCATGGTGCACAAGACGCCTTACCTATATATAAAAAAAATGAATGTGTGTCTGTCTGTACTCCATAGATTCAAAAACCATGCATCCAATCACCGTGAAAATTTGAGAAATTATTAGATATATCTCCGGGAAAGTTTATGTAATTTTCTTTAAATCAGATTTGGAGTTCTAGGTGCTCCCAAACAAATTATAAAAACTGAAATTTTGTTTTGAATTGATGAATCACCTGCCATACTGGTCGTATTTGTTTGCATTTATTTACATTGTTGTTTAATAAATATTTTATTAAATAAAATTGTTATTTAAAGGTTTAAATAAAAAAAAATGAAATATTCTAATGGTTTAAATGATATGTTAGAACAATAAAATTGTTAAATGTAAAAAAATATAACCCCAATCAAACATATATTTTCTGATGCATTCCTTGGTGTGATAGTTGTCAAACAAGTGTTTGACCAATCAAACCATACATAAGTTGGTTATTAACGAGTTTGATATTATGTTTAGTTATAGTAAGGTTAAGTTTATGCCAATCCAGATTTTTTATCTTAGGTTTTATTCCTATTCGAGTTGAATTTTTATAGGTAATGCAGGACAGTGCCTGTCGGGTTAATTATTATGTTAATAATTAAATACCAAATTAAGATTAGCTAAAGGTAACACGACATTCACTGACAGTTGGCGTTACGAAGTTCGCAGGGTCAGTTAGTAAATTTATGAAAAATAGTTGCTTAACAATAATAATAATTCAATAACCATAATATAATATGGTTATATAGCTCGATTAAAGCGCTATGATTGATCAGTTAACATAAATTACTCAATGTTTCAGCATTTAAGTATTACATTGTAGAGATCACCTGACTCAGTCTACATTCTGATGTTACTGGTTCACGTCATAATTATCCAATTTTCATTCCAATATGTCAAATGTTATTTCAAATAACATTTTTAAATATGCTCTGCACAAATTTCTTATTTCATTTATAAATTTCTGTCCAACCAAAATGAATTTTTATGGCCATATACTTCAGTAAAAAAAATTCTTAACTTATTTTTAAATTGATTAAAAAAAAAAGAAACGTTAATGAATAGTTGTTACTGATTTAGTGTGGGTGAAAAGTTGGCAGTAATGGGGTTAGGCGAGGTGCGTAGGAGAAGAGAGATTTGACAATAAGACGTGTTTTTGGGCAGCCTTGACTCTACTGCCTCTTGTACTCTTTGTTTATCGCTGCTATCTTTATGGCTGCATTGTGTCCTGCTCGAGAAAGTCAGTTCAACAGACACCCGTTTTAGTCTTATCTTCATAAATCTCCAAAAAAAAAGTAATTTTAACAAATGAAAACAAATATCCCTTTTTAAGCTGATTTTATCGGCACGTTTTATAATAACCAGTTTTCAAAGCCTTTCAATGGGTTTATTGATCGGTAATTTTTTTTTTTGGAGGGTTTATACACAGTTGATTGTGATCTTTGCACCATCATAACACTTTACCCAGTGTCTTGTGTAATGTTAAACTTAGCTTGAAGTCGTATTACCACTCAATAACTTCCGTAAAGAATTTATTTTTTATAAAATATAATCAGTTTCAATTTTGTGCTGATCAACCATTTAGGTGTACTTTAAAAAAAAATAATACAAAAATCAACAAGACTTTTTCAAAATGGAATGGACGAGTGAAAAATGTTGGACTAAATATCCAATACAGTTTTTTTCATTTCAAACTTCTTCACGTTTTCAGTAATTCATTTAGTTTCATAATTTTGATGAGTTTCCGCGATATCCTATCTCCTTTTTTATGAATCTGAAAAGAGAAGTAAAAATTGTCTTCATTAATATCAATCCTTTAACAAACACGCTCTCATAATAAAAAGAATACACTTTAAAAAATGAGACTGCAATAGTTTTTTATAACTAATTATAAAATAACTTTTATTAAATAAATATTATTAATATTTATTATTATTAATTTATTATAATAATTACGTATTAATTAATAATACTATGTATTTATTATTATTAAATATTATTCATTAATAAATTAATTAATCCACGAAACAAGTTGGACGTAAGCTACGTAAAATATGTAGAATCTTCAAAATAATAATATCAAACATGAATTTTTTTATATCAATTATTGAACGTATAATACATCTTAAGTAAAAAAATAAGAATTATTTTTTTTAAAAAAAATTGAATTTTCTTTAAAAATAATGAATTCATTTTAATTTTTCATACAAAAAACTTCAATAAATTTATTTATAAGGTACTATTACCTATTTTCATTTCTGTTGATAAAGGAATGTACATTTTGTCGCAAGTTTAGAGCTAAACTTTCTTTAGATCAATTGACTTAGAGTCGAGGTCCAAAGATGGAACACTGTCGTTGAAAAAATGCTGCGTACTATCAAACGATTCATGTAACAAGTTTAGCGCTAGTAAAGTATTTTTCGTCATGATTATAAAGAAGCGCATTGAGAAGACATTGTGAAGTAAATAAGTGATCTATCTTTATGTTTCAGTGGTTATGCTACTCTTTTTACATGCCAAAGGAGTTGTTTGAGTTTCACCTGTCTCCTGTAATGCTTGTGAATGAAATGTAGGATTAATCAAATGAGGATATTGAAATGTGTCTAACTTATCTTTCTATTAGCTTGTGATATTGAATCAAACTTAATAAAAATTTTTGTACTATTTATAAATAACGATTTCAAAGGTAAGAGCGATTTTTGATATTCCATTGTGAAGGGACTGTAAATGGATGTTAAGAAGTATGCTTGTACTATTTTATAGATATAATGTGAGAATTACATAAGGTGAGAAGATATAACAAGGTTATCCACTTCTGTAGTGAAATATCTGTTCAGATGGCAACTTGGGTAATAAACAAATCAAGAAACTTATGATCAGTTATGCGTGCATTAATATGAAATATGCTAATTCATACAGCATCTTGCTACAAAAATACAAATGCTATCCTAACACTTAGACTAGAACGTAAAAATTAATGTCATATGTTATATATTTGTACAAAAGTTCCAATTTTTTGTTGTTTATCCTTTATAAATTATTGCTCTGAACGTGACACTTCCTTGCATGTAACATCCCACCCAGTAAGTTCCCATCTCCATCTCATTGCTATATTTTTATACCAATTATATGTATTCCTAGCGCTTCATTGTTTTAAACAGGAAATAATGATAAAATCAATTATATTTTCTCTTGAAGTAAATGAAATTTTGCAAGGAACAATCTCTATAAAAAAACTTCATAAAAACTCTGGTATAATTTGAGCTGAGACTTGATTATCCTAGAATTGTTTTGTTAGTTTGAAGCAATATTGTTAGTACTCAACATTACTGACTCCTTAATTTCAACTGGTTTCTTTTACTTGTTGCTTCAGTTTATTCAATAATGAGTGTTTTATATTTCTTACGAAATTTTCGTCGTATTGTGTCTTGATAAAATTACATTAATAAACCAGAAGATAAAATGAATGCTCTGAAGACATAAAGTACTATAAAAGGCCTCTGGTAATAATTTTCTTGTTTAATTCTTCTATGTAGCCCTCTGTTTCATATATATATATATATATATATATATATATATATATATAAAGATTTCACATAAACACGTGAAGTAGTGATGGAGACAAGAAGGTCCAAAGGTCAGTGGTACAGAAGACTCTTCGGAAGTCAACACCTACTGTATTTTGTGCATTACATAGGAAGAATAAAGAAGGTGCTTGGACTTGATGAACAAGTGGCTTAGTGTTAATTATTATTATTCTTTTTTTTTTGTCTCTATGTGTGATGTTGTATCGTAGGCGCGTCTCCACGAAGTCCACCTTGGGCACATCTGCGGCTCAATGCTCCTCTCCTATTGGAAGGGTTGATGTGAGACGTCAGATGTAACTAATGGGTCTCACGTTAAAAAGCTTTCATCTGTTGTGCTTTTGTTCATGGAATGGCTGAGAAGTTGATAGACATGATTACAAATCAAAAAAATTTCTTGAGTGAATGATAACGATGCATTCTGTTTCTTAAATATTAAATTAGCAGTTTGACGTATATCCCGAAAGAGGTTCCCGCGGCTATTTGATCTTTCCATGATTCATATTGGCCTTGCTATGCCTTGCCGATCTTGGAGAGATTCTATTTAAGTTGGACTCTCAAAACCAAAATCACTAAAAAGTTGACATCTCAACAATTATTTCCTAGTCGCAGTTTGCTGACTGTATAGTTTCTTTTTTTCAGCGACCACACTTACGATTATAGAAAACCGATAACAACTAATTGCTGCATGCCACATTCATCCGACTCTTTCAAAAATCATTCAATTATTTATCCCCACCATAATCCCCTGAGGTCTCCCCTAAGGTTATAACACAATTTATTACAACCATTATTAACTTGTTCAGACCAGAGTTGAATAGTATTAACAGAAAGATAATACACCATATAAAGAAATTTTGACATCATAATTGAAGTAGTTAATTTTTATCCTTTGTTAGGTGATATCTTGTTTTAGTTCAAGTTTCACGTTCCCATATCAAATTTATTTCTTACTAATTAAATGTTTCTAAAGAAAAGTTGAGCAATCCTCACATTAAGATAGTTCATTTAATAGCATCATAAATAAATTATTTGTTTATTATAGTAGAAAAAAATATTAGAAATGCATTGTGAGTTAATAGATGGTTTTTAAATTATAGTTCCACCATTATAACAGTAGTTAAAAAAGCGAGATAAATGCTTTATGTGCTTTGGTTTAAATTATATGATATACCTAATGCTTCTGCGTCAATTTCTTTGATTACAGATTGTGTGTATGATAAAGATTATTGAGATAAAATGGCTATTTTTGTTGACTAGGGTGAACTTCTATGGATTCTATAGAAAGTATCTTATTCACAGTGTTCTTTCTGCCACTAATGAAGGATTGAACATTTTTAATAATTAATCTTATAGATTTTTTCTGTCTTGTTCATCTTGTTATTTATCTATAATAATTGTATCCATCAATTCCTTCATTATTATAGATGTGATATTGGTATGTATTCAGGTATAATAGCTTGACACCGCAGGACAGTTTTTATAACCGGTATATTATTATACCGGTCATTAGGTCAATAGAAATGATTTAGTTTTTAACTAAAAACTTTATCTTCTTGTTACTTAAAATCAGTTACGTTTTCACTTCTATTGCAATTTCAATTTATATTCCCTTTAACATGGAATCAATAGTTTAACCTTACCAAATTTCTGACTACCGTAAGATTCTATGCTTGTTTCGAGTTTTGCTATAGTTATTACTTTAGATACTATGAGGTAAATTATTTGTTGGCTATGTGATTTATTGATATTATTTGGTAATCTCCTTTTTTCACTTCACTATATATGATACTATTACGACATTGTTATCATTATTAATGATAACTACCATGCTAATACTCGTAGGCTTTGTGCATCCGTGCTTAATGCCTAAAAAAATTCTTTATCCAATTCCCCGATAACTTATTACTTATATTACTTATTTATTTTTTACGTTGGTCAATTGTAAAAAAGTTATATTAGTAAGTAGTTGTGAATAACAGGAAATATTCTAAATAAATCTGTCGAGAATTGTTATTTGGTATTCTTGAAAATTTGAAACATGAAAGCAAAAAAAGTTATCTGGAAGAGTGACACTAACAAGGATACATAAAAAAATTAATGTGATATATATATATAATAAATATATAATTTATATATGATATATATATATAATATTTGAAACATCACGTCAGATTACACAAACAGATCACATAGAAGGAACCAACTAACACAACTCATTTTTATATTTTTGAACTCATCGTCATCAGGAATAGAAGTTGTTGTTTGAATGTAAGACTGTGACGGTACTTAACTTTGAGAGAGAAGGTTATATTTTTATAGAACAAGAATAAACTAGTGAGAAAAATACTATGAAGTAAAAGGCAAAGTGAAGAAGACAAGGTTATATTAATATTTTTCCTTTTTGAGTCACTGAAGAGGTGTTTAAGAAGTAGTGTGTTGAGTTAGGTCAGCAGGCCGGTAAAGATTTAAAACTGCAGCTTATTTCAATTTAATTAAATGCTTCAGTGTTTAGTATCCATGCAGCACATACGTGACTAGTGAAACGAAAAGCTATTTAGAAATTTGCATGAATATTATATCAAGTTAAATTTACGACAGCATTTTGCACCTCCCATGGGCCTAGAGGTGTCCTTTGTCCATTGGTTCCGGCGTGTAATTAATTCGTTGACACCTCAGTATTGCGTTTGTTTCTAGGCCTCGGGTTTATTGTTGCAAGTCCGACCTTTTCAATGACACTATAACTCCTTTCGGCTCTTTCATCTCTCATTGGAGAGTTACATAAGACCTAATTAAGGAAGTGTGGACTCGCGGTTGACTAAATGGATTGCTTGCGTTCTCTCTTTTCCCTGTTTATCTGTCTCATTGGTAATCGTGACTAATCAGCAATACTGCACGCTGTTCCTCTTGTAATGAAGGGAGAAAGGTTCGCACTTGCAATCATCTAATTTACAAGCTATTTTGCGTTTTTCAGTGCCACTCAGAAATGGCCATTCACGCTGTCACTACTTCAGCGGCTTCATGCTTGTTTTTTTTAATAATATAAACCATCTACAATATTTGCACCGAATCGAGTTTCACCTCGCACTTTCCATTCATGGATTTAGTCGTCACTCAATCCTTTATATTGTATAAATAAAAAAAAAATTACAATTCTTATTTCTTCAACTGACGATATGCTATAAATAAACGGCTAAAAGCTAGCTTTCTTAGCTACCGGTGACCTAAGAGAGAAATAAAAACCGTTTAGTATCGAACCCAATATCTAATATCAGAGCTTATTTGATTTTCTTTAACTTATTACGACAGGAATTATTTCACTTTCTCGAAAAATGTCAGAGATTGCACTTTCTTCTTTAATTAAAAACTAAATCTGTTCCAGATGTCTCACAATAGTATTACATGCTACTAAATTTAATTTCCATGTATTTCATAATTAATATAATTTACTTAAATTTAACCCTTTGTTTGTTGGGCGTTGGCTAGTAAGTAAGTATTTAAATTTAATCCCTGTGGTAATTAAAGTAAAAACCTTGTTTTTTTTTACAAGAGGTGCTAGAAAGGTAAAATATGGTAGCGGGTTTGATAGGTCTTAGGCTCTCAGTAAGGTCCTAAGAATTTGTAACTTGTTATAAGTGACTAAATGTTTTGCGCCTAAATAGAAGAAAGGATATCATTAAATTGAATAACCATATGTTTGATAATACTTTACCAGAAGGTATAGTCGCCTTAAAATAAAATAAAAAATTGATTTATCAATGACTTTGATATTATGTTTACTTACAGTAAAGTTGAGTATTGGGCACTACAGATTTTTTATTTTTTGATTATTCTCATACAACTTATTTTTCAAATTTTTTATTTCTATTATAACCGTGTTTTTATTACAATATGTTTGCAAATAAATTGTTTTTACGTTTACTTCTTTAATCACCATTTTTTTTTCAACTTTCAGGAATTTTTATATCCCGAAAGAGGTTCCCGCGGCTATTTGATCTTTCCACGATTCATATTGACCTTGCTATGCCTTGCCGATCTTGGAGAGATTCTATTTAAATTGGACTCTCAAAATCGAAATCACTAAAAAGTTGACATCTCAACAATTATTTCCTAGTCGCAGTCTGCTGACTGTATAGTTTCTTTTTTTCAGCGACCACACTTACGATTATAGAAAACCGATAACAACTAATTGCTGCATGCCACATTCATCCGACTCTTTCAAAAATCATTCAATTATTTATCCCCACCATAATCCCCTGAGGTCTCCCCTAAGGTTATAACACAATTTATTACAACCATTATTAACTTGTTCAGACCAGAGTTGAATAGTATTAACAGAAAGATAATACACCATATAAAGAAATTTTGACATCATAATTGAAGTAGTTAATTTTTATCCTTTGTTAGGTGATATCTTGTTTTAGTTCAAGTTTCACGTTCCCATATCAAATTTATTTCTTACTAATTAAATGTTTCTAAAGAAAAGTTGAGCAATCCTCACATTAAGATAGTTCATTTAATAGCATCATAAATAAATTATTTGTTTATTATAGTAGAAAAAAATATTAGAAATGCATTGTGAGTTAATAGATGGTTTTTAAATTATAGTTCCACCATTATAACAGTAGTTAAAAAAGCGAGATAAATGCTTTATGTGCTTTGGTTTAAATTATATGATATACCTAATGCTTCTGCGTCAATTTCTTTTATTACAGATTGTGTGTATGATAAAGATTATTGAGATAAAATGGCTATTTTTGTTGACTAGGTTGAACTTCTATGGATTCTATAGAAAGTATCTTATTCACAGTGTTCTTTCTGCCACTAATGAAGGATTGAAAATTTTTAATAATTAACCTTATAGATTTTTTCTGTCTTGTTCATCTTGTTGTTTATCTATAATAATTTTATCCATCAATTCCTTCATTATTATAGATGTGATATAGGTATGTATTCAGGTATAATAGCTTGACATCGCAGGACAGTTTTTATAACCGGTATATTATTATTCCGGTCAATAAGTCAATAGAAATGATTTAGTTGTTAACTAAAAACTTTATCTTCTTGTTACTTAAAATCAGTTACGTTTTCACTTCTATTGCAATTTCAATTTATATTCCCTTTAACATGGAATCAATAGTTTAACCTTACTAAATTTCTGACTACCGTAAGATTCTATGCTTGTTTCGAATTTTGCTATAGTTATTACTTTAGATACTATGAGGTAAATTATTTGTTGGCTGTGTGATTTATTAATATTATTTGGTAATCTCCTTTTTTCACTTCACTATATATGATACTATTACGACATTGTTATCATTATTAATGATAACTACCATGCTAATACTCGTAGGCTTTGTGCATCCGTGCTTAATGCCTAAATAAAATTCTTTATTCAATTCCCCGATAACTTATTACTTATATTACTTATTTATTTTTTACGTTGGTCAATTGTAAAAAAGTTATATTAGTAAGTAGTTGTGAATAACAGGAAATATTCTAAATAAATCTGTCGAGAATTGTTATTTGGTATTCTTGAAAATTTGAAACATGAAATTAGAAAGCAAAAAAATTATCTGGAAGAGTGACTTTTAACAAGGATACATAAAAAAATTAATGTGATATATATTATATATATATATATATATATATAATATTTGAAACATCACGTCAGATTACACAAACAGATCACATAGAAGGAACCAACTAACACAACTCATTTTTATATTTTTGAACTCATCGTCATCAGGAATAGAAGTTGTTGTTTGAATGTAAGACTGTGACGCTACTTTACTTTGAGAGAGAAGGTTATATTTTTAGAGAACAAGAATAAATTAGTGAGAAAAATACTATGAAGTAAAAGGCAAACTGAAGAAGACAAGGTTATATTAATATTTTTCCTTTTTGAGTCACTGAAGAGGTGTTTAAGAAGTAGTGTGTTGAGTTAGGTCAGCAGGCCGGTAAAGATTTAAAACTGCAGCTTATTTCAATTTAATTAAATGCTTCAGTGTTTAGTATCCATGCAGCACATACGTGACTAGTGAAACGAAAAGCTATTTAGAAATTTGCATGAATATTATATCAAGTTAAATTTACGACAGCATTTTGCACCTCCCATGGGCCTAGAGGTGTCCTTTGTCCATTGGTTCCGGCGTGTAATTAATTCGTTGACACCTCAGTATTGCGTTTGTTTCTAGGCCTCGGGTTTATTGTTGCAAGTCCGACCTTTTCAATGACACTATAACTCCTTTCGGCTCTTTCATCTCTCATTGGAGAGTTACATAAGACCTAATTAAGGAAGTGTGGACTCGCGGTTGACTAAATGGATTGCTTGCGTTCTCTCTTTTCCCTGTTTATCTGTCTCATTGGTAATCGTGACTAATCAGCAATACTGCACGCTGTTCCTCTTGTAATGAAGGGAGAAAGGTTCGCACTTGCAATCATCTAATTTACAAGCTATTTTGCGTTTTTCAGTGCCACTCAGAAATGGCCATTCACGCTGTCACTACTTCAGCGGCTTCATGCTTGTTTTTTTTAATAATATAAACCATCTACAATATTTGCACCGAATCGAGTTTCACCTCGCACTTTCCATTCATGGATTTAGTCGTCACTCAATCCTTTATATTGTATAAATAAAAAAAAAATTACAATTCTTATTTCTTCAACTGACGATATGCTATAAATAAACGGCTAAAAGCTAGCTTTCTTAGCTACCGGTGACCTAAGAGAGAAATAAAAACCGTTTAGTATCGAACCCAATATCTAATATCAGAGCTTATTTGATTTTCTTTAACTTATTACGACAGGAATTATTTCACTTTCTCGAAAAATGTCAGAGATTGCACTTTCTTCTTTAATTAAAAACTAAATCTGTTCCAGATGTCTCACAATAGTATTACATGCTACTAAATTTAATTTCCATGTATTTCATAATTAATATAATTTACTTAAATTTAACCCTTTGTTTGTTGGGCGTTGGCTAGTAAGTAAGTATTTAAATTTAATCCCTGTGGTAATTAAAGTAAAAACCTTGTTTTTTTTTACAAGAGGTGCTAGAAAGGTAAAATATGGTAGCGGGTTTGATAGGTCTTAGGCTCTCAGTAAGGTCCTAAGAATTTGTAACTTGTTATAAGTGACTAAATGTTTTGCGCCTAAATAGAAGAAAGGATATCATTAAATTGAATAACCATATGTTTGATAATACTTTACCAGAAGGTATAGTCGCCTTAAAATAAAATAAAAAATTGATTTATCAATGACTTTGATATTATGTTTACTTACAGTAAAGTTGAGTATTGGGCACTACAGATTTTTTATTTTTTGATTATTCTCATACAACTTATTTTTCAAATTTTTTATTTCTATTATAACCGTGTTTTTATTACAATATGTTTGCAAATAAATTGTTTTTACGTTTACTTCTTTAATCACCATTTTTTTTCACTTTCAGGAATTTTTATAAATATTTGTACATTTTGTGTCTTCTTTTTTACATCCGTTTTCATTGTTTTTATTTTTCATGTTTTCGTTTTATCTTAGCTTTTATATAAATCTTTAAAGTCTAAGAAAATATAAGTTCTGAATCCAGATTAATCAAAACACAAACAGGGCATTAATAAAAATTTAAATCATTTTTTGAAGGCAATAGGATTCGATGCAAATCGTTTAATCTATTAAAATGATTTCCAGAGAATAATTTATCGAACCAGATTGGTTTCATAGTCTCAATTAAAACACAGTACCTGCAGGCATAATCCCATTTTTTAATCCCCTGACAACCCCTTTTCAGTTGCGTTCAAAGTACATATATCATACCCTTATGAGGACATAACGGCATAATTACTGGAATATGGTATACATTGTTAAGCCGAAAAGGTAATTTATAAAGAAACTGAGTTAGTTTCATGTAATTTTTTTGAAATTAGCCAGAAGTAGTAAATTATGATATCTTTCATTACAGTTAATTTTATACTAATTTTACTTTTCGGTATATAATTATTCCTTTGCAATTACAAAGTTTGCAAACCAAAGAAAAAAAAGAAATCATAGAGAAGGAGAAAGCACCCGCACTTACTATCGTTATAATGGTGTCTTATTAATATTTCTATTAACATATCTAAAATGTAATGCAAGAGTATATATATTTATATATACCATGATAAACGAAAAACGGTCCGGCAGGACAGTAACATTTAAAATAAACTGTGACACATTCAAAGAAACATAGCAAAACGCACTTTTCAATATTTCAATCGCCATAACGGTCAAAATATTGAAAATTGAGTCTTTGTTATGTTTATTTCTATGTGTCAGAGTTTATTTTAAGTATACATATTTGTAAATTAGGGGAGCAATCTTTCTTTTATACATTTTTCGTTAAACAACCTTTGTACTAAGGCATGAATAAATTTCATTAACCATCTTTCAAGTTTTCTGACACTTGTTTTAAATCTTTCTGGTGTTAAAAACACTAGTTCGCCAAATGATTTATATATATATATATATATATATATATATATTTATATATATATATATATATATATATATATGAAACTAAAGTTTATCGGGACTAGGTCAGTTCTTCAGGTTCAAATTAAACTCTCATTGCCAACGTGTCGGTCTTTATTCAAAACCTTTTTCATAGGCAGAAGTATAAATTTTGAAACAGAAAAACTAAGTATTACATTACAAATTATTTTACAAAGAAAAATAGTACGTGGATTTTAACTACTGTAGTCTGAATGAACACGTAACACTGAACTGAACTGAACTGAATTTCAGACTACAGTTCATTCAAACTACAGTTCTTGTTAAAATCCACATATTATTTTTCTTTGTCAAATAGTTTGTAATGTAATACTTAGTTTTTCTGTTTCAAAATGAATACTTCTGCCTATGTAAAACGTTTTGAATAAAGGCCGAAACGTTGGCAATGAGAGTTTAATTTGAACCTGAAGAACTGACCGACTCCCGATAAACTTTAGTTTTGTATAAAGTTTGCCTATTTTCATTTTTACATCCTTCCTTGACATTCTTATAATTTTCTAATTAAAGTCTTCCAATAATTAGGTGTAGCCAACGATTTCATTTTATAATCTATAATTTATTTTTAACTAGCACTTCACTACTAAATACCCAGACTTGTTTTCAGTTATCATTACCCATTTTCAATGTAAAATTGTCAACAGTTAATGAAATCGTTGACTGTTTATTTAATAATGTAGTGTTAGTTAAAAATAAATTATATGAAATAGATGACAAAATGAAATTGTTCAAAGAACTCGAATTATACTATTCCCTGTCTCATTGGAAGTCTATAATTAGGAAATTAGAAGAAGTTAAGGAAGTATGAAAGAATAAGAATAGGCTAACTTTTTAATAAAATATGCGTAAAAGGAGGTCTTCTTCCCATTATACATCTATATATAAACAAAATAAAAGTTTATCAGGACTCTGTCAGTTCTTCAGGAACAAATTAAACATAACTTCAATTATACATAATTAAGTTTAATTTATACTTGAAGAACTCACTGAGTCCTGATAAACTTTTGTTTACTTCTACTTCATAATTGTTACTTTTATCACCATTTATTATATATAATATATATATATAATTATATATATTATATATATATAAATATATATATATATAAAAAGTCCGCGGACTTTTTAAAAAAAGTCCGCTGGACCGTTTCTTTTAATTGTATTATATTATATATATATATATATATATATATATATAAAGCAAATATAAAAACATTTTTTATATTTTTACAGAAATGTAAAAACAATTTTATTAAGAATTATTAGAGTATGTAAAATAGATATTCTTAAAATAATATTAGAAATTTATTCCAAATTACAAAATATATTGAAAGTTGTTATGCAATCTTATTTCTACATCAAACACTGACGTGATGATAAATAGACTGATGTATTTCGTATAAAATATTACTTCTCTAAAATCAATATTATTACATTAAATATATTAACGTCTTAATTATCGCAACAAGTTCTTCAACATTTTTCATTTCATTCGTTCTACTTCTCAAAAAGAAACCTGAACAAATTATATTTACGTTAAATTTATCTTACTGTATATCCATTAGAATATTATTTCAACAGCACCATTAATGAGCCGGTTAAGTTATTCAAATGTTGTTTGCACAATTAAAACGATTGATTATTTTCAGGAAAATATTAATTAACTTTTAATATACTTGTATATTACTAGTTGGCATTTGTTTTGTTCAATTAAACATAACAAATACGTGGTCATTAATAGAAAAAAATTAGAAAAACAGTTTTTTGATTTCAAGCAGTTGTTATTTTCTTCGTATATTAATAAAATTAATCTAAAGATCTGGAAATATTATTTAATTTTATATAAAATATCCTATTGAATGTATATATATATATATATATATATATATATATTATATATATATATATATATAAAGATTTCACATAAACACGTGAAATAACAATCAATAGCCTCTTCTAAGGGGATTGACAGCTAGCGGATAGTTTTGTACTCTTTCTTATTGAACTGCTTTGTTTCCCCAAACATCCCTTTCTGTACATTTGTCCTTTCCCGCACTTTCACCCTTTTAAAATAACACTCTTCTCTCCTACTCTTCTCAACCCCTCACCAGATGTTTTCTGCATCTAGTGTTTCAGTTGGGTTTTTGACTCTGCGAAGAGCGCTTCTTACGGTTGAAAGATCTTAGTCTTGTTTTCCCATTTCATATTGTGGTTTGATCATATATATATATACATCAATGATCAAACCACAATATGAAATAGGAGAACGAGACTTAGTGGTTTATCATTGGTTGTTATTTTACGTTTTTATGTGAAGTCTTTATATATATAATTTTTTCTATAAATATATATGTATTTATATTTATATACTATATATATAGTTTATATATATATATTCACTTAATAAACAGAAAGATGATCTAAACAGCACAATACGAGTTCAAGATTGGGTTTGGGTCATTTGTCAGCAGAAGAAAAGAGAAAGGGAGATCAAGCACGTTGTACAATGTATTTTAATTTCTTTTTTAGTTTTAATGTCAATAACTATTCTTAAACAAACCAAATAAACTACACATGGACATTCAGTACCACACTATCAGACAATATTTTTAATAGAATTGATTTCGTTTTTTATGGAAAATGTCACCATCCTTAGCATTTTAATTGATTGGTTTCAAAGTAATTTTTCATCAATCTGTCCTTTTATGGTATCCAACTGTACTTTCTTTTTATTAATATGAGTGAATAAAATATTTGATGTTTAGAAAAGAATGTGTAGAAAATTTTGACAAGAAGATATCATCTGTTCCTCATACGACTTTCTCTCACTTGTGTATTTTTTATTTCCTTTCCTTTTTTGTCAGGATTTCTTAAATTTTCTACACGATCCCCTGAAGGGTTTGAAAAACGCTTCTATACAGTAAATCTTATTAGCTTTTTCTTCACTTAACTTTTTGAATTTTTAAATATAATAAAGTAGTTCTTGTTAGAATTACCAGAAAAAGAGACTTATATCAAAACTTTTAATTAAATTAATAATCAGAACAGACAAGCGTAAAAAATTAGTATCAATGGATATCTAACAAATTCGTATTAGTTTTTATTACTCTTTATCATGCTATTGATGAAGTGTACATCGGTTTTTTTGTAATAGGTTTTGAGTTTTTTCTTTTTTTTTATTTCCTAGTTTTAACTATATAAAAAAACAATCTTATTAATAAGAATGATTTAATGTTTTGTAAAAATTTTTTTAGGCTATATATGAAGTCCTTACATTCCTATTACACTTTTCGAATTACATATCACTATAATATATTTCGAAACCAATATATCACAAGACTACGAAATCACTATATTTGGTAAACCATGTTTTATGTATGTGATAAAGTTGCTTTTTGACTGATTATTGCATAGGACACTTCTGTAATAATTGCTTCCGAAAAGTTCCAATGAACCAATACTCTGCCTTATTTCCACACTGTCATATGTTAATAACCTTTAAATTCAGTCATATCTTTAATACTTATGTGCAAATTTATACAAGTTAATTATACAGATGCAAAAAGAAATGTTTAGGTATATTATTTACTTTACTGTCTTGCATTGTTATCATTTAATTATTACCTAATTTTAAAAAAAAATATAGAATGAAAACTTAGTTTATAATATATTATATTATGCATAGGTTATATTTCTTCCAACTTGAATGTTATAACAAGCTACTTAGGGACAATAAATTAAATTTTATAATTTTAAAAATGAAAGTGAACTAAAAACAATAAGAGAACATTAATAAGAAAAAAATGACACAGTACTGTATCACACCCATGTTAATTCATTCAAAGAGCTCCTTTGAATCTATAGAAAGTAAAACCAGACATAATGACAGGAAATTGGCAAATAATTTCAAAGATAAAAGAATGACGTATTTTTTCGTACTAATACCGAACGGAAACCAAAGGGGCTAAACTTGATCTGATACTGAACCAACAGTGACCCAGTTGTGAAATGAAAGCAATGATCGCATTGTTTGTCAATAATGATAAACGCCCTGGCCTTGCAGTCTTTCTTTGTTTATGAAGTCGTAAAAACGTCAAAATTTTGATTGACGCTCCAATAATCCTCAACACATTCTTCTGAAGGACGTATTTAAAAATTGTTGACTCATCAATGAAATTAGCGCAAACTCAAACACCCTTAATTTTTTTTCTGGAACAAAACGGTCAGTGTCCATTTTTCATTGAGATCCCTGCAAACCGAACTCGAACAGGTCAGTTTCATGTGTTCATTGTAAAATCTTGTTTTATATATAATTATATATATTGTTAAATTACGCCCCATACATTTGGCTTGTATCTCCAGTTTCCGGAATTCCTTCCTCGTCTCTTCATTAAAACTATAAAGCTTATCACTATTATTGCTAGTCGACATGTTTTGAATGTACCACATTCATCCTCAGGGCAATAATGAGAATAATTGTAGGATTGTCAATTTATTTATATAGAGGTGGATTACTATTGGAATGTTCACAGGACATCGCCCCGGATCACGGGGCATTATGGGGGATTAAGGTAGGGTGGTTGGACTCACCTATTACCTGGCTAATCTGGGTTGGTCTGTTGTTCCGGAAACTTGAGAAATTGTATAAGAAACAGATAAAGCCACATATGGGGCGTTATTTAACAATATATGTTTAAATAAAGGACTGGTTCCAACTTTTACAAATTATATATATATATACATTTTTCGATAAAAATACAATCCAAAAGTGTAAAATAAAGTTCAATGTAGATGAACATTGTAGAAAAATTAAAAACCACATAACCAGTCTCTAATTTTCTGTTTCAACCGTCTTCAAGAGAGATAAGAAAGGGAAACCAAGCGTACTGGTACTGATGAAATGTTGATATTCATCATGATTTGAAAATGAAATCCATGGATCATCCGACATCATCCGACTTTCTACCAATGAAGACAACAAACTACATACTCATCCAAACCTCCTTGTACAAGCTCTCAATCCTGTCACTAACCTTCCTCAACCTCACTGAACAATTACTTCATCCACTGACTATTTTTCCAACGAATGACTAAAAACATTAAAAACGATGAATAACAAGACCACGTGAGCGCAAATACAACGTCATTACAGATACAGACAAACTTAATATCTGACATGAGTTACTGACATTCCAAGTTATAGTAGCACAGCAATCAAGCAGTAGAAGGCCTCTGGCCTGGAACTGCTAGTTACGACGTACACTATAGTGCGCGGATATATTCGTTAGTTGATACTTGTACAGAGACGGTTGGAGATAGTCTCTTCGATTTTCATATGATTACTATAAACAATAAAGAGAAAAAAAAGTACATTAGTTTATACTATTAAATATATTTTTTCCATTACATTACTGGTTGAAGAACGCTATTAGACTAAACTAACTTCCATAAAGTGAGTGATAAAAGCATGTTAGAACGTTCACTTGTCAATATAAAACTTTTATTTTTTTTTGTTGCTCGGCCAAAAGTGGCCTTCAAAATGAAACAATGAATAGGATTGTGTTAGAAGGTTTTCTTTCAACATTGAAGAAATCTAGTTATAGGAGTGAAAGGACTTTGATTTGATGTAAAGTCAAATTACTATTTGGCGGACACAGGTTAATTGATAGAAGGGCGATTGTATTTACTTACGCACCGTTAGATTGATGTAGATAAAGGCAATAGATGTTGTACTATTCTTTTCAGAGTCATATTGAATGAAGGTTGGCCCATGTTTGAATTGACAGTGTAATTGTTCTGTTATTAATTATGGTTATTCAACCTTTGAGCTACGATGTTTGCAACTGAAAAAAACTTGATTAATTTATTGGTCCGCACATTTCATAAATACGATAAGTATGCTTGGCTCAATAAATAGATACATGCTTCATGCATCACAGACTCAAAGTATTTCTAACATTAAATCGCTGGTGTTCAACCTTATAAACCACTGTAACTAATATTTATTATAGTACTTATAAATATTAATTTATTATTATTTTTTTATTTGTAGATATCGGGTATATATCGGTTATATATTGGAGTTTATTATCCACCAACCAAGCAAATCTCGGTCATCTGTTTTATCTAAATTATTTACTTTATAACAAATATTCCTTAGTTTAATATCTGTACATAGTTTTAGTATATATATTACATAGATATCTATTTATGAAGATAAGATAGCCCGAGAGGATCCTGGGCTCCACACGACCAGAAATTCGGGTCGGGTCGGGCTCGGACCCTTTCTCGGTCTTAGGATCTTATCCATAGTATATATATATATATATATATATATATATCATAACAGTTCAAAATTGAAGATAGGTAGCACACAGAAAGTAAAAGAAACACACTTACAGACTCAAATTTTTGGGTAATCCGTCTTCAGAAGAAAAGAGAAATACTTTCTCTTTTCTCCTGAAGACGGATTACCCGAAAATTTCAGTCTGTAAGTGTGTTTCTTTTACTTTCTGTGCTACCTATCTTCAATTTTGAACTGTTATTGTGTCCAGTTTGGATCGTCTCTCCGTTTATCAAGTGAATATATATATATATAAATTTCACATAAACACGTGAAATAACAATCAATGATCAAACCACAATAAGAAAATGGGAAAACAAGACTAAGATCTTTCAACCGTAACAACGGTCTTCGTACTTGTACTTCGTACTTGCGGTTCGAGAGAGTTAGGTTTTCGACTCTGACGAAGACCGCTTGTTATGGTTGAAAGATCTTAGTCTTGTTTTCCCATTTTCTTATTGTGGTTTAATCATTATAAAAAGATATATAATAAAATAATAAACATATTCTAAAATATTAATCCACAATAAGAATGGAAATACAAACTAAGATTTTCAATAAATATATATTCATGATAAATAAACCAGGACAGTTAAGTGTTGTTTGGATCTGACGAAGCCGAATTGACTATCCTTGAAACGCATCTTAGTCTTGTTATAGGTCCATATCTTTATTGGTTTCAAGCAGTTCATTTGATAGTTATAGCAGTTGATGGATAAACTAAGAAGATATTTTCTGAAAAACTTTATCCGAATTTTCAAGCTTTGAGCTTAAGAAAACCATTTGTAGAGCTAAGCTAATAAGTGGATATAGTATTCATGACTAGTAAATAGCCAGGCAGCTAAAGTTAGTTTGGAGAGAAGGAAATGTATCTTAAACCATCATGTGTTATTATAGAGTGCATTAATCTGTTTATTAAGTGCTTTTCAAGCAGTTATTTGATAGTGGTAGCAGGTTGATGGATAAAACTAAGAAGATCCCATTTTCTTTTGAAAATGACTGGTATAACTTTTGAATTTTATCAAGCTTTTGGAAGCTTAAGAAAACCAGTGTTGTAGAGCTAAGCAAAATAAGTAGGAAATAGTTTACATGCTAGTAAAAATGTCTCATGTTGTTATCAGTACCACAGGGACTAGTAAACACTAAATTTATTATATAAATCCATCATACCTTGTGAAACGTTGTTGCAGACATCCGTTGTATCCTGTAATAAAGAGATATAGAACAGTATAGTTAAAATATGTCAAATATCGAAAAACCTTAGAGTACGAGCTAGCTATGCAGTAGCTATAATATAATCAAACGGAACATTACGATTGAGTTAACTGTTTTTAAATATGTCTGCTGCTACCGTTAAAGTAAATACGATTACAGGTATTTTACGACATATAATCAATCAATGATTAAAAGACAATATGAAATGCGAAAAAAAAGACGAACATCTTTCAACCACAACAAGCGGTCTTCGTGAGAAAAAACCCAACTGGAGTTAGTTTTTTGACTGTGACGAAAACCTCTTGTTGTGGTTGAAATATCTTAGACTTTTTTTTCCCATTTCATATTGTGGTTTGATCATTGATTGTTTTCAAGTGCTTATGTGAAATCTTGTTAAATTATCAATATGTATTTTTCTAAAATATCAGTTTAATATGAATCTTCGTCAAATAATTTATTACATTAGTAACTATAGACACTTTTAGTGCAAATATTTTCAGAAAAGAAAATATTTTGAATTTCCCATATCTGAATTTACCTTGAAACAGCCTGATTCTCATTAGTTTGTAGGACATGGATTTTTGATCGTTGCATTAGCTAGTGGGGTGCCATATTCTTAACAGTAGACATATATTACAATTTCAAGATCAAATGCAAATTTTTGTCTTTTATTCATGAACCTGATGCTGAGCAGCTATTTACATTCTAGGACTTGATAAAAAAATTCATCATGTTTATAAAAAAACTAACCTTTTTGACTTGGTTAAGATTGAAGAATTTCAAAAATATCAAATTACAATTTTAAATTTAGCTATACAGAATAAATAAATGGAGTCGATAAATCAGTACTCAATATAGTGAAAATCAATGCATAAATAACAACTAAATTTCAGAAAAATTGAAATGGAATTAATCCATCAAAAAAAGACATGTAGAGTAAACATATATATAAGAAATGTCGTTACAATATATTAATAGAGCAATTATAAAAACAATTGCTTAATAGGATGAACTTTATAATATTTCCATTATAATAAATTGTTACTGAAATATGTGGATTTAAAAAAAAACATAAAAGTGATATTTATTATATCTGTAATTAATCCCTTCATTAGTTAGTTCATTAATATTCATTGATATTTATATTTATATTAAAATTAATTACAGTAATTTATTTTAATGTTTAATAAAAGAAGCAAGCTGTACATAATAAGTAAACTTCATACTTACTTATTATTAAATCCAACTATGGTCTTAAAACTCTACTTTAAATAATCACTGAACAGGAGCCACTAATAATGATATATTTAATAGAGTCAATATTTCATCTAGAGATGACGTTTTATGGACAACAAATCAAATTACTCACGTAAAGTAAACTGAAAAACTACAGTTTTTTTTAAAGGCATAGTTCATCTTATATTTCATGAAAATCCCGTTGTAAGCACGAAGAATATTAACTTTCTCATTTCAATACTTTCATTAAAAAGAGTAAACCATGAATTTATATGATGATATTCAAGCTGATGTTTTCTACAACCAAACAGATACTTCTGACAGTTTTACAAAAATATTAGTTGCTTTTTTATAATATATATAGTTCCATGTTTAGAATAAAGTTCCATATAGGTGACGAAACATAGAGAAATTGCAATCTCTAAGAGACTGTAAGTGTGTGTTCTTAAGTTCTCTAAGTTTTTTCATGTACATTGAACCGGATTTGTCCGTTTTTGATCGTATTTTTATCAAAAAATTATATATATATATATATATATAAGATATTGTTTTCTTGACTACAATTACTCATAAACACTTTTTCTTTTTCTAAAATTTGGTCAGGGTAAATATTTGGAATCACCTTTTCACCAACGTTTCGTCTTTATTTTAAGACATCCTCAGGGCCATAAGCTAACAAAACCGTAAGTAAGTAAGATTGAGTAAGTAAGTTTTTAGAATTTTGTATGATGAATATAAAGTGGATATGACAAATGTCCATTGTTTTTGTTAGTTTACAGCCCTGAGGATGTCTTAAAATAAAGACAAAACGTTGGCGAAAAGGTGATTCCAAATATTAACCCTGACAAAATTCTGAGAAGAAGAAAAAGTTTTTATATATATATATATGTTCAAACCACAATTGAACTAAGAATTAGAAAAAAAAGCGGTTTTTGTTGGGTTCAAAACCCAACTGAAGTTTTGTTATATATATTATATATATAATATGAAAGTAAATATCAATCGAGTTTGAGTCAGTATTTTAAATTCAAAACCAACTTTCAAAACAAATAAACAAATTCCTCTATATTTCTTTACGTACATTAAACATTATATATATATATATATATAATATATATAATATATATATCTTCGTATATGAACACTCTGTCAGTACGACTGCTCCGTAATTTGTAACCGATTCGTGTAAACCTAATAAAACTTTTGTTTTGGATTCAAAGATCAAGTAATAAATGCAAATGAGAAGAATACAATTGAATAAATTTATACACAAGTGTATATTAATACTAATACCAGTGATTACTAGCATAATTTTGACAGGCAACGGTAGTGCAGTAAGTAAATGAAGTTCGATCTTCATTATAATGATGTGTTTATAAAAATTTAATGTAAATAAATAATATAAAAAATAATAAATGATTAAATAATAATAATTAAATGATATAAAAAAAATTATTGTACTTTATGGAATGAAGACAGAATAAAAGAGGTTTGCATTTATTTAGTTAACAAATCAGGAATACTATTTTCAAGTTGCATATGGCTTAAATTTATATTTAAATTTAAAGAACACTATTATTCACCTTCCAAACTAAAAGTGGTATCCTTCTTAACCAATCACCGTAAAAAAATTCTTTTTAAATACAGTTCAAAATAACATGGGCGCAAAGATAAGAGAGAAAGATTTTGTCGCAGTTTCTGTTTATTAAAATGAGTTTGGTTTTAACTAATAGGTATGGTGAGAAATAAACTATCTTTTTTAGGTCCCTGGTGGTTTCCAACTATGGGCTTAAAGCTCTACTGTAAATAATCCCAAAGCAATCAGTGAGCAAGAGACACTAACTTTGATATATTGAATCAAATCCATATTTCATCTGGAGACGTCGTTTCATGGTCGACAAATTAATGTTTCCATTGCAAGGTGTTAGAGAATTAAATTGTAAGTTTTTGTAACTTTTGTTTTTTTTTTTGAAATCTTGTCGTTATAAAAAATTACTTTTTGATTTTGTAATCGACGTTACCTGAAGTGGTGTTAAATGAACTGTTTAATACTCCAACATGTAATTTGTCGAACCTCTGGTAATTTTACATAAGATTTCAGAAATAAATTTGTCCACGTCGTATTCAAGTAAGGTAATGAGAAGTAACCAACGCCTTTGCCCTGGGGGGGAAAGTAAGCCATATTTGTACAAGAAAGGGATCATCTGAAAGATCAAGGGAAGCCAAGCCCTGGTGTCAGCCGGAGGTCGCTATACATCAGAATCGTTAATCAAGAACGTGTCACAACCAGCTCTCTTGTAGTAAAAGCCTTCTGTCGGTCATTGTCAGGGAACCTCTTTCATGGGAGCTACTCAACTTTCAGATCTCCTTTTCCATTCCAGTCAAATAACATGACACTACCGACTGAGTTACAGTTGTGAAATCAACACACTTTCCACTAAGCGGTACTTACAAAACTGACAGTCAATATTTTTTAGCAAATCACAATATTTCAATGTAATATTTCATACTAAAAATGAAGATTAAACCTAAACAAGTGCTATGAAGAGCACTGCAGGATATAAAATAGCTTTTATAATCAAAGTAGATTAACTATCAAATAAATGTTTTCTTTCTACCTATAAGAAAAATAAAAAGACATGAACAGAAAACTAACTTTGAAGAACAAAAAAGAAAGTAACACCTTTAAACAGTTTTTATTGACCATGTTACAATACCTAATCAAATATTTTAAAATTATTTAAAAATTATATTTGAGAGTATATGTACATATGTAAGTATGTATATCATAATAGTATTTTTAATTTACTTGGATACATTTCGATGTTTTATCAGCCACTTCAAGTTCTCGTTTACCTTGCACAACAACCTTTACTAATATTTGATAAGCATATTAAATGTATAAATGTTGTATTCATCATATTAAATTTAGTACATTATGTCATGTTTATGGTACATGTCTCTATATCCCATGACGTTAATAAGATTCTCACGGGAGGATTAATCATTTGCTCAGAAAGTATAGTTGATACGTGAATCATATTTCACATGATTTTACTTAGAGCCACAGTCATTTTAATCACAATGGTGTGAAAAAACTATTATATTTCCAAAATTCAAGATTTTTTTAAGATTGTCTATTTGTTAACTTGGTGGCCAAACTTACTGTCTAGCGTCAGCAGGAACTGAAGTATGAACTTGGTGAAATTGTTTCAGTTGTTGAAAAATACTGCAAATACATAAAAGTGAGGACACTCACACATACATACACTCATATAAACATCAATCACACACAATGTTCACATAATGTGAAAATTTTGCCCTGTACGCAATCTGAGCTGAGCTACCACCAGACTTAAATGTATTACAAGAACATCCAGAGAAGGAAAATTTCAGACTCTTTATACAGTTCATACACATATTGTTCACATCTGCATTAAAGTCTAAAGGAAACTAGTCAGTGCCAAAAATGTTTTCTAAAATGTTACAAATAAGGGGTCGCTCACGAGAATGGCAATAATGAATTTCATTGCATCTTTAAACAGAAATTTCCAGCTTTAAAAGTAATAATCGGCGAAATAAAACTTGATGTTTACCATTTTGCGTACGATAGAAGAGCCAGTGTTTGTATATAACTGTTCAAAGTACCCACGTCAGTAACCGGAATAATTTACCATCAAAATGAACTTTAAGACCAGAATAACTCAGTATGAAGAGCCTAGAAAAGTGAGTGGCAAAAACTGGTAAACATCGCATTTGATAACCCGTACTTAACATCCTAGTGACCATACTACTAACGGTATAAAAAACAAGAAATAAAACCGTATTATAGCAATTGACAGTGGAGAAATGTTACCAGAATGAGTGAATCAACACGCAATGAAGTAGATCCTTATCACAGGGGCAGTTTTACATCTTTATGGATCACTCAAGTTTCTCAAGAAACTTCAACGGTGCAATTTAATAGTATGGTTTCAGATATTGGACCACCCAGAGTACTGAACTTCTCTAACAACTACAATAACATATTATTAAAGCTTTCCATAAAGAATAATTATTTTTATAATCCCTTTAATCATATTTTAAGATTAATTTTATTAGTCAAATCTGCCTTACCTCGTAATTACCTCGTAATTAGGTATTTTACTTGCCCCACCGGTTTCGCACGTAGTGTTTTTTCCAAGAAGTCCATCTTGAAGATTTTTAATACACTTTTATACAAATTATCCTCTTTCAGTTCAATTATCTGTATAAAGAATAGTCATTCATTTTATAATTATATACTTAAAAAATGTATTATCAATTTAAAATTGTTTTGCGATTTGGTAAAAATCTGTGCACACAGTCTGATTTTAAGATTTATAACTGTTCTAAAATACAGATGAGCTGATTTTCAAACAACTTTGGTTAAACTGATACTGATATTTAAACAAAGCCAGTAAAGTGTTAAAAATTTGCATTAAATTATGATTTATTCATTAGATATATATTCAATATTATTATTACTTAATTAATAAGATTCTTCATGTATTAGCTTCACTGGCACTTCATGTTATTAACAGGTGAACATTAAATGTAAATTATTTTGCTGGTAATTTTATGTGCTAGGGGGCCAGGGTAGCCCGTGCTTACGTGTTCACTGGATTCCTCCACCAATAGTCACTCTAGACCCTCGAGGATTCAAGCTGGAGGTGAAAGCAATCTTAGCACATCATCCCTCGGAGAGGATGTTAAGCTGTCGGATCCAAGCCTGTACTATGTCAAGTACTCTTTAAAGATCCCTACTCTAAGTACACTTGAGGTACTTAGTTAAATATACTAAGAATGTTCATTGTGTTATATCACAGAGAGCTAATTATTAGATTATGTGAATTCTGTTATAAGGCGGCCATTGCACCTAACCAATAATATTTTATTTACAAATGTACATAGAGTTTAAAATAAACTTAAACTGTGAGATAATAGTAATAATAATTCCTTAAAATATATTCATATAGAGGACAAATAGAAGTCAAGTTGCGTCTGATGCTAGATACTTCTGTACATTCTTGATAGATGAATATTTATAACAAATTCAAACAACCTCGCAGACTAGCGTCATTCCGTTCACTTTGATAAGCTAATGAATACTGTTACCAATCCTGTCATAGCATGGATATGCTTCTAATAAATGTGATGACCACATCACATTTATTTACCTCATTGATTTTATCATTGTTACCTTTCATTAAAATATTTAGCAATGAATGTGAGCCATTGTATTTTACTTTCCCCATGTGAAAATTTTATCATGTGAAGAACTTGTCAATGTCATGCCAAAATTATATAGAAAGTAATATTGCTAAATTAAATAATTTATATTCGAACTATTTGTTATTCTAATAAAATTAAAAAAAAAACCTAAAATATTTTTATTAAACGAAAAAATATATGACACAATTTATATCCTATAAAAAGAAATATTTCTATAAAAATACAAATTTATCATAAATATTTGACAAGAAAAGGAGATATTGTATAACTATAATTTGAGAAATCACCAACACATTAAGAGAGAAATGAAAATGAAGAAGAAATAGAAGTTGCGTTAAATGTTTACATTATTCATAGAGTTACTTTATTTTTCATATGTTTGGAATAATATCAAAGAGGTTTCTAAAATGTTAAAGGAAAAAATAAAAGATTTGTAAGGGGTTTTTCTTTATTGTTTGACTTTATTTTTCTTTTTACTTTATTGGTTTTTATGTATTGTTTATTGTAAAATTTTGCATGGAATATAGCATTAACTTCTAAATTATAGTAAGAAATTCAGAAATGTGACTAGGGATCTCTCAATCAAAACAAGTGGTCTTTGTCAGAATCTCACTGAAGCTGAAACAAGGGAAATAGGACATCTCGTCTCAGTTTCAGTGAAGCTCTGACGAAGAACAGTTGTTTTGGTTGAAATATCTTAGTCGAATTTCTCAATTTCTAACAATGGTTTAGACGTTGATTTTCAATTAATGTGTTTTCTATGATATCATGTTATCGATGGAATATATTATATATGAAACGTCTGGTCTATGACTTCTTGCAATTATTAATGCTGAAGAAATATTGTTATAATAGTTTTCAAATTATCGAATACTTTGTGTTGAAAATGTACTGAATACTAACCAAAAATGAAAGTATACATCGGTTAATATTCTAGCTTTATAAACCAATCTTTTACAAAATGATTGTAGTTCAAATTATAGTGTAATTTTGAATTGGCGATAGAAATTATTTCATTTACGTAACAATGGTCTTTTTGCAATGTGAAATTGGAAATTCATTTCTCTGGTTTTGAATAGTAAACTTTTAATATGTTGATTAATGGTAAAACGTATTTTGAAATACTAACTAGCAATAAATCAAGCATGCATTGTCCTTGGAGTGTATTTATCTATTTCACCAAGTATTAATCAAGTCAATGTTTCAATGCTTGCACTAAATAAATGAACATAGTAATTCATGATTATTAGTTTTGTAAGTTGGAATAATTAAGAATGTCAACGGTAATGAAGTAAAAATACCTTTGTAAACGTTTTTCGTTGTGTTGACTAGTTTTCTTTACTATTCTATTAATTTTATAACAATTATTCTATAATTTAACAGAAAAAGTATAATGATAAATAATATATCATCATTGATTTCAATACAAACTTTTGAACATAAATGAATCGAAAAAATATATTTTGGAGAAAAGAGAAAGAAGATAGTAGTGACCTTGCAGGCTTAGGCAGTAAGGTCACTTGCTTCCACCTTAGAGATAAGTATTTGAATCATTTTACCACTGGTGCTTATGTTCTACAAATTATATTTAATTTACTAGAGATGGTTATTTAATTCTTTTATTAAAAAAGCTATATTGTTTATGTTAAATATTATATTGAAAAAAAACGATCCAAAAGGAAAAGGGCTTCACAAGTGCGCTTGGTGTCCCTTTCTCAACTCTCCTGATAACGGTTCAACTGAAAATTAGAGACAGTAAGTGTGTTTGTTCCTTAGTTCTGTGTTTGTGATTCATCATGAAACGTATATGGTGTATATATATATATAGTTCAATGTACAAAAAGAAGCATAAAGAAATTACAAGCACACACTTTCTGTCTCTAATTTTTGGTTTGAACCATCTTCAATAAAGATAAGTGAGGGAAACCAAGCGCACTGGTTCAGAGACGGTTTGAGAATAATTAATAGAACAACGAAGAACAGAAAAAGTGTTGCACTTACTATATGTTTTTTTTGTATTTTAAGTTGGTCATCAAAAGAAAAGAATGTAGAACTCAACATAAAAAAAAAGAAAAAACAGAAAGCACTGGACAATGTTCTTATAAATGAACATTATGCAGGAGTCAGTGGATCAATGTTATTAATTTTAATTAAAAAAATATATGAAAAGTGACTTTCAGCTAAAAGTATAAAAAGAAATGGAAGGAATAAAAG